>OY997383.1:1200000-1823741 GCA_963921505.1 Phakellia ventilabrum
TGTGCATTCTCTGAGCTTTTATAACCTTAATTGGTACATGAAGGTTTTTGTCTACTACTGCCTCTGCAGATTATTATTATCATACAATGAAAATTTACTGGTTCTATTCTTATAGCTACTGCTGATTATATGGCCATTGACCAGCCCCTGGTGTTCGACACTGCTCCTGCACAAATGTGTGTAGTAATTAACATTAGACAAGACACGGTGGTAGAGAATGATGAGACGTTCACTGTTAGTCTGAGTTCATCTGATCCGGCTGTCGTGATTACAACAAATACAGCTGAGGTTACAATTGTGGATGAAACAGGTTTGAGATTTTTGAAGTGTTGATGTATGTCCATATAGGAGAATTTCATACTTAGCGTAGAAGGAATCTAATTGGCTTATGTAAAAAGGTATCTTCAGGATACAGGGTACAGCGGATCTCTCAAACATAGGAAGTGATACTCTCACTTAAGCTTCTTTGTACAGTGTACATATAAGGACATATAAGGCCATAGTATAAGTTAGGCCCAAACTGCAGATTAGCACTAGCCTTGCCTTCCACTATGGTAACAGGTACTAAGTCTGTACAGTACCTAAAATACTCCAGCTCAGCTCAGTTTTAGCATCTTTTGCTTGTGAGTATTGTGTAATGAATAGTGAAAGGTTGTGTGACATTTCTGTATACTGTTGTTTTATTGAGTACATAAAATAATATTGAACAATTTTGTGTTGAGCTAGCTATGATGATTATGTCAAATTTTTTAATCTTGCAGTTGTGAATATTGGATTTGAAGCAGCATTTTACGCTGTTAGTGAATACCAAGGCTGTTTAGAAGTATGCCTCATAGCTACAGGAGCTAACTTAACAAGATCAGTGGAAGTTACACTATCTACTCAAAATGGCTCTGCTATTGGTAAGAGTTATAGCCAACGTATTAACTGTGTCTGTAAAGTATGACCGCACCATTTGGAAATGAATGCATGCACCAATCATAATCAGCAGCTATGCAGGTATTAATTCTGCTATTCAAATTGTTGTTTAACCTGCAGAAAATTATGGCATTTGTTTTGTGCATGCACACATGCACTCATGTATACACATAGCTACATGTACACGTTTATAGTGTACTGCATATGAACATTGACTGTAGCAATGAACCAATACTATGTTTGCTATAATTGTTGTGTGCAAGCCTGTGTTAACCCAAGAAATTCTCCATTTACGCCACCTACACATCAACTAGTCACTCTACTGCCTTAGCCTGATATTCTCTAATCAATGCTAGCACTAGTACAGTTACTATAGCTAGTAGTGCTACAGTTCAGTATGCTCACCACTGTCTTTATTCAATGCTGTAGAACCTGAAGACTATATCCAATTCGTTGACACTTTGGTGTTCAGTGGGACAGAAACTCAAGTTTGTACCAACATTACAATTATAAATGACCTCATTGTTGAGCCGGACCAGGATTTTTTACTACAGCTGAACTCTACAGATCGTGCAGTAAAATTCCTTTCACAATCAGCTGTGGTTTTAATACTGGATAATGATGGTAGGTGAATTTTTACTAATACGGTTGCTTACTATAGACTTGTACTAAATTTGACTGGGAGCAAGGCTCTTTCATGATACATTATTTAGCAGATATATTCCCCTCAAGCTAGCTGCAAAAACATTAAATTTGTACATTTTACCTGCAGAGGTGGAAGTCACATTCATATGTGTGTGTGTGTGTATGCATGTGTGTGCTTCAAATACTTTTTCTCATCCCTACAGAGGTAACAATTAGACTTGAACAAGAACTGTATACCGTGGCTGAAGATGAAGGGCCATTGATAGTTTGTGCTCAGATCATTAATGGAAGCTTAGCCCGATCAGTTAATTTCACTCTCAGAGCCTTTGAAGGTCCAGGGACTGCAATGGGTGAGTCTTTAGTCTCAGTATAGGCACATTGACCTCTCAAGTTATCCACTACAGTATAGTCCCAGACTTTGAAGTTTTTCTCATTTCTATTATTCATTAGCTGGATAGGGCTTTGTTATCACTTATATTCTGTATACTCTATAACCACAGATGGTTTGGACTTTACTGGGATCACAGTTGATTGGACATTTGATACGAACAATGAAAACGATCTCTTATGTGAGAACGTTGAAATCCTTAATGACACACTAGTTGAGGACACTGAGACTTTCTATGCAATCCTTGAGACCACTGACCCAGCTGTTGTGTTTGCTGGTCAGCCACCTGGAGCACCCCGTACTGGATTTTCCCGCATCTTCATTACTGATGACGATGGTGCGTTTCAGATGTATTGTTAATTGTACATTTATGATTTTTTATGTATAAAAGATCTATAGTACAGTCCAATGTTTATAATTACTGTCTAGTTGGGAAGCCTACTATAATCCCTTGTTTTAAGTGCTTTTTAGCTACTTTACAATACACTTCATGTGTTTAATTAACTTAAAAACCATCGGCATTTTCCTAGGGCCATCCGTAGCTACACTGCCAAGTGAAGGTGCATTTATATGGGGTGCCATAAGAAGGGGACCTCTACCGCATGATTATGTCATTTTACTACATTTGGTTGTAGTCAAGAAAAGAATAATAGCTGTAGGATAGTAGCTGTTCTCATTTATTGAAAAGGAGTGGATATGATGTAATGGAACTTATTTGCAGCAACAGTAATGAGGTAGCTACTAAGGAGCAATATGAACTTTTTCTTATCCCTACAGAGGTAACAATTAGACTTGAACAAGAACTGTATACGGTGGCTGAAAATGAAGGGCCATTGACAGTTTGTGCTCAGATCATTGATGGAACCCTAAATCGATCAGTTAATTTCACTCTCAGAGCCTTTGAAGGTCCAGGGACTGCAATGGGTGAGTCTTTAGTCTCAGTATAGGCACATTGACCTCTCAAGTTATCCACTACGGTATAGTTCACAGACTTTGAAGTTTTTCTCATTTATTAGCTGGATAGGGCCTTGTTATCATTTATTCTGTATATTCTGTAAACCACAGATGGTTTGGACTTTACTGGGATCACAGTTGATTGGACATTTGATACGAACAATGAAAACGATCTCTTATGTGAGGACGTTGAAATCCTTAACGACACACTAGTTGAGGACACTGAGACTTTCTATGTAATCCTTGAGACCACTGACCCAGCTGTTGTGTTTGCTGGTCAGCCACCTGGAGCACCCAGTACTGGATTTTCCCGCATCTTCATCACTGATGATGACAGTGCGTTTCAGAAGTATTGCTAATTGTAGATTTACGAGTTTTTATGTATAAAAGACCTACAGTACAGTCCAATGTTTATAATTACTGTCTAGTTGGGAAGCCTATATACTATAATCCCTTGTATTAAGTGCTTTGTAGCTACTTTACAATACACTTCATGTGTTTAATTAGCTTAAAAACCATCAGCATTTTCCTAGGGCCATCCGTAGCTACACTGCCAAGTGAAGGTGCATTTTTATGGGGTGCCATAGGAAGGGAACCTATATCACATGATTATGTCATTTTACTATAATTTGGTTGTAGTCAAGAAAAGAATAATAGCTGTAGGATAGTAGCTGCTCTCATTCATTGAAAAGGAGTGGATATGGAACATATTTGCAGCAACAGTAATGAGGTACTAAAGAGCAATATGAACTTTTTCTTATCATAATTATCCTACAGAGGTAACAATTAGACTTGAACAAGAACTGTATACGGTGGCTGAAAATGAAGGGCCATTGACAGTTTGTGCTCAGATCATTGATGGAACCCTAAATCGATCAGTTAATTTCACTCTCAGAGCCTTTGAAGGTCCAGGGACTGCAATGGGTGAGTCTTTAGTCTCAGTATAGGCACATTGACCTCTCAAGTTATCCACTACGGTATAGTTCACAGACTTGGAGTTTTTCTCATTTATTAGCTGGATAGGGCCTTGTTATCATTTATTCTGTATATTCTGTAAACCACAGATGGTTTGGACTTTACTGGGATCACAGTTGATTGGACATTTGATACGAACAATGAAAACGATCTCTTATGTGAGGACGTTGAAATCCTTAACGACACACTAGTTGAGGACACTGAGACGTTCTATGCAATCCTTGAGACCACTGACCCAGCTGTTGTGTTTGCTGGTCAGCCACCTGGAGCACCGCGTACTGGATTTTCCCGCATCTTCATCACTGATGACGACGGTGCGTTTCAGATGTATTGTTAATTTATGAGTTTTTATGTATAAAAGATCTACAGTACAGTCCAATGTTTATAATTACTGTCTAGTTGGGAAGCCTACTATAATTCCTTGTTTTGAGTGCGTTGTAGCTACTTTACAATACACTTCGTGTGTTTAATTAACTTAAAAACCATTGGCATTTTCCTAGGGCCATCCGTAGCTACACTGCCAAGTGAAGGTGCATTTTTATGGGGTGCCATAGGAATGGGACCTATACCACTTGATTATGTCATTTTACTACATTTGGTTGTATATAGTCGAGAAAAGAATAATAGCTGTAGGATAGTAGCTGCTCTCATTTATTGAAAAGGAGTGGATACGATGTAATGGAACATATTTGCAGCAACAGTAATGAGGTAGTTACTAAAGAGCATTATGAACTTTTTCTTATCCCTACAGAGGTAACAATTAGACTTGAACAAGAACTGTATACGGTCGCTGAAGATGAAGGGCCATTGACAGTTTGTGCTCAGATCATTGATGGAACCCTAAATCGATCAGTTAATTTCACTCTCAGAGCCTTTGAAGGTCCAGGGACTGCAATGGGTGAGTCTTTAGTCTCAGTATAGGCACATTGACCTCTCAAGTTATCCACTACGGTATAGTTCACAGACTTTGAAGTTTTTCTCATTTATTAGCTGGATAGGGCCTTGTTATCATTTATTCTGTATATTCTGTAAACCACAGATGGTTTGGACTTTACTGGGATCACAGTTGATTGGACATTTGATACGAACAATGAAAACGATCTCTTATGTGAGGACGTTGAAATCCTTAACGACACACTAGTTGAGGACACTGAGACGTTCTATGCAATCCTTGAGACCACTGACCCAGCTGTTGTGTTTGCTGGTCAGCCACCTGGAGCACCGCGTACTGGATTTTCCCGTATCTTCATCACTGATGATGACGGTGAGTTTCAGAAGTATTGCTAATCATAAATTTATGATATAGGATCTACAGTGCAGTCCAATGGGTGAACTGTATACTGTCTAGTTGGGAAGCCTACTATCATCCCTTGTATTAAGTGCTTTGTAGCTACTTTATACACTTCATGTGCTTAACCTTAAAACCATCAACATTTTCCTAGGGCCATCCATAGCTACACTGCCAAGTGAAGGTGCATTTTCATGGGGTGCTATAAGAAGGGGACCCATACCACATAATTATGCCATTTTACTCCTTCTGGTTGTGTTCAAGCAAGGAATTAGCTATAGCTATAGGATAGTAATGTACTGTTCTCATTCATTGAAAAGCAGTGGAGATAATGTAATGGAACTTGCTTGCAGCAACTGTAATGAGGTACTAAGGAGCAATACAATTCTTTCTTATCAACCTACAGAAGTAACAATTAGACTTGAACAAGAACTGTATACAGTGGCTGAAGATGAAGGGCCATTGACAGTTTGTGCTCAGATCATTGATGGATCCCTAAATCGATCAGTTAACTTTACTCTCAGAGCCTTTGAAGGTCCAGGGACTGCAATGGGTGAGTTTGGAGTTTACACTTTGACCTCTCAGGTTATCTGCTACAGCGTAGTTCCCAGACTTGAAGTTTTTCTCATCAACCACAGATGGTATGGACTTTACTGGGATCAGCGTTGATCTGACATTTGATATGAACAATGCCAACGATCTCTTATGTGAGAACGTTGAAATCCTTAACGACACACTAGTTGAGGACACTGAGACGTTCTATGTAATCCTTAATACCACTGACCCAGCTGTTGTGTTTGCTGGTCAGGCACCTGGAGCACCACGTACTGGATTTTCTCGCATCTTCATCACTGATGATGACGGTGAGCTTCAGATGATTGTATTGCTAATCATAGATCTATGGGTTTTTACAGTACTGGATTTACTGCACAGTCCTATGTTTATCATCTAATTGGAACGCCTACTATAATCTAAACCAATAACATTTTCCTAGAGTATACTCTACAAAGTCAGATACAAAGTTAAGTAGGTCATGATGGAAGAGTGGTTAGGCCCACAATTTTCTAATTGTTATAGACTCCCCAACAATACTCTAAGAGTACTCTAGATGATGGGGGCCGGGAGGGTGATTCTCCTGTAGAGATACAGCAAACCCCAGTAACAGGAGAACACATGATTGTCTGGATTAAGCGTGAAAATAGTTTTTTGCACACAGGCTATTCTGTTGTTTCTAGTCGTATAATTGTGTGCCCAGTACTTATAAATATTAAGACTACTTATTTTCTATGCTGCTAGCTTTGGAATGGGGTTGCCACATGTATTAGCCTACCCATAATGTACTTTTTTTATTTTACTATAGAAAGGGTACTGTCATACCACTTATATATATTATAGTCTTCTGAAAGCAGTAGAGATAATCTACTGAACCTTTTTGCAGAAATAGTAATGAGGCAATACGGGTTCTTTTTTATCCCTACAGTGGTAACAATTAGACTTGAACAAGAACTGTATACGGTGGCTGAAGATGAAGGGCCATTGTCTGTTTGTGCTCAAATTATTGAGGGAAGCCTAAATCGATCAGTTAATTTCACTCTCAGCGCCTTCCAGGGTCCAGGGACTGCTATCGGTGAGTTATCCCTGGATTATATGCACACAAGTCATCCACTACAGCGTAGTTCCCGGACTTGAAGTTTTCTCATCTATATTTACCTTACGTCCCTTATTCTTGTTTATTTGTACCTTTCATAACCACAGATGGTTTGGACTTTACTGGGATCACAGTTGATCTGACATTTGATATGAACAATGCCAACGATCTGTTATGTGAGGATGTTGAAATCCTTAATGACATACTAGTTGAGGACACTGAGACTTTCTATGCAATCCTTAATACCACTGACCCAGCTGTTGTGTTTGCTGGTCAGCCACCTGGAGCACAGCGTACTGGATTTTCACGCATCTTCATCACTGATAATGACAGTGAGTTTTAGAAGTATTGCTAGTCATAGGTCTGTGGGCTTTTGCAGTACAGGATTTGCAGTACAGTTCTATCTAGTTGGAAAGCCTATTTTATTACTTTCTCTTAAATATAATGTGTGCTCAACCAACTTATAAGTTTCCAGTCCCTTAGTACACTGCCAAGTGTATTTATGGTGTGCTATAAGAAGGGTACCACATATGCTGTTTTTACATTTTGGTGGTAGCTGTAGGCTACTGCTCTCATCTGATGAAAAACAGTAGAGATGATGAAATGGAACTAACAGTTACGAGGCTGTTTCTTATCCCTACAGATGTGACAATTAGACTTGAACAAGAACTGTATACGGTGGCTGAAAATGAAGGACCCTTGACAGTTTGTGCTCAGATCATTGATGGAACCCTAAATCGACCAGTTAACTTTACTCTCAGGGCCTTTGAAGGTCCAGGGACTGCAATGGGTGAGTTTTGGAGTTTAGCCTTGGTATTTGCACTTTGACCTCTCAGGTTATCTGCTACAGCGTAGTTCCCAGACTTGAAGTTTTTCTCATCAACCACAGATGGTATGGACTTTACTGGGATCAGCGTTGATCTGACATTTGATATGAACAATGCCAACAATCTGTTATGTGAGAACGTTGAAATCCTTAATGACACACTAGTTGAGGACACCGAGACTTTCTATGTAATCCTTGAGACCACTGATCCAGCTGTTGTGTTTGCTGGTCAGCCACCTGGAGCACCCCGTACTGGATTTTCCCGCGTCTTCATTACTGACGATGACGGTGCGTTTCTGAAGTATTACTAGTCGGGGTGGGATTTACGGTACAGCAATTTGGTCCCCTATTTTAGCCCATTTTTTGTGCAGGTATGGACTGGGTGGCTTCTGGGTCTTTCCTGATCCTAGGCTCTCTTGGCTGAATCCTTTTAAAATTTTAGTTGAAGGGTTAGCTTACACCGAGTCTATAGGGAGGATGACTGCACTTCCCTGTCTTTGCATGGAGATATCACTTCATCATTCAGTCTGTGGCACAAATGGGACCCAAAGAATAGTTTAATGAAGCCTGAAACTGGTATATACCTCTTTTGTCGATTATGAACTACAAATATCGCCCTGCCCACTTTCTTTGTTCACCTTCCTATCATCCTTCCACCCTCACTGTTACCTTCCACCCTCATGTGTGAAGAAGATTAGCAGTCCCTGGGTTGTCGTTTTCGACCCGAGCTGGGTCTTCTTCAGGTACATTATGTACCTGAAGAAGAACGTTTTTGGCTGGGTCTTCTTCAGGTACATGATTATGGACCCAGTTCGGGTCAAAAACGTTTGTACAAGTTCCAGATTTCCTCAACAACCCAGGGACTGCTGATTTTCTTCATAATATTGACTACTCACTAGTATCTCTGATGTGAGATTACAGCTGTTGCAGGGACCGCCCCCTTTCCTTTCATTCAAGTGAATGTCGTTGTTATGTTGGGGTATAGGCCATGTGGTTCAGATTGTGTATTAACTCTCTTCTGCTATTTTTCTCATGCAGGGCCACCTACACTTAGCCTTCAGCAAGCAAATTATTCTGTTGTAGAAGATGTTGATACATCTGTGCTGGTCTGTGCCATTTTGAGTGGTTCATCATTGCAAGTTCCTGTCACTGCTATGATTATCACTTCTGACATTACAGCAACTGGTATGTTCAAAGATATAAAATATTGAAGTGTTCACCACATATAACTGATGACAGGTCTCCAACTGTAGTGCATGCTTAAGAACGTTGCTGTATTACAGCACATTTGATATTGCGTAACAGTCCTAGAAACGTTCTTTTTCCCATATGGCTGTCTTATATTGCCTTTATAGATGCTAGCTTCCTATCATTTTCTACGCTGTGCAAGGTGTAAAGATTTGTAATTTTCTATGCAGCTGATGTTGACTATGGCAGTATCAATCAAAACCTTACTTTTCCTGTGATGAGTGGTGTCAGTATAATGTGTGTGAACATTAGCATTATTGACGATGATGTTGGAGAAGGTGAAGAAAGTTTCCTGGTCAGGTTAATGACCACTGACTTGAACGTAACCCTGGCAACAGCTGAGGTCTTCATCATGGATGAAGGTAAGGCATAGGTATTACCAACGGGCATATAATAACATCACAAAGAGAAGTCAATTATAGTTAGATCCCACCTACAAGGGTTTATCAGAAATACACAAAGCAATAATTCAATAAGGCCGTATATTCAAGGTAATGTTCCACAGTTTAAGGAGAGTATTCAATGCCCACTAATGTATTACTACAGTATACTCAAAAACAGCCACACTGACTGGTTCTGCATGCATGGTGTTGAAATAATTACTATGGGATCAGGCCATTAATTACTGTGTTCCTTTCACTCACACAATAGATGGTGAAGTAATGGCCACATTTGAAGAATCAGAGTTGATAATCAATGAAAATATTGGACAACGACCCATAATATGCATCGATCTTATATCACAATCTATTCAGAGGGACATCGTTTTAAAATTCAGCACCGTAAATGGAACTGCTACAGGTGAGTGACTTACGTCTTGGTCAATGTTGCACACATTACTGTGAGACTGTGGCCTCATTCCTAGGCCCACGTGCATGTTTCACTTTAGCGCAGCTGTGGTGTGAAACGCGCAGAGAGCCTGGGGACGAGGCTAGGGAGACTGTCTATTGTGGCAGTAAACAGAATAACAACCAGCCTAATCTTCACTTATCACTTAGTTACATTCAGTTATGGATAAAAGTGGTCTCGCCGTTTGGATTACTTTACCATTGGAATTCTTCAATTTGAGAGCTATAAGTTTGCGATTTAAGTTTCTTTGTGATTTCTGCACTTGGCATAGAACCACTTCAAGTGCATGCACTCACACTTTTTTATAAAAGCTTTTGCATTTATACAATATATACAATGGATATAGTAATAGCCGTATGCTAATAAGCATGTGTCTGGAGACTTAAGGTAAAATGATGTATCAGAATTAATATTAGTTATAAAAAAAGGTAAAGAACGGATAGTACTGGGCGCAAATGAGCTCTAACGGGCAAAAGGACAAACAAGAAGTTGAAAATTTGATGAATGAGTGATTCTGTTCACATCTAGCTGTACAAACACATCACTGGGAAAGTAAAACAATCCGTGGCTTTTCTGAAATATAAAAAGGTAGCTCCAACATCTCTAGTCTACCACTCTCCAGCAACTGAAACCAGTTATGTAGAGTTTCCTATAGAGCAGTAGTAGTTGATTTTCCCTGTTATACATTGAGTAGTGATTGTTCTCTTTCTATTTCTGTAGGAGACATGGATTTCATTTCTGAGAGAAGCATAGTTGTATATACTCCTTTGATTGCAACTGCAGATGCAGCTATAATATGTGAACGTATTACTATTGTTGATGATCTAGTGATAGAACCTGTTGAGTCATTCACACTAAGTCTGAGCTCTGATGACAGTGCTATCACCTTCGATATTGACACACTAACTGTAACAATCATTGATGATGATGGTAAGACCTGACCTCAGAGCATACACTTTGGGGCGTACACATAGTCATGAAGCCCATTATGTTTGGTGTCTATCAGTGTCTATCTCACCACATATTTGGCCGTTTCATATCCAATATAACAGGCAGAATTTTTAATCATTAAAATACTGGTAAATATGTGGCTAACGTTTTTAGTGTGAAAGCCTTTCTCGAGATTTGATTGTGCTATATAGGCCAGAGAAAAGTAGGAGGCAACAGCACAACATCAATTAGGATTAAACATAATTGTGTACTCTTGCACTGTAGCTGTTAATGCTGTCATTGGATTTGAGCAAGCCAGCTATACTGTGACAGAAACAGACGATTCATCTCAGAATCTAGAGGTTTGCGTGTTTGCAAATGGCAACCTTGATGATGCTGTCACTGTCACACTGCGAACCATGCAGGACACAGCAACTGGTTTGTTAAACTTTTGTGTATGACAGCAATGATTATGAAAGTCTAATGCATCTGCATGGTCAGTGTCACTAAAGCAATGATCTTTGCAGGTCTATAATCAAAAAATAAAACTGTTTACAAGAAGTAATAAAAGTATAGAATCATACAAGCAAATTGCAGCATAAATGGCACATTGTTATTGTTGTTTTTCCAGGGGGTTTGGATTTCTCTGAAACTACACGACAGTTAACTTTCCAAACCGGGAGAAGTAATCCACAGTGTGTGTTCATTGGGATTTTGGGAGATGTAGAGACGGAAGGTACAGAGTCATTCATCATTCGACTGACAGCTTCAGACAGTGCGGTCATGCTCTCACCAGCCAATGCCACAGTGGTCATCATGGACAATATTGGTATGCATTATATAATAAGACTGGTGTACCATTCTGATGCTACTAGTTATTCTTGACGGTATCCCTGCAGCCATGAATGTATACTCATTGCAACATCTCTGCTATATAATGTTATTGTTGTTACATATTTATATGGCCATGTAGCTTCTAACATTTTCCGCACAGTATTTAGTAGGTTAGAATATGAGATAGAGTATTATTACGACATCAGCATCTTACATTAAATCTGTTTGTATTGCAGAACCAAGTGTTGACATTGGATTTGCAGAATCGTCATACAGTGTGTCAGAAACAAACAGCAATTTCTTTACAGACATTTGTGTTGTTGCAAGTTCTTTCGTAGGAAATCCTTCAAGAACATTTACTGTCACCGTGGAAACCATTCCAGGCACAGCAAATGGTATGCTATAAGTATTAATACTGAATCTACTACTTGTACATGTACTCTTTTAATATACATGCTTGAAACACACCTGATGATGGCCCACCACACCTGACGATTGTAGTATTTTTGACTGTGAAAAGAATTTTTGGTTAGCAAGAGGGCAAATGAACTGTGCTGCTAAGTGTAGAAGGGTGGGCGCTTAGGAAGAAGAGGGCCCATGTGAAGTCTAAACATTTTACAGCTTTTATTTTCACTATTGTCATACTTTACTAGCATCCTCTAACTAAATAGGTTACATTTGCAGGTTCACAATTGTCCAATTGTGGCAGTTTGTATACATAATAGTGTGGGTTGCTGTTATATTTGGGACATAATTATTAAGTGGATTAGCCTCGTCCCCAGGGTGTGGTCTGGGTACGAGGCTATGAGTTGGTATCCTCCTCGGCAATGTGGTCTTTTCTACCGGTGGTAAGGAATAATACCACAGGAATTGTTACATATAGCCCAATTTGGATTACCAGAACTGTTAATTCAGATAGCTGACTAAATGCACAGACAAAATGTTTGGGAAGAAAATTTTGTGGTTTATAAAAACCGTGAAAATTAGAACCCTATAAAAATAACTGAATATGCGGTAATAACATTTACTTTCTCTCTCATACAGCTGGTACTGACTTCATTAGAACTGCACGACAGCTAACTTTCAGTTCTGGGGGAATGAATCCACAGTGTGTGCCCATTGAGATAGTGGGTGATGTGCTGATAGAAAATGACGAGTCTTTTACTGTCACCCTGACAACTGAGGACCCTCTAGTCACTGTTACTTCAGCAGATGCTTCTGTGACAATTCTTAATGATGATGGTAGGTGTTTGTTAATTATTGTTTTTCTGCAGAGAACTCAGTACACACTAACTGACTGTAGCTAGTTACATTGAGGCAGTTGACTGTACCCTACATTAACTGGTAGCAATAGGAATTGTGGATATGCTTAAAGCTTTTTGTGTTCATGTAGTTACTCCCATTATCGAATAATAGTACATGTATTTTTTAGGGGAAACTTAGCCTCGTTCCCAGTCTCCACTCCCAGCTTTTTTTCGCATGTTGTAACAACATGCAAAAAAAAGCTGAGAGTGGAGACTGGGAACGAGGCTAGGGGAAACTCAGGATGCAGACAGGAGTGAATGAAAATTTAGTGCGTAGCAGATCTAGAATTAAGGGTCTTGGCATTACAACTGTAAATTTAAACTGTAAATTGATGCTCAGGGGGTACCAGGTACAATGGACTCACGCTCTATTTCTGCGGTATCATGAGTGTCACCATAGTTTGGTGTTTATGTACGAGTGTCTGGTGGTGACTTCTCTATTAACTCATCAAAGGCTATTTTTGGAATTAGAAATTTTATTTTTTGCAGTGCTACAGAAAGTACACCTCTTATTTCAAGAATTGCGGACCTATGCAGAATTATTTAACACTTTAAGCATGTGCTCCACTGCAATCGCAATAGTGCCACTATAGTTACAAATTATTATCTCCATCTAGTTCTCCCACCATCTGATGACCCCATCACTCTTATCAATGAAACACCGAGGGTTGACAGGGTGGGAACGGTGGCAAGTGTCAGAGTTGAGTTTACACTACGGAGTGATGTGAGAAATGTTATATGTGACCTGAGAGATGTCTTTGATGTGCCAGACAACCCGCAAGACTGTAAGTTTAAATATAATTATGGTCTGTAATCTATAATAGCAACTACTGAAGCTAGAGACAAATATAGTACTGAAACCATGGCGGTATCTTTAGGTCTGTGGTTTATACGTATAGATATCGAGAACAAAGACTATCACCTTCAATTTGAGTATAAAGGTTGCGATTCTAGTTTTATTATATCGGTTTTGTACATACAGAAGGTAGTTGATAAGTCTTCATTCTTGACGTCTAGATCTGGACACAGGCTTTTGAAAGCTTTGGTATAGCTGTAAATTAGCCCTTCTGAGCAGCTTGATAGTCCTGAAATTTATTGCTACATGCAGAACAAAAAGCTGAGAACGGAGAACTGGGAGCAAGGCTACACTTCCATAACTTTATACTGAACGAGGCTAGGTAGAGTCAATAACACTTCCAGTCGGACCTGACATTATGAGCTACTCTATATTTTGGGATGGGCTATAGTTCTCTGAGTTACCTAACGCATACTTCACTTTGGAGAATGTTGCATTTACTATTTATCTTTCTACCTTCTACAGGTTTATCGGGATTTTTTGACTTTACTGGATTGCCTGCCTTCAGAAGAATGTCATACCAGCTTGCAATCATAGCCAGAAATGAATTGGGAGAAATTCTCGAAACTATTCTCCGACCAGTCCGATTAGGTAACTTGTGCATAAGGCAGTGAATTTTTATTTAGGGATAACAATAACATCATAAGGTACGTAGGGGATTCAAATGTCCACTTTAATTATTGTGTAGAGAGTGAAGAACAAAAGAGAAAACTGATAGACACAAAATTTGCTAGGCAAAATCTTTTAAGATTACAGTCCCATCCTTCTAATCATGTCAATAACCAAACACCTACAGCCACAATTATGCACGACTTCTATAAGAGATTCCAGCATCAATATCTTTACCCAATGCTTATATGAATCACTCCTGGATTGAGAAGGCATGCAGGCTGGAACTTTGCATGCATGCACCTCCAGTGTGTATTGGCATACATTCAAGGTGCGCTTAGTATTCCAATTTTTTATAATTTGATTTCTACATTTATATACAGGATTTAATGGTGACTGTGCAGTGAACTTCATCAATGCTGTGGACCAAGCTCTTGTTTTTAACAATGGCCTTGTTTTTATTGAGTGGACTGAAGTTGGACCAGTAGCAAGTACAGAGTGTCGACTAGATGGCGGGAGATTCAGACGATGTAAGAAAACAAATTTATCAATATAATAGCAGACAGTGAACCATACAAACCCGGTACTGTCGCTTTGAAGAAATGCTTACTATACTTACTATACTTAGCTGAAATGGAATTACACCATCCACATGCATTTAACATGAAAATGAAATCTGTTTTACCAGTTTTATTATCTTGTGTATTTCAGGCACATCTCCATACCAAGCAAATGGACTCTCAGCAGGTTCACATTCTCTAAAGGTGAGACCAAATGGTGCTGGATGCAGAAGACGAATTCGACGCACTGTAAATTTCATAGTTATGTAGTTAGTTGTACATAGACTTTTTGGACATTTTTTATAGATGAAAGTTCATAGACAGTAATTTTGTACAATGCTTGTCCGACATATTGATTGCAACCCATATTTATTGTTTTGTTACGTAGTTGTAGAACACAGTTTATTTCAACTGTTGTAAAATAATATCAGCTGATTAATAACTCTTTGAACGCATTCCAATATAAATTGAGAAAAGCACGTACTTTATATTAACTCCTAATATAAAAAGCTTGTATAAATTAACATAAACCTTAACTCTTTGAACACCATGGGCGCATTTATGTGCCCATAAAAAATAGAGAGCATAAACTTTATACTAACGCCTAATATAAAAGGCCCACATAAACCTTATGGATGTATTAAAACTTGGCATGTATTAAAATATGGCTGGGAAAGAGATAAGATTATCATCCATCAGTACTCTAGCTAGATGGGGATTGTGATGGATCACTGACAACTGCAAAATATTTAGAAAAGTTTCTATAACCAATGATATTATTATGGTTATCTCAGTTGCAGTCTACCAAACAATCTGTAAGCAAGTGGATCACCACTTTATTGTCGTATTTCTCCAATTCAAGAAAGGAAATGAGGACAATAGTTGAAGGTCTCAGAACACAATGAGCTAGTAGCTCAAAAACACATTTGTAACACTTAAAGGACTATTGTCAGAGATATGTGATATACAACTGTCAAGACTTTATTGACACTGACCAGTTGGACTAACTGGCCCATCCCCCAAGGGTTAAAAGCACCAGTATTATCATGTTAAGGGGGGGGATATAGCTGCAGCAACACTCCAGAAATTTTGGTCTCATAGTGAGGGAGACACGGAGCAGAGTTTGTGATATTATATTTTGTGATCACACATAATTTATGAAAACAGCAAATTCACTGACACTCACATCTCTTGAGCGGAAGGAGCTGCAGTCTTTCAAAGTCATATATCTTGAAGTTTGTGTATTCTTCTTGGTTTATATGACTGTCATACATAACACTAATACTACAGTAATGTCAGGCAAGACACTAATTAGCTTAATTACATGATCAGACTGGATGGTTATATGCATGGTTGAATCGATTAAGCTTGTCCCAACTGAAGCAATACTGCATGACAAAGTTTCCTGAATTTGCCCACTAATAGTCCAATATCTAACGCACTCCTATGGTGTGGCTCCCATCAGTTTACATTAAGTTTACAATTTTTCTACTTACCATTATATCTAGCGGTACATCTACTTAAACTATAAGCTGTTCATGGAACTCTTTATGTAATAAATCATTCCTGTACAGAGATATTGGCCTAAATTTAAGAAACAGACTAATATTAACCTGCCTTTGCATACAGCTAAATTCTGTTTATTTCAGTAATTTTACATAGCATACACTGAAGATCAGGCTACATTTAGAGCTTGAAAAATTCCTGATTGTGCACACACCATAATTACAGACAACCGTAATATTACATACACATGATATTTACAAAGTTTTTAACACTCCTTAACTAACTAGTATAAAATACTGTTTATAACAGTCGTAATCTACCTATAAGTTAACCAATAGTCATGTTGTCTACAGCTATCTATAGGAATAACTACAGACGGGTAATCTCCAGATCTTTAAGCATTTGCGCAAGAGCTTTCTCTGCATCTGTTAAAGACATTCTCTCGGCTCCTTGCGCACTGGAAGATGCCCCTTCATTTACCTATGTAGCAACACAATAAAAACTAGTACTCAAACTATTAGATACTGTTTTTGTGATAAAGTCTGCCATAAAGGACTATAATTATGCAAAAAAAAGACTAGCTAAGAGAGAGAGTACAGGCTGCAAGTACTAACTAGCAGCACTGCTACCAAATAAATAACTCCCCTGGCCTGTAGCACAACCTGCAACCTATGCTGAAGAAGCTAGCTATAAACATTTACCACTTTGCACTTTTTGTAAAGAAATATGTGCAAAACATGTAATATAGCTTATGTGTGTTGTTTTGAACAGGTATATACACCAGTTATGGGCTACACCAGAGATGCAATTCCAGGGTTTAGAAAGCATTTTAGGCTGCGTTATCTCTGTAGCCAAATCAAATGCCAGGCAGGAGTCATTCCTGGGCGTCTGCAACAACTGGCCTTGAAGTAAAGCCAAGCAAGGCAGAGCATTCTTGTTTTGGGCACAGTGGGTCTACCCATTTATAGTGCATAAGGTGCTGGAAACTCAGCCAAGCCCAGATAATTAATTTGTGAATTGTCATATGCATCTGAATTGCAGTACTAAGATATGGCTAGACTCAGGAGGAATCGATAAGTCTACCACTCATTTTGTAAAAGGAAGGATGCTATAGGCCTAAAGACTGTACAGTGTATGTGTAAGTCGGCTTGCCTGTCCAAGATCGTTATCACTGGGAGGGTCACGAATACTGTTTTAGGCATATTTCCTCACAGAAAGTGAAAGTGAGAAATCCTTTCCGAATATCTTTTTCTAGTAAGGGCCACAGTAGTATATGTTCTGCCCACCTATGACACCTCTTCATATGTAAAAAAAAAATTCATTCGTGGCAGTGTATCACTCACAATCCACCTTATAGCTAGCTAGCAGGTATATAAAACCATCTACGCATGCATTTATTCCCTTCCAAATAACAGACTTACCACTTGTTTTTCTCCGGTAGTTTTGCTAGCTGGCGCATCAGATTTTGGTTTACTGGCTTCTTGTATGTCAGCAGTTTCTTGCTTTGCCTGCAGAAGTATACATGCATGTTATTAGCTGCAAAATGCACTAAAGGAAAGGCATAGATCTGAAGGTCTAAAGCATGAAAAATTACAGTCACATAAATAGAATTAGCAGTGAAATTGATCACATAATCAGTTGTTTGCTGTATCACACACTTTTTGTAATCACACACTTTTTTTAGTTTCAATTAAGGCTGTAATTATAGGAATGGTATGATTAACATAGAATCACATTGAGTCTGGGAATAATTACACTTGCTATACTACTCGCTTTGCTCGAGCAATTATATTGCCTATTGTTCGTGCAATTATTCCCAAATGGCACTTGACTAATTATATTGGGGCAATACAAAGTAATTCTTCCGACCATAAATGCATGCAAACTGGCTGTCTGCATGAGATACAGTACCACAACAATCATTACTGTCTGCATATGCCCCCTCCCCCAATAAGTGAAATATGCACACACCAAATAAGTCTTCAAATTACAGTGCCATGTATGTGTACACAAAATATACAGCTACAGTAAGTAGCATTTACTCTGTGGCACTAAAATAACAGCAAGAATTTACTTTCAGACTTGCGCTTTGATATGAAGGTATATGTATTTTCTTGCAGTTGAACAGCTACAATGCACCCACTTAAATATATACCACAACACCTGAGGCAACCTAAACCTCGCATTAGTCATGTTTGTGCAGGATAGCAAAGGAGGTAGCATTAATCTTAAACCAAGTTTTTATAAGACTACATCGGCAGTGGGTAACATTCGCTGGGAAAGAACCCAGTCCTTATTTTCATTTTTCATCCCAGGAGCTTGACGTCCATCCTGTAGTGCCCATAGATATGCAGCTTGACTGACTGTCCTTTATGTATATGGGGTTGGGGGGACTTTTTACTCTTGGCTAAAATACTATACTCTGGTTATAAAGGAAATAACGGTATCTGCATGGAACGTGAGACTGCTAAAAGGCTGTAATGACAAAGAGATTGCAAAATGATTGGGTAGATGAAGGTAGCTCATGTATACCATGCGCAGAAGGGAACATTGTGTGAGCTGACTATTTACGAGCAATGCACAGGTAACAGAATTTCAATCTATTCATAACATACATCAATCTTTCCATCCTGTAGTTCCTTTATTGCCAAAGTTAATGCATCCTGCAAAGAAGAAAGAATATGCAATTAAAGTTAATGGCAAAATTTTACCAATCTAAAACATACATCTGCTTTAGGCTCCAACAACTTAGTATACTCAAATGGAGATCCTACAACCTATAAAGAGAGATCAGGGCGATTAATACAAATGTAAGCATATGCATTTACAAAGCACTCATAACTAGCCATGCATAATATACATTCATACACATCTTCAGGCTCTGCTACACATACTAACTATATAGACATAAAGCTCATTGTAGGGACAGCATGCGGTTACACACTTTTCTTAAGTTTAATGATTGTCCTATACCATTTCGCTAACTGTACTCACAGAAGCTTTTGAATCCTGTAATTTAGCAGCCTGTGCACTGGAGGTCTGATTCTTAGGCTCTTCTTTATGTGAACTTGTATCAGCCACTTTCTGTGCTTGCTGTGCACCAGTATTAGTCTCCTAGATTGAATGCAAAAATAGTTTTGTGAGGGCAATGACACAGACAGTGGCTCCATGCATAATTATGTATATCTTACGAGTAATTTCTGTGCATCCGTATTTGGCTTAGGTTTCTCGCCACTAGACTCTGAAGAGCCATCAGTGGTACTTTTGTCCTGATGTGATGAACTGGTATCCTTTCAAACATAGAAAGGTGATAGTATCAGTACACACACACAGATAGCTATAGCCCTGTATATATAAAATACATACCGTTTTAGATTTGGATTGGCTCTTGTTGTCAGCGTCCTTATTTTCACTGGATTCTTGACCGCTATCTTTAGAGGACTCAATGACTACCATTGGGAAGCCAAACGTTCCGAGTGTGAGAGCTCCTTGACCTTCCTTTGCATTGTCTCCACCCTGCTCAGTACGGTCAGGTGCACTCTCAGGGTCATCCCGAGCTTCAGCCTCTGCTGCAGCAAGGTGTGCCACAAAATTATCACATGAAGCTGCTATGTTCTTTTTACCATGGCTGATATCAGGATCAGAACTGTCATTGAGGGGCTGGAGCTCGGCATCTCCTAGGACTGTAACTTTGACGTGCTGCATCAGACCCCTACTCTTGCTATCTGTACAGCATGATATAGATATACACGTAGGTCAAAGTTGAAAACATATTGTCTATCATATATTTACTTATACAGTAGCTACACAGTAACATATTTGCATCTCTATGTAGAATCTAGGATAGGTACATAAGTGGATAATAAAAAATATACACTGCACTAAAATAGTTTGGCTGAATCACATATACATACAGCAATTACAATGCTACAATATTGAGTGGTTTATAAGTATCTTAAGCATGCTTTGTGTACACTTACTTGCTTGGGTGTTACGGCGTGTATGGACAATTATCACTGAACAGCAAACAATAATAATCAGCAGACAAACAATCCCACAACCAACACCAATTATGACTGCAATAAGCTTTTCTGACAGTGTATTCCCACTCTCAGCTGGAGTGGCCGGCGTAAACGGATTAGTTGGTGAAATGCTACCATCAGTGGTCCCAGATGACTGGATAGTGCCATCAGGGGGCAGAGCTGGTGTGGTGGTACCACTAGTAGGTGCACCAGCTGATGTGGTGGTAGTGGTATCAGCTGGTGTGGTGGTAGGTACAGTTGGTGCACCAGTGGTCCGAGGTGGTGTGGTGATAGGTGCATCAGTGGTCCCAGTTGGTGTGGCAGTACCACTAGTAAGCTCAGTTGGTATGAGAATAGGCGTAGTGGTAGGCCCAGCTGGTGCACTGGTGGTCCCAGGTAGTGGGATGGTACTACTAGTAGATATGCTGACGCTAGTAACAGGTGATGAGATGGCTGCAGTAACTGATTGACCTAGGCTTGGCCCATTTGAAGTCAGAAAGTCCATGGTGGATGAGATGGACACAGTAGGTATACTTGGTGTGGGCTCAAACACTGCTGTACTACTAGGGCAAGGAGAAATCATCTCACTAGAACCAGATCCTGACCCAAATGCATCTGTACTGCTAATTCCAGTCAAAGTACACAAGAGAAATATGCAAAACATCGCTTTCTCATGGTCATGTAGGGATGTCAGCAGCTGAATCATTTCTACGCAGTAGACCTAACTTACTACAGGTCCTCAATTTACTACTATCTATACAGCCAAACGTTAGCTGCTCAAACTCTGACAACACACAGAACTGGCAATACTAAAGCCAAGTTTAAGTTGTTGTTTTTATCAAGCATACAGGGTCATTTTCCTGTTCTTTACAGGCTTTTAGCCATATATGGAAAAGTACTAGAACACTAACATATACCTTCTATCATTATGTAACTTCCACTGCATATGTTCAGTTGTGTAAACTTGACTTACTGCAGCATCAACATCATATCAGTATATCAGTGCATTTAATATAGAGATGCAGCTTTTATACAATGTGTTCCATTTCTTGACCCCCTAGTACACTGGAGGTATACAAAGCAGTTGCGCATGCAGCACTGTGCTATTATAGAAACTACTTAATGGCAGAATAAATTTAACATCTCTGGGCAAATTTTTTATAGAAAATTGAATGCCAAACGCATACATTCAGCTCACTATTAAATTATTAAAATGCACTGAATTGAGTCCGAGTCGGTTTCTGGCAATTTCAATGGCGAGGAACTGCACTCTTGGCACTACAAGGGCAATCACAGTGACACAAACATACATAAAGGATGGAGGACATAAGAAAAGGAGGAGCTATTACAAACCTATGTATTGTATATTTCTATAATAGCCTTTGTTCCCATGCACCACACATAAAATATTATAGTAAGTAACAAACACTGGGACAAAATGTCTTAAGAATAAACGTGTCAAAAGTGCTTATAGATATAATGAGGTCCATGATACATTCTCATACCTAGTGTTGTGTTGTCTTCACTATAATCTTTGGAAGCATCCAGCCTGCAGAGTGCGTAACTAAATGAATCATGCATGCACACATTCTGCTATACTAACCTTAATAGCGTCCCAAAATTGAAGTCATTGACTTGGTTCTCATACTGGCTGCAAAATGGCCTCCAAAGCTATAGCAAGACCACAGGCATCCAGAGTCACATGTCACATGTCCCACGTCACATTATATAATAGCAATATTTTTGTCACCTCTTTTGCTTCATCCGACTTGATGTCGTCTGGATTCAAGATATCTAACTGCAAAAGAAATAATTAATTCTGAGACTGGACTCAGGTTTAATGACCCATTACTTGCATGTAAATGAGCCGGTACACTTGTTTCAGGCAACATTGCTTCGTCACATTAGGAATAATAGGAACATACTCAAGGGGAAGAGGTTAACTCAAATCCTACACTCACCGATACGTTTTATAGACAGTGAGGAATTATTTCATAGGAATGAAAAAAACATTGGATCGAGCTTGTCAGGTAAGCTCGTCCTTTAAACAAACTACACAAAACTCAGTACAGGCTGTAAATAGGGCGGCCATTTCCCAATGCCTGATATTCATGTGTGATTACACATTATCAATGCGTGGTTCTGATAGGCCCATCAATGTATCATACATCGTTTTGTACTGCAGGGTTGGGGGAAGGAACTTTTGATTGATGTGGCCATGTGTACTGCCAAAAGCAGTGCCAGGTCCTGAGGAGCAGCCGATTATCTGCGCAAAGCGTGGAAATGATTTTTCAACTACCGGAAGCGCTCTCGTAGCGTCTCAGTACAAGAACTACATGCAGTCTTTATAGCACGATGGCTGTTTAGGTCGATTCCAAAGAGAACTCACGGTACTGTTGGAACTGGAACAGCTTGCCATACTTGCCGATCAACTCGAACATAGCCACGTGGTAGATATTGTGAATCTGCCTATATTTCGAGGGCAGGCCTGATGATGCGCTGATTTCAGAAACATTGGCCCGGCCATGACCTGAATGGCCGGAGCGCTTCCCTCAGCCCTGCGTAACTGTAAGAGCGGGTCAGAGATAAACATCGAGATGTAAACGCCGCGAAATAGGTGGCATGATTGAGGCAGCAGTTTAATAATACCAGGTCAAAGCAGCATAGCCTGTCTCTTCACTAACCTCATTCCCAATCTCCACTGCAAAGAAGGTACTAAAGAAATATGCAAATAAAAGCTACAGAGTGGAGACTGGGAATGATCCATCCCATGCATGGTAGCTAATTTTCAGACAGTAGATATGTGTGTGAGAAAGAAAGATCACGTCTTCTGAAGGCCAACCTCCCTGAGTCCAATTGGTACCTTCATGCTCCACCCAATACAATACTTATAATTAATGGCACGCTTCATTTACCCACAGTCGGCGCACGTACACTTGGCAGTGTGGTCACACTCGATAAAGTTAAAGCGTACCTTCAAGCCTTTAAACAATCTCTGAAATTGTTCAAAGATGTGGTCATCATATCTGCAGTTGGAAGAATCATTAAAGGATCATACTTGTGTATGCCCGTGGAACACTATCACAGCTGGCGTAATCATTAAAGCCATGAATGGATGAATGGAGGAGCTGCTAATAGAACCAACATGCTATAAAGTGGCATATATATGACACGTGATATTGAGCTATACCTTGTACTGTATTCGAGCTTCTATCTGCACTAGCACATCACATGGCACTGTATACCACTATTATGCATTAGACAGTATCATTCTGGTCACATCCATTCGTTAACTAGCTTAGAATCCTTTTACTTCTAATGTGGAAAGCACCTGGTTGTGTATTAGTCTCGCGAGCCAGCCCCCTTCCGCAAAATGGGAAGTGGTCTGGCGAACGCGTTGTACAGCTTCTGCAACTCTGGAATGTAAGCAGTTATGTAACCTTGTAGTAATTCGGAAGTGTCTAGACAGTACAACGTGCTAATGAAGTTCGCCAGACCACTTCCCATTTTGCGGAAGGGGGCTGGCTCGCGAGACTAGTTGTGTATAAGGATGATTGGTACACTTTTATGTTACCTGCACAGTAGAGAATGATTTAACCAACTAGCATATGCCGAGGATAGCAAACCTGTGTAACATGTGGTCCCTTATCACAAATCCGGGTATTGGAGGCCATATTATTGTAGATGCCAGGCTATACTCTGTAAGTGCACAAAGACTTACTTTGACAATTGCAGCGCATGCAACACCTAACATCCCAATTCTCCAAACACTAGCTTCTACCACTTGCAACATGAAAAGACCTTGGGAACTGGGGAATGTGCTGCATACATAATGTACCTTGTTAGTCTCAATGTCTTGGAATCACAATTTTGTAGTAGCTGAATGGAAAAGTTGATTGAATACTCAATCATCGTAAAATGCCATAGTGACAGAGAGTTCCACTTACTTTAAAGTGAGTTTCAGCATATTTCACTGCCTTAATGGCCCATATTTCTTCCAAGCCAGCCTGAAAATAATTTAGTAATATCGATTCGGTAGTATTCCAATGCTAATTAGATACAAGAGTGCACTAACCAACATGAGTGATAACAATTAATGGTTGTAGCTTGCTAAAACACTAACCATTTAACAAGCAAGTTATGCAGCACAATAACCTAGAGCTCACTTCATTCCCAAAATCCTCTGCCTTTGCTGATACAACACTGGCAGCAGATCGTGCACTTTCAATGCCCTGTCAAAGAGGTTGCAGTTTTACGAGATGGTTGTACACATTTCAGGAAAGTAAGACTTACCAAAGCCGAAAGCTCTGCATCAAACCCGGCCATGTGGACATAAAGGGGAAATCCCTTTTGTACTCGTCTAGACTCCAGACCATAGTTTGAGAACGGGACTAAAATATTGCTGAATCATTCTGGCCGGTACGCGCGCCGCGAGGCACTTTTTCTGCTGACTCACTCTGAAAGCGGCAAGGTTGGCAAGGCAGAAACGCCCGCCGTAGAGCAGTAAGGGGGAATCCGTTTGACATTTTCAATGGTGAGCTGTGTGATCTTTTATGGTGTGTCCGCATAAAGTTCTGGTCTTCAAGGTGCAAGGGGAGACGAGACTCTGGCAGGTAAAGACCACGCCAAAGATTTTTTGTATGGCGTTTTTTTTAAATAAAAAAATCCCGCATGATGGCATGTTGCATGTAGTGATTGTTTTTAAACGACCCAGCTCAATTGGCTGGGGGTGGGAGAAGTGTACGAGAAAGATGAGGATTTTGTAGCGTATTGCTGGCATTCTCTAGTTTATATTCCAAGCTGAATGTGCATTTGGGCCAGCATTTTAGGGTGAGTGTGGTTTATGTTTAGTACTGGTTATGTTTAAGACCGAGATCTACCGTGTACATCTTCTTGTGGTTACTAAGGATATCAACAATGACAATATCGTGTAGGTTCGTCTTAGCGAATGTTTGTGCCATAGGCATTATTTAGAATTTGGTTTCCGTTTTTGTTGAAATGTGCGATGTTTAGATGAATGATACACTGGGACTGTAATATTCAAGCTACCTGTCTGGATAAGATAGTAGGTCATGTGACACACTAAGCAGTCATCTGTATATTGTGTCTATGCATTAGCAGAGATTGTAATCGGAGCTTGTAGTGTCTGAGCTCCACGTCTTCTGCAGTGATCAACAAAGCTAGCAACAGCCCAAGCGTTGGGGCGACAGAGTGGCTTTAGCTTGTACGTGTTTGGAGTATCGGAGTGACATATGGTGTTACAGACACGCATGGGCACGGCGAGAGTCAATATGCATGTACATATATATGGCTGTGTACAACATAAAGCATGCTACATCAGTCAACTGTAAAGTTAACAGCTTTCTGTTACAGCATCTGTTCTTATGTGGCTATTCTGTGGTTTTGGGTTGTCTAGGCATTATTTACTTCTACTAATGTAGTAAAATTACAACTTAGAACGCATACTGTACATGTAGTTCTTGGCTGAGGTTATAATTGGGGAGAATTTATCCGATTCTTCTTTTCTCTCCTGCAGTAGAAATAGTTTGTTCATTTATCATATAGTCTTTGCTGGTCCGAAGACAGCTGCGTGAGGCAGTGCATATTCATATTCATCACTTCATTTCATTCAACCTTCACAATGTTCAGACTGCAACGTCGACATCAATGATCACTGCTGTACCAATCAAGTCTCTATTCCGTTATTGCCTAAGGATAGGAACTCGACTTTAAAGGGAACAATTCGTTTGTCTCCTTTGTGTGTGGACACGTTTCCAACACCATCCACAACGTGATAACAACTTCTCTGCAACTAATACACGCACCTACCTTTCACAGTTTCTCACGTCTAAAGAACCTTATTTGCACCTACAGACGCCCAAGTAACCAATAAAAACATTTCCCTTTTCCTCTTACTGTTTTCGTACATCACTTTCTGTCGGCGTATTTACATGCAAGTGCCTTTCGTGGTCTCAATCGTCCAACCCGCTATCCTAACAACTGTTAGTCATAGATACCTCCCCGTTGCCAACCTTCCGAGGAACGCTAACTTCTTTTTGGAACATGCCCATTGCTGGCCACGACAGCAATTCCCCCACCACTAGCACGACAACGGACAGCAGAGAGATGGATCTACAACATGACTTTGCCGGCAGCAACGCCCTCGAGAAAGAAGGCGGCGATACTCCCATGCTCTGTGAGAATGGGGGGGACGAAGACTCGAGCCAATTCTCCATGTCTCCTCGGGAACAGCACGACCAAGAGGGAGAGATGTGCCTCAGGCTGTTTGAGAGCTGGACCCAGGTGCGACAGACCGACTTTGTCGAGCAGCTAATAGCACGGATGTCGTTCCACCAACACGAGCACCTGTACTCCATCCTCATGCCCATGCTACAGAGGGACTTCATCACGGTGCTTCCAAGTAGGTGGCATTTTGTGTGGGTGTGTAATGTCTTTCCTAGTTGTAATATCTGCAGAAAGACATATTTTCTTGTTTACCAGCCGGGTGCGTGTGAAGCGTGCGCTCGGCTGGTACTAAGATTACTTTCCCCATGTTTGTCTGTGCGTCCGCACTTATTACGACTGGCAAGTTACGTCATTACGTTACTATGCCACTACAGCGCAAGCACAGTGGATGCTACTAGAACTTTACAGGCCCAGTAGGCTAAGATACCTTAGCTTTGCATTGCCTACACAACAAAGAAGTGGTACAGTGTAAATAGCGATATGCGATGGAAGTGTACAGTGTAAGTAGCAATGATAGCTTTAGTTTTGGCAAGTTCTGGTAGCTAAACTGGAGGCGCACTACAAAATTGCTGTTTCAGCACTTTCGCTGAAAGCTATGCAAACTTATCCATTCCACGGCTGCATTTAGCTTGGACTAATCTGTTGCTAGGTAGCTGGATGATTTATAGATTATAACCGGTGTAAAGATATGAAATACCAACCTTGTGTGTGGCCATATAAGAATATATCTAAAGAGTGTGGTTGAGGATAGATGCGGTTCGCTGTCAAAGAAAGCTATGTGTCTATATTTTTTGCAGGTAGTGCCACAGGTATACAGATAGTTGCATGTTGTCTCCAGAAATAAGACCAATGACTTCATACGTGTATCTAAACTGGCCAGGTGTTTTGCACAGGAGTGAAACAGGCCAAGCTGAGCTATATATCAGTGCTTCTCATCTGTAGACCTTGCTTGACGAAAATGCTGAACCAGCAAATTTGTACTGCGCTTCTAGTTATCAGCTATTATTTACCACAATAGGATTATAATTGCTACATGTAGACTAAAGATTCTGGGAAAGACCCTGGGAATAAGGCTGTGTTGTCTTCCAGACCTGGAATTCTGTTTGTTTTGATGTGGCTAGGCACCACAGCAGTGTACTGCTAACATGCCTGAGGTATACATGTAGCTAGCCACAGGGATGAGGAAGTCTCTCCAGACAGGATATGTGTGGCTGTGCACTGTTTTTGCATTCCTGACATGCTCTTCTTATGCGCAGTGGTTGTACAGTGGAACCCCTCTCTACGGACACCCCTGAGATGCGGCCATCTACTTTAATGCGGACATAATGGGCGGTCCCGAATGATATTCCATTAACTTACATACTAATAAACTCCCTTAATGCGGACACCTCGCTATTCCGTAAAGCGGACACGTTTTTCGGTCCCACCAGTGTCGTGACTGTACAAAATTTACTCGATATTGCGGACGTTTGTCTTGTGGATAATATAAACAGTAAAGTTTCTGCGACTCCCAGAATCGGTGCGGACTCGCGGTGACGTTATAAATCGTCTACTCCACAAGAGTACTCACCCCACACTGCCAGATCCGATGGCTCAACGTTACATGCTACTGAATTTAGCCCCTGGATAGCCTTCGCAGCAAGCCAGAGCCACAAAAACGAGCCATCGTGTAGCCAGAGCCGCCATTGCGCGATGAATGCTCATTGCCACGCCTACCGGAAATACAACCGGAAGCATCCTAAATACGGACGCCTCGATTTTACGGACAGCCGAGTGGGTCCCCATTGGTGTCCGCATTAGAGGGGTTCCACTGTAGTGACACCATAGGGGTGCATTTCTGGCTCTTATGCGCAGTGGTTGTAGTGACATCATAGGGGTGCTCTTATGAGCAGTGGTTGTAGTGACATCATAGGGGTGCATTTCTGGCAAAATTGATAAACTCTGACCCTAGGATGTTCATAGGGGTGCATTTCTGGCAAAATTGATAAACTCTGACCCTAGAATGTTAACAGGGATACCTAATAGCCAGCATAAAGATTTTGTGTGGTGAACTGAGAGAGTGTGTTTACTATTAACTGCTGTTTGGGTTGTTAAAAGGACGGCCCCACACTTCTCCGCTGCGTTATTATATTTCTAGCTTTTCAGGCGACATCGTGTGTGAGAAGCTGTCAGCAATAGGACTCGCATCTCGACCTCTCCGAATAGTTCACTCTCGTGTGTCTTTTAGCAGCAGGTGCAAATATTTTGTAGAATATATTTTCACATTTTAGTTTCGTGTCAGTGACCACACCCCTCAACGAAATGCGGTAAACCATTGCCTCGTTTTGTGTTAAAGCAATGGTAGTAATGGCTGCTACGCATGCAGAGATATTTGAGCTGCAGTACTTGCTGAGTAGTTGCCATGCTAGAGGTATGCGATCACTACCTGTTACTGTGACATGAACTTGCGGATGTGTTCCTCTCGACTTAGGAGCGCCCAACACTTCCTTGTTGGCATCCTTTTGTCAGCCATGGGGCCGATAGAAGTCGATCATGGTCCTCCGGCGTCTGGAAAACCATTCACCAGGCTGTAAATAAAGGGCTGTTCATTTGCTTCTCTCAGTTCATTCTGACCTGATCTCTTTTGGCTTAGATTACGTACATGTAGAACTGATCTCTCAGTTGTTCTTAGGGACAGCAGTTTGTGGTGATTTTGGGCAGTCTTGCATTGTCAATCCAATTATACAGGTAGCCGGGATTAATCTCTCCTTTCTCAGACAGGTCTCCTAGCTAACAGAAAATGGTGTGATAGTACAACTTTGGTGTTCCGAGAAAGCCTTGATAAGTAACTATATTTATCTATGTACACAATCAGTACTTCTTTGTGTGCAAGGTGTGTGTGTGTCGTGTGTGTGTGTGTGTGTGTATCATTACACCATCTGCGCACTTGTAGTACATTAGCATACCACAAAGTCAAAGTACATTTGATAAAGAAAATCAAATTACTCCCCGAGTAACGAACTTGTTCACCCATTTTACGAAACTAAAGTGCTGTATTCAATCAAGCGTACAATTAGCTGGTCTATTCTCTTGCTACACGCACACACACAGCCAAAGGTCTGCACCACATTGCCTTCACCATCCTATCCTACCTCGACTCGCGCTCACTGTGTCGGGCTGAACAGGTGTGTAGCGACTGGTACCAGGTCATCGAAGATGGCCTCCTCTGGAAGAAGCTGATTGAGAGGAAGGTGGCCACGGACACCGTCTGGAAGGGGCTGTCGGAGAGGAGGGGCTGGTGAGGGAGGGGATTATGGTTATGTGTGCATGCACGTGTGTCCATTGTCTGCCTGTGTGCACAGTGTATGCACTTGTGAACTTTAATTCTGCTTCCCTTCCCTTCCCCCCTCTCCCCCCTTCCCCCTCCCTCTCCCCTCCCCTGTCCCTTCTCTCCCCCGTCCCCTCCCTCTCCCCTCCCATCTTCCCCCTCCATCACCTCCTCTCCTTCCCATCTGCTCCCTCTTCCCTCCCCCCCCAGGGGAAAGTATCTGTTTCGTCATGTCCCACCTTCCGAGGATATTACCCACCAATTCTATCGCCAACTCTACCCCAACATCATCAGGGATATCCATGTGAGTTGCAGACAACAATGGGAGGATTTATTACCCTCAACTTGAAAGTCGGCCAAGTTTTTCTGCTCCTTCCCACACACCCTGTGGCCACATGCGCTGCTACTAAATTATTAGATAATGGGTCTGGTTAGAAACATCTGTAATTGATATTGCTGGGGAGGGGTAGAGCTGATTATCGCGTCCTCGTCTCATCTTGCTGTAGGGAAAACACTTACAAATGTGTGGGCAGTAATGCCATGCATGAGAGTACTTGTAATGTATGGTGTGAAAAGTGTATGGTATGTAATATCCAGTAGTGGTCAGAAAACCCTAATGCAGTTAATAATGATCTCATATTGCTAGCCTCAGAAAAAGCACGAGTACTTAATTTAAGCGCAATTATGCAATTAATTCTCCACTCCAGAATATGGAGTCAAACTGGAAGACGGCACACCACACGCTCACCCGCATCGAGTGCCACAGTGAGAACAGCAAGGGCGTCTACTGTCTGCAGTACGACGAGAAGAAGATTGTCAGTGGGCTGCGAGACAACACCATCAAGGTGGGTGGGGCATACGTCTATATAGGGTGTGCACTCCAACTAGTGCATGTAGGCATACGGCTCACCCTTGAACGATTCTCCTTGTATCTGAGATACACGTAATGTATATTATGCACACACACACACACACACGCACATGCACACACGTACATGCATACATGCAGATTTGGGTGAAGGATGACCTGTCGTGCACCAGAGTGTTACAGGGTCACACTGGCTCCGTTCTGTGCCTGCAGTACGACGAGAGGGTCATCATCACAGGATCTAGTGACTCCACTATCAGGTCAGCCTGTGTACAGCTAGGGGAGCCCATTGCTTAGCGACTTACATCAGTAGGTGTCCACTGTGTTCTGGATATCCGCACCTGAGCTGTTTCAGAGGGAAGTTCTTATTGACAGTATTTTCCCCAATAGGGGGTATGTGCCTACTGCATGGAGTGATTATGTCACTATGACATCATTATTAAGCCATTCTAAATGCCACGCATGCATGCTAGCCGTGTCGCCGTGCTACCAACAAAGAAGCTAAAACAGCAAAGGTTGGGAATCAATAGGAGGGGGTGTGGTAGGTACAGTTGAACCCTATAGGGGTATATTATCACAATTGGGGTATAGTGCCCCTCTAAAGCCACAATGAGAGAACCCTGTTTATTCGATGTAAATATAGAAGATGACAATCATGCATTTTATAAACTCATGACTCCTTCACCACCATAACTAGCAGCTCTTGCCTCCCTCTTTGCCCAGAGTGTGGGACGTGGACACGGGACAGATGCTGAACACCCTGGTCCACCACTGTGAGGCCGTCCTCCACCTCCGCTTCAATGCCAACACCATGGTCACATGCTCAAAGGTGAGCCCCTGTACACCAGGTGTATACGTATTAGGAGGTGTATACGTATTAGGATGTTGGGCTCTAATTGGAAATTCAGACTGTCTTATGCATGCTAGAATACCACATTGAAGTATTTTCGTAAGACTCATCTAAGGCTATGCCCAGCAACAGATCAGGCCACAGGCTAGTCTATCAAGCTAGGCCCTCCCACGTGTTAGAGTGTCTAGTTTGATGGACTAGCCACAAGCTAACTGCAGCTGTAGAATGGATCATCTGGGTTAGCCTGTCTCATCTTGCGCAACTGAACTGCGAAAGTGTTGATGTGGTAATTTCATAGTAGCCATAACCTACCAAAACAGGACTACTTACCACTTCTTTGCTGTATGGCAACATAGAAATCTTAGTACCAGTTTTGCCCGCAAACTCAATACATGTCATTAAACGCCTAATTGGTATCCCATTACCAAGTGTCAATCAAGGACTGCTGACATTCATCTACTAACCTCAAGCTTGTATAGTACTTCATTAACGTCTAGTTGGTATCCCATTTCTTGACTGCTGATGTTCAGACTAGGAATATGTTTGCTCTAATTGTCATGGTGCATGACTCGAACCTGTGCCATCCCTGAAGAAGCATATTTGATGCAAGTAAGATATTTACGTAAGCGATGAATATAAGGCCATTGCAGCAAGAAGCCTTTCTGTTTTTGAGTGCCTCCTTCATCTTGTCATTCTGCTCACCTCTCTCCCCCCCCCCACTCTACCCACTCCAGGACCGTACAATAGCTGTATGGGACATCAAGGCTCCCAATGACATCGTCCTACGGCGGGTGTTGGTCGGCCACAGGGCGGCAGTGAACGTGGTGGACTTTGATGACAGATATATCGTCTCAGCCTCTGGAGACAGAACTATTAAAGTACGACATTATAATACCAGCAATTAAAGTTTGCACGTATACTAGCCTAGATTCTACAGCCGACCTTGTATACTTTATAGTATACATATAAATATACTGATAGCTGGATTGATGTTTTTGCTGTAGGTATGGCGGACCTCCACGAGTGAGTTTGTTCGCACCCTTCATGGCCACCGTCGTGGGATAGCCTGTCTCCAGTACCGGGGCAACCATGTCGTCAGTGGCTCTTCAGACAATACCATCAGGTGGGCTGCTTGTGGTGTGTGTGTGTGTGTGTGTGTATGTGCGTGCATGTGTGTGTATCTTGAAAGTGCCTTTATGTAGTCTAGTTACCAAAGCAGGCTGGATACGTTTATTTATAATTGTCACGATTATAGAATACTTACATGTGGTAATAATATTTGATGGTCAAGTGATGTGGACTATTCACTGTTATACCCACAGAATATGGGACATTGAGTGTGGAGCGTGTCTGAGATTACTGGAAGGCCATGATGACTTGGTCAGGTGAGTCAGGGTTTGCATGCCGCACTTTAGACCACTGTTACTGGATGAAGTGTGTCACTATGAAAGGAACAGATAGCAGTTAGGGTTATTCGATTTCACCCCAGGCCGACAAGCCACACCAGACAATCAATAGGCCAGCCTTTGTCCCTTCTGGTTTTCTAGTATTGTTTATGGTGGTAAATTGGATATAGGTACACAGTGTATTACATGCAGTATCCTGAAAACATGTGGGGCATTCCTGGGTAGGAAGCAAACATTATTCTGTCGCGTATTTCGATCATGTCTCTGTGTTCAAAGCGCTGCATCTCTGAACTTTTGTTAAGGGCGCACTTCGTAAATGCATCAATATAGGATTCTACGCGGTGTGTAAGAGCCCCACCCTTAACGAAAGTTCTGAGATACAGCGCTTTGAAAGCAGCGACGTGATCGAAATACGTGACGGAATAATGTTTGTTTTCTGCGCCTGGGACTGCCACATGTACCAAAAAATGAGCTGTACCTGTAGGATGAAGCCATTAATTAACGGACACGTCTCAAGTGATAGCAAGGGATGTGGTTATGTGCAACTCCATCCTTTCCAAGAACGTTTATGTGTTACTGTCTGCAGTATGTAGTCTCTGTGTGTTCCTGTCCTTGACCAACTATACTTCATTGCAGGTGCATCAAGTTCGATGATAAGAGAATAGTCAGTGGAGCATACGATGGGTGAGTGCGTAAAAGGGATGGTAACATGAAGAAAAAGTTCTAAATAAGTATCCCACTCAAGGTCTCCTAGTTAGAACTCCGTAACTCCGGACTGTCTCCCCCTACAGTGCCATCAAGGTGTGGGACTTCCAGGCAGCCTTGGATCCCAGGTCTCCAGCAGAGTCCCTCTGCTCAAGAACACTCATGGTGAGAACCTTCCAAACTGGGCACAGTACGGGGCTATATTGCTTGGCCGTATAAAGCAGTTTTAACCAAGGCTGGTTTTCTGGCGCTTAAGCTTGACCCACTGAGCAGCACATCCTGCATTTTTACAATATATACCAATTTCAAAGCTGTCATATTATGTTGAAAGTACAGTACAAGTACCAACCTTCAACTGAAGGAATCCCATGCTAGAAGTCTGCAGCTCTGTTCGTTTCTGTGCTATGTGCCTTGGTAGCACTGCCATTTTTGGAAAATTGATGCAGGATTGAAAATTCCACAAACTCAAGCTGTTTTGCCTCATGTAGTGCATTAGATGGAGTTGACTTGTGTACTGCATGCATAGATTACCTCATTTTGTTGTTTTTTTCTAATTCTAGGAGCACTCTGGTCGTGTGTTCAGACTCCAATTTGACGACTTCCAGATAGTCAGCAGTTCCCATGACGACACCATCTTGATCTGGGACTTCCTAGATCCCGTGCCCCCAGGCCCTATGGAAGTTGAACAGCAGAATAGGAAACTCTCCACTTCATAGCCCTAGCAAGCCTGTCCTCTGTAGGCCCACTTCAAAGTGAAATGCTTGTCATTATCGAATGTCTCTCCTCAACTCACTGGCTCCGTTATCAGCATAGCCGCTCACTCGTCTCCCCACCTCTCTTTTTCCTTTAACTGTCACTTTCTGTCTCCCTCACCTCTCTCAATACTGTCTGTCTCTCTGTTTGTATTCTGTATTAATGCTTTGTGTAGCCAGGGCAACATTGCTGTACATATTTCTTCTACTGCCCTGCATATTCTGAGCACTTTTGTGTATGGGCACCAATGGTATTGTAAAAAAAAAAACCGACAGAATTTTGTAAATCAGTTATGCAAATCCAAGAGCTATAGTCTCGTTGCATGTGCATGCTGTACGTTGATTGACACCTGCAGGCATTCTGTGTATAGGTGGCAGTAATTTTGTGACTGCATGTGTAGTGGCTGTTTATGGGGCAAGCTAGGTCACATGGCCCTGGGAGAAGAGGGTCACCCTCATTAAAACCACAATTTCCAACAGTATAAATAAGGTAAATGTAATTAATGACAGGAGGGCTAGTATTTAAAAGTGAGGTGCTGGCCTGGGTGGACCATTTGGCTGATCAAACCTTCAGCCTGAAGGTGCCTCTTGCAGTGCACTACATAGATTGCTTAGTGTGCCAGGCCTTATATTATTAATTGGAGATCAAGGAAGGAACGTACACCATAAATTGCTCCTAACTGTTTACATCAATAACATGATTGTGACATGACTCGCATGCATGCAGGGTGTAATTATGAAGGGCTCAGAACCAGAGTGGTCTAACCCACAGATACTGAAACTGTGTTTCAGGAGCCGAAAATTAGTCTCGGATACCCGGTCCTGGTGCGCCGCTGAGTTGTCACGTAATTGAATTCGGGCTGACGTTAATTAAACCCATAAGGAAAACATAACTTTTTTTCAAACCTAATAAATATGCCAACATATGTATAGTGGGTGGAGCAGTTTAGCTCCGGGCTGTGACCATGTGTGTTCAGGTAGAGGGTAACGTGGTTTGGCAACTGCCACGGTGGTCTCGGACAGTACGGCCTAGGATCCGTCCGTGTTCCTCCCTTGATTCCCAAAGCCTGGCACACTAAACAGACCCGATGACGATCCCTGTACCAATAGCGGACAGGCGCCCAAAAGGCTGAAGGCTCGGTCAGCCAGAACGACCTGCCCGTTCACCCTTAACGTGGCAGTGTCACATGGCCTAGGGTTCCGTTGGGAGAAGAGGGTTGCCTTTTTTCTTTTTCTACAATATTTATGCACTCTTGCCACCTCTGTGATTGTAAGAAGTTTTCTTTCATCATAACAGAAAAGAAGAATAATTAGTAGGTAATCACATGCACTCAGTCACATCCAATTTGAAAATTTATTGTGCAAATCGATTGCATGGTTGCATATGACCAAAATTAGAATTTTCAGTGTTTCGATTCTGAAATTACATAATATTCTCATATTTGGGGGGAGGGAACAATTTTAAGGGGGCAATATCTGTGGGTTAGGTATTAGACCCTCATACACATGAGCACCTGTTGAGGTTCAGTTCTGACAGTGCATTATGGAGGCACCAACAACAATACTCAGCAGGGAGAGCTTGTAAGATTAAAGATGTCCAACTAGAGGATCAAGGATTGATTTATAATAATCATAATGACACTGGTGTATTTAATAACCATAGTACTCCTCTTCACTATAGTCATCACTATCACTGTACTCGTCATCCTCATAGTCATCATAATAGGTCTCATAGTAGTACTCCCTCCTTCTCCGTGAGCTGGCCCCACCATATTTCCTCCTACGTCTCCTTGGAGGACGATAAGAGGAGATGGTTGGAACTGGCACAGGTGCAAAGCTGGCGGTAGCACGTGAAGCATCCGCTGCAGAGAAAATGTTATGTTGTGAGCTAGAATAATATTACAAGAATGGTAAGTCCTTAGTAGAAAAGAACTATAATATAGCAAGCTATCATGGTGGTGATATGACGCAGGGAAATATGTTATCAGGTTCTGATTCTATGAATACCAAGAATACAGACCCATGCTGCAAGGAAGGAGTACGACCTTCAATTTAGGTGGCAAAGAAATTTTTGCTCAGCACTACCATAGTATATGCATACAGTTTTGTAGTTATGCAATTATTTGCAGAGATGCAAGAAACTGGCTGACCCTAGCTTCATTAATTATCACACCTTATTCAGAGAGTCTTTACAGCCATCTTTTTTACAGCATAACTAGTGTTGAATGAGCCCAATAGATATTTTTTCAGCATATGCACAGTGATCTAAAGTTTCAAATGTAGGTCATCTTGCAGAAAGACCACGACTGCTCTTGTTTAGAAAAATACACTTATCAATACCAGGAGCTGACGAGCGCCGAAGGCGCGTTCGGCACTTATCAGCTCCTGTCAATACGCATCAGAATCCTCCCTATCATATGCCTGTCATATGGTTGCTACTGGAAACCCACCACTAAAGTCTGGGTATCTCATGTCTGCCTCGGGCTCCATCCAGATGAGGTTGCACTTGTTTCTCTCTACAAATTTTTCCAGCAGAGATCCAATGTGTGGGTCCTTGGCGTGGCGATCATTGACCACGATGCACTCCACATTCTCTGAGAGACAGACTGGCCCATGGATCTGGACCTATGTGTATTATAGCATGCCACAAACACAATATTATTATATCAGATACAGTCTACCTGGAGCCCATAACCCAAAGGGAAGGAGCGTTAAACTAGCGATTCCACCTGTTGTCGAATGGTACTACAAGAAAACTCCATAAATGGAATGCCCATGGCTGGTTTACTACTCTACTAGTGCTAAGTGAATTATAGTGCCCACATAGCACTTACCATAATTTTTATAAGGAGTTTTGTGCAAGTGCTATTCGACAACAGGTGGAATCAGCATACATACACAAGTTTAACGCTCCTTCCCTTTGGGTTATGGGCTCCTGAGTCTACCTTATCACTTTGGCTAACTGTTGTTAGAGTCTTATAAATATTTCATTAGTGTACCCAATCGTTATCTTGCGTACCTCTTTGTAGTTAGATATGACATCTGATCTAAGAAAACTCTTCTTCCGAGCTGACACATCCAAAATCTGAAGAAAGAACGACATGAAATTAGCACTGCTTTCTGTTAGCTACATGTACTAAGCATAAGAGCATGCAGTGTTGGGAGTACAACACCAGGGTAATAATTATTCAAAGTGGTCACTCCGAAAACAAGGGGTGGTCACTCCGATACGCGCTGTAGTCACAGCTAAGACCGGAGTCAAAAGTGGTCAACAGGTTAAGGGATATTTTTGCCATTGGTCAAGTGGTCAAGGACAATTTTGGTATAGAAGTCAAACGGTCAAGAACCTTTTTGCAGATGAAAGTTTGGAATGGTCAAACGGTCAATAGCCTTTTTGCAGTGTGGTCAAGCGGTCATGGGCAAGCAGCAAAACTGACAGTCAAAATTTCTTGACCCCGGTCTTAGCAGTGACTACAGTGCTTGGAAAACTGTTTACTAACTTGCCATGCTATTATTTTGGTCACCACTATTGGATGCTGCAGTCCAAAGACCCTTTCCTTCTTTCTACCCTTTCATTGGATGTTCTACTCACTGCTCTGAGCTCGTTGTCGGAGTATTCGTGGAGAACATTGCCATAGTACTCGCAGCAGGAGAGCTTCACAGTACCCAGACTAGTGTCGGCTGAGGCAAAGGTTGTGCGCAGTCGTACCTTCTTCAGCTGGAATGTGAGAGAGAAGAATTGTTGAGTAAGGCCAAAGCAATTAAATACCCTGTTTCTCATCCACCGCCCGCACAGACATCCCACTCAAAAATATATATGCAGCTATTTCTGCGCTAAAAAAAGCCTTAAAAAACACAGGCTGTCAAAACATGGCAGGAGCTTTCCTGCTTCTAAAAATGACTGCTTTTTACTGTGTTTTATAGCTTGTGTTTGTTATTTTGCCGCCTGCCCGCGTTGATTTCAACAATTGCTTTGGATGAGAAACAGGAAATTAAACTAATAGTAAAATCAAGGCTTACAATTTTGCCCGACATGCCCAATACGTGCTTATGTGCCTGCAGTGTTACGTACTTTGCCAAGTGTTTGTGATACTGGTGTAGGTGCTGTTTGAATTCTAGTCTCAAACTGCTAAGTTGATACGTACCTGAAAGAATGAATCTCCGTATCCATAGCAACTGCGAACCCCACAAGGATCACCAACTGTGGAAAAGGTGGCTCCAGATTAGTGAGTTGGAGGGAAGTAGAGGAGATATCCAAGCAATTCAGGCTCTGGGGGTTCATTGTTTGACTACTCCAGGGGGGTTTATTGTTTGCCTACACTAGGGGGGTTCATTGTTTGCCTACTCCAGGGGGGGTTCATCATTTGCCTACACCAGAGGGTTCAGTGTTTGCCTACTCCAGGGGGGGAATTCATTGTTTGCCTAATCCAGGGGGGATCATCATTTGCGTTGTTTACCTACTCCAGGGGGGTTCATCATTTACCTACTCCAGGGGGTTCATTGTTTGCCTAGGGGGGTTCTAGGCTACATGTTCCAAATGTCCTGTAAAACGTACTGTTGTTAAACCAGCCAGATAAGATAATACAGTTATTCTAAACTCTGTGCCAATGGAGTAAACTGACCAATATTGAGGACGCCGTACTTGACTCGGTCTACAGGGGGGCTGCGAGCATAGATTTTGTTGAAGATTCTATCCTAAGGAATGAAGGGGGGAAGAAAGAAGGTAGAGGGGAGCTCTGACATTAAGATAATAAACAGCAGCTTTGTCTGATGTCGTCGCTAGTGACACAAATGCATTATCGATGTCAGTTGCTATCACAGCACCAGAACAGTAGTACCAGGGGCCCTGTTCATAGTGTCCTATGCATCAACACTAACATTAAATCCTTTCCTACCTCCCAGGAGGTCCTAGCCGAGAGGCAGGTACTGCCGCCACTGGTTCTGGTCTCAAACTGGTTGCGGTAGTGGGTGTCTTCCACGAGGAAGTGCAGAACACGGTCGAGGCTGACGTGAATGATGATGGGAGCCTCACGACGAACCCACTGCAGAGTTCTGAAAAAAAAAGAAGCAAAACAAAAATGACTAGAGCAGTTAATGTATAGCCAGGTAACTATAGACATAAAATAGCACGGACTACACGACTAATTCATAACCTCCACACTTAGTCAATAATATGCAGTGTCGGTTTACTCAGGAGCCCATGAACGCCACAAAGGAGCGTTAAAATAGTGATTCCACCTGTTGTCGAATGGCACCTACAAGAAAACTCCATATATGGAATACCTAGCGGTTATGCATGGGTGGTTTACTATGCTCTTATATAGTGCTAAGTAAATTATAGCACTTAATATGTAGCACTTATTTACCATATAAGGAGTTTTGTGCAAGTGCCATTCGGCTGACAACAGCTGGAATCAGCAGCATACTAGCCACTGCTGTAATGAGACTGCAGCCATTGATTGGTGGCATGCAATGATATCCATGCAGTCTACTCCTCCTCTCACCTCTCCATGTCATCCTCTGTATATCCCAGACGACACACCCTCTTTAAGAGCCCTGCGTGGACCTTCTCTGAGGCAGCCTTCGACTTCTTAATCACGTACTCCACTGCTGCACTCTGTGTGTCGTTGAGCACTGCTAGGGCCATCGGACCCAACTGGAGGGAGGGAGGGAGGGAGGGAGGGAGGGGGGGAGGGAGGGGAGGGGAGGGAGGGAGGGGTGTTGCTAAACATATTATTGTAGATGAACCACTGACTAGTTAAACTTGAGGCACTAGTGCTATCTTAAATATTAGGAACATGTAGGCTTCCTCACTGTCAGACTTTATCAAACTGTACGTACATAGCTAGTCTCTCAAGAAAGCACTGAGCCAGCTTACATTTTGACTAGATGACAGACTACATGCAGTGGAACAGGCAATGTGGTGAAGCATCATATTACTATGCTCCAATTAATTCTGTTTCTGGTTATTTAAGTTGATTTTACAGCATCCTCCGATGATGTCTTATCTTTTTTACAGAGTTTCCAGACAGAACAGCCAGTTTCTAGTATTAGACCGACCACTACACACACACATGTAATGGAGCATGGATAGACTCACATCGTGGATGGAGGGTAGGAATCCCTTGAACCTGTCCCGCGATCCCAGCATGTCCCCCGTACACTTGCGTGAATGCTCCACCAGAGCACTGAGGGGGAAGTCCTTAAAACAGTGCATACAACGTTCCACTGGCTCTCCCCACACGTCCTGACTCCCAACCACACCCTCTTCTTCAAACACTGATGCCTATGAGGTGGGAAAATTAAGGAAGTAAGGTTATTAATAAGAGAAGAGAACACATGAATGTGCACCACTTAAACTGAGACACTTACGTACATTACGATATCAGCCTTGTTAACTTCATTACTTTTTAACCAAATTCCTAGTGGTATATCATAGTTCCAGTGATCTTTATTTCAAGCATTTTAGTAGTGATTGATAGCTTTGTACAAAGAGAGTTCCTTCACGTATGCACTGCTTCACACAACTACAGGGAGCCTCGCCAGCAGCACTAGAAACAAGACTTAAAAAATAAAAAAGCAACTACATTTGAAATCATTACTACAACCACTCTTACTATCCCTTACTATATACAATATATCATGTTGTGAAATAGTCACTAAGCATACATTTAGGGTTTATTTCATGGTCAGAGAGGATTTATTTTTATAAATCATGGCCCTCAGGGTACATTAACATGTACACGCTTATTAGTGATTGATGGTAGAGTTAAAAGCTTCTCATGGCCCTCAAAAGGCCCGAAAGTAGCTGGTAGATGGTGGACGGAGGGTAGAAGTCCAGCCTGGTAGGCCCAAACATAAGTTAACACTGAAAAATAGCTTCTGCCATCACTCGAGCTGCGACGTCGACGGTCTATTATTCGTTGCTTAGCAGGAGCGCATATTTAAAATAAACTTTTCCCGCTACCTTGGGGGCGCGCGCACGCGGCGGGGAAAGTTTATTTATGCACTCTTGTTGCTTAGCGATGGAATACTATCACATGATATATAACAGATGTAGCATGGTAAGCACGTGGTTTATGAATTATAAAGACCCTCGCCCTCGGGTTCGGAACCTTTATAATTCATAAACCACTGCCTACCATGCTATATCTACATGTATAACATAAACCCCAGTTACTGCTGGATGCCTGACCTTGAGAATCAGGAATGGTGGGTTAAAAAGCTTTTTGATGACATGTACGTATGGAAGATCTGCTAATGAGAGTGCTTAAGGTACAAGGACAGTCTTGCCCCTAGCCCAGTCTCCATCATAAACTGAATTGAAAGGTTACAGGGACGTTGGATAGGACATTATATTGAGTCATACTTTCGCTATATCACAAAGTCTCAGTGGGTACATCAGACAGAGGGTTCACTCACCAGTGTACCCAGATCCTTCCTGTGGGGGCAGCTGAGGGCATGTGAGACCAGCTGGTCCAGGGGGAACACTTGCAGGCAGTGTTGACAGTGCTCTTCTACAGTGCACTGTAGAGAAAGGAGAGGGTGGGGCTGAGAGGTCACAATACTGATGGGTTCAACATTATTTGATCCGGAAACTACCTTAGATGCAATGGCGGAGAAATTTTCACTATTTTTGTGAGACTGAGACTCAGTATTATGCAAGTGAAATAATTAACAGTTATTAATCGTAATTTAGCAGTAGTGAAAGCAATAACTAACTCGTTGCACTGTTCACAGTACTTAGTCTACATGTAGTACGTAACCAAGGGAAGCTGGACACCTGATCACTACAAATGTAGAATTACTGCGTGAGAAAGACTACAGCAGAGAGCACCCTGCATCAGTTATCTACATAGTCTTAGAGCTAGACACATGGGCAACGTCAACCTCACTTTCTGTACAACATTCTTATTTACGTAGCAGTTCCTTTGCATGATCCATCCACACAGTGTGGGTTGGACTCAAAACTAGGACAGTGATGGTCAAAAACACGAGCACAACCACCGACCTCGGTGGCGTCCTTCATCGGGCACACGCTGACGTGGGCCACCAGCTCCAACACTGCAAAATCCTGCAGGCAGTACATGCACTGCTCCAGTTCACCTCCTCCTCTTCCTCCTCTCCGGTCCACACCTCTGCCATCAGCAGCTATGGTGGTACAGTAGAGGGATACTAGTAAAGAGCACCAACTTTGTGGCATACACTTCATATTTATAATAAACTGAAACTTTAAAAAAAAAAAGAGCTTCATCCTTCTAAAAATATGTAATTCAAGGTAAGAAGAGAACTTGCAACTAGTAGACACATATCTTACCCCTTGCCGTGGTAACTGCAGCTGAGCCTGCTTCTCTCACAGGTGAATGGGTCTCCAGATCGTATCTCCTCCCCCCTCCATCCGTCTCAATAGCTGAGTCACGTGCCTCTCTACCGTCACTCACCATAGCTGCTGAACTCCTCAAACACTCCTCTGAGTGAACAATAAGGGCCATCACTGGAAAGAGTTTGAAACAGTTGGGACATTGCTCCACTGAAGTATCTCTTATTACAGCTGGTTTACTTGGGACAGCTGTAGGAATGGATGCTGAGTCAGATGTTGTCGATGTTGTAATGGAAGTGGTGCAGTGCGTACAGCTCTCGGAGTGTGCAATAAGCTCTGGCAGAGGAAAGAGCTTCATACAGTTGGGACAGTACTCCGTGCATACATGTACGTCAGCCTCTCTGACAGATGGCGATGGCAGTGTTACGGGTACTTCCTCTTTAATAACTCGATCTGGATTGGCACCCAGCAGACACTGACACAGTTCTGAATGTGCTGCGAGCTCTGTAACAGGAAACAGTTTGGAGCAGATTGGGCAGCACTCTTGAGAAACGTCTCTGTCGAGAGAAGGTACAGTTGGACTCATAGAGGGGAGTGCGTCAGACGCATTAGAGAAATGACCAGATTCTTTCGTGCCACACTCTTTCACTTTGTCACATATCGTTTCCGTCACTTCATCTGTTTTCATCCTTTTCACTTTTTCTGTGCTGCCAGCATCAGCATCACTGCCAGCAGCTTCTACTTTTCTCTTAATTCCAGGAGGACTGCCACTGTCACTATTCTTACAATCTGATGAACTAGATGTTGAAGATACTGATGGGCTCGTTTTCACGACTAAAGCTGGTGTACAGCTAGGTGCTATAGCTGTCGTTACTTCATCTGTTTTCATCCTCTTCACTTCTTCTGTGCTGCCAGTATCAATATCACTGCTATTGCAATTTCCAGCAGCTTTTATTTTTCTCTTAGCTCCAGGTGGACTGTCATGGTCACTCGTCTTAGGTTCGGCTAGCTTTGATGAATTAGAGGTAGATATTGACGTTACTGATGTGCTCATTTTAACTTCTGAGGCTGTTGCGATGCTAGGAGCCACAGCTTTTGTCACTTCGTATCTTTTGACTTCTTCTGTGCTGTCAGTATCAATATCACAGTCAGCAGCCTCCAATTTTCTCTTAACTCCAGGTGGACTGTCACCTTCACTCCTCTTATTTTCCACTAGCTTTGACGAAGCAGAGCTGCCTACGGTAGACGCTGAAGATAGATATGGACTCACTTTCACTTCTGAGGCTGTTGTACTGCTAGGAGCTATAGCTTTCATTTCAGTTTCAACGCCGATCTTGGCTTTCCATGGAAGCTGCCTAACAACATACTCTCCCTTATTAGCTCCCTTCTGGAGAGCTAACCTGTACCGTCCACAGGCCTCATGCATGGGGGCGAGCAGCAAGATGAGATCGCCCGGTCGCAAACACACACGACTTCCCTTTGATAACTTTACCACCTTCCGGTGTTTCACAACCGACTCACTTGTAGCGTCTTTTACACTCCTCTGGATCCAAGTCCCATTTGAGCTATGATCCCTCATGAAGCATAGAGGCTCGAGATCCTCTCGGCTCCGTTCCACATCATCTTCCTCCTCAGCAGCTACGACCTCTATCTCGCAGTGGAGGCTGCTGATGTTGGGACACTGGATCACGACCTCACAGGCACTGTTCCTACCAACCCTAACACAATCACCCACACGTAGAATCCTGCTTGGGAGGCCATGGGGCTCCTTGGTCACCTTCTCCATTTAAAGCCCAGCTCTTGACCTATTAAAGTACTACGTCAATATCTACACATCTATACTACCAACTGGTAGACTGAGATCAACAGTACTGATGTAGATGCAGCAGAGCTGGAATGCCCTCTGGGTTTTCATGTGGTACAAAAGTTCGGGTGCTTCTGCTGACAACTTTCGCTAGCTCCGCCCAACCTATTAGCCACGCCCTTTAGACCCAGTTAATGCCCACCATGTACTACTAAACAGCCGCCGTCGGTTGTCTCCGAACTTCAGTTCAGCCTCAGGACTAGTGTCGATAGTTTGAGTCTCATAGGACTATTCCTGCAGCTACAGATCATGTGAAGTAAGACTTAGACTTTTGCGCTACAATTTTCAAAAATTTAGGCATGATTTTGAGGCTGTGCACTGATATGTTGCAGAACTGCGGTGTATAAACTACTGTCTTGATATTTTGTACCACCTTCCGCTGCTCTTCAAGTACTATGGACCTGGTGTCTGCCAGTGTTGAGAAGCTGGAGCCCCTACCTGCCTCAGCGTCTGCTACCGGTAACCATGGCAACCATGAGGCAGCCGCAGCACGGCTTGAAGAGATGGAGGAGCTGTCCCAGCGAGGTGGGAGTGGGCGTGACAGCGACGCTTACATACCATGTAGGAACCTGTACCCTAGTTTTAGTCTCGCGTGCCAGCCCCCTTCCGCAAAATTCTGGCACACGAGACTACCCTAGTCTAGCTAGCTATCCCCGACTTCTACCCAGCTTGCTGTAACTGCACCAGCCTAATACTGCAAGTGATCTGTGCACGCTGGGTAGAAGTCAGAGATAGCTGGCTAGACTACTTATACCCTTGGCTAATCTAGCAATTTGAGGGGGTGGTAGCTTAGGCCACTCCAAATTAATATTTAGTTTCTGATCCTCCGCCCGCATCCAATTTTCACGGTTGAATTTATTACGACTATTGTAAGTATGTAATCAGAATGTGAGCCAAGATAGTGGAATGCACGTAGTCTTGCATAGTTCTGGAAAGGTGGAAGTGATCGACCATGGAAGATACCTCCTCCCAAATATCTTTCATCGCCCTCTGCAGCTGCTACCATGACATCATTGAGCGAGCTGAGCGATGTTTTTAATAGTGCAAACAGAGTACAAAGGACATAATATTATATATAATATATGGAAGATAATGAGGTTCTATAGTCCTTATCACCCGCCCGCCCGCATCCTGTAGGAGGAAAGGTGGGACCAGAAACTAAACATTAATTTGGAGTGGCCCTAGCCTCGCTCCCAGGCCTCCCTGCCAGGCAAGCGAATTAAGTGAGCCGGGGTGGGGGGGGGACTTCACTCACTCAAATTACGGCTGCAGAGAAAATGTCATGTTGTGAGCTATAGGAGATGCTATTCAGTTAACCCGATATCCGAGCACATTCAGCAGTGTTAGTCATTACCCCACGCGTATGTGGCGGGGTTAAGCAATTGGTTCTGTCCGGCGTCCGGCATCTGTCTTTCATAAAAAAAATCTTGCTACTGGGCGAATTAGAGCCTTTAACGATTTCTGAACACGAGATTAGCGATGATATTCATCGTATCTTAGCTTGTATGTACCTGGTAGAGCAATAAAGCGGTCATATTCTCAGCATTTTCAGACTTTCTGATTATCAGTGCCCTCCACCATTATGGTAATGGATCACGCCCACAGCTTGGATATGGCCGTACACGATCACGGTATACTATAGATAGCACGCTTTCGTATCGTTTTGGGAAATGGAACAAGCTACCTATTTCCCATTACATCACCAGCGCGGGGTAAGTGTTCTATGAACTCTAGTTTGCATAAGTTGCTGTTTACTCCAGATCCTCATGCCGTCAGGCCAACACAGGCATACTTATCATGCTGACAGTCCTGTACGGCTAACCCAATGCAACATGGATTGCACCATGCAGTTGTGATCCATGGGTGTTTCTGATCCATATTTACATTTTGAATTATCTGCACAGGTGATGCTCAAATAAAGGACTCATTGATTATAGTACACACAATTGTACTTGTGCAAAAGAAAATGCTTCATTTTCTACAGGAATTGCAGACGCACAGTTTTCCTTGGGACAGTATCACTATCACCATGGCAACTACGTGGATGCACTGAAACTGTTTGCGATGGCAGAGGCAGGAGGCAACACACAGGCCAAGTACCAGCTGGGGGTGATGTACTACGATGGAGTGGGGTTGGAGGAGGACATGGTGAGGAGTGGGGGGTGGGAAAGAGGAGGGGTGGGGATGGGGATGGAGTGAGGATGGGGTAACATGGTGAGGATGGGAGTGAGGATGGGGTAACATGGTGAGGATGGGGATGGGGGTGGAGTGAGGATGGGGTAACATGGTGAGGGGTGGGGATGGGGTGGAGTGAGGATGGGGTAACATGGTGAGGATGGGGATGGGGGTGGAGTGAGGATGGGGTAACATGGTGAGGGGTGGGGATGGGGGTGGAGTGAGGATGGGGTAACATGGTGAGGGGTGGGGATGGGGGTGGAGTGAGGATGGTGAGGGGTGGGGATGGGGGTGGAGTGAGGATGGGATAACATGGTGAGGAGTGGGGATGGGGGTGGAGTGAGGATGGGGTAACATGGTGAGGGGCTGGAGAAGGGTCTCATCCTCAGACAATTACAAGTGTACTACCTCCAATTCGTGCCTCCATTCCATTACACATTTTTACCTCTATTCCATGATACATGCTTGCCTCTATGCCTTTCAGTCCAAGGGCTTCAGCTACATGCTGGAGGTGGCCCAGTCTCAGAGGAAGAAGGACTCTCACGTGATACCCAGTGCTCAGTACAATGTCGGAAGAGCCTACTTTCAGGTGTGTATGCGTGTGTGTGTGTGTGTGTGTGTGTGTGTGTGTGTGTGTGTGTGTGTGTGTGTGTGTGTGTGTGTGTGTGTGTAGGTGCATGTGTGTGTGTGTGTGTGTGTGTAGGTGTGTGTGTGTGTGTGTGTAGGTGCATGTGTGTGTGTGTGTGTGTGTGTGTGTGTGTGTGTAGTGCATGTGTGTGTGTGTGTGTAGGTGCATGTGTGTGTGTGTGTGTAGGTGTGTGTCTGTCTGTCTGTATAGGAAGTCAGTATTTGACCCCTCAATAAGTATATGTAACTAGGTGCCAGATTGTTTTACATGTACAAGTACCTTGGTATGGACAATTAATGAAGCTATATCACACACACACACATGCACACACACACAAACACACACATACACACACACACACACACACTTCTGAACCCGGACCACCCAGGGGTTTGGTGTTCGTCAGTCCGACCAGGAGGCAGAGCAGTGGTGGACGCTGGCCGCAGAGAGAGGGCGTGACATCAGCAGTGTGAGGGCACAAAACACCCTCGGCATGTTCTATGCCAGACAAGAGACCCTTGACCTAAAGAAGGTGGGCTACATGCAATTAGAGCGGCAATGATCAAAGGTACTCACATGTACAGTACAGTAGTTATGTTATACAAGAGAATGATTGATGTTGGCATAAGGGAGTAGCCTGAGTACTAACATCAATGATTTCCAGGGCAACATCCACTGTTCCAGTTTACTGAGGTAACATCATTTGCGGCTAGGCAGCATCACTTCCTGTAACTGGGCAACATCATTTCCTGCACTGGGTAAAATCACTTTCTGTATAATACCCTGTAGCAGCCCCAAATTTACCATCCCCTCACTCAGGATACTACGCTAGTCTGGCAGGGGAAATTCCTCCCAGGATGTGGTTTGTATTAGCCTTGTCCCCAGGCTCTCTCCTTGAAAACCCGTTCAGGGAGGGCCTGGAGACGAGGCTGCATACAACTCAGGAAAACAGTAGTGCACAGTACCGCCTTACTGCAAGTATGATTACTATGCCTAAGTCATGCTCACAAAGTTGACAGACCTGTGAGAAGCATCAAGAACTGCATGTGGCCGTGCTTCCAGCTCACCTTTTTGTGCCAAACTGGCACTAGACCCGGGCTAGATAGGTAGCTATCCTGGCTACTAGCAGTCCATCATGCTTGCCACAGTTGCTGGGAGTGTTTCACTGCTTGTAGCTAGTATTTTGTGTCTTGAAAGCTTGGCGCCTTGTGAGCTTCTACTAACCCCCCAAACACAACATTTTCAGCACATTTTCAACTACATGTAGCTCCTAGCTCACAAATTCAAAATTGTCTGCAGTTCTCGGCACTTCTTACTATGCCATCTGTACGACGCAAAAGCGTTCTCCAGTCTCATTTAGCTAATGACCTAGATTATTATTGAAATAGAGTAGTCAATTTATTAATTAGTTTGCAGTGATATCATTGATTGTCGGCTATTTGTTACCTGCAGTCGTTCTACTGGCACTCAGAAGCAGCTGAAAATGGAAATTTAGAATCCATGGGTATGTGTAATGTTATAATGATATTAGGCATGTGTAGCATTGTTCCCAGGCTCCACTCCCCCATGCACTCCCAGCCTTTCTTACGCACAAAAGCTGGGGAGTGGAGCCTGGGAGTGAGACCTCTTATGTTGATGCCATGTGCATGATAAACTGAATGTATGCACAACTGTACAAATATGGAGCGCAAATAATTCCATTTTTAAGGTAGCAGCACGGTTTGGGCTCAATAGCGTGTACATGTACAGGTAATGTACCTGTTTCCTAGAAAGGTTAAATCCTTTGTTGAGCTGTGTACTCTGTACAGTACAAGTACATTTGTTTTATTTCAACTACATGTACGCTATATGGAAATCGTCTATTCAATATTTCTGTCGTTTACACTGTAGCTAGTCATATAAGGTTTATTTTTCTGGCACACACCATGCACTAGAAATGCTATTCAGTGCTCCTACGCTTGTGGTACAATGGACCCTCAAGCAGTAATTAGACCTTGGACTTAGATATCACTACCCAGGTTTTATCTTCCACTGTATATATGGGTTGCCAATAGGAAGTATAACCAGAGATCACATACTCTGTGACCAGAGACCACATACTCTATGACCAGGAACCACATACTGTAATCCCCATGCACATTCCACTAAGAATTGATGATTTCTGTCTGCTATTCCCCAGCCTCTCTTGGAGAGATGTTCCTTCATGGGCAGGGGTGTGTCAAGGAGGAGGGGGCAGGGCTGCAGTGGTTGAAAAGATCGGCTGAGGGGGGCTGTGTGCACGGCACAGGACTACTGGCCCTCCACTACTACACCAGGAAACTGTTCTCCAAAGCAGCGGAAACAGCTTTCAGGTATTACTCAAAAATTTATCATGTCAATGGCATATAGTTGCCTGTCCGATCTCCAGGGTGAGTGAGATGGAAGAGGGAATGGTTCCAGGAAGCATGACCCCCCTGGACTGCAGGGGTACCGCTGTGGGGTGCTTCATACTGGGGAGGTGTCTGCAACTGGGACAGGCTGTCAGCAGGAATGAGCGGAAAGGTGATGAGTACTTCTTCAAGGTATGTTGAGAGGGGCTACAACTTAATGTAGAGTAATTAGCTAGCCAATCTCCAATAGCAAATTTTAATATACTTGATACTCAGCTAATTAATAGTATCTGAACACCAAAAAGGATACAGTAATTAGTTGTTTGTACCATGTGTGTACAATAGACGAGTTCTGTGCAAATACATGAAGCAACGTTTTTCAGTGAATACCTTATCGGCAAACATCTTTGCTTACTTGGTAAATACTTTTCCGTTTATTAATGGTCCTTTTTGATTGGTCGGCAAAGCTGAACTAGCTATTAACGCATGGCTTGTGTTAAACTTTGTGTTTCTCAGCATGAACTAAGGCTCGTCTAAAAGAAAGTTAGCGTGATACAATACATGCAGATAGTAGTGAAATCAGAGGTTTTAGATTATAGCTGATGCAGTAGTCATGAGAATATGACAGAGGTCAAGAATTCTGTAGCAGCTTGTTGCATGTCCTATACCATTCTGTGCAGTACGTAAACATGCAGCACAGGGAAATGGGCCTATGTGTACGGGATAGGATGGACACCGTTCATCGCTGAAACTAACCATATCTACACTGTACGCACAACGTTTCAGTCCGTTGTGGTACCACTTGACATGTTGTACAACAGCATAAATTTCTACGTAAAATACCTGATAGGGTTCATAGTTCGCAGTAATAAACGTAAGACTTGATCCTGCAACACTCAAGTGGTCCCACAACAAACTGAAACGGTGCACGTACGGTGCACGTACGGTTATTTTCAGCGACGAGTGGTATCCGTTATACTCCGTACTCATTGGATGTGCAGTCTTTGAATGCCACCTTAATTAGAAATTAATAGGTGCTAACAAATCTCAGATAATTATTCTCATCATTCGTTCCCTTTTGTCTCTCCTTCATTGACTGGTACGTACTAGCATGCATTCTCCATGCGTGAGATTCATTGCTCTCTTTCGCAGGCCAAGAACTACGACAAAGTTATAGTAGCAGAACTGCACAATCAGTTAACACACGGCCAGCTGTGAGATTACAGTACAATGATTATACATGTACATTTAGGTGCACATACAGACACATAGCACAGGTCTAATATGCTCTTATGTATGTTTACAACCTGTATAATGAAATTGAAAAGCTATGGAGAAGAGTGAGGATGATCTTTGACGATAATGTCAAGGATAATTAAATTAAGAATTGCATGTTGTTGTTTTTTTGGTTCAAAAGTAGATTTCGGTTGCATTGTTTAGTGCTGCAAATGTGAGTAGCCATCTTTATCTGGCTCAGTGCCTTGTGGGACTATCGTACTGGGCTCCAATGTAGCATATTGTGGTTTCTGTTGGCTCAGTACAGCATACGCTTCTTGGTCTGCACTTTGTGGTACAGTAGCATCATCCAATGGTACAGCCGGGACTTCATATGGTTGGGGACCGTGGGAATTCAGAACTTTTGAATGGTCATCAATCTCGGCATACTCGCCATGGCTGTTTGCTGTGGGTAGTGTCTCTTTCAACTGTGGTTCATCGTATTGGTGTGGGCATAGAAGGGTTTCATTGGTGGGGTGAGGAACTGGAGAGGTGTATAAAGTGTTTATCACAATTCTCTCCGGCTCTGTTTCATCAACGGTTGGATCAGGTTGTGGTATAACTGTTATGTGGTAGGTTGGATTGTTAAAGCTGTAGATATTAAGTAAATGGAATAGCATAAATATTAAACTTCATTCATGACAATGCATACCATCTTCATGACAAGGGCTCACAGTACATACATTGGTACATGTAGCTACTGGCTATCATGCACAAGATGGGAAACACCAACTTACGCTTGAGTGTCATCTTGTGGCTGTGAAGTCTTTTGGACCCTTCGTTTCCTGATCACAACAACAGCAATGATTATTACTCCTGCTACCAGTAGCAAGGAAATGATAGTAATTATCGGTGCTAGTATAGCTGTCAGTGGTACATCATCAGTTGATTCAGTGGTACTACAATCAGCTCGCAATTCACTGGGGCACTGATTCAGTATGCCATACATTGATAACAGGTTTTGAATGTGATTGTTCACTGCTCCATCAGGTATAATGTGGTAGTTGCCAATTTCAAACTGAGTCAGAGTCTGCCCATCTGGGCAAATTGTACCAAACTGGAACCTAATCTCATCCATTGTGTAAATACAAGAGCAGTCCTTGCTCACTCTCTCAACAAGTGCCTATATAATGGATATGAAAATTGCAAGCATAAACTTTGTATAGTATACATAATGTCAGTGTATAACGATAGGGATCCGAAGCTTACATTTAACAACCATTGCACAATCCCCCATGCCTAATAAAGCACCTTTAGTCTGCTTATTTCAGCATAATACGAGAGTAGAAATCTGAATTTTCAGCACGTTGCTTGCAGGTAACCATAATAGCTGGTAAGTGAAATGCTACCAGAAATAATAGTACTTGAACTAGTGCATGCCAGCTAAAGCCCTTTGATGTATAATATTATTACTAAATTACAGCTTATGAGTAGCAGATTCAAAATCCAATGATGAGTCTGGTATGCTGATTATATATTAGGCAGTGTGATGGTAGTTGTACGGCTTTAGCCTACTATAGTGTGTACTTTGGTAAATAACCCAATCAGTTTGGGCAAACACGAACATAAACTTACTGTTGTAAAATTGGCTACAATTTCTGCAGGTAGACACACTTCTATTGGTGAGAGTGGACCTGTGATGTAAAAGGGATATACAATCATGTATAATGTGTGTATGTGTGTGTGTGTGTGTGTCAGGGGGGGGGGACAAAGATTCTCACGTGGATTGCTGCAGGTCAGATCCACATGATGGCAAACACCAGAGAACTCCACATAACACTCCTCAAGTGAAGACTCATTCCCATCACATTTGAATATTTTGTTGGCATATACTGGGCGACTCTTCCAAGGGTGAAATTCTGTATAAATATTAAAATATTTACATAGTAATGGTACTGCTACATAATCAGAAGTACTGTAATCTAACCTCCTGGTTGAAAACCAAGTTGCTGACATGCAACAGTCGCATCCATTTCAGTCCACTGGTTACTGCATGGTAGGATCCACTCCCCCTTATAGCACATGGCTAGAAGCCCTTCATTTAAGGAATCCCCTTCAAGCAGTGTAATAACACCATCCTCACAAACTATAGTGAAAGGTAATAGATGCAAATTTTAAAATTAGCTTTCTATTTATGAAACCACCATGACAGTATCGCAAACAGTTTGTTTTGTACATCATGACCAGTTACTTGCTGCATATATACTTGCTTATGAAAAAAATAATCCAAACCGCTACGGATTCCAATTAGGTAGTTCAAGCACTATGTAATAATACCAGTATCTAGATAATGTACACAAGCAGTCTCTGTAGCTAACTGCCATGTAATCCGCTCCCCCCCCCCCCCCCCCCCTTTCTGGCTACAGGCCTGGTTCTCAACATACATAAAGATCGTCTGAATAATTTTACATGATACCTACTTAGTGTACGCAAATAGTTTTCAGTAGCATCCGTTGATGGAAAATGGCGACGTTTATGTGAGACAGAGGTTTGGCTCACTATCTGTCACTTTCCAAAATGTTCTGAAGTTCTAGACACACTAAGTGTGTTCTATATATTAAATGAAAGCTTATGGAACGGTGATAAACACGGCCGATGTTCTTCGATTAGACTTCATGATAAGCTATAGGCATAGGCGGCTCAGCGAAGACAGCAGCAAAGACTATGCCAGAACCATTATTAGCCATTTGCCAGGCAACCCATACTACATTTCACTGGATTTGCATCTTTAGTCTGTGTACAAAACCCGTTTGAGAAGAAAGTAAGTTACCCGACTGCTAAAGTAGAGTACATGGTACTGTACTGAATCATCTTCCCAAGTGAGATTCTGGTAGTACATACCTTCCTTTTCATGCTGTCTTGCTGCTACAAATAGTATTCTTGCCATAATATAGTTTCCATATACATACTTGTTCATTAACGCCAACATAATTGGTCACATGACTTGTTTGTGGGTGTGGTCAGACCATTTTACAGCCAACTACTCACATCTAAGAGTTTACGTAAATATCTCTCCAAGAAATTCACATTTCTTCTTTTTTTACCAGCCAGGCACACACTTCGCGTGCACCTGGCTGGTACTAAGATTGCTTTATGTTCCCACGTTTGTCTGTGTGTGTGTGTGTGTGTTCGTCCGCAAATGTCATGTGTGCTAAGTTACGTCATTCCGTTACTATGCCACTATAGCCACGAGCGCAGTAGAAGCTACTGGAAGTTTGTAGGCTCAATAGGCCAAGGTGTGTCAAGCTAGATTAGTTTTGTGTTGGATAGACGGCGAAAGAGTGGTAGGAAGCAATGATAATTTTGTTTTGGGAAGTTTTGATTGCTAACTGGAAGCGCACTACGAAATTGCTATGTCAGCACTTTCACTGGAAACTGCACATGGTGGTCTAGCCAAGCTGGTCCATTCTACAGCTGCTTTTAGCTTAGACTGACCTGTTGCTGAGCACAACCTTCAGTTGATAAAACACACAACTGGTTTTTAGATATGAAATATCAGTCTTGTGATCCTTAAATATCCACCCATGCCTTATCTAGTCATAGCCATATTCATCTCTTGGGTTAGATATACCCATCCACATCAAAGGTTCAGCTGAAAAGACTAGCATCATAAATGGGAGATGCGTCTATATATAGTAGTAGGAAGGTTGTGCATAGAGGCTTATATCTCTAGAGGTGGCAGAGGTGCAATATATATTACAGCAACATACACTTTGGGACCTGGACAGTGGCTTTTACAGAGTTTTACAGAGTGACAACATTATAGAGGTTCCATTATAGGGAAGCCCCCATAATTAACCTTCATTATCATTGCAAAACTAATAGTAATGTATCAGCTGCAAATTATAATGTGCTTTTAAAACATAGCTTGTTAGGTTAGAGTTCATCATCCCTTATGGACGGTATTTACAATCACCCACCCACACTTGGAAACCCAATGCACAAGTGATTCCCGATGGTGTTGATGCATTCAGGTCCCAATCCACAGGGATTCGTCAAATTACATTCGTTGACATCTACGTGGAAGAATGATAAAAAAAATTATGTGCATTAAGTTTGAAAGTGGGCAGAGAATAAAGCTACACATTAAAGTCAGGCATCTAGCAGTAATAGCTACATGGTTAAAGTAATGTTCACAGTATGGTAAATCCGAAACGTGCATAGTGGATTTCATACCATGGATTATAGAACACATCGCTAAGTTCTACATCAAACCCATGGCTGTAATTGCATGGATATCATACATTTCTTGTCATTATTTGAAGAATCTTACAGCCACAGTAATGATTGCTCAGCTACAGTAGTTAGTGCTCATCAGTCAGTTTAATGTCTTACCTATGCACAGTTGGCCGCATTGACTTTCACTGCAAAATCCTGTGAGACACATGGGGTAATCTGCAAAGACATCAGCCTCACAGTCACAATTGTGTTCAGCCACATACCTAGCATCATGCATACTTTACTGTTATAATTATTACCATCACATTCACCATCATCACCACTTGCACTCTCCTGCATCAATGAACAGCTCAGGTACTGATCTAAATCGACATCTTCTGGGCTCTCAGTGCGGCTGTATCCACAAACAGGTGGAGCTAAAGAGATATATAATGCCACACACATGTACACAGGGATGAAGGGCATGAAAATCATGCTACTTAGGCATGCAGGTCCATGAGCTGCACTCATGGCTCTAGTTTCGCGGGCCAGCCTCACTCGCACACTCCTCGTGTGCGAGTGAGGCTGGCCCGCGAGACTATCATGGGTCCAGGTTTAATCTTGGTGTCTCACTAGCTACACCCGGCCGGCCATACTATTAGAGTCACTACAACTTACAGATTGTCTCCTCGTGGCCTCTGGTATCTACCGCTAGTGCAGTAAAGGCTATCAGAAGTAGAATTTTCATTCTGTTTCAGTCAAACTGCGAGAGCTCCGCTTGCAAGCTGACCAGACTTGGCTGGCATGACAAGGTCAGTAGTACACAAGCTGTCTAGACTGCAACCGCTTCAATTTCCTTTTTGAGTGTAACTATCAAAACATCCTGGGAAACCTGTAGAGCGGGGAAGTAGCACACGGATCAAAGTAAGCACTGCTGACAATGTAGATGGGTGGGCGTTGTGTTTTTAATGCTACAGCATAAATTAATGCATTGAGCTGCATGAATGTCTGCTCATAACGTAATGTTGCTGCTGTAACATTTACACCATTGATCACAACAGACTAGACCAGAGCTACTGATTCCACTGAGGGGTTGGAACACCAGCTGTAACAGTTAGCTATAAAGTCTTTACAAGAGTGCTATAATGGCATATTTTATGTAATTGCACATTAATTTTTTAGTTCAAAAAAGTTGATAGCTATATAGGAACTGTGATTAGACATAGATTTTTGTGCAATTTGGACTCGCAATATGGAATTAAATTGCACTCACTTCGCTTATGTAGTTATCTTGTCTATTGCATATCCACACTCAAACCAATGCAATCCCCTTACTTATACATACGGGAGATATACCAGGTCATACACCAGGACCAATGTGTATAGTGTATGGAAACTGCAATGGTGCATTACGCTAGGTACTTCTTGAGTCACATCCTTATCACCAGGGTGTAGGTGTCTTAGCGGCTTCATGTCTTAAGATAGCTAAGGGATTCGCTAAGACTACTTCTAAGGTCATCTTGGGCAGTGGGCATATACACTGTACATCTAGTACAAGACTGCACAGTACAATAAAGCTAATACATCACAATAGTGATAGATACCTAATGCATCTTGATACATGCCATAACAGTTTCCATACACTACACTATGATTAGAACAATAGGCCTAATTGCCCGTACCATAATATTATATCCTACAGATGTTGCTAATATTACCATGCAAGCCACATGTAGCTATGGCCAGATAATGTTATACTACAGCACTATTTTGCTGGCTATAGTATTGTGATATGCACTGGATAACTGCCACTGATACTGAAAGGTAGGCTGTGTGTACGTAAGCTGAGTATTTAATGTGCACATAGCTACTGTAACACAGATGGCTTTGAATACATGCAGGTATTACAACAGCAGTGAAGTGAGTCTTTTCTGTCATGCTGTGTACATATCATCTAGCTATGCAATGACTTCATAAGCTGCTTCCTGACCACTTTCACCCAGAGTCTGTTCAGGAACAATGCCATATGCAGCACATTTCACAACTGGAAATATAAGTTCTCTAGCTTGCACTCCATATGCCACAGACTCCTCTGTAGGTATGTTATCTGTTGGGTCTGCTGAGTTGCCACTGTGCCTGGAAAGAAAACATTGTACTGTCTATTCAAGGTGGGAAATATCAACATGGTGACTTACATTTTAGTTTCATCTTGTGGCTGTAAAGTCTTTTGGACCCTTCCTTTCCTGATCTGAACAACAGCAATGATTATTACTCCTGCTACCAGGAGCAAGGAAATGGCAGTAATTATTGGTACTAGTATAGCTGTCAGTGATACATCAGATGGTGTATCAGATGGTGTATCAGTTGAGTCAGTGGTACTACAATCAGCTCGCAATTCACTTGGGCACTGATTCAGTATGCCATACATTGATAACAGGTTCTGAATATGATTGTTCACTGCTCCATCAGGTAGAATGTGGTAGTTGCCAATTTCAAACTGAGCCACAGTCTGCCCATCTGGGCAAGAAACTGTAACAAACTGGAGCCTAATCTCATCCAGTGTGTAAATACAAGAGCAGTCCTTGCTCACTCTCTCAGCAAGTGCCTATATAATGGATATGAAAATTGCAAGCATAAACTTTGTATAGTACATAATGTCAGTGTATAAAGATAGGGATCCGAAGCTTACATTTAACAACCATTGCACAATCCCCCATGCCTTAATAAAGCACCTTATAGTCTGCTTATTTCACCATAATACGAGAGTAGAAATCCGAATTTTCAGTACATTGCTTGCAGGTAACCATAATAGCTGGTAAGTGAAATGCTACCAGAAATAATAGTACTTGAACTAGTGCATGCAAGCTAAAGCCCTTTGATGTATAATATTATTACTAAATTACAGCTTATGAGTAGCAGATTCAAAATCCAATGATGAGTCTGGTATGCTGATTATATATTAGGCAGTGTGATGGTAGTTGTATGGCTTTAGCCTACTATAGTGTGTACTTTGGTAAATAACCCAATCAGTTTGGGCAAACACGAACATAAACTTACTGTTGTAAAATTGCCTACAATTTCTGCAGGTAGACACACTTCTATTGGTGAGAGTGGACCTGTGATGTAAAAGGGATAAACAATCATGTATAGTGTGTGTGTGTGTGTGTGTGTGTGTGTGTGTGTGTGTGTGTGTGTGTGTGTGTGTGTGTGTGTGTGTGTGTGTGTGTGTGTGTGTGTGTCGGGGGGGAGGGGGGACAAAGATTCTCACGTGGATTGCTGCACGTCAGATCCACATGATGGCAAACACCAGAGAACTCCACATAACACTCCTCCAGTGAAGACTCATTCCCATCACATTTGAATATTTTGTTGGCATATACTGGGCGACTCTTCCAAGGGTGAAATTCTGTATAAATATTAAAATATTTACATAGTAATGGACAGATGGTTCTGCTACATAATCAGAAGTACTGTAATCTAACCTCCTGGTTGAAAACCAAGTTGCAGACATGCAACAGTCGCATCCATTTCAGTCCACTGGTTACTGCAAGGTAGGATCCACTCCCCCTTATAGCACATGGCTAGAAGCCCTTCATTTAAGGAATCCCCATTAAGCAGTGTAGTAACACCATCCTCACAAACTATAGTGAAAGGTAATAGATGCAAATTTTAAAATTAGCTTTCTATTTATGAAACCACCATGACAGTATCGCAAACAGTTTGTTTTGTACATCATGACCAGTTACTTGCTGCATATATACTTGCTTATGAAAAAAATAATCCAAACCGCTACGGATTCCAATTAGGTAGTTCAAGCACTATGTAATAATACCAGTATCTAGATAATGTACACAAGCAGTCTCTGTAGCTAACTGCCATGTAATCCGCTCCCCCCCCTTTCTGGCTACAGGCCTGGTTCTCAACATACATAAAGATTGTCTGAATAATTTTACATGATAGCTACTTAGTGTACGCAAATAGTTTTCAGTAGCATCCGTTGATGAAAAATGGCGATGTTGATGTGAGATAGAGGTTTGGCTCACTATCTGTCACTTTCCAAAATGTTCTGAAGTTCTAGACACACTAAGTGTGTTCTATATATTGAATGAAAGCTTATGGAACGGTGATAAACACGGCCGATGTTCTTCGATTAGACTTCATGATAAGCTATAGGCATAGGCGGCTCAGCGAAGACAGCAGCAAAGACTATGCCAGAACCATTTTTAGTCATTTACCAGGCAACCCATACTACATTTCACTGGATTTGCATCTTTAGTCTGTGTACAAAACCCGTTTGAGAAGAAAGTAAGTTACCCGACTGCTAAAGTAGAGTACATGGTACTGTACTGAATCATCTTCCCAAGTGAGATTCTGGTAGTACATACCTTCCTTTTTATGCTGTCTTGCTGCTACAAATAGTATTCTTGCCATAATATAGTTTCCATATACATACTTGTTCATTAACGCCAACATGATTGGTCACATGACTTGTTTGTGGGTGTGGTCAGACCATTTTACAGCCAACTACTCACATCTAAGAGTTTACGTAAATATCTCTCCAAGAAATTCACATTTCTTCTTTTTTTTACCAGCCAGGCACACACTTCGCGTGCACCCGGCTGGTACTAAGATTGCTTTATGTTCCCACGTTTGTCTGTGTGTGTGTGTGTGTGTGTTCGTCCGCAAATATCATGTGTGCTAAGTTACGTCATTCCGTTACTATGCCACTATAGCCACGAGCGCAGTAGAAGCCACTGGAAGTTTGTAGGCTCAATAGGCCAAGGTGTGTCAAGCTAGGTTAGTTTTGTGTTGGATAGACGGCGAAAGAGTGGTAGGAAGCAATGATAATTTTGTTTTGGGAAGTTTTGATTGCTAACTGGAAGCGCACTACGAAATTGCTATGTCAGCACTTTCACTGGAAACTGCACATGGTGGTCTAGCCAAGCTGGTCCATTCTACAGCTGCATTTAGCTTAGACTGACCTGTTGCCGAGCACAACCTTCAGTTGATATTAAAAACAAACACACAACTGGTTTTTAGATATGAAATATCAGTCTTGTGATCCTTAAATATCCACCGGTGCCTTATCTAGTCATAGCCATATTCATCTCTTGGGTTAGATATACCCATCCACATCAAAGGTTCAGCTGAAAAGACTAGCATCATAAATGGGAGATGCGTCTATATATAGTAGTAGGAAGGTTGTGCATAGAGGCTTACATCTCTAGAGGTGGCAGAGGTGCAATATATATTACAGCAACATACACTTTGGGACCTGGACAGTGGCTTTTACAGAGTGACAACATTATAGAGGTTCCATTATAGGGAAGCCCCCATAATTAACCTTCATTATCATTGCAAAACTAATAGTAATGTATCAGCTGCAAATTATAATGTGCTTTTAAAACATAGCTTGTTAGGTTAGAGTTCATCATCCCTTATGGACGGTATTTACAATCACCCACCCACACTTGGAAACCCAATGCACAAGTAATTCCCGATAGTGTTGATGCATTCAGGTCCCAATCCACAGGGATTCGTCGAATTACATTCGTTGACATCTACGTGGAAGAATGATAAAAAAATTTATGTGCATTAAGTTTGAAAGTGGGCAGAGAATAAAGCTACACATTAAAGTCAGGCATCTAGCAGTAATAGCTACATGGTTAAAGTAATGTTCACAGTATGGTAAATCCGAAACGTGCATAGTGGATTTCATACCATGGATTATAGAACACATCGCTAAGTTCTACATCAAACCCATGGCTGTAATTGAATATCATACATTTCTTGTCATTATTTGAAGAATCTTACAGCCACAGTGATGATTGCTCAGCTACAGTAGTTAGTGCTCATCAGTCAGTTTAATGTCTTACCTATGCACAGTTGGCCGCATTGACTTTCACTGGAAAATCCTGTGAGACACATGGGATAATCTGCAAAGACATCAGCCTCACAGTCACAATTGTGTTCAGCCACATACCTAGCATCATGCATACTTTACTGTTATAATTATTACCATCACATTCACCATCATCACCACTTGCACTCTCCTGCATCAATGAACAACTCAGGTACTGATCTAAATCGACATCTTCTGGGCTCTCAGTGCGGCTGTATCCACAAACAGGTGGGGCTAAAGAGATATATAATGCCACACACATGTACACAGGGATGAAGGGAATGAAAATCATGCTACTTAGGCATGCAGGTCCATGAGCTGCACTCATGGCTCCAGGTTTAATCTTGGTGTCTCACTAGCTACACCCGGCTGGCCATACTGTTAGAATCACTACAACTTACAGATTGTCTCCTCGTGGCCTCTGGTATCTACTGCTAGTGCAATAAAGGCTGTCAGAAGTAGAAGTTTCATTCTGTTTCAGTCAAACTGCGAGAGCTCCGCTTGCAAGCTGACCAGACTTGACTGGCATGACAAGGTCAGTAGTACACAGGCTGTCTAGACTGCAACCGCTTCAATTTCCTTTTTGACTGTAACTATCAAAACATCCTGGGAAACCTGTAGAGCGGGGAAGTAATATTCCCCTCCTTATAGGGTAGCACACACGGATCAAAGTAAGCACTGCTGACAATGTAGATGGGTGGGCGTTGTGTTTTTAATACTACAGCATAAATTGAATGTCTGCATTGAGCTGCATGAATGTCTGCTCATATCATAATGTCGCATTTACACCATTGACCAACATACAAAAGAGTGATACCCAAACTACTGATTCCACTGAGGGGTTGTAACACCAGCGGACCGAACTGTTATAGAGTCTTTACAAGAGTGCAATCATTTCTATAATTACATGTTTTATGAAATTGCACATTTTTTAGTTCAACGAAGTTGATAGCTATATATAGGAACTGTGATTAGACACAGATTCTCGTGCGATTTGGACTCGCAATATGGAAAATTCGCTTATGTAGTTATCTTGTCTATTGCGTATTCACACTCAAATCAATGCAATCCCCTTACTTATACATACGGGAGATATACCAGGTCATACACCAGGACCAATGTGTATTGTGTATGGAAACTACAATGGTGCATTACGCTAGGTACTTCTTGAGTCACATCCTTATCACCAGGGTGTAGGTGTCTTAGCGGCTTCATGTCTTAAGATAGCAAAGGGATTCGCTAAGACTACTTCTAAGGTCATCTTGGGCAGTGGGCATATACACTGTCATCTAGTACAAAACTGCACAGTACAATAAAGCTAATACATCACAATAGTGATAGATACCTAATGCACCTTGACACATACCATAACGGTTTCCATACACTACACTATGATTATAACATAGAACAATAGGCCTAATTGCCCGTACCATAATTATATTATATCCTATAGATGTTACTAACTATAACATTATCATGCAAGCCACATGTAGCTATAGCCAGATAATGTTATACTATAGCACTGTTTTGCTGGCTATAGTATTGTGATATGCACTGGATAACTGCCACTGATACTGAAAGGTAGGCTCGTAAGCTGAGTATTTAATGTGCACATAGTAGTAGTGACTAGCTACACAGATGGCTTTGTATACATGCAGGTATTACAACAACAATGAAGTGAGTCTTTTCTGTCATGCTGTGTACATATCATCTAGCTATGCAATTACTTCATAAGCTGCTTCCTGACCACTTTCACCCAGAGTCTGTTCAGGAACAATGCCATATGCAGCACATTTCACAACTGGAAATATAAATTCTCTAGCTTGCACTCCATATGCCACAGACTCCTCTGTAGGTATGTTGTCTGTTGGATCTGTTGAGTGGCCACTGTGCTTGGAAAGAAAACATTGTACTGTCTATTCAAGGTGGGAAATATCAACATGGTAACTTACATATTAGTTTCATCTTGTGGCTGTATAGTCTTTTGGACCCTTCCTTTCCTGATCGCAACAACAGCAATGATTATTACTCCTGCTACCAGTAGCAAGGAAATGGCAGTAATTATTGGTACTAGTTACAGTATAGCTGTCAGTGATACATCAGATGGTGTATCAGATGGTAACTCAGGTGTATTACATTCAGTGCGGAATTCTTCACTGGGGCACTGATTCAGTATGCCATACATTGATAACAAGTTTTGAATGTGATTGTTCACTGCTCCATCAGGTAGAATGTGGTAGTTGCCAATTTCAAACTGAGTCACAGTCTGCCCATCGGGGCAAGAAACTGTAACAAACTGGAACCTAATCTCATCCATTGTGTAAATACAAGAGCAGTCCTTGCTCACTCTCTCAGCAAGTGCCTATAAATATAATGGATATGAAAATTGCAAGCGTAAACTTTGTATAGTATATAATGTCATTGTATAACGATAGGGATCCGAAGCTTACATTTAACAACCATTGCACAGTCCCCTATGCCTTAATAAAGCACCTTTAGTCTGCTTATTTCAGCATAATACGAGAGTAGAAATCCGAATTTTCAACACGTTGCTTGCAGGTAACCATAATAGCTGGTAAGTGAAATGCTACCAGAAATAATAGTACTTGAACTAGTGCATGCCAGCTAAAGCCCTTTGATGTATAATATTATTACTAAATTACAGCTTATGAGTAGCAGATTCAAATGGTACCAAAATCCAACGATGAGTCTGGTATGCTGGAAATTATTATTGTATATTAGGCAGTGTGATGGTAGTTGTACGGCTTTAGCCTACTATAGTGTGTACTTTGGTAAATAACCCAATCAGTTTGGGCAAACACGAACATAAACTTACTGTTGTAAAATTGACTACAATTTCTGCAGGTAGACACACTTCTATTGGTGAGAGTGGACCTGTGATGTAAAAGGGATATGCATGTATAATGTGTGTGTGTGTGTGTGTGTGTGTGTGTGTGTGTGTGTGTGTGTGTGTGTGTGTGTGTGTGTGTGTGTGTGTGTGTGTGTGTGTGTGTGTGTGTGTGTGTGTGTTGGGGACAATGATTCTCACGTGGATTGCTGCAGGTCAGATTCACATGATGGCAAACACCAGAGAACTCCACATAACACTCCTCAAGTGAAGACTCATTCCCATCACATTTGAATATTTTGTTGGCATATACTGGGCGACTCTTCCAAGGGTGAAATTCTGTATAAATATTAAAATATTTACGTAGTAATGGACAGATGGTACTGCTACATAATCAGAAGTACTGTAATCTAACCTCCTGGTAGAAAACCAAGTTGCTGACATGCAACAGTCGCATCCATTTCAGTCCACTGGTTACTGCATGGTAGGATCCACTTCCCCTTATAGCACATGGCTAGAAGCCCTTCATTTAAGGAACCCCATTAAGCAGTGTAGTAACACCATCCTCACAAACTATAGTGAAAGGTAATAGATACAAATTTTAAAATTAGCTTTCTATTTATGAAACCACCATGACAGTATCGCAAACAGTTTGTTTTGTACATCATGACCAGTTACTTGCTGCATATATACTTGCCTATGAAAAAAATAATCCAAACCGCTACGGATTCCAATTAGGTAGTTCAAGCACTATGTAATAATACCAGTATCTAGATAATGTACACAAGCAGTCTCTGTAGCTAACTGCCATGTAATCCGCTCCCCCCCCCCCCCTTTCTGGCTACAGGCCTGGTTCTCAACATACATAAAGATCGTCTGAATAATTTTACGTGATAGCTACTTAGTGTACTCAAATAGTTTTCAGTAGCATCCGTTGATGGAAAATGGCGACGTTTATGTGAGACAGAGGTTTGGCTCACTATCTGTCACTTTCCAAAATGTTCTGAAGTTCTAGACACACTAAGTGTGTTCTATATATTAAATGAAAGCTTATGGAACGGTGATAAACACGGCCGATGTTCTTCGATTAGACTTCATGATAAGCTATAGGCATAGGCGGCTCAGCGAAGACAGCAGCAAAGACTATGCCAGAACCATTTTTAGCCATTTTCCAGGCAACCCATAGCTACTACATTTCACTGGATTTGCATCTTTAGTCTGTGTACAAAACCCGTTTGAGAAGAAAGTAAGTTACCCGACTGCTAAAGTAGAGTACATGGTACTGTACTGAATCATCTTCCCAAGTGAGATTCTGGTAGTACATACCTTCCTTTTTATGCTGTCTTGCTGCTACAAATAGTATTCTTGCCATAATATAGTTTCCATATACATACTTGTTCATTAACGCCAACATGATTGGTCACATGACTTGTTTGTGGGTGTGGTCAGACCATTTTACAGCCAACTACTCACATCTAAGAGTTTACGTAAATATCTCTCCAAGAAATTCACATTTCTTCTTTTTTTTACCAGCCAGGCACACACTTCGCGTGCACCCGGCTGGTACTAAGATTGCTTTATGTTCCCACGTTTGTCTGTGTGTGTGTGTGTGTGTGTTCGTCCGCAAATATCATGTGTGCTAAGTTACGTCATTCCGTTACTATGCCACTATAGCCACGAGCGCAGTAGAAGCTACTGGAATTTGTAGGCTCAATAGGCCAAGGTGTGTCAAGCTAGGTTAGTTTTGTGTTGGATAGACGGCGAAAGAGTGGTAGGAAGCAATGATAATTTTGTTTTGGGAAGTTTTGACTGCTAACTGGAAGCGCACTACAAAATTGCTATGTCAGCACTTTCACTAGAAACTGCACATGGTGGTCTAGCCAAGCTGATCCATTCTACAGCTGCATTTAGCTTAAACTGACCTGTTGCTGAGCACAACCTTCAGTTGATAAAACACACAACTGGTTTATAGATATGAAATATCAGTCTTGTGATCCTTAAATATCCACCCCTGCCTTATCTAGTCCTAGCCATATTCATCTCTTGGGTTAGATATACCCATCCACATCATGCATACCAAAGGTTCAGCTAAAAAGACTAGCATCATAAATGGGAGATGCGTCTAGTAGGAAGGTTGTGCATAGAGGCTTACATCTCTAGAGGTGGCAGAGGTGCAATATATATTACAGCAACATACACTTTGGGACCTGGACAGTGGCTTTTACAGAGTGACAACATTATAGAGGTTCCATTATAGGGAAGCCCCCATAATTAACCTTCATTATCATTGCAAAACTAATAGTAATGTATCAGCTGCACATGTGCTTTTAAAACATAGCTTGTTAAGTTAGAGTTCATTATCCCTTATGAACGGTATTTACAATCACCTACCCACACTTGGAAACCCAATGCACAAGTGATTCCCGATGGTGTTGATGCATTCAGGTCCCAATCCACAGGGATTCGTCAAATTACATTCGTTGACATCTACGTGGAAGAATGATAAAAAAATGTGCATTAAGTTTGAAAGTGGGCAGAGAATAAAGCTACACATTAACGTCAGGCATCCAGCAGTAATAGCTACATAGTTAAAGTAATGTTCACAGTATGGTAAATCCGAAACGTGCATAGTGGATTTCATACCATGGATTATAGAACACATCGCATGTTCTAAGTAAGTTCTACATCAAACCCATGGCTGTAATTGGATATCATACATTTCTTGTCATTATTTGAAGAATCTTACAGCCACAGTAATGATTGCTCAGCTACAGTACTTAGTGCTCATCGGTAAGTTTGATGTCTTACCTATGCACAGTTGGCCGCATTGACTTTCACTGGAAAATCCTGTGAGACACATGGGGTAATCTGCAAAGACATCAGCCTCACAGTCATAATTGTGTTCAGCCACATACCTAGCATCATGCATACTTTACTGTTATAATTATTATCATCACATTCACCATCATCACCACTTGCACTCTCCTGCATCAATGAACAGCTCAGGTACTGATCTAAATCGACATCTGGGCTCTCAGTGCGGCTGTATCCACAAACAGGTGGGGCTAAAGAGATATATAATGCCACACACATAGCTATACACAGGGATGAAGGGCATGAAAATCATGCTACTTAGGCATGCAGGTCCATGCGCTGCACTCATGGCTCCAGGTTTAATCTTGGTGTCTCACTAGCTACACCCGGCCGGCCATACTGTTAGAATCACTACAACTTACAGATTGTCTCCTCGTGGCCTCTGGTATCTACCGCTAGTGCAATAAATGCTGTCAGAAGTAGGATTTTCATTCTCAAACTGCGAGAGCTCTGCTAATAAGCTTGACTGGAAATTAAGACAAGGTCAGTAGTACACAGGCCGTGTAGACTGCAACCGCTTCAATTTCCCTTTTTGAGTGTGACTATCAAAACATCCTGAATGTAGATTGGGTGGGCGGTGTATTTTTAATACTACAGCATAAATATAAATTAATGTCTGCATTGAGCTGCATGAATGTATGCTCATGTCATAATGTTGCTACTGTAGCATTTACACCATTGACCAACATACAAAAGAGTGATACCCGAGCTACTGATTCCACTGAGGGGTTCTAACACCAGCGGGCTGAACTGTTATAAAGTCTTTACAAGAGTGTAATCATTTCTATAAATTACATATTTTATGTAATTGCACATTGTTTAGTTCAACAAAATTGATAGCTATAGGAACTGTGATTAGACATAGATTCTCGTACAATTTGGACTCGCAATATGGAAAATTGCACTCACTTCGCTTATGTAGTTATCTTGTCTGTTGTGTATTCACACTCAAATCAATGCAATCCCCTTACTTATACATACGGGAGATATACCAGGTCATACACCAGGACCAATGTGTATAGTGTATGGAAACTGCAATGGTGCATTACGCTAGGTACTTCTTGAGTCACATCCTTATCACCAGGGTGTAGGTGTCTTAGCGGCTTCATGACTAAGATAGCTAAGGGATTCGCTAAGACTACTTCTAAAGTCATCTTGGTCAGTGGGCACATACACTGTATATCTTAGTACAAGACTGCAAAGTACAATAAAGCTAATACATCACAGATATAGACACCTAATGCACCTTGACACATACCATAACAGTTTCCATACACTACACTATGATTATAACATAGAACAACAAGCCTAATTGCCCGTACCATAATATTATATCCTGTAGATGTTGCTAACTATAATATTACCATGCAAACCACATGTAGCTAGCTATAGCCAGATAATGTTATACTATACCACTGTTTTGCTGGCTATAGTATTGTGATATGCACTGGATAACTGCCACTGATACTGAAAGGTAGGCTGTGTGTACATAAGCTGAGCATTTAATGTGCACATAGTAGTGACTAGCTACACAAATGGCTTTGTATACATGCAGGTATTACAACAACAATGAAGTGAGTCTTTTCTGTCATGCTGTGTATATATCATCTAGCTATGCAATGACTTCATAAGCTGCTTCCTGGCCACTTTCACCCGGAGTCTGTTTTGGAACAATGCCATATATGCAGCACATTTTACAAGTGGAAATATAAGTTCTCTAGCTTGCACTCCATATGCCACAGACTCCTCTGTAGGTAGGTTATCTGTTGGATCTGCTGAGTTGCCACTGTGCCTGGAAAGAAAACATTGTACTGTCTATTCAAGGTGAGAAATCCCAACATGGTAACTTACGCTTGAGTTTCATCTTGTGGCTGTATAGTCTTTTGGACCCTTCATTTCCTGATCACAACAACGGCAATGATTATTACTTCTGCTACCAGTAGCATGGAAATGACAGCAATTATTGGCACTAGTATAGCTGTCAGTGGTACATCATCAGTTGATTCAGTGGTACTACAATCAGCTCGCAATTCACTGGGGCACTGATTCAGTATGCCATACGTTGATAATAGTTCTTGAATATGGCCATTCACTGCTCCATCAGGTAAAATGTGGTAGTTGCCAATTTCATATCGAAATATACTCTGTCCATCTGGGCAGGAAACTGTTATACCTTCCAACCTTATCTCATTACTTGTGTAAATGCAAGAGCAGTCCTTGCTCACTCCCTCAGCCAGAGACTGTAATGGATATGAAAATCGCAAGCATAAACTTTGTATAGTATATAGTGTAATGTGCTCCAAGAGTAAAACAACAGGGATGTTACATTTAATAAGCATATCATTGCGCTATACCACATGCCTTCATTAAGCACTTCAGTCTGCATAATATTGTATATCAGGCAGTGTGATGGTATCACTTTTAACTATAGCCTGTCAGATTGTACAAACATGAACATAGCATTTGTAAACTCACTGTTGTAAAATTGTTTATAATTTCTGGATCTACAAGCAGGCACACTTCTATTGGTGAGAGTGGACCTGTGATGTAAAAGAGAACATATAATGTGTGTGTGTGTGTGTGTGTGTGTATGTGTGTGTGTGTGTGTGTGTATGTGTGTGTGTGTGTGTGTGTGTGTGTGTGTGTGTGTGTGTGTGTGTGTGTGTGTGTGTGTGTGTGTGTGTGTGTGTGTGTGTGTGTGTGTGTGTGTGTGTGTGTGTGTGTGTGTTGGGGAGGGCATGCAATGAAGATTCTCACGTGGATTGCTGCAGAACAGGTTTACATGATGGCAAATACCAGAGAACTCCATAAAACACTCATCAAATGAAGACTCATTCCCATCACATTTGAATGTTTTATTGGCATGTACTGGACGACTCCTCCAAGAGTGAAGTTCTGCATAAAATTATATAGTTGATAATGGGCAGATGGTACTGCTACATAATCAGTAACTACCACATTCTACCTGTAATATAACATACTCAGATGTACTGTAATCTAACCTCCTGGTAGAAAACCAAGTTGCTGACATGCAACAGTCGCATCCATTTCAGTCCACTGGTCACTGCAAGGTAGGATTTACTCCCCCTTATTGCACATGGCTAGAAGCCCTTCATTTAAGGAATCCCCATCGAGCAGTGTAATAACACCATCCTTACAATCTATAGTGAAGAAACATGCAATCAATCTCTCCGTATCGGCAGTTGGGAATAATAATTTGTGTGTCACAAGCAGGTTCTGTGCTGCTGTGCTTCAATGCCCACTATAACCTGTAGCTAGTTTCTGGATACCCCTATTACTGTGAGCTTGAAGAAGTTAGCCCAAATAAATACTGTGAGCCTGAAGCTCTTCAAGCTCACAGTAAAATTTGATTGGGCTATCTTGAAATGGATATCACAATAGGAAACTGCAAGTTGTAGTGGGTATTAAAGCATAAAAGCGCAGACATTTTCCAACCATAGCAGCCTTATAAAGGTATCTACATGCAATGCAATATGGTTTGCAGGTTACACATAGGCACACAGAATTTTACGTGGGGTTGTCCTGAGCAGGAAACTATACAAACTATGCTATTGACTGGAGTCGGATCCGGGTATTCTCCCACCATGCACAACAGCTAGCTATGTAGCTATAGGTTCATGGTGTACACGACTCGGTGTATAAATGGTATATACATGGTGCCATTGGTGAAACGTATACTGGGAATTTTTTGTATCTCTTTAGCTACAACAGCTGTCTGTAGGTATCATGCTTATATTTGGTGGCCTAAGACTAGCCACTGTACAGCGGTCATGGATAGCGCATTTGATCTTCCTACTACTACCTACACTGGTAAATGTACACAGAGGAGAGAAGATGGAGCTGGAGCAGAAATCTTAAATTGGCAGAAGGAACCTAGTATGTATCATAGGCGTAGGAGCCTTACCAGCTAGTCCGGCCAAAGCCGGACCACTTTTTTTTGTTTTGCAATTTTTTGTTCGTCGGCAGTCAAAGTCTCATGCTCAAATTGCCTGCCACGAGATCGAGATGAGGACAACACCTCTGCTGACACATGCATTGAGCTGCATACAACAGCTTTCTGATTTGCATTGCAATTGAATTTATACGTGTATGCTATACCTTACTCCAAATCTAACTGAAATGCTACAAGAGAGTGCTTCCTAACTGGCTGAAAAATGAGGTAAAATGTTTTCCCACACTACACGTGGGGAATTATGATCGGCTGCTGTCCAGCCTCTGCTTCCTACACTGCTTCCTACACTGCTGTGTAGCTATGATGTAGCTAACTACATAGAGATGGGTATATCTAACTGAGGTAGAGTGTCTTCTAATTTCAGCTTTTCTTTGAAGATGTTCAAATGTTAATGTAGTTCCTACATCAAAGTGCCAGCTTCTCTGGGTGTTCCCCTTACAGATGTTCAGATGTTATTGTGGTTCCTACATCCAAAGTTACAAAGTTTAAACACACAACCAGACCATCCATTATAAGAAATTTTGTGCTTGTGACTGAAATTTGATAGTACAAAGGCATTGGTGTCAGTCATACAGTAATAAGCATACGTTCATCACTGGATTGCATTTGTAATCTTCCCAATTTCATCAATTTCACACTCCACCACATCTCCTTTCTGTACAAGGAAAAATAAATACAGTGAATAGACTACAATTATTAGCTATTAATATAAATTATTATGGAGAGATTGTACAGAACTGCATCTCAAATTATTCTATGAGTAGGTATTGACCACATAAAACTACTGGTAAGTTTGTTTGACAAATTTGGACGGTAAACTGCTTCATTAGATTTGAGTCCCGAGGCATGTTTATTCAATGCATGCACACACACACACACACACACACACACACAGTGACACACACACACACACACACACACACACATATGCACGCATACATGCAAGCACACATGCATGCTTACACACACACACGAAGGCATTTGGCTAGGAAGTTGAGACTCTACATCAGCCATTAAGCCTTCCCTTAGCAGGAACACTCATTCTTAAAGTTGTATCATACAAATTCATTGCAGATAGTGTGACAACACCCACCTTCAGCCATAGCGGTGGCTTCCTGAAGCAGCCTACACCTGGGGGCGTGCCTGTGAGCACCACATCCCCAGGCTGGAGGGTCACAAACCTAACAAATGGTGGGGTGAGAGACCGCATAATCCGCGTAATTCCACTTATCACATATCAGTATTTCTCTGCAAGAGTGTTTTAAAGATATATTATAGGACCTCATGGTGATGCACACACACACCTGGAAATGAAGACCACCAGAGCCTCTGTCTTGTGTACCAGCTGCTCGGTACTGGAGTTCTGCACTAGCTCACCGTTTAGCCGACACCGGATGCCAAGCTTGTGGGGATCTAGAGATAAGGAGATCAAGCCATCCACTATAAGCATGAAGAGCTTTCAGTAACTCAATGACTCCAATCAAGGTGCTGCTGGGCACCTTCAGGGGTATAGACAGGAACAATCTAGTATTGGGTAGACTCTGAGAGATAAAAGGCTCATCTATACCAATGAAATACATGTTCTCGTAGTAGTTGCCTCCCAGCTAGCCTACCTGAGAGAGAAGCTGTGGTAACAATGGCTGGGCCCAGGGGACAGAAGGTGTCAAAGGTCTTCCCGATGAGCCACTGTCCCCCGTTCTTGTGCAGCTGCCAGTCTCTGGCACTGACGTCGTGGGCTACGGTAAACCCAGCCACGTGAGACATGGCTTCGGACTCCTGCAGATCAAAATACTCTAATATCATAAGGTTATGGCATATTCGGGATGAATGGTTATTACCGTTTTAAATTGTGTAAATATTGAGTTTTAGAGCACAGACTTAATTCATTAAGTCATTTCTGGAACAGTGGGAGGGTGCGAAAAAAGATCCTTGTATGATAAATTAGAGTCACAATAACATCTTAGCATACTGTATAGAAGAAACTGTGTCCCCAGCTAATGATAAATGATCAAGGGGCTTTCATAATGCAAAATTAAACAGCCAGAATTTATAGCTATGCATGCCGAGAAACACAAGAATCAATTTTAGTGCATTGCCCAAAGTTCCAATTTGTACTCAGTTAGAAAGTAGTATACGTAATGTATGCATAGGAATCACAGGAATTCTGGGTGCTGGCAACACCGTGAAGGTACATCATTGGCAGGGTGTGCCACTGTACACGTGTGTGTGCATGTGATACACTCCTGGATCCTGCACTATATACGCCACATAGTAGACAGTTCTGTGTTGCATGCCAGTAAGCTGCTCAGAGACAGGTTGACTCATTCTTTGGCCAGTAAACTTCCTCAATTTGCAGTAACTATTTGTCTTGAAAAACTCTGATGCTAAGGGCGACAGAGCCATAGCAACCGCGCTGGCCATTGAAAGTAACAGAATAATATGATGTTACTGCATGACCTTCAGTGTAGCAAGATGCTACAAAAGCTGCTACAATTCTTCACAGGTGAACAAAAAAAAATTCCAAGCTTGCGTGGGAACACTATCAGCTGCTGTGCGGCCTCTGTGCCAGCTCCCCTATCTCTGAACATCTTCCTATGCCACAGCCCTGTCTGTACTGAAGGCAATACTTTAGTTCACTTATTACATGCACACACACATGCACACACTCATACACACACACATACACACATACACACACACACCTTGATACGCTTCCCCTTCTTGCAGATCACAAAGGCCATCTCAACCTCAAAATCCAAGCACTGGAGAAGGTAGAGCAGATGAAATACTTTCCCATAAAATATTGCATTGATGATGTGTAAGCTCAGAGAGCTTCATGTGTGAGACATTGATGTAAAACATTTTCACTCTGGGTCAACAGCTAACTTTACGTGATATTACTACCTTGTAATATCCATACTATAGGTCCTGGAGAACAGTCTGATTTCTAATCGCCTTCTAAGGGCTCTGCAGTTCCAGACATTGAGAATGTACTTTTCCATACAATGAAATCGCCCAGTGGCAACCTTTTTGTATCTGTGCCGTTTATAGCCGCTACGCTTTAGTACTACATGTATGTAAGTCTTATGGCCATCCACAGGAGTTTACATGGGGCAGTGAGGATAAAATTCAGACTGGGTCATTATTTTTCTGCAGTTCCGATTAGGTCTATCCACTGCTCCCCCCCCCACACACACACAATCTGTGAAGGAGTACACTGAAAAAACAAGGCATACTTACTTGAGTTTCATCTGTAAGAACAACAGCTCCATTAGGTTCGGTGATAGCGGAGTTGAATTTGCTGAAGATGATAGGCTCCTCCGGAACGGGAATGTTTTGCTCTGTGCAGTGGTCCACGTAGTTCATCCCAATGCAGATCAACTTCTGGGGGTTGTAGATGGGAGCCTTCAGTGTGAACTCCCCAGGACGGAGGATGTGCTGGCCACTCGACTGTGCAATCTCAACAGCACTGAATATAAAGGTCATCAGATAAGAATGTAACAATCACCACACTGTTGGAGTTTGTTCCATATATGTACAAGTGTGTAGCACAAAGGACAATGACTGATAGTTGCTGTATAGCACAGTTGTATGAGGCTGAGAGAGTGGATGGAATTGGGGACATAACTGGTAGAACCCATCTCACTCAAGTCTGATATTCACAATGAATCGCTATGCATGTCCGCATACACACACACACACACACACACACACACACACACCGAGCAGCAAGTTTCAGGCTGGTCTCCCACTGTTCCAGGAAGGCCTTCATCTCCGATGGGATGCTTGGGTCCACTGCAGTCACATCTACCACACTGTCTCCGTTTGCTAGCTCCACCCCAACGCGCTGCTGTCCTCCAGACTCAAACTGAACCAGGCGTAGCTTTGCAGACATCTTCTCATCAGAGTCCTCTTGGCTGTGTCACCCGAATCACTATAAAGTAGCGACAGCAGGGTTCCCAACATGAAATCAGACCTTTCAGATTCCAGTTTTGAGCCGCAGACCGTGCAAAGGACCTGGCTACTTTCCTAAATTACATAACTGCTTTCACAGCCCCCAAAAAGAGAGACGGGTTATTAGTTACCCAGGAGGTTAATAAAAGCCACTTGCACAACCGCGTATGTTCAAAACGGGTATTGTGATATTGTGTAATGTTTAGCTAAAATACTTACTTGAAACAGATTTGCAAAAATGTAGCTAGCTAGCTAATTATTCGCGTGCTAGCTAAATTTCTGGAGCTCAATCAACTAAGCAGTTGTCAATCTGAAATAGATATTATAAAGGCATAGCTAGCACAATTATCAATGTTCTGAGCTGTTCAAAGGTTAGAACTTACACTGTCACCAGCTTAAGTAGCACCCAGGTTCGCTGCTGACTCCGAACCTTATTAGAGCACACGCGCTAAGAGGGTGGAGCTAGCGCAGGTACGGCGTCGCCGCGGGGAGGGGGGGGGGGTATCCCGCTCGCGGGCGCGCGGCCCTGGACCACGTGCAACGAATGAGTCATCTGATGGCAGAATTTAGGGTAAAGACTGCTACTAGCTCTAAGTCGAGAAATTATGAACAACATTAAAACTCTCTCGTCATTCATTTACTTAGGTGCTGTACACACACCAGAAAAGCAGGAAGAGTAAGGTTTGGCAGGTAATTGAATACCTAGCAACCACCATAATGGTGGTTGCTAGGTACTTAACGGGGTTTGCTATCTGCTATTTTAGTGGTCACAAACACTAGACTATACAATTGACAATACCGTCTTTCCAAGCTGTATGACAATATGCTGCGATAAGAGAAAGTGGGAATTATCAACATATGGCAGAATGAAGTGTATTCAGTTATGACCAAGGTACTCTTCACTCCCTTGCTATGTAGGATGGGACCCTTGTGTTCACCGAGAATGGAAGAAAGGTGAGGATTAGAGCACTCGTTCTATAGCTTCCACAGTTTAACGGCAGGTCTTTCTGTTGTGCATGCACTTGTGCAATAATTACAGTGTAATGAGACCAATACTTGCAAACTATGGACTCAAAAAACATCAGCTTCTGTTTGTATGACCAGTATGTACATACTGCGATGTATTGTGTGTGGGCGGTGCTCCCCCCTGGGGTAAGACATGTGCTGTGGTGTCTCTGACATTGACATTGACATGAAAGTCGGTGAAATAGTCAGAGATATGTAGCCTCGTCTCCAGGCACTCCCTAAAAATGGTGGAGAGCCTGGTATCATTTCGCACCTGAGTGACATTCAAGGTAGAAAGGACTTAATTGTGCTTGGGCGACCACATATATTTGTAGTTCCAGACATCCAGGAAATAAATAGTTCTTGTGACTAAACTTTAGGGCCCATTGGTGTCTCACAGACTGAGTGCTGATGTCGTGTCGCTGGTGAAAGGTAGAGAAACACAGCTGTCTTTTAATCAATCCCCACCTATGCATAATAAATCATGTGAGAGGCTCTCAACTGTTTTGTTTTCAACGGGAGAATCTGATGATGAAGCTAAGAGATATGGACAGTCTATCCTATATTTTGTACATGAAAGTTTATCTCCCCCCCCCCACACACACACACACACATCACACACACACACACACACAGGGCACGCTATGCGATGATTTTGGAAACAGATTAGATGCTGTGTATGTCAGACCAGAGACTGTGAGTGAGCCTCTGCTTCTCAAAAAATTCTTGTTGCCTTATATTTACGCTAGTTTGTGCTATACATTATCTATGCTTTCAGGCCGCAAAAATTAGACCACATTATTTTGCCCTGAGTAGGTCTAGTTGCTTCTGGGGAGAAGGTCATAGTTATCTATTACTGTGTGTGTGTGTGTGTGTGGATGGTACATGTATTTCAGGTTGCCGTGGGTGATGAACTGGAGAGTGACCGCCACCTGATAACCATCGAGGAGGAAGTGAAACCATGGCAACCACCACCCAGTACCAACGTACCCTCAAAATCAGCCGACTCCTTCACAGCTCCAGTTGTGTCTCATGGCACCGGTGATGGCGCCACTACTTTGAAACCGAATTTTGGTGAGATCAGAGCCTTTGGCAGCTCATCAAAATGTGGGGTTGCTCCTGGTCAACCAGCTTGCAGAACCAAGCTCGGCAAGCGAAAACATCTTGGAAGCCAAAACAGAGACCTTCTAGGTTTCCATAGAAACGAACTTCGCCCTACTGCCGGACAAGAAGTACTAGAATTTGAAGTGATCCCAGGTTTGGGTGACTGTCGCAACAAGGTCGACAGTCTGGAAAGGAGTCATCACTCCCAGGGAGAGGGTCATAGCTACTCGCAGCAGAAGACAATCGGTGATCCTGTTGCGTCTGTGAAAACACTCAGGTTTAAACCCAACGTAACGTCTGCTAACTTCCAAACTGGCCAAGCCCGTCGTTCACTGGGGCAGATCATGGGTCTCCTGCGATCAAAGGGAGTACCTCCTCCCCCTTCCCACGGGTGCTCCACCCCTGTATCCAGGAAACCACCCACTCATGGCCACATGGGCGTGGCTTCATTAGAGCTCCTCCCATCACCTGAAGCCACCATACCAATTTCTTACTTGGAACCGGTATCTGACCATCTGTTCGCCAATTCGAGAAACTGTGCCTCAGTTGTGGAGAGCTACCGATCACAGCCTGTCATAGCTCCTCAGCCAAGAAGCACTGTAGATCATGATATTGGAAGAAAACCGGTTGAAAAGGTTCCCACTGATACAGAACGGCATTTTAATGATACTAAAGTCTCTTCAGTACAGCGAAATGTCCAATACCTCATCTCCGAGGAGAAGGGCAGTAGAATTTCAAGGACTTTGAGACCACTTACTAGTCAGCCAGAGGACTTTTTGAGTGTCCAATCAGATGTTTTCCCTCTTTCTGCCAGCCAACCGGATTGTACTATTTCTGAAGCGGCTACCACTGCACATTCTGTCGTAACGCTGAAGCCACTGGTTACTTCACCAACAGATTTTACTCTTCCGACCAGCCAATCAGATTTCAGTTTTCAAGATGCTCAGTCAATTTGGGGTAGCACAGCCAATGAATCAGCTACACATGTAGTACCCACTGATTCTGACCAATCAGAATGCTGCGTTGATACAGTACCATCCCAGAAGAATCCAGAGGAGCTATTAGTGTGGGATAGTTTGAGTGAAGGAAGCAACTGTTCAGAAACTGACCAATCAGCTCAAGACATGATGAACGCTGACCAATCAGAATCCAGAGATGATCCCAAGGAAGTCATTGACCTGACAGATTCACAGACTTCATATCTGAACCAGCGCAGTCGAACTGACCAACCAAATTACAATCGAAATGTAGAATACATGGAACCTGTCAACGAATTAGACTCTTTGCGAAGTCTCCCCCCAAACACGCTCCCAGTCCCCCAAAACGTCCCAACAAGGAGGCAGGTTGGTCCGAGAATGCTTCGTAAGAGTAAGCAGGCCTTCAACTGTCCCTACACTCAGTCAGAGCCTCAACCTACAAATCAAAGTGAGTTCTGAATGAAATACAAATGTGGCAGTCCCGTGTAGAAATTGAATATTATTCAGTTATGAATTTCAATCTGGTCACTGCATTCAATGCACTGTATCTCTGAACTTCAGCTAAGGGCTCATACGTGCTGTGTAAATGCATCAATACATGTATCTCACACATCTATGCTGCGTGTATGAGCCCCGCCCTAAACAGAAATTTAGAGATATACAGCACTTTGAACGCAGTGACACGATCCAAATATGCTATTTGATTTCTACACGGGACTGTCATAAATACATGTTGACGACAACACCACTGTGACAGTGTATTACCACGATGGCCTGCCTATGTCACACTCACTGGTAGGCACTGTACTACGCCTGTAAAACACTGATTCATTACCTCTCTGCCAGATTCAACTGTGACCCCCAGATCTAAAGTTGTGGTGTCAGCCCCCCACAAAGGGAAATTCAGAGCCCCCCTGCTGCATCCTCAAGGCAGCTGTACAAGCACAGGGGCCTCAGTGGTGAGTGGGGAGCAGTCACCTGCTGTTCAACTGGTGAGTCTCCGAGGGACATACACACAACTACTGCTCACTTATTCTCACATGAATACACATATACACGTACACACACACACACACACACACACATGCACACACATGCACACACACATATACACTCCTTCAGGCGTACTCTGACATGGGTGGCCCACTTCGTTTTCCCCCACAACACGAAGTCACATCTGTCCCACCTCCACTGCGTCACACATGCATCCCCACAACCTTCACATCAGCACACCAGTACAGACAAGTGCTGAGTGTTGCTATCAGAGGTATTTTCCTAGTAAGAGCCCACCTCTGACAAGACCCCACCCTAGCAGGCTAACAAGAGCCAACCTTTACAAAGAGCCCACCTCTAACAAGAGCCCGCCTCTAGCGAGAGCTCACCTTTCAGCAAGAGCCCACCTCTAATAAGAGCCCACCTCTAGCCCACCTCTAACAATAGCTTACTACCGACAAGAGCCCACCTTTAACAAGAGCTCATCTCTAGCAAGAGCCCACTTCTAGCAAGAGCCCACCTCTAATAAGAGCCCACCTCTAGCCCACCTCTAACAAGAGCTTACTACCGACAAGAGCCCACCTTTAACAAGAGCTCATCTCTAGCAAGAGCCCACTTCTAGCAAGAGCCCACCTCTAGCAAGAGCCCACCTCTAGCAAGAGCCTACTTTAACAAGAGCCCACCTCTAGCAAGAGCCCACCTCTAACAAGAGCCCACTTCTAGCAAGAGCCCACTTCTAGCAAGAGCCCACCTCTAGCAAGAGCCTACTTTAACAAGAGCCCACCTCTAGCAAGAGCCCACCTCTAATAAGAGCCCGCCTCTAGCCCACCTCTAACAAGAGCTTACTACCGACAAGACAGTCTACACGTAGGGGTTAAATTTGTTCGACACGTGGGCGTACCGGAAGTAGCCGTTTCTTTGATGGCTGGCGGTGAGTAAAATGGAGTCGGTGTGTATAAACGCGCTGTATCTCGGTCAGGACTCGGTGGATTGGTGTAAAAGTCAATACACAGCTGGCATAAAGGGCGAAGTCAACAAAACTAGTTTAGTTGAGCGACGATCGGCAAGCTTGGTCTCGCTGCTGTGGGCAAACGCGTGACCGGCATTTTTATATTTCGAGCAACTTTGAATTTCGTACGTTTTTGGGCAAGACAGATCTGTAGGTCCAGCGCTCCACTACAGGTGAAGGTACTTCATGTTTATAATATATCCAAGCCAGAGCATGCTAGCTCCCGTGCAACTCGGGATAAGGCTGTTTTTATTCTCCGAAAAATTCAATAGTTGTGGCAACTGTAGCTTTGGCACCTTATCTTGGATTAACAGCAGACAAGTTGCAGGAGAATCTGTAACCACTGCTCTGCCATTTACTGCAAACCGCAGCTCTTTACGTTGTAGCTTTTCAGAGATACGGAGCTTTTTGTCAACCGTACTTCCCTACTTTGAGCTCTTGGTGCCATCTTTGAATTTTGTACACTATTGGGCAAAACATCTCCCACGTTCCAGAAACGCAGAGCCGTTACATAACCATTCCATGTACAGTACTAGTGATTTGTATAGCATAACTCTGTCTATGGACTTCAAGAAAAGATGTTGATTTCTGGATTTTTTCCCCCTGTTTGCCTTGCTATCCAAGATGCTTGTCTTTTGATCTTCTTGTTTACATGTACTTTATAATTGGAGTGTACAACATTACAAGCATGTTTACAAGATAACATCACTAATGAATGTGGGTGGGACAAAGAGAAATAAACCTGTTCAAGCCCTGGCCCCTTAGTGTAGACTGAGAGCCCACCTTTAACAAGAGCTCATCTCTAGAGCAAGAGCCCACCTCCAGCAACAGCCTACCTCCAGCAACAGCCCAACAAGAGCTCATCTCTAGCAAGAGCCCACCTCCAGCAACAGCCTACCTCCAGCAACAGTCCAACAAGAGCTCATCTCTAGCAAGAGCCCACCTCCAGCAACAGCCTACCTCCAGCAACAGCCCAACAAGAGCTCATCTTTAGCAAGAGCCCACTTCTAGCAAGAGCCCACCTCTAGCAAGAGCCCACCTCCAGCAACAGCCTACCTCTAACAAGAGCTCATCTCTAACAAGAGCCCGCCTCCAGGAAGAACCCAAGTCTAGTAAAGTCACAAGGACCTAAAAGCTCTTTTATACTTACATCTGCTCATAATTATCATGTACATGTAGCAGCATTGCTATAGCTTTTCTGTAATATACACTCACAGAACACCTCAACGTCATTCTATTCCAACTCGCAAGTCGCTACCACCGGGCTCTTACACAAGTTGACGTGCAAGGAAGCCAAATAAGTGAACCAGGAAGCCAAAAAAGTGTGCCCAGCTGCAAACACGGCCCAACGGAGCTCCGCTGTGTGAAGAAGGCCGGTCCAAACAAAGGCAGACTATTCTATGTCTGCTCTGCTAGTGGCTCCGCCCAATGCAAGGTTTGTTGATAACATTCAACTACTCTTTAGCAGTCTGTCCCTGACAACAGTGTTCTTGCATCACTAAACAATGTCAATGAACTACATTTCTAAGCTGATAATATTATTATATATTATCTCTACATCTACTTATAAAGTTTTTAGTGGTATTTATGGAGGCGAAATTATTACTATTTTTTTTTGCAGTTCTTCAAATGGGCAGATGAAGTTTCAAAAAGCTCATCTGAGGGGCAGTCAGGGGTCTGTAGTGGGAAATTCCATCTGTCGACCCCCCAGGAAGTTGACGTGTACCTCAAGGGTCACCAGATCAACATGTACTCCAACTGCCAAATTGTCAGGTCAGACGTAACAAGTAGGGCAGTGCTTGTGGTGCTAGATGCCTTGAATAGTAAGGACAGTATATGCTAGATACCTTGAATAGTAAGGACAGTATATGCTGGATACGTTGGATAGTATATGGAGTTGTGTACTAGATACCTTGAATAGTAAGGACAATGTCCAGCACTGACAGATACCTTGAATAATAAGGACAGTATATGGTGGATACTATATGGAACTCTGCCTTGAATAGTAAGGACAGTGTCCAGTGCTCTGTGCTAGATACCTTGAATAGTAAGGACAGTGTCCAGTGCTCTGCGCTAGATACCTTGAATAGTAAGGACAGTATAATATACTACATATCTTGAATATATAGTAAGGACTCGACAGCTGTTTTGAAATGTCTCATTATTTCTTATAGGAAGTGTTTGGACTTCGAGTCTCGTGGAAAGTATAAGGTAGGAGGTGGTTATGTCCAAACACAGGTTTGTACAGGGTTCTGATTTACAGAGCATGAGCCAATCAGTTATGAGAGCTTCAACAGTTCTGCAATTTGATTGGTTGATAACTATTGTTGTTCTGGGCATGTAAACTGCATATGGTTGTATGCGTTTGTACTTGTATGTATGTATGTATGTTTGTATGTGTGTGTGTATGTATGTATGTATGTATGTACGTATGTATGTTTGTATGTGTGTGTGTATGTATGTATGTATGTATGTATTTATGTATGTTTTGTGTGGGTGTATGTAGATGGAGTGTATGGGTCTTTCTTTCATCTCCTAGCGCAAGGGCTCCCGGTGGAAGAGGTTGGCAGAGGAGGACCATCCTCCGTCCAAGAAACACCTCTTCATTGCTCTACCAAGAAAGGAGGGCTCAGGCCAATATGGGAAAGGTAGGTGGGTATAATTGTGAGAAGGTTTTAGCGGCATTTATGCTTGAGAGTTAGAGCTAGCTGGCTATATATAATTTATGGAGCAATACTTTTGTTTAGTCAATACATCTGACTCAGTGGAAATACCTCATCCACCATCTGACTTTGTCCTTTGCCACTTTTAAATTAACGTGTCCACTCTACATGTCCTGTGCTCCAACCTCTGCCCCCGTCACTGAATTATTCCAGACGACCTTTGGGTGGTCTCCCGTGACCTCAGCTTCATGCCTGAGGGTACCTTCCTGGCCAAGAGCGCCTTCTACGGCCCAACCTCGTCAAACCTGCTGGAGATCTCACCAATCAGGTTAGCTCTAACGGTGGCTGGTGGACGGTGATATTAATAATCGTGGCTAATCTACTGGGAAGTTTGTCACTCAGCGCATTCATGTAAATGGTTAGCTATGGTTATTTAATTGAAGTGACAAAGTGCCTCTTTTTCATCTATCCTGTTTGTCAAGCTTTCATTTTTCTTTCTCTCCCTCTGCAGTGGCTACTCTCCTTCTAACTGGCCTTCTAATGGTTAGTGAAACCATACCTGCTGAGAAGGCAAAATGGGTGAAGTGTTCCAAATGCTAAAATTTTATATCACACACAAACATCACACACACATACATGCACATACACATATACGCATACACACACATTTGCACACACATACACATGTACACGCCCCCTACCCCACACATACACACATACACACACTCATACACCACACACATACACACACACACACACACACACACACACACACAGCACTGGCCTACTGCATCCATGTGGGCAGTGCTAGCTCAGAGCTGTGCTGTCTGGATAACCTGGAAGTCCATGTCACCCCACTCTCCCTCCCTATCTTGCCAGCCCTTCTGACAAGGTGGTGTGTGAGTCTACCCTCATTCCCAGACCACTTGTCTAGTCTCATTCCCAGGTCTGTTGTCTAGTCTCATTCCCAGGCCCTCTTGTCTAGTCTCATTCCTAAACTGTTTTATCAAGTCTTGTTCCCGTGTCCTCTGGTCCAGCCTCATTCCCAGGCTCATTGGTCTAGTCTTGTTCCAGATCCCAGATACTCAGCCAAAGATAGGGGGAGGTATCACCTTTCTGTCTTTCCTGCCAGGAGCCATGGGGCTAGCTCCGAGGAGAGTACAGCAGCCCGAAGAGGATTCATCCCACCAACTGCAAGTTGCCATAGCAATGCTATGGTGACCAGTGATTGGAGTGATGTCACAGCCCTGGTGGATGAGATGATTGGTCACTACCATTTGAATGCTGACCAATCAGAAGCTTTGAAGCAATGTGCAGGAATGTTCAAACCAGGATCAAGTCCTACACCTATTACACTAATTCACGGTATGACGATTTATTATACCATATTTGGTAGCAAGTCCATATCATATTGCCCAGGAAGTTGTAGCTTCTATAATGATGGCAACCAGCCATGTGATCAGTGACCAATGTGAAACTAGCTCACATTTACATAGGTCTTATATATCAGCTTATAATTCAGCTGGGAATAATTTTATTTCAGGTGTTTTTGGAGCGGGCAAGAGTTACCTTCTGACTGTCATCGTCCTCTTCCTGGTGAAGCTCTTCCAGCTGCAGGGGCCCGGGGGAAATTCCACCAGACCCCCACAGAAGCTGTTGATCAGCTCTACCACAAATGTAGCTGTTGACAGGATTCTGATGGGGTGAGAAGTAACGAAGAAAGTTCACATTTCTAGGTTGACTCTCAGGAGTGGGCTGGTGGTGGGATGTCCTCAAGTATTAGCTTATGTTTCCACCAAGGGAGCCACACCTCATGTGTAAGACCTTGTTTACATACTAGGTGTGTCGGACTTACAGTCTGTTCTTGCCATCCAGGCTCCTGGATCACAGGTTTGAGGAGTTTGTGAGGGTTGGCAGTGTCAAGAAGATAGCAAAACCAGTGCTCCCTTACAGGTGGGTGGACTGAAATAGGTAGTACATCACTATTTTTCTTTTTCTAGTGACAGCGTTCCCTCCAGGCATGTGCTTTGGACTCACCTGCTTTTGCCTGGCTGGTCCTAAGATTGTTATGTCAGCTTGTGTGTGCATCCTCGTGTGCTAAAAATGATGTCATGCATTACTATGCAGTGTACTAGTACAATAGAAGCTACTGAAGGTTCGCAGGCCAAGCTACAGTAAAGCTAGCTTAGTTTTGTTTTGCTTAGACTGTGAAAGCGGTAGGTAACTGGACAAATTGGAAGCATACTACGAAGCTGCTGAGTCAGCATTTCTACTGTAAATTTGGTTACCTATGCTTATAGATGCATTTAGAATCTGTTCCATTCTGATTTATGGGGTTAGCCATATCAGTCTCATTTTCGAAATCCACCCTAGAATCGCTGTACATAGGAGGCCTGCGCTATTGACCTATGGAGGTTCAGCACCACTGTCCGCCATCTGACCCTCACTTGTATGGTTGTCCCGGGTGGAAAACGGACTTTAGTCCATCACATATTTTGATCAAATCACTGCATTGAAAGCATTATACATGTATCTCTAAACCTCCATTAAGAGCGAGGCTCATCCTTGCTGTGTGAGCCCTGTCCTTCACGGAAGTTCAGAGATAGAGTGCTTTGAACACAGTGACGCGATTGAAATAAACGACATAGTAATGTCCATTTTCTATCCTGGACTGCCACTTTCATACTATATTCCATTCCTGTTCCAGTATCCACAGCAGTGGAACGGAGTCCCAGGAACTGAAAGAGCTGCAGGCCATGCTAAAGGGTGACATCAGTGCCAATGAGAAAATGTGAGGTTATATCTCCATCTTATCCATATAATCTTTTCTTTTATCTTGTGATATTTGATTGTACCTACTAAGCTAGGCTCTATGTATAGGATAGATCACTGCGTAGCGGGGTGTATGACCCGTTATCTACCGCGGGGAAAATTATCTCCCGCGGAAGCCGAAGAAGTACGAGGGCGAAGCCCGAGGTACTTTCAAGGCTTCCAAGGGAGATAATTTTTCCCAAGGTAGATAACGGGTCATACACCCCGCTACGCAGTGGTCTATCTATCTTATACTATGCCTAAGTCATTCTGACAAGAGTTGCCAAAGCATCAAGAACTGCAAGGCAAGCTACTGCTCGCCAGAAGGTTCGAAAGGTGCCGTTCAGCACGACGCGATAAACTAGGTAGCTAGCAAGCTTTCACAATGCAAAATAGTAGCTACAAGTGGCGAAACACTCCCAGCAATTGTAACAGACATGAACAACAGCTAATAGCCACGGTAGCTATCCGTCTAGCCCGCCCTAGCGCCATTTTGGCAAAAAAAAACGGTAGGCTGGCAGCGTGGCCACACGTACAAACACACAGAAACGCAACAAAACTAGCTACAGACGGAGACCAATAGCTTACCGTGCTATCCCACATCGATTTACGGGCAAAAAACGCCATACGTCTTGCCTAGGCTACCCTAGCCACCAGCCCTACCACAGCTTTCTGAACATTTGAACGACTGGAACGGAATCGGGTACCCGCTTTACGTAAGCAATCGGGGTATATTTTTTCGCGCGGTAGAATACGAAGCAGTATATACCTGTAATGCTGAAATCTGATTGGTTAGAATGACTTAGGTATAGTATAAGAGATATTGCATATCATTAATTAATTCACTTTCGTTTTGGGCTACTGCAGGTATGTGAGGAAAAGTATTGAGAGACATAAGCTTGGTGTCAACAAAAAGGTGGGAGGTTCTTACTGATTGTTTTCAATTTTTGCTCATGCGCACCTCATACATACAGACATCTACATATATACACACTCACACACACACACACACACACACACACTTCCCAGCCTCAACTTCTACATTTTAGCCACGTGGAAATACCATAGTCATGCATGTAGATACCTAATAATGGCATGTCTATTATCTAAGTGTCCCTTCCAAATGAGGCACACCTACCTGCAACTATAAACTGCAGGTATTCCAATCGCGCTACAAAGGAACTGCAAAATGCAGACCTACACACTAACACACACACACACACACAGCGTCTCTCCTCAGTTCACGTTGTTGGGGTGACCTGTGCTGCCTGCATGTTCCCTCTGATGGCCGACCTGGTGTTTCCCGTCCTACTCCTGGATGAGTGTAGCCAGATGACGGAGCCGGCCAGCCTACTGCCCATGGCAAGGTATCACCTGGCTACATGCTGTGTCCTAGTCTCATTCCCAGGCCATTAACCTATTAGTCTCAATTTTAGGTTATTAACACTCTAGTCTCATTTCCAGGCCATTAACGCGCAAGTCTCATTCTCAAATCTCTCCCGTATCTCATTCTCAAACCATTAACTCTCTCTAGGCCTTTGGCTCCAATATGTTTGTTGCTCACATAATGAACATGTAGTGAAAATGACATTTTTTAGAGTCTCATTTGAGCAGCTGTTCATACTCCTTGAATAAGAAGGACAGATGTACAGTTGCATAACTACTATACCTATTCATATGTATAGCATAATTATAAGCTCCACCCCTCTCAGATTTGGCTGTGAGAAGTGTGTCCTTGTTGGAGACCCAAAGCAGCTGGCCCCGCCCATCCAGGGCTCTGACTCCGCCCATCAGAGTGGCTTGGAACAAACTCTATTTGAACGTCTAGTTGCCATGGGATACAATCCTGTTGTTCTGAGAACCCAGTACCGATGTCATCCAACACTCAGTGCCATCTCCAACAGGTTGTTGAGGTCCCAATATAGTCTCGTGTGCAGACGTTCATGCTCCCCGGCAAAAGAAAGTCTGGTATTCTAAACGAAATTTCTTGACACAGACATCTTTCCCCTTTGGAATTCCAATCAGATTGCAGCTTTTAGTCCTTCCATGAAGTTGCCATGACGTCTGGGCACAAGACTAGTCCCAGTATAAGCCCATTCCTGAGTTAAGCTGCCCATACTTGCCCACTCCCCTCCCACAGCCTGTTCTACGATGGTCAGCTGGTGGATGGAGTTAGCCATGACCAGAGACAGCCACTACTGGTGATTTGACTACCTGGGTAGCTGTAGCTGGTTACCTTATGTGAAGTCCAGGCAGTTTAATTTGTACTCTGACCTTTCACTATAGCCCCACCTTCCCACACTCTGTTTTCTGAACGTCTCCAACGGCAGAGAGCAGAGTGCACCGGATGGCAGCTACTATAACACTGAAGAGGTGTGTGTGTGTGTGTATGCATGTATGTATGTTCATACCGTATAAGGAGTTTGTTCTCTCCCTCAGTCTAAGGTTGTGGTAGACCTGTTGGAAAGTTTACTGGATGCTGATATACCACCTGCCAGTATAGGTATGTACTAAGTGGTGTTGCTGTGAACATTTCACATTTGGATATTTTGTATTGCTCCTTCATCAACTGACTAAGGGGGTTATGTACAGTTGGTCGCCATTTCAGTGACCTTTTCCCCAAAACTGTGTACTCCAGCAATAGAATATCCAATAGCAGATTGGAGTCTTATCTTTATATTAAACAGGCCCAGTACGCAAATAAATATGAGTGTTCCCAGAAACATTCGCTTTTCTTCAGAATGTGCAGATGATACTGTCTTATCACTTTTAGCGATGCCTGTACCAATATTGGCGGGTTGTGATGTAAAGGTCTCCAAACTGGAGACTTCAATATGTACTTATTTGCGTACCTATATACTGGTACCTAGGCATGCTTTCTCTTTCCTTCATATCAGTAATCTCCTCTCCCAACAGGTGTTATCACTCTCTACAAGGCTCAAATGAGACACATCAGAACTGAGCTCTGCAATAGCAGGTATGACATCATCGCCAATTAAGCTACACTCTGGTCCTACGACCACACCTACGCTCGCCCCCTTGCTTATTTATCTTCAACTAACCCGTGTTTCCGTTTCGAAATGTAAATGGCATAGAAAATGGTGTCAACTACTGGTGATCCAAACCTCTCCCAAATCTGGAATAATCGTAAAAGCGTAAGAAATTATGTGCTCCTGAGGCAACTCATGGCTGCAATGTTGCTGCAATGATGTACACTACAGCAGAATCTGGGCACACCAGGTCCAATTTCTTGGCCCAACCTGAGGTGTGCTCTAGAGAAGTGGAAGTGTACAACAAGATTGCAGAATTATTGTCGTGTTCTGAAATGCGATTAAGGAACAATAAAATAGCAACTTCTACGTGTCTGACAACACAGAATGGAACAACTGGTGTATACAGATATCAGTATACAGCATTTCAACCGTAAAGTAACACACCCGTTTTTCTTCCATTGGGCTAAGACATTTGTACCCAGAACATTTGGCAAGGGGGCAAGCTAGAAAACATGGCCTGGTATTTTATCCTTTTGGTTATAAACTTTTATCCACAGAAGTGGCAGTGACTTAAAGTCAATTCAGGTGCGTATGTGTGTATGAATGTGTGTATCAGTGTTTGCATGTACATGTATGTACCATATAGTGGGGAAATTTTGCATGTGTTTCGCGGACCTGATTTCTGACACAAAAATAAGAACTGGTGAAATTTGAATATGCGATCATCCACGGAGAGTATCAGAGAAGGTTATAGCTTGGTGAATGCTCTCTCAGACACCAGCAGTACACAGTGAAAGGGTCCGCACCTCTGGCATGGCAGCTCTGCAGCAAGTACAGCAGTCCGAATGCCTTTTGCAGGCATAGTAGCCTTTACTACCATCGCTTTAACATCCAGCGGCTTCAGTAGCAGTTTGCCACATGTAGCTGAGGGGCATGGTCAAGGGCCTTTGTTGACGCGAAAATGTAAAAAAATTCTTCTAAAGGCATGTTTGTGAAATTATCTCTACGAAAAATTTCCCACTATACCTTATCTGCTAATATAAGTTACGATAGCCATTAAATTTTGATTGCATGATACTCCTTGAATTATCGCAGGACTCATTTTGAACCATATACCAAAAAAAGATCTCGTAGACCTAGAAAACCAAAGTTTTGACTATACTTATAATTATGAGTAAGAAAATATTCCAACTCCAAGATAGCTGTTTTCATGGTTTTAACTGACCATTTTTTAATGCCAGTCTCCCATACCGCATGATTGTTACAGGGCTCTTAATTGATACTAAATAGCACAACATGACTATCACATGACACAGATCTCCACAGTGGATGCCTTCCAGGGAGGGGAGAAGGAGGTGATTATTCTCTCCTCAGTGAGGACCCAACATGTGGGGTTCATAGACAGTGATCGCAGGACCAACGTCGCCCTCACCAGGGCCAAACGGTTGGTAGAATCCCTGCAGTATCAAGTGATTTGTTACTCCTATGTAGCCTTGTTCCCAGTCTCCACCCCGAGCTTCATTTCACATTGCACCTAGTAAAAAAAGCTGTACTGAGAACGAGGCTAACTCCTGTGATTACATCATGATAATTGGCCATTGTAGTCATAAAATTGTCAGACTGAGTGTAGTTTCAGCAAAAAGTGTGAAGAGATTTCTGTAGACCTATTCCATCTACTGCATGGGGGACTGGGGACTCCTATGCTGTGCCACTCCCACTGGAGTGATAGTTGAATTTTGTGTTGTGTTCATCATTCCATAATACTTTCCCTGTACTATACTGTACATCAGAGTATTGCTTGATTGGTAATTATTAGCCAGTTCATTGGATCCTGAGTCATCCTGTAGTAGGCCACTCCCACCCATGCACACACATACACACACACACAGCCACCTCCTCATCCTTGGCAACCAACGAATGCTCTCCACTAACGAGGTCTGGGGTCATGTGATCCGACACTGCCAGTCGACCCCCGGGAGTGTGCAACAAGCGACACAGTTCCTACAACTGATCAAGAAGGAGACTACTACACACTGCTAGTCTTAGCTACATGTCAACATGTATACAGTCCAATAGCTGAGGCCAATATGGCGATATTGTACTATAACAATACACATTACACTAGGTTGTATTATCAACTGTGTCCATGTCTATATACAACTGTAGCGAGGATACTAAAACACTGTAGGAGTTCCTCCTTGTTATTGTTTTGGTGGTCATCCTTAAGCATCAAGACTTTCAGGGCATTGTGCACACTAGTAGTCAGGCTGAGGAAATTAATACATAAAGGTGATCGTATCATGTACCACTGGGGTTCAAGTCCATCATGTGCTTTCACTTCTCCAGTTACGACATACTTTTCTTTGGTGTTCAACAACACCCTATCTTCTTAACGTCTGTTTAAGAAACCTGAAGGAAACTCAAATGACTTCACGAGGCATGCATAATATTATGCATAATATTACATGCTCCTGGAAACAGATGTATACACCTTAGTTTGTGTGTCTGTGTTTGGGGGGAGTCTCATGAGCCCAGTCTGGGGTTGACGTCAATTAGGGAGATGGGTAAGGGGGTGTCTCCAAACCATTTTTTCGTCATTGTGACGTTGGGAGGGCCAAGGGGGTGAGGGCCATGACGTTATTGTCAGTCAGTCGTCGTGCAGATGAAGCAGTCCAGTCCCAAGAAGAGGTGGAAACGTTCATCAAAGCAATCACCTCCACTTTGCCAGCAACTGAACACAAGACTGTTTGCTTTATGGTGTGCAAATACTGCCAATTGGGTTGGCCGGAGAAACGTTTCATTCATCCCGACATCAGGTACTACTGAGTTACCGAGCTACTCCATTACCTTGGTGCAACCTCAGTTGCTGATGGGGAGACACATCTGGACTTCTCTGCCTCAATCAGATGACCACCTGATACCTAAGTGGCCATATCTCCAAGGGTTTCGGGAACAGAACCAGAGCTCCAAAGAGAAACAGAAGCGAGACTTTGATAGACGCCACCGAGTTCAGGAGTTGCCAGCCATACCAGATGAGACCGAGATGTGGATCAAGTCTGATCGTGACCCAGTACAGGGACGAGTTGTATCCTCTTCTGACTGCCCAAGGTCATACGTGATTGACACTGAGTCTCCGACTGGTCAGGTCCATCGGAACCGATGCCAACTCACAGTTGTACCCGATCGCTCACCCGATGATTCACAGCAAGCTATCGAACCCGAACCAGCCAGAAGAATCGTGACTCGCTCGCAAACTGGCACGCCCATCCACCCTCCTGAGAGACTGTCCTAAAGGGGGAGATGTGGCACGAGTGACTCAATATTATGACTGCTATCATGACATAGTGACTATTTATAGGTTAAGTTAAATTAATATGATTTCCGCTGTATAAGTACTTGCATTGATTGCTGTACTGTCAGTTGTCTACTCATTGTTGAGTTGAACAATACCACAAATACTTTCTTTCTGCCCAGTCACAATTCTGACAAAGGCTCACCCCCACAATGATACTAGGGATACGTGAGCACAATACATTTTGTGTGGCTATACAGATACATGGGTAGTTGCTAGACAGAAGCCAAACGGGATGGGATTGGGACTGGGCGGGGCAAGACTGCTATTATTTTGTGATCCAGCCAGTCGAGAGAATAACAGCTAAATCAGGTCATTCTAGCCGGGAAATGGTGTCCCTGCTAACCTCTCCTTGCCTCCAACTTCTCCTAAAGACTAGAGAGCTTCTTGTCTTTCAGCTCAGCATGGTGTCTGGAGAAGGTCTGCCTCTGCTGCTCCTGCCTGTAGCAATGGAGGGCACAGAGGAAAGTAAGGTGACTTACCGTACACACAACTACAAATACATGCAAATCACAAGCCCCTCCCCCTTTGAGTGAGGAGCTCACTTCACTGCTGTCTGCCTGCTCTGCTCTGCCCTGTACCTGGAGACGTTCTCAGGAGTCTCAGTCAGTAACTGCTGTTTAGCCTGGGGAGTGTACATAGCACATGCCAACTACCACAGCTGGTGGGGACGGATCCTAAGGAGGAAAGTGGGAGGTCTAATTCTTAGGCTTTGCATAATACAAGACTACCAGACCCTGATTATAATCAGAAGTGTCCCTTTAGTACTAGTGCCCATCAGACCTGTTTTGCTGTGGTGATCTCCCTCCTCCTCCTCTCCTCCTCCTCGGCCGCTGCCACCCTCATCAGAGCCAGCCGCTCTCGGAGCTGCATGGGAGGACAGCTCTGCCTGGTCATCCACACTTTGTGTGGTGCAATGGGACATCAGGTACAGTACAGTACACATGTGAGCCAGCCACCGCTGACCTCTCCACCTGGTTCATTCCCACAGCCTGGTATGAGCCTCTCTGCACCATAACAATCAGAAAGTGCTGGCACTGCATTTCAGCTGTAGAATGCAATTGGCTATATCTATTGTGAAGAAATCACAACAGACTAGGATGTTAAAGCATTAGCTTCACCCCCTATTACTTTATGTACAGAAAATGACATGTTGGATGGGAATGGACATCTCCTTATAAGGAAGGTTGTTTACATTCCTTGATGTCCATGAATAAGGTTGAATTACAACATTTTTGTGTCCTACACTCGTGCCACTTACAACAATTTGCAGATTTCAATTGCCGAATTTGCAATGTCCAGAGGTACATGGTGATTGCAGCTCAATCTGACAATCGATGACAGCAGCCGGGAGGTGTCACAAGCAATCAACCAAAGTAGCTGGAGTGTTCGAGAGACATAGAAGACTTCAGTTCTCAAGGTCACTGACAGGTATGACCATGTACCCCATGAAGCCTAAGACCAGCTCTGGGCCATGGCCTTGGTCCTCGAGCAGACCATGCCACAGTGTAGGAGATGGAATAACCTATGGAGAGTCAGCACTCAAGAAGCTCACTGGGATCTAGCCTCGTACCCAGGTCACACCACCACAAAAAATAACTGATTCTTCACGGGGGGGCCTGGATACGATGCAAACTGGGGTCAAGTCCTTCCCGAAAAAATTGATGTACTTTCTCTCATACACACACACACATACAAAGTGATCCCTACCAGTGACTGGCTCGATGGGCCGGGCTCTGCTGGCCAGCCTGTCTGGTGGCAGTCCCCCTCCCAAACAGCTCTTGGAGAGCAGTGGTATAGCTAGAAAAGAATATTTACCTGGGTCCCAGCTGGGCACAGAATACAGGGCATTTATGTGATGGGCCTATAGTCTAGGTGGAACAGGACTGGCTACAGGGACGTCTCTTCAGTGCTTTATTATGGAGATTGAAATCAATAAATGTTGTGTCCTACACAATCACCACCACCACATACCTCCTCCTCCTCGGCCAGTTCCCTGTCCTCCCTGAAGTGGCTTCGGCAAGTGGTGATGACCTCCTCACCGCTCAGTCAACTATGGGGTGGGAAGGATGTATCACTTGGCTGAAAGCAGGAAACTAAAGACCATCGGCAATGGTGGGGGGAGGGGGAGGTTTATAAATACCACTGGAGTGTTAAAAATAAAATACACCTGTGAACACTTAGTTACCATTCTGCTAGCTCCGCCCATCATGTCCTATTGATATGAGAAGAAGGCAACAGACTGAACCTGTGCTAACTCACAAGAGGCACCTTGACAATACAGTGAAGATGACTGTGTAACAAGCCTGACTGACCGGTATGACCAGTTCAGGTAAGTCTTGTCCTCTCTGGAGTGTTGACACTAGGGGGGGGGATGGAAGGGTAGTTCATACCGATGACTGAAATAGCTAGATACTTTTGCGTGCATGTAGGCATAATTGACTAAGCAGTAGAGTAACAACTTAATTTTAATGTCCAGCAGCTCTGGCTCAAACCTGGGTGTCAGGGCAGGTCAAAATAATAAACACAGACTCCTCCCACGTGTCCACTGGAGTCACTTCATCCTAGTCTTGTTCCCAGACGACCTTTTGCCCTCTATAGGGATTTTCCCCTGCGAAGGATGAATAGTGGTCTGGGAATGAGACTAACCTGACCCCAGTGACTTCCATCAAAGGGATACCATGCACTGCCAGAGTACCTCATCCATTTAGTATGTAAAGCAAACTACTCACTACACCAGATCTGAGCCACAGCTACTAACCTAGTGAAGTGGATAAAACCCAAGAGCTACATGACATGCAGGAGACTTCAGACATGTAACTCACTTCTTCACTGATTCAATCCTTTAGGCTCCAGAAACAGCTGCAGGCAGACTCATGCAGAACTGTCCGTTGTCTGTACCCAGAGTGCCCCAAATGTTTCAGCCCCGCCTACTGCAGTCACATGACCGTGAAATATGATCCCAGCCCCTTGTTTGGCTCCAGACAGCAGTCCCCACTTTACCTCGTTTCAGCTTCTAAGTGACGGATATCGTGTGCACTAGCTCCGCAGCCTGCAGTGAACTCTTGGACGAGCGGGTCCTTGGTAAGTCTGTTTATTATATATGTGGGGGAGGGGGAAAAGTGTTGAGTTTCTAAGATCTACATGATCAATTAGTTATTTGCATGAGGATGTTGAGCTTAACTCTTTCATCAGCATAAGCAAACTGTGGTGTACCAAATATCTAGGCCTGTATTTAATACCTCAGAAGGAAAAGGGGAGTGACCCCAACACTCCTCTACAACACTCACCTTTAATATGGCTGACCCCAAACCCCTGGATGACATCTTGCGGAGACCATCCCAGAGGCATGGGACCAAGTTACCGAATTTCTTAAGCTAAATTTTGTAGCTTGGTCTCATGCAGTTTGTAGCTTGGTCTCATGCAGTTTGTAGCTTGGTCTCATGCAGTTTGTAGCTTGGTCTCATGCAGTTTTGTTTATCATTAGTATAATATACCAATGGCAAAAAATGCATTTATGTAATATTTTGCACGCCCATCACTTATATCGCTACACTCCTCTGAATTATTTTATGTTTGAGGAAGCATGCTACAAGTCTCTTTCAAGCTTAGTTTGTTCACCCCATTCACAGGTGTGAGTCATGCCCATTGATGCTGAGCAGTGGAGGGCCCAGACTGGGCTCTTCTGTGCCTCTCGTGTGCTCCTCCGCCCACCAAGATACAAACAGCCAAAGCCAAAGGTGCAAGCTGACACACTGTCAGTCAACATGGAGTTCTCCCTGGCAGTACTGCTAGTGACCTTGAGAACTGGAGTCTTCTATGTCTCTCGAACACTCCAGCTACTTTGGTTGATTGCGTGTCACACCTCCCGACTACTGTCATCGATTGTCAGACTTAGCTGCAAGAGGTTGAGAGGTGTCTCTGTCCTGCTTGCTTTGTGCCTGGTGGTCGTGGGAATGTTACTGATCATGTCAGGAGACGTGGAGGAGAATCCTGGGCCTCCAAAGATACAAGGTACATTTTGGAGGTGCAATTTTCGTAAGTAAACTTTTCTCACAATTACACATTGACGGTCACTAGAAAGTTTGATTTCCTGTTGCCTGCTAGATCCTGCCCCAGGCCCATAGCAGCTCTATAAAATTTTGTGGGAACAAAATTTGTATAACCAATTATACATTTATGGTATAGGACCATGGATATAGTAATCTTTGTACATCAACAGTGAACAGGAAAAGCATGGCTCACTTTGGAACTCCTTGATCTGGACCCCACTAGGACTACTGTGGTTATTTATCAGTTGGGTATTATTCAATTAGCTCAGGAACTGTTTATGTTAGTCTCGTTCCCTGTCGGAAAATTCATTTATGTAGGCAATCTGAGATCAAACACATCCTAAGTGGTTCATGCCTGCACCCTTTTCACTTTTTGCTTTTCACTCACTGTTGCAAAGATTACTAAAACGACGGTATGGCACTCCTTTCTCAAAATTTCTAGCATATTATAGACCAAAATATGCATGGTCGCCAATGACATACTAGTGTACTACTCCTAATGGTAAGTGACATGTGATTGAATGAGTCTTCTCGAGTGCCCAATTTAAACCCTCAAAAGAAAGGATTTCCACTTGGATTGTTAATTGAATCACATACTAGTTTCTATTACTAGAAAGCCAGCATTTTTGTATCAGAGAAAATCTACTGAGTCAGCATTAGCAGGTAGGCTACAATTAGCAGATATATTGCCCAGACTTCCAATCAGCTTTGACACCCAAAGACTAGACTATGAGGTAGCTAGCCTCGTCCCCAGGCTCCCCTCCCACGTGCGGAAAAAGTAAGGAGGAGGGGAGCCTGGTCGATTTTATCACGTAAGCGTACACGTCTGACGTCAGACTGTAGCTGGTTTAGTCTCATGTGGCCAGACCCTTCCCGCCGCAAAAAAAAACGAGGAAAAGTAAAAAGGGGAGGAGGAGGAGGGGAGCCTGGGGACGAGGCTATGAGGTAGCTATATACACGAACCTGTACATATGGTCTTGAATCTTTACAAGACTATATCAGGTGCACATTTACTTCCAGAGTGCTATCAGCCTCATACCCCCCCCCCCCCCCCCGCATGTCACACAATTGAGCAAGCAAAGCGAAGAGAGAAAATCTCACTCACTCAATTACATAATGCACGTGTGTGTGTGTGTGTGTGTGTGTGGGAGGGGGGGAGGAGCTGGTGCTCTAATGTCTCCGTATGAAGACAACCATGACTTTCTGGGCATCTCTTGAAATACAGTGTGTAAGATACTGTTGAGTGCTCAGAATCACTCTAGTGTACGTTCCTTCCTGCCCAGCCTCCTCCCTGGGAGTGAGTGACCTGAGCTGTGTCCGGGAGGAGCTCCTGGATGTCAGCCACAAGTGGTTCGATATCGGGCTCAAGTTACAGCTGAGTGTAGGAACCCTAGAGTGTATTAGGGACCAGTATCCAAGTCCGTCTACTTCTCTGCGTGAAATGTTGCTCGATTGGTTGAAGAAGGTGGACCCGCCCCCCACCTGGGAAGGACTAGCCTGTGCTCTGGAGAGCCGCACTGTGGGAGAGCCACGGCTGGCAGAACAACTGAGAACAAAGTACTGCAAGCCACCACAAGCAGACGGTTAGTTTTAACTCCAATGTACCTACTGTATAGTGTGAGTAGTGGCGGTACACATAATCTGACCTTTATTGTAATGCATCATAAAGTGGTACGAGAAGTAAATTAGAGTGTTTGGACCCAGTGGTGTGCTTAGGTGCTTTCACTAGGTATTTTTATCATGGTTAAGAACTCTCACTTTTGCAGCAGTCAGGAAGTGCTCTTATTATACACTTTCGTATAAGGAAATGGGAATGGGAATGAGACTCAAATGAAAGTGGAGTGCAGCAAAGATCAACAAGACGAGACTTATTTAATATAGTATTCAAGTCCCAGTAACAGTCTCATTCCCAGGCTCACTGCCGAACCCACTGAGCTGGATTCACTCACTTGGCAGGGAGGCCTGGGAACGAGACTACCAGTAAGAATAGTACAGAGATAATGCCTAATTAGGGCTGTACACGCTATTACATCATCAAATGTAATATTGTGTAAACAGTGGTTGGGCACAATAACATTCCTCATTGCCTATCTGTTCCCTTAGGGAGATCCATGTACCAGCACTTTCAGGCCAGTGGTGACCAGACACACCCACCTGTATATTCTACACGAATGCCACCCTCTCACACCCTATCCCCAGCAGATCAGTATGCCTCCTACTTGAGATCAGTCTACACCAGCAAGAAACTGCCTACATACTCGAAGTGGCCGCCCTCCTCCTCAAAGAAATACATCCACCTTGCTGTGGTCAAGAAGGAGAGAGTAAGCAAACGAGAAGCAGATGCGTTTACTAGGAAAACAATTCATGGAACTGAAATTGACAATATTTATCAGAAGAAAGAGGCTGTAGACTTCAGCAAGATTGGAATAAGGGAAGATGGCTCACTTGCAAAACTGATTCTTGTTGTAGGTGCCCCGGGAATCGGTAAGACAACATTCGCATGGGAGGTGTGTAGGAAATGGGCAAATGGTGAGATCTTGCAGGAGTATGGACTAGTAGTTCTCTTGCGGCTTCGTGACAAGCGAGTGCGAGAAGTTAAATCTGTCGTTGACCTGTTCTATCACTCTGACCCTGAACTTCAGAGAGCAGTAGCTAAAGAAGTCCAGTATCACGAGGGACAGTCAGTCCTACTGCTGTATGAAGGATATGATGAACTCCCAAGAAGGCTACAAGAACAACAGTCTATCTTTCATGATGTTCTACACAAGCAATACCTTCCACAAGCGTCAATACTGATCACAAGCCGGCCATCTGCCACTGGATATCTCCACTGGGAATTCAGAGAACAGATTTCACAACATATTGAAATTCTAGGCTTTACAAAGGATGACATCACTTCCTATGTATATGATGTCATGACAGACGAGCAATTAAGCAGAGACTTTCTCCAATACCTGAAATGTTACCCCTACATTCGTGGGATGATGTATGTGCCACTGAATGCTGTGATAGTAACAGAAGTGTACAAGAGCAGCCTACAGAGTCCTGAGAAGTTCATACCAACCACTATGACTGAACTCTACACTAACCTCACTCGAAGCATACTGTTGCGCTATCTACTCAGCCACAGTGAGTATGGACAACAAAATTGGAATTTGAAGAGTTTTACAGATTTGCCTAAAGAGCTCTACAAACAGTTTTGTTGCATCACTGAAGTTGCCCTCAAGGGCATGATTGAAGATAAATTTGTCTTTGATGACCTCCCAAATGACTTTAATACACTGGACCTGATGCAGTCTGTTCCCGAACTCTATGTTGGAAAAGGAGCTTTGACATCATACAATTTCTTTCATTTAACACTGCAGGAGTACTTAGCAGCTGTCAGTATATCACTACAACCAATACAGAAACAAATCGAATTCTTTCAAATTAGCTCTAGACCTGGATCTCCATACTCTGATGAAGAATATGAACGTCAATTAACCCCCCTACTTCCTCCACCCTCCCACCAAGCATCATCCACCTCCTCAATTTCTACCCCACGTCACTCACATTTCCACCCATATGCCAGGCCCTTTGCTCCACAGCATCAATCCCTGACATTGGATGTCTCATCTTCTCGACTCTCTTCTCGTGCCACATTCTCTACCTGTACACCTACCCCGAGCATACTTCCACACCAAATTGCACCTTCTATTGTCCCACCCCATCCCCTCCCTTTAACAGCACAGCTCCACCCACCTTATGCCACTCCAAATACTACAGTGCCACAGTCGGAAGCATCGTCCACTCAGCTATCACTACCAGATATTAATATACCAGGAGTCTCCACCAGGCTGACGAATGTGCTGAGGTTTGTGGCCGGCCTAACAAAGTTCAAATGTATCCCAATAGCTTCACTACAGCCCCTCCTACTTCAGGACCAGTGGCCATGGGAAGATGGGGCAGAAATGACTTTGAAATCCCTTCACTGGCTGTTTGAAACACAGTGTAGTGATATGTATAATAAAATGGTTAGTAGTAGTCCCCAGCTTACTTTTACTCGTGATCACTCTTTTGGTAGTATGCCCACTACGCGCAGTATGTCACCTTTTGACTGCTTTGTGTTAGGATATGCCATAGCTCACGTGACCTGTCATTGGAAGATTAACCTTTTCGGTACCAATATTGGTGATGAGGGTGTGGAGATGTTAGTGTCCGGGATGAACTTTGACAAGGAGAATTTCACCCAATCTGATTACAGTGTCAGTCTGTATTTGCGCAACTGTGATATTACATCTGAAGGACTAGATTATCTCAGTAAGATACCAAAACATGTCAGTCAAAGTATGACTGAACTAGACTTCAACAGCAATGAGTTTGGTGATAGAGGAGCCACCGCACTAGCAGAGATGCTGAAGGAGAACGGGACTTTACAGCAGCTGGATGTTAGCGGCAATTCCATAGGCCAGGGAGGAGCCACCGCACTAGCAGAGATGCTGAAGGAGGACAGGACTTTACAGCAGCTGGACGTTAGCTACAATTCCATAGGCCAGGGAGGAGCCATCCCACTAGCACAAACGCTAAAGCAGAACGGGACTTTACAGCAGCTGGATGTTAGCGGCAATTTCATAGGCCAGGAAGGAGCCACCGCACTAGCAGAGATGCTGAAGGAGAACAGAACTTTACAGCGGCTGAACGTTAGCGACAATTCCATAGGCCAGGGAGGAGCCACTGCACTAGCAGAAATACTGAAAGAGAACGTGACTTTACAGCAGCTGAACGTTAGCCACAATTCCATAGGCCAGGGAGGAGCCACCGCACTAGCAGAAATACTGAAAGAGAACGTGACTTTACAGCAGCTGAACGTTAGCTACAATTCCATAGGCCAGGGAGGAGCCACCGCACTAGCAGAAATGCTGAAGAAGAACAGGAGCTTAAAAAGTCTGTTGCTTTATGATTACTCCATTGGTGAAGAGGGGACTACTATACTTGTTGAGAGTCTCAAGTACAACACTACTCTAGAGACACTGGGACTTCCAGATCAGTATGGATCATTCACATTCCTTTCACCAGCTCAAAAAGGCAGGATTAAGTGGCATGGATGTATAATTAAGCCTACTTTTAATTTATAAATGAATATTATATATATATTTAACACATATTATTATGCATGCAATTAACAATGTAACAAACATGTATACACAAAATTATTATTTTATCCATACAGTACTGCAATTCAGTGTTTTAGCTTGCAGGAAGGCCTGGTACAAATTATCACGTGCTATGCAATGTGTGCATGTACAGGCCATAATGACACCACTGTTCAGTTGGTCACTGTGCTCTTGGTGGTAGTCCTGTGAAAAGTACAATAACATTAGCAACTCACAATATTGAGGTGGAGGATCCAAATTGTTAGCCATACCTCAGCAAAGTTGTGATAGCAGGAATGGTCTGCCAGCTACCAACTGAGGCAGAGCTTGACTTGGTGTGTGAGCTCCTGCCATCTCCTTTCTTGTTGCACAGGCTGGTCTGCTGTGGGTCACAGTAACAAGAGTAGCATTATTACTCACTTAATTAGTTAGTAACAGTACATTCCTCCTATAGACAAGCGTAATCACACACTTTTTTAGTTCAACAAAGGCTGTAGCTATAGGAACTGTGATGATATGTAATTAACATGGAATTATACGGATTCCGATACCATTTGGGAAAAATTCTACTTGCAATAGGCAAATTGCACTTTCTTTACTCGTACAATTACCTATTACTCATGCAATTATTCCCATATTGCCGTCGAAGCCATGCGATTACCCAAAATGTTTATTAATTAATTGGTTAATGGGGCAGGAGTGGACTGAGCTAGTGAAGCTGGTGAGATATAGCATGTGACTCAGTATTTTCAATTATTGCCCACTTGGCTTTTGCAGTGCATCACTGTTCCCCGCCCACGGGTGCTCAATCAGTTGATGGGGAGTTCATTATCACACATACACAATATACATGCACACATACACGAACGCAACACACACAAACACACACACACTCCCATGCGGCCACAGGCTAACTGTACATACCTCACTAGGATGTGGCTTTACAGACATGGATGTTGGCCCCACTGCGGCTACTCCAGACATCTCCTGCCACAGTCTCACCTTCTCTGTACACGAGGGAGGTGAGAGAGGGTGGGGTGTGGGGGACAGTCATCTCAAGGGAGCTACATCATACAGAATCTATCTCATCAACTGATGCTAACAAGCACACTAATACTGTAGTAGGTGAAGTGACTGGGGCAAGCCTGAGCAAGCCCCACAGAGACATGGTTAGTGTCTGCACACAATACTTTCTTTCTGCCCAGTCACAATTCTGACAAAGGCTCACCCCCACAATGATACTAGGGATATGTGAGCACAATACGCTTTGTGCGGCTATACAGATACATGGGTAGTTGCTAGAAAGGAGCCAAATGGGATGGGACTGGGGCTGGGCGGGGCGAGACTGCTATTATTTTGTGACCCAGCCAGTCGAGAGAATAACAGCTAAATCAGGGCATTCTAGCCGGGAAATGGTGTCCATGCTAACCTCTCCTCCTTGCCTCCAACTTCTCCTGAAGACTAGAGAGCTTCTTGTCATTCAGCTCAGCATGGTGTCTGGAGAAGGTCTGCCTCTGCTGCTCCTGCCTGTAGCAATGGAGGGCACAGAGGAAAGTAAGGTGACTCACCGTACACACCCCCTTGACAACTACAAATACATGCAAATCACAAGCCCCTCCCCCTTTGAGTGAGGAACTCACTTCACTGCTGTCTGCCTGCTCTGCTCTGCCCTGTGCCTGGAGATGTTCTCACGAGTCTCTGCAGTCAGTAACTGCTCTTTAGCCTGGGAAGTGCACATGTACACAGCACATGAACTAACTGGCAACTATCACAGCTGGTGGGGACAGATCCTAAGGAGGGAAGTGGGAGGTCTAATTCTTAGGCTCTGCATAATATAAGACTACCAGACCCTGATTATAATCAGAAGTGTCCCTTTAGTACTAGTGCCCATCAGACCTGCTTTGCTGTGGTGATCTCCCTCCTCCTCCTCGGCCGCTGCCACCCTCATCAGAGCCAGCCGCTCTCGGAGCTGCATGGGAGGAAGGCTCCGCCTGTTTGAGTGGCGCAATGGATCACTCCACCTCCGCCTACCTCAGCGACAGACATCTCGGCCAGCAGCCCCTGTCCTGCTGTCTCTGTGAGGTCCACGAAGCGAGTCCTGATGAGGGGCACACTCTCCATGGCTCTGATCTGCTGAATCAGCTCCACCTTACGACGCATCTCAGCCTCCGCCTGGGAGGGGGGGAGGGGGCAGGAGGACTCACTCACTGCTGTCAGTAGAGCATGCAGCCGTGAGTGTCCCTAGGGCCATGGGCTGGTGGCTGACCTCCTCTAGTGCTCTGGCCATGACCTCCTGGCTCTCCTTTGCTGCTTGTTGGACTGGAGGGGTGGAGAGAAAGGACACATAATATGCACTGCTACACTGAAGTACCTTTAATCCCCTCACCATATCTTTCTTATTGCCTAACTATTCAAGGAACAATTTCCATTTCCCATACAGCACATGCACTCGGCTCCTATCCTATACAGTCTGATCCAGCTGTCAATGAATATCATTAATGACTAGGAATGCTCTCAATAACCTGCAAGTTTGCTAATAAAATGTCAATTTGATTTTTAAGCACTGTAGAGCCAGCAAGCCAGACATTGCCGAACGAGTCAATTAATCACATTCTTGAGGTTATTAATGATATTCATAGCCAATTAATTATATTCATGACTATCAAACCACAAAGGTCCGCCATGACCCTGCCAAAGCTAGGAAAAAGGCAGGCCCTCTGCTTAATATTCACAAAAAGACCTCTTCCGAATATTGCACTTCCCCTCAATGGCATTATTGAAGATAAATTTGTTTTTGACAATCTTCCAAATGACTTTAACACACTTGACCTAATGCAGTCTGTTCCTGAACTCTATGTTGAACGAGGGGCCTTGATCTCATACAACTTCTTTCATCTAGCTAACACTGCAGGAGTACTTAGCAGCCGTCAGTATACACTGCCGTAGCAAGCAGTTTTGAAGTGATCCGGCCAGGGGGCGTGGTCAGATTCCCTAGTCTCGTGCCTAGACCCGGCGGGGTAGGGTCTGGGGACGAGACTACTACAGTGCCACAGTCAGGAGCATCATCTGCTCAGCTATCACTGCCAGATATTAATGTACCAGGAATCTCCACCAGGCTGAGGAATGTGCTGAGGTTTGTGGCTGGCCTAACAAAGTTCAAATGTATCCCGATAGCTTCCCTACAGCCCCTCCTACTTCAGGACTGGGGTGAAGTTGGGCCAAAAATGACCTTGAAATCCCTTCACTGGCTGTTTGAAGCACAGTGTAGTGATAATAAACTGATTAGTAGTAGTCGCCAGCTTACTTTTATTAGTAGGCCCACTCATACTGCAGAGCCTTCCATGTCACCTTTTGACTGCTTTGTGTTAGGATATGCCATAGCTCGTGTCACCTGTCATTGGAAGATTGACCTCCATAATAACAACATTGGTGATGAGGGTGTGGGGATGTTAGTGGCCGGGATGAATTTTGACAAGGAAAATGTCACCCGATCTGATTACAGTGTTAGTCTGGACTTGGCTGGGTGTGAAATTACATATGAAGGACTAGATTATCTTCTTAAAATCCCACAATATGTCAGCCAATATATAACAGAACTGGACCTATGTAATAACGGACTTGGTGTTGAAAAAATTATTTATCTGCTGAAGGAGTACGGCATGTTACAGCAGCTGGATGTTAGCACCAATTCCCTATACCCAGAAGGAATCATCACACTAGCAGAAATGCTGAAGGAGAACAGGATGTTACAGTGGCTGAACATTAGTGAAAATTTCATATACCAGGAAGGTGCCATTGCACTAGCAGAAATGCTGAAGGAGAACAACACTTTAAAAACTCTGCATGTTTATGATGATTCCATTGGTGAAGAGGGAGCTACTGTACTTGTTGAGAGTCTCAATTACAACACTACTCTAGAGAAACTATTGCTTCCATGCGAGTATGAGTACGAGGTATCGACACTGCTTTCACCAGCTCAAGAATACAGGGTTGAGTGGCATTGTATTAATGGTGACTCTGATTGGTAGCCAGCTTCTACAAACATGCATATACACAAAATGTGTTGATGTGTTGTATACACCAGCCAGTAAGATGGTATGGTGCTCTTTGTAGCAGTCCTGTGAAAAGTATAGTGTTATAATAATTTAGCTATATACATCATGCAGCCAACAGGTTTACGTAGCTATATACCTAGCCATTGAGGTGGATGATTGTTGGCACCTCAGCAAATTGCATCCGCAATTTCATGTCCTTTGCACAATTGAGCGATCACCCCACCCTGATCGTGATTCTTTATATCCGCAACTCTACTCACCCACCATACTTTTCACTTGGCTGAGTAGTTAACCCTCAATGTATATTATTGTTTAAATGTTAGCTGAGTCTCCGAGCCCCTATGTCACAATTATAGGCCTCGCTACGCTTGGCAATTAAATTTGAACCCTTTATACCCTAATAAGTTAATACATAATAATAATTAACCTTAATACTCTAGAACAATATTATGGTCAATTTAAGCTTCATGCACACATACAGTAGTCTCGTTCCTAGATGTCTTTTTGCCCTCCAAAGGCAAAAGCATGCCTGGAACTCCATAGGCCAGTGCATATGGGGGACCACTGCACTAGCAGAAACGCTTATAGGAGAGCAGCAGCTGAACATTAGAGGCAATTCCGAGAATAGGATGTTACAGCACATGCATATTAGTTGGAATTCCATAGGCTAGGGAGGAACGACCACACTCGCTAGCAGAAATGCTGAAGGAAAACAGGACATTGCAACAGCTGGACATTAGTGACACGAGGAGGAGCCACCACACTAGCAGAAATGCTGAAGAAGAACAGGACACTACAGCAGCTGGACGTTAGTAGGAATTCTATGGGCCAGAGAGGAGCCACCGCACTAGCAAGCAGTGAAGTACATTACAGTGGCTGGATATAGCTAGGAGTTCTATAGGCTAGGGAGGAGCTATTCAGCACTACCAGAAATGTTGAAGGGGAACGAAATATATTATGTAGAGTACAACTTAAAATCATGCAAGAATTTGAAAGTGATCCCCGCCATCACCACCACATGTGTAATGAATTACGGAATGCTCAGTGGTCATGCATTTTAGTTATCAAGTGTGACCATGCCCTGTTTGTTATGTGACTGCTCCTGTTTGTCCCATGACTCTCTTTGATACCATTTGCTAATGCAGATTCGTTGAACCTCGATGAATATGCAGTGCTGCAGAGGTGATAGCTTTAGTCACAAACCTGCAGCTCCAGAAGTGTATTAAACGTATCTGTGGGTAAGAACTTAAAATAATGAGATTCACTGTTAGTATAATTATGTTTCCTGGGCATGTCAAATATTGACTATTGACCATTGATAATCCCAAAGCCGGTACAACCATGGGCTGGCTGTACTACATCCTACGATCCTGCCAGTCCTCTCCTACAATTTCCTCGACCCTAGTTATGTCCCCACGTACTTTAACTCCATCCACCATTGCACTTGCTCCCAATTAACAATATAACTTTCTCCCTATTGCATTGTCTCCAACTTTTTATAGTATTATTGTAGCTAGCTGTACCATTCCTGGCCTTTTGGCCAGGCTGGAGGTGGAATGCGGTAGGTTGGTTTGGGAAGTGGATCATTCCTCTGACTTCTCTACCATCATTTGCAAACGCACATTTCCCCTAATCCACCAGTCAAACCAGACTCCAGGTACTTAAACGACTCCACTTCATCCATCTTGTTACCATTTATCCACCATCTGTGGATGCCACTTTTCTACTTTACCCACCAATACTTTACTTTTCCTAAGCATTAAACTTCCACTGCTCTACATACTCTCCAATTGTGTCTATATAGCATCAGCATACAATCGAGCCCCTAATCACAACCTCTCTAATTTTACTCCTCATTCACCCTATACCACTTTATCTTCTTCCACAGCCTAGCTGCCACCTCCACATGATATCATATTATATTAGTACTCACATCCACAAAGCCCATATTCTCGTATTCTTCTGCTTTCGTAGTCCACACAACCCCCTCCACTTGATCTGCACATCTTCCCTTCAACCTGAACCACCTCGCCCCGCGGTCAGAATCTGCTCAGAATTTCTTCCTAGCCTATTAGTCAATACTCTGGCTCACACTTTGTTAGTTAACACAGCTTCCCAAAGTTATTCCCCTATTACTAGCCACTTTTTATCTCTGTCTTTGGGTTTTATATTAAGAATTGAGAAGGCAGTTTGATAGACATGAAATCAGATAGCAGGGCAGTGTGTGCATGATGTTAGCAAGAGTACAGCAATTGACGTAATAAGGGATATATGATGTGTGCATTGTGACGTGTGATATACAATAACTACATGTGCACTGCATGAGTACAGAAAAACATGTGAAATAAAAACATGTAGAGTATACGTACAGGAGGTGAATTGTTAACTAGTGTGTGCGTACATGTACATACATAATAAATGAGTGTCCTCAACCTAGGCCATAATAATACTAGCAACTTACACTGAAGTTTTCCCCACAGTTATTGTCCCAAAACTGTGCTCCACTATCAGTCTCATAACACACGGCCAACTCCAGTTGCTCATGTGCAGAGACGGTCAATTCAAAAACGAAATCATCCCAACCTTGATTTAGAGAATGATACGAATGAGTGGCTGGTGTGTCTTGATAGTTTTGCCAACCACTTGCTGTCCACCGGATGAAAACATTTTTGGTGTAGCCGTAGTTCTTTACCCGTATCCTACCAGAGACTGTGTTCTGGTTTGGCGGCTTATGGAGCTGTACAAGCTTGCATGGAGAGGAAATGGAAAGGTCGTGATCCGTCTCACTTGCTTTGCTCAAATTTGGGGCACTCACACGGGTAGATCTGGAAGCCTCGATCGCAAGGGTGGAGCTGATCACACTTGTGGTACTGACAGAGATGACACTAGCAGTAGAGCTGACGGGCACAGTGACAGCAGTGGGACTAACGGGCAAAGTAGGGCTGGCCGGAGGAGTGACAGCAGTGGTGCTAATGGGTGGAGTGACAGCCAGAGTAGGGCTGACTGGAGGCTTGACAGGCACAGCTTGACAGGCACAGTAGGGCTGGCAGGAGGTGTGATAGCCACAGTAGGGCTGGCAGGAGGTGTGATAGCCACAGTAGGGCTGGCAGGAGGACAGACAGCAGTGGTGCTCACGGGTGGAGTGACAGGTGGAGTGATACTGACAGCAGCTTCACTGACACTGACCGAAGATACAGAGGAAGGGGTGGGGCTGATAGCTTTTGGGGTGGGGCTGAACGAGGGGCGCTTTCTCTTCTTGGTTTCTCGCCTTTTCCATCGAATGGGTATACAACATCCAAGGAGGCCTGCGAATCGAGCCATGTTTTTCCAAGTAGAAGAATTGAATCTCACAATGAACGAAAATAGATTCAACTGCTACGAACGCTTTCAATAATGCAACATGCGCGTACGACGCACGCAACGTCACGACGGCTCATCTGTGGCGTACATCATGCTCATTAATTATGACCAGCTCTGACAGTTAGTCTCGCGTGGCCAGACTCTCGACAGAGTCTGGTCCACTGCCCATAACCCCAACTGGGGTGGGTGTCAGAACAAGTCCTATATGGGCAGTGGACCAGACTATCACTTTTCCGTCGAGAGTCTGGCCACGCGAGACTATCTGACAGTAGCGAGCCTTCGCGAGGAGTGTGTATGGGTGCTATTGTACATGCAGGAGCACACGGGGCTCGCTCGGTCGCGGGCTTCTAGATGAACTCTTAAACATTTTCTGGGGGGGGGGCATGCCCCCAGACAGTAGAGGTGGTGTGCTAAGCATGTCCAAGGAGCCAAAAACTTCATCCTGGATGAAACCCTACGTGTGCAGTTCATCCCTCCTCGCTGGACTTGAGTGCTGAATGTCAGTAGGTAGACCTCTCAGCTGGAGCTTACAGAAGGAGTACAAGTATAAATAAGAGCCCATCCCTGTGTTTAATATCCAATATTATTTGCAGGCGGCTAAGGAAGAACAGTTATCCACAGCTTGTATAATATATTATGAAAACAAGAGACAGATAGGACACAGGTGACAACGTAACATACAACACATTCCTCATCATCCAGCTGGTATACAGTCACAAAACACTTCACACAATCCCATTCAGTAACACAAGCATGTCCTGTACACCACAATTAGTGTCCACTCATACCTAAATATGCATGTACACACCAACTAAACTCTACAGACCTAAAAACGTCATGACTATGATACACCATTGAAAGATGAAGCTATCAGGGGTGGGTGAATAACCTCTTTGGCAAAAATTGGAAACCTAGAAGGGAAAACAGTCAACTAAATGTTCGGGCTACTCTTCTAGGTATGTTATGGTACAGGAACACATGACATGGTTGGAGTGAGTGACGAACAATATAAAACACACAGGGAAAAGCTGGAAAACACACATGCGCTGCACAAACATGTGCAGAAATTCATGTATCACAGTCCGTAACAGGCAGGGTCAGATTCCAGAGAGCAAGGACCAGTGGTGTGTGACTGAGGGGTACTGTTCATCAGTCCTCGGGAGCCTTGATGGCTCCTCCGTCTCCCTCACTGACGAAACGTTTGCGGCCCCTGGGGGAAGACAGGAAGAAAGGTATTAGATGAGGTGTACGCCAACTACAATCACCTCATACGACTGCATACATGTACACAGTCAGTCACAGCTGCACACAACCACAGTCACGACCACAGTAATGCTATAGCCCACAGTCATAGTCAGTCACAGCCACACAGACATACTCATAGCCACAGCCTCGTAATCAGACCTAGCCGCTCGCCCCCTTGCCAAACAAGTCCGATGCACCAAGTAGAATTTCCAGAAAGTAATAAGAATTTGGCATTCTAGAATATTGTTTCGGTGACTAAAGGGCCAGTTGAAAGATAAGATATTTTCTGAGTTACCATATTTGCACTTGTGCGGTGATTTTGCAGCTAAGAGTTGCCTCCTCCACGTACGATTACACAAAAAGAAATGTTTGGACATGAGTGTACAAATCAGCATTTCAAACGTATTACATGGTTCATTGCTTCACCCATTGGCCCAAGACATTCAACTTGGTGCATCGGACTGTTTGGTGAGAGGGCAACCCTAGATCTGGCCACAAGTCACAGCCACACACACTTATAGTACCAGTGTTTCCACCAAGGGGGGTACCAGTATGCTCCCCCCCTCTTTTTCTAGCTTGATGTGGTCATTTTACTCTGATGTCATGGGAAAGTTCTGCTATACAACATCTAGCCAAAAATGACATGTATTGCATGACTTGTAACTTACCTCTGGGGTACCTGTTCGGCCACAAAGGTGGAGATGAGACCAGCAGCCGCTGCCCGGTCGATGAACTTTCCCAGAGCATGGTAGGCGTTAGGGATGTCTAGGACAATGTCGGTGATGTCACTAAACACTCGTAGGAAGCCCTAGAAGAGGAGGAAAATAATAATTAACAAAACTATGGATGCCCTTAATTAGTAAATTACTTAAGTAGCTACGGAATGTTTCTTAAATCTCACAAGCATGGCTCACCCTGTCGAGCTGCTCTCGTGGGATGAGCGCTGTCTGGAACATGTGCAGAAGTAGAGCGCAGATCATCTGGGAGCTGCGATCGCTGTCGTCCTCCATGGCTAGCACCACGGCCTACAGGTCAGGCACATGGTAGTTCAGGTTGCCATATATGGAAAATCTTTACATTGTTAGAGTTCCACAAAAGCAGGTACATTGTTGGTGCTAATACTAGAGTACTTGGTGTGCTATTATTAGAGTAGTTTCTACTAAAATTCAAATAATTTTAAGGCTCATTAACAACGGCTATTACTTCCTAAACTGTTACAAGGATAGAGGCAACAATGGTTTGTTAAAATTACATTTAATAATCAAATTGTACACACTTTTGCGGCACTTTCACATCACATCACTCTTACCTCGTACACAACCTCATGATGGAAATGGGGTACCTCCAGCTCTCGAAGGCAGCGGACAGCCTGTGAACGGGGAGTCAGAAACACAACACTGACAGTATAGCATACTGAAAATAATGGCAGTCTCGTGGTTACCAAAAAATTCTTTCACAATGAAAAACACTACGTTTCAGCCCGAACTGGGCCTTCATCAGGTGTGTTTCCCCAGTATAGCCTATTTTGACAAATCTCGGATACGGTAGTAGGTAGGTAACCTACAGCCACATTGCTAGCTAGTCCTCCACATCCTAGTGGTGTGCATGAAGCACAGCACACGCTGCATGCTAGCGGTAGAGGGGGTATGTTACCATGACAACAGGTGCTCACCTCATTCTGATCCCCGGAGGAGAGGAACTCTTTCAGGAGAAGGTTCATCTGCGGAGGGTAAGGAACACAGAAATACGTGTGTTTAGTGAAGACTTCCATAATGCTGGTACCACATTAGGAAGCATTGCTCATCTCAGATATGGTGGCACATACGCAGGGAGAAGGGCCTATGGATATGGGATAGGATGAATACCGCTTCTCCCTGGAACTAACCGTATATGCACAGTATGTGTACCGCTTCAGTCGGTGATGGGACTATTTGAGATCTTCTGAAATAGCATATATTACTACAAATACTTAATGGGTTCATAACAGTAATAGATGCAAGACTTTGATCCAGCGAAGTTCAAGTGGTCCCTCAACGGACTACAACGGTGCGCAAACGGTACAGATAAGGTTAGCTTCAATGACGAGCGGCAGGCATCCGTCCGTCGCATCCCCGTATTCATAGGCTCTTTTCCCAGTGATAGCTATTATTCTAGCTAGCTGGCTTCCAGGAACAGCTGTAATTCATTGCTAGGCAGGTGCTGACTTAGTAGTAGCTGCCCAGGAACAGCAGTAAGTCATTGCTACTGACTTATTAGTAGCTACTCAGGAACAGCTGTAATTCATAGCTACAGGCAGGTGCTGACTTAGTAGTAGGATAGCTATAGGGGGTACAAGACTTCCCAGTAGCTGCAATCCTAACTAGCTGGCTTCCAGGAACAGCAAATAATTCATAGCCTTAGGCAGTGCTGACTTGCACCTCATGCTAATGGAAAACATTAAGGGTTGAAACAATGTACACAAGGTGCCATCTGATTGCCATCCCTGGACGTGACTGACCTTGCTGACGAGAAACATGACCGGTCTTTGCCCTCCTCCGATACCCCAGACGTTGTCCAGGCGAGCCATGCCGTGCTTCATGCTCAGCAGCAGCTGGGCACGCTTCAGAGCACCCCTGTGCGTGTGCGTGTGCGTGTGCGTGTGTGTGTGTGTGTGTGTGTGTGTGTATGGACATAATGAAAAGAACAGAGGGACATTTGTGAACTGGTGTGTGTGCACGACAATGCTTCTTTAACGGAAACTGCTCCGTCATCTGCCAGCCAGCTTCATCCCAGGCCCTCCCAAAAAAGGCAGAGAGCCTGGTATCTATTCTCAAGCGACAGGGTAGAAAGGACTGTGCAGAGTAGCACAGTTGCAATTTTTCAACACCAAGAAAAGGCAGCGAATCAATACTTCTTGTAGCTAATCTCTAGAGACCAATGCTGCCACAGACTGAGCCCTGAAGTAGTATCACCTACAAAAGGAAGCCATCTTTCCATCAGCTCCCACCTACACGTCATCAAGTAAGTCGACTAACATGAGACAAGATACCAGGCTTTCCCCTGCTTTTCAATTTTTCAAAGGAAGAGGCCGGAGATGAGGCTATCTACCAGCTTGGTTGGTGGTAAACGGCTCATGCATGAAGGACACTACTGCTACTGGGTGTTGCACTCACAGAGGCTGGAGGTCGGTGCCATTGGTATGGTTGGTCACGTAGGCCGGAGGAAGGCAGTCGTCAGCTATGCAGCGGGCGATGAAGTTACCCAATACCTCCGTGGCATCGGGGGTGTCAAGAGCAAGGTCACCCAGCTGGGAGAGAAGGGCGTCGAAACCTGGTGTGTGTGTGTGTGCGTACGTAGTATACATGCAAGTATATGGTAGGGTATATTGATTATAGTTTGCCTATAAAGTTTCACTAAAATGTTGCCACATGGGCCGAGAGGCTTGGTAGTAACGTGATCCTTACATGACTGCATTAGCAACTACTAATTAGTAACCACCTACCCACCCCACCCATAGCTGGTTAATATAATAAACGATGATTATCTGTGTTGCTGTGTAGCTACCGTAGTAGCTAGCTTAGTTTTCAACAACATCGCTTTTGAATATCAAATTTCAACAACAGGCGGTAGTTAAGTAACTTGCATTTTTTCGTTGCTATGCGTATTTCACGTTCGGATAATTTGTTGAAACTGTATAGTCTATTCCCAGGCACTTAACACGAGGCAGTGGCTCTCTGTATGCAAAAGGAGCATACAACTGACAACAGGAAGAAAATGAAGGCGGTCCTTCAAGCTCACTTGACACTGGCAAATCAGCATTATGAAGAATAGAGTAAGCTCTTCAACTGACAACAGGGTTTGACTAGCAAAACCAGTAACTGAGGACTTTGTAATGCTTCCTGAAAAAACTGCATGCTGATTTGAAAGCAGCTGAGCATGTCAGCTGCTCAGAGTCCAAACATCTGCGAGGCCATGTCAAGCTACATGTCGCCTGTGCTGTGAGGTTTCCCACAACTAGTGAAACCCATCAACTCCCAACTCAAAACTTCCGAAATAAGGATTCCACGAATCCCAGCAGTTTTGTTTGTTTAAAAAAAAAAAAGTCGCTACTTGGAATTGAAACAATGCCTTAATATGGTTTTCTGACCTGTGGCGATGTCTCTGGAGTTAAGGACAGTGCCGTAGAGGTCAGAGAGTAACACGGAAGCCAATTCTCGGTGGGCGGCGCGTTCCTCCATCGCCATAGTGACCAGGATGCGCACCACCTCATGACGAAAGTTGCGGATGTTAAATTCCTCCAACAAGGCCTGGAAGGGAGAAGACAGAAATCCACAGTTTACTTCTACTGTGTATGTACCTGATTCAAAAAGATTCAAGGAAGTACAGCTGAAAGGAGGCTTTTCTATCCAATGGGATGGTTTGCATCAGCTATGCCTCCCCCCTCCCTTCTGGAGCAAGACTTGGGCTTGAATACTGCAGGGCTAATTTAGCAAGAATGCCCTGGTACACAAATGCCATATGAAATGGCAGAACCAAAAAGCGTAGCTAATGGCCACCAAAATACTTCTTTGCTTTGTTGGAGCCCCTCTCACGTACCGCAACTTCCTGCGTGTCTCCGTGGTCGAAGTACTCCCGAAAGATGCCCTCGGCCTGCTTCTGGAAGTCTTCCTCTCCCAGCTGGGGGGAGGAGGGGGACACGATGTAGGTCGCCTGGAGGGGAGGGGAGGGGAGGGATGAATGAATAGTCGCAGTGAGCAAAAAAAGTTGAGACTGCTTAGCCTAGGTAAAACAAGGCTAATATTCTTCAAAGCATTCAGTCTTACCACTTCATCTTCTGAGTTGTAGTTGGGGTCGTTAGAATCGTGCGTGCGGCCATCCTCATCGTACATCTCCGTCAGCTTTCCCCACGTCCCCTTGCCGCCGGCACCACCTGTAAAAAAATTTAAGGAACAAGGAAGTCACATGACCTGCAAATGCAAGTCATGTGACCTCCACTGCAAGTCACATGACTTCCTTGTCCCTATACATGTAGCAGTGTTGCGTGATCCTTAAAATCTTGAGTATTAAGCCAGCTTTGCAACCCTGCTACTGAGCATTACTTTTTCCTAGATTGATAAGACCAGGAGCCCATAACCCAAAGGGAAGGAGCATTGAACTTGTGTATGTATGCTGATTCCACCTGTTGTCAAATAGCACTTGCACAAAACTCCTTATATGGTAAGTGCTAAGTAAGCGCCACAATTCAGGTAGAGTGTGCATAACCGCTAGGCATTCCATATATGGAGTTTTCTTGTAGGTGCCATTCGACAACAGGTGGAATCACTAGTGTAACGCTTCCCTCTGGGTTATGGGCTCCTGATAAGACCTAACATTCATTGTAGCAAACACACAACACACAAGCACACACATTACAGTTGTCAGTGATTATGTGAAGAAAAAATTATGAGAGTACACAGTACAGTAATGGGACACCATACAAGACTACAACAACAGGTAATATGAGAACATACAGCCTTCTCAAAATCATATCAGGTCTCAAGTTACTAACAATGGGTTCTGAAAGAGCCTCTTTTGGTGACCATGACAGCTATAGGTGTGTCCAGTGAGTTGTTACAGAACTTTCCCATGTCTACACATACCTCTAGTTATGATAACTGTGTGGTCCCTCCATTCTAAAAGCTGCTGTGTGGCAATGAGGTAAACAGGACAATATCTCCCTGGAACTAAAGACTTTTAGTGTCAGAAATTGAGTGATACATGTGCATTTGGTCCTATTATTTTGCATTGCTTACAGCTCATGAGTTGGAACATTTAATGAGATCAAGGTAGTGATGTTTACTTTGGCCGATTCTGTAGTGAGGTAGTCAGTCGGTTAATGGAAAGACAGTCAGTAGTAGTGGCAGTTCAGTGATGCTGTTGTAAGGGCACAGGTAGATTGGCAGCTACTGTAATATCCTATAGCCACAACCATCGATGGCAAGCCCTTGAACATGTAATAGACTTCTGAGTTTTATGGTTCAGCAGAAATGTTTCATGCGATTTCTTTTTCGAAGATCGCATCCAGAGGAAAAGGAAGTAGTTGCTAGTCGACTAGAAAATATCCAAGATTGTTCATGCATACTATGCTTGGTCAGGCTTCTGAGTTTTATGGTTCAGCAGAAATGTTTCATGCGATTTCTTTTTCGAAGATCGCATCCAGAGGAAAAGGAAGTAGTTGCTAGTCGACTAGAAGATATCCAAGATCCAAAAAAGGCAAGCTACACTTGTTTACGCTACCGAACGACGATTGCCCCCATGTGACTTGGGTCATTGTAAATCCAGGAGTTGGTGTATGCATGCACACTATGCTTGGTCAGGCTTTCTAAACTAGCCAATAAACCCAGTAGTAGGACATGGCATTAAACAGTAGAGAGGATTGCTAGGATAAGTAGGACAGCAGGACTTGGAAAAATGCAGATTCCACGGTATACAATGCTAAGCACTTGAAGCCATGTTGTGGCCAAGGCCACTGGTCACTTCGTTCACATTCAAAAGATGAAAACAGTGTATTTGTGGCTGCTAAGTATGATCCTGGCGCTCCAGCAGCGGAAACAACATATACCAAGACATACAAAAGGTGAGCTAGGGCAGCAGGGAGCCCTTAAAAATGATAAAACCTCAGACGGGTGTTTACCGAGTAGTTACGCTAATCTGATCTTTTTTCTCAGACATCATGGGTAACAATCCAAACAAAAACATTACTACTCCAAAGTGAATTCATAATATAGTAGTGGTCCGATCCAGAGATATGAGCTGCTGCAACCCGATTGGTGGATTCAAAATTCCCACCAGTCCAATCAAATAGCAGTGAATTTAATTTGCCCGCTGATTGAATATTTGCAACAGCTGCAATACCCATTCAAAGGAAGTTAATGAAAACAAACCATGAATTTGACCTAAACAAAAACCAGGGCAGCAGAATGAGCTGATGCAACTACTCACTGATGAGTGTCCCAAGGTCTAAACATCCATCATGTGATACTCATTTGCACATTGATACCAAAATAGGCCTTAAAGAGAACAGCAAGCCAGCTACCACAATTACAATACAAGATACACGGCCATGATAACCAGTCAGGTACGCACACAAACCAGCTAATGGCCTACTTTGCAACAACACGTATGCACACTGTACACGCTTCGATGAAAGAGATGTCTGTTACTGTATAGGTAGAAGCTAGGACATCATGGTTATGGTCAAATCTGGGGTGTGATTACAAATTTGAAGAAGCATTTATTGGAGTCAATAGAGAGTGACAAATCAGGAGTTGGTAGTTTTAGTCCCTACAAAAAGGAACCAGGAAAACGTAAACATCGACCAGGTGATACTCGGAGATTTACAAATTCTCACAACCTACAAGTCCGGTTGAGAGTGGCCGGTCATGCTGTCCCATGATCTTTGCCGCTCTGAGCCAGACAGTTGAGTAAACATGTGCTCTACGGGGAAGCCACTCGGTGCCCAAACAATGTTCTGGGAGTGGCCTAGATTCCTTACAAGTCAGGCCATAATGGCATCTGGACCACTCTTTCAACTACACCAGTCCAATTTGAAATGCAGTTTTAGCCAATTACTCCCTTCACAGTGGTGCATTTTCTGGACAGAAACGTACATTCTGTAAAATTAAGCAAGAACTGTTACCCTGAGAGTAAACCAGTCCATGAAGCAGTTCATGACGGAGGATTTCATTGATGCACTACCCACACTAATGCTTACATGTGCAGGCACCCACCTACACCCCCCCCCCCCCCCCTCCCACACACACTAGTAATCAGCAGGTCCAGGATTCAATCCCCAGCTGGGCTCCACCCACCCACCCACACACACACACACACAATAAGTGATAGATGTTGCATAATAAATATCCTCAAATCCTTTTACTATCTACCAAGTTGCTAAAAGCATCACCAGACAACCTGAAGCACGACAGCCCATTAGATGGCATGACAGCTAGGAATTGGCTCCAGCTTACAATAAACACAGCTGCTTAAGAAAACTCACCACACTTTAAAATAGCTCAAGAGCAACAAAAAGAACTTCATAGTTACTAAAGTTTAGGACAAAATTCCAATGACTGGAGGAAACCACTTTGCAGTAAAAATTGGCCACTCAGAAATCGCCACATCACACAGAGATCAATAACCTGATAATCAACACACTACAGACACTGAAGTACTCCACAGAATTCACTTACGCTGAGAAGCATAACTGGCCAAAACGGGTACGGGTTATGCTACGGTATTGCATGTGAATCGTCATAGTCCCAAAAGAAAAAAGAATGTTTCCTATCCGTGTTATCTGAATTTATATTTCCAAATACATGTGTGAATGATATACGTACTTACCAACACAGCACATTGGACGTGGCATACACACTCCACTGCAAGGAAATTGCACATCCATGTTAACATCCAGTAGGTTGTGTAGCTACTAGGTCACTACAGCAATGCAGTAATGAATACCTAAAACTGTTTAACCAAAGAACATTCTAGCAAGGGCTATAGTAAGCATTGCTGAGTTTGCACCCAAAAGTATGCAATGTTCATTTATGGGTACGCTTCCGAACACATACCAGCAAAGCAAAAACCCGAGCAGGATCGAGCATGCCAAGCCCGTACCTAGAAACATTACACCATTGTTTATACATTGCCAGCGTAATTATCTATAATTACGCCCAATTTGCTGAATGGACTGCACTGCATGCAAAGACTCGCCATGCGCTAAGGAGCAAATATACAAGCTTAGCGCAAGTGTACAAGCGTACCAGGTACAGGCAACACCACATATGCATGCATTATTTTCACACAAAGGAGAAGTTGGTGGTCTGTAGCTGGCAGCAATGAGGTGTACAGTGCCACAGCAGTTTACTTGCCTGAGGCCACACCCAGGTGTTGACAGCAAGCCCTCATTAGTCAATGGACACAACAATGATCTGAAAACACAAGTCATTCCTTGTCAGGTTCATGATCAACAATGCCACAACACATGCTACCCTTTCAAAAAAAAAGGCCATGACAAAAATCACAAACATCGAGTACACGACAAGCAGACAACACCCCCACTGCAGGTGGAATGCTTCTCTCCTCTGAAAACACAATGAGACATGGCTATTAAGTTGGCACTTTTCCCATCAACCCGGGTACAAGTGGGCGTTTGTAGCTGTCCTAGCCCACACGCTGGCTACCAAATGCATTTACGTTGCTAACCATTCAGCTTCGGTCTGCTTACCCCACACTACAGAAGGCTGTTGTGTACTTTGTGCCATCACAAAGATAAGAATGCAAAATAAATTGAATCTCTGACAAAATTGTAGCTTTTTTCTTTCCAATGAAACTCTATGGAACACCTGCAAAATATCACTGGCTCCAACATAGATATCTGTTGTAGTGATGTAGTAACTGACTACTATGTGTTGGATAGCGAGCAGAGCAATGCATCCTGCTAGCACAGGTATACTCCAAGGCTGCTTTCTGAGTGTTTCCTCGCCTCTAAACAAAATAAGATACCCAGTTTCGAAGCAGAGATAGCTTTAAATAAACCTCTTCTCGACAAAGGCTATAGTAGCAGTTAGATATGACGTCTTCAAGCTTGTGTACATCTGGTTCCCACACGAAGGCATGAAACCTAGTTGGATAGCCCTTGCAGACACTAAACCCTTCCTGGCGCACATGTACATGTGTACTGGTCTCAATACGTGGTGGTACGATGATAACAATGGAAGATCATCTAACAAAAATCCTCGGCTTGTTAACTTGCATTAACGACTTGCATTAACCTTTTGCAATCCATTCTAGACACTATGACTCCCCACCACTCCACTACTGCGACAAAATTACATCACCTCTTGCCACCACTGCACTCCACTACTGCAACACATTTACTCACCTCTTGCCTTGTTCCTAAGGTCACTCCTCCAGCTTTCCGAATTCCCTGGGCTAGACCACACTTGTCTATTACATCATATTTAAACTGGAAGTGGAATCAGCAAAAGGTTTTAGAGTGTCAGTGATAATTATTCCTCAATCAAGAAATTAGCTTAGGGATGCGCATAAGTAAACATTACTAGGGACTTCCCCAGGGAATTACACCAAGGTTCACTCCTAGTAATTAACCATAATCATAGAGGGAGGCATCTTTCTTTCACTAGTAGGTGCTAAATTGATCATGACAGCTTCTTAAAGGGCAGCAGTTATTCATGGCTGTTGTCACCTACAAGCTTGTAGCTAAGGTGTAAAATCAGGTGATCAGGCCATGAATGATAAAACACAACAGTGGAAAAATCTGTCGCTGCAATTTTCTTCGAATGTGTCCTTACAGAAAGACATGTACACATTAGGCAGCAGGCTCCTATATATGGAGGTGGTCATCGGCTTAATTCCTCTGGCTCTATGAAGATAGTGCCAAGTTTGGTCGGCAGTTCAGTGGCCGGTGGTCTAAACAGAGCCCTGCTGGGCACCCTTACTTGAGGCAGACAGTGGGCAGTTTTCCAGCCTTATTAGCCCGCGCAACTACTCTTGGATTTCCTCCCACTATACAGTGCTCAACCACAGGCAAACAGACTGCTGGATTAGACGGAGGGCAATTGACAGCAGATACAAAAGCATAGCACTTCACTCAACAAGACTGATATTTCATATCTAAAAACCAGACGGGTGCTTTTTTCAGAAATTATCCAACTGAAGGTTGTGCTCAGCAACAGGTCAGTCTACGCTAAATGCAGCTGTATAACGGATCAGCTTGGCTGAAGTCTCAATCATGTACACCTTCCAGCGAAAGCGCTGACACAGCAATTTCATAGTGCGCTTCCAGGTAGCGATCAGAACTTGCCAAAACATCGTTACCTACCACTCTTTCGCCGTATAGGCAACACAAACCTTGGCCTGTTGAACCTACAAACTTCCAGTAGCTTTCACTGCGCTCATGGCTATAGTAGCATAGTAATGGAACGACGTAACTTAGCGCATGTAATTATTGTGGACGAACACACACATACACACACACACACAGACAGACAGACAGATGCGGGAATGTAAAGCAATCTTAGTACCAGGCTGGTAAAAGTGAATATCCATTATCGGAACCAGTTAGTTAATCTAAACACAGAACTCTGCACATTCACAAATCGCTCCTGCTTGAACTTTGTACAGACTTGGACAGATGATGTGAACACACACTACAAATATGCACTACACCATGGTTCTGAAGACAAAACACACCTGTAAACATGCCCCCACAGCTCTTCACGCAGAGGGTAAGGCCACCCAAGGCAGAGTAATACCTTAGCATGAGTATAGAGCAGCTGCAACTACGTCATAAAACCACGTGACTAAGCACTTCCGTGCGGCAAAAGAACGCGGTGTTCAATAGTAGCTGAACGAAGTTGTTGTGATACGACATACTAAAAGTGCAAGTTTCCCAGAAAGAACATACCACTCTTGTCACATGGAAGTAAGGAATAAACAAAAAATGTAGTGGTAGTTATACGGTCATTACGTCACCTGCAACTACTCCATAAGAAGACACACAAGCAACTTGTATTCGGCATCTGCATTCTTAACATATACTCCAAACACACGTATAAACACTTAGATCCAAGACAGTACCACTATACGAACATACTGACTGACAGACAGACAGACAGACAGAAACAGATGGACAGACAGACACCTTTTTTTGGTAGCCCTCGGCGTCCAGTCCTGGAGTGTCGGTCCTTCTCGGAGATTTTCTTCAGTCTGGCCGGAGAGATGGGCTTGGTAGGGGATTGCTCTCCATTCTCAACCTCTTGCTCAGTCTGCAGCTGGAGAGAGGGAGGGAAGAAACTGAAAGAGAAGCCAACACCACAACAGACAGCAATGAATAACACACACCAAGGGGAGCAAGGGCCTATCACTATCTATGTGAACTCACATACCAAGGATTGTTACTATATTCATAACACAGCCTCTCTGAACTTGGTGACAATGAAGTATGCGTACGATGTAGCTACAGCGGTTACAGAGGTACTAGCATATGATTACGCAAACGGATGTATAGCGATGACAAGGAGAGCGTAAGAAAGTGTCAAGCTGATACGACTATATAGTGCTGTACTGGTCTAAAAGCGATAAATCCACGGCACGTGAGTCTGCATGGACACTACTTCCTTTTTTTAATCTGTCTGGCACACACGCACACAGGTTCAGGATATGTGATATTTACCAAGCAGGTCTTTTAAAGTTTTCCCAAAGCCACATACAAACGAGAGCGCTTAAAATTCCCTAACAAAGCTAAGGATTCAGTAGAAAACACAATGTAGTATACAACAACAAACACATACTTTCAAATTTTGAATTTCGTAACAAACTGACCTTTGGGAGTCTGGCACGGCGCCTGGCCTTGTGCTTGGGACGCATCTCAATGCTGCTTATCACCTTCACTTCATTATGCTCGCTGAATTGTACCCTTTGTTTTAGGACGTCCACAGTGGGAGGCTGATCTGCCAGTCCGTTGATGGGAGTAGGGACATCTACCTCCATAGAAGACATGTTTTCTTGTGCCCGTAATAAAAGTTTTTATTTTTTTGGGGGGGTATTTCTGAAATACGATATAGACTTAACGCAAACAATAGGTTCAATGAGTTGATAAATTGGGGTCGGCCAAAATTTGCTATGCTGTGTGCAGCTGTGAATCAGTTGTGATTGATTTCGGGTTCAAGTAAAAGCTGTTTGTTCTCACAGTTGACTTTGCTACCTCGCAGTTTGATTCTAATATTTTCCAAAGTGAGCCGTGGGCTGCCTTTGTTTTTGCATACGGACGTTGTTTTTAGTATCAATTAATTACGTACAGTTATCTTCACCAATACGGGGAGGCGCTGAGCATCAGCAACTAGGGACCTTGGAGGGAAGTTGCTGCTTTGTTCGTACAGGTGCGGTAGGGGCTGCAACTCGGAACAGAGATAATCAGTAAATTTGCAACAGCCGTGTATATCTGGACAACACTCACGCACGCCTTGGTCGACTCAAGGCGTAATGGCCGAAGATGCGAGTGTTCTTTCGGTTGGCTGGTTAGCTCCTTGGTAGAAGTCCAGTAGAAGACACTGCGCAAACTGCAATTTGCTCGCGGGTAAGGATGGAAAAATTCCGCTCGCTTCTCTGTCCCCCTAGCTACCTCCCGAAGGTGAGTTCGCTAGTTTAAATCCTAAGGCTCCTTCGGACTTTACAATTACAAATAGGGTAAATTGACGAAAACAAGTCAGAAAAAAACCTGCTAATCTCTAGCACTCTAATTTCTAAAGCGGACAGAATTTGTCTTTTATGCTTGTAAACATGATGACGTCAGAAATGAAGGAAAATGAATTTTTTGTAACCAATCAGATTGCAGTATTATTCTAGCGATGAATAATAATTATGATAACTAGCGAAGGGATTTCATTCGGATACCATCAGCTATCGGGGCGGTTTGGAATGAGTTTATGTGCATGTACGTAAACAAGCAATGCGCATGAAGCCTGCGCATGCACATTCTATATACCACATGCAGATATAGACACACCATGGGCTGTGTACCCAACCACAAAATTTCTATACACGTGTTAGTGGCATAGTTCATGTAGCTTAGCTAGCAATATTCACTAGCCTCATTCCAGATCCCAGGCTCCCCCCATCCCCCTCTACGAAGAAAGCAACAAAAGCAGCATGGGTGAAGGCCTGGGGATGAGGCCAAAGTACACACTGATGTAACAATTGGTTATGTGCATGGGATGCTTATGTAGCTGGTCTAGAATCATGGAACAGCAATAAAATGCAGTTACATACACCAGCTTCAACTCCAGGAGCTTACTACTGTGTAGTGGTGCTCTCAGACACCATCATGCTGATCACACAACAAATAACAATTACGATAACCCTAAAGTTTATCAGGTGCAACCACTCAAGCAGATTCAAAGGCCCCCAAGACCAGCTAAGAAGCAATGACTTTGTTTAGCCTTAGGGTAGTCAGGGTTCTGAATGCCTTGATTATGTAACCCCACATGGGTGTGGGTGGCAGGGTATTGTATTCACAGCTATAGAATCGACCAGGCAGGCCTACAATGGGAAGCTATGCTTCAAAGAGGGCTAGATTGATATCAGATATCATGGCCAAAAAAACAAAAAAATAAGAGGCTCATAGTTTGCATGCCTTGAATAATGAGGACAGTTATTAGGAACCTCTAGACTGTGATTACCCTCTGCAATATATAGGTGGCTGTACTACAGAGGTCCATTATACAGTAGTAGTATGTATGTTGGGACCCAGCTTTGTAGGGAGGTGATAGCCTCGTTCCCAGGCCACGCAGTCGGAGAGGAGTGGCCTGGGAACGAGAGGGACCTGATTATAGGAGTTCCCCCACTGTACAGTCCTTGTATACAACAAAAGGGAGTGCTTCCTTACAGGATGGATAATAGAGTGCCTTCCATTATCCAAGCATACAGTGTTCTTCAACCGTGTACCCTCACATGCACCAGTGGTATAGCTAAACATGCACAGTACTAAGGGTTCGTGTATACACACACTGGAGAAACATGGCACTTTCCAAGTTGGTCCCGAGCTCACATTCACACAGGAAGTGCTATATGCTATCACATTGTGACACACACTTTACATTCAATAATAACCCAAATAGCAATACCATTCAAACAGCCTAGTGCATTGCATAAAGTAACTCTCTCATTAATTAAACAATTGGGGATAAAAACATAATCATAGTCTCTACTGGAGTTCATATTGTCGGACTAAGGACGTTCCATTTCACCATTCATTCCTTTGCTCCCAGTGCAGAGAGGCCCTGGGAAGTCTGGAAGAGGTTGATAGGGCTGTTATCGTCCGTAAAGAGGGCGCTCTGGATACCGAGTGACTTCAAGATGTTGACCTACAGAACAGAGTAACAATCAGAGATCACTGTGGCACCGTAACGTCTCTGATTCTGCAACACACAACGTAATTCCTCTGTAGTGTTGAGATAATGCGCAGATCAAGGCCTTGTTGTGAGCACTACTGTAGTGCTATGCAGTAGTAACACACCTGATAGTATATATACTACAAGCCCTACCACAACGCACAGGTAAGGAATCAGAGACCGTGCTCGTGGTATAGCTGATAATGCAGCGGACCAGTGATCGGAAGCTTCTATGTGCCTTAAAAGGAAGTGAAGCCCCGTAGTAACCTTTACTCCGAAGTAAGTTGTCCTAACACTGAAAGTTTACACTACCTGCAAGTGCAATTACAGTAGCATGCTTGCTCTCAAAATTAGTCTTGACGTCACTGTGTAAGAGGAGGGGCAACTTCCATAAAAGGAGCCGACTTACTCCTAGTGGATAGGTCACTATGGGGGCAGTTTACTCACCTTCATTTACCTCAAAGATCAAAGGTCAACCTAAGGCAGCTTCAGTATTGTCTACAGCAACAATCGGTAGTCTTACTGAGATGAGGATAAGGCACTTGCTCATATAGCCTCGTTTCCAAGCTCTTGCGTGGGCGGAGTAAAGTAAGTCTACTCTCCCCTCCACTAGAGCCTGGGAACGAGGCTATTGCTCATGCTGTAGGATTTGTCGTGAAATGCCCAAGACAAAAAACAAGCTCATCATGAGTCTGCCATTTACAAAATGTGAGATCCCACAGCCATGGATTATTCTGAAGAAAATCAAGAAGACCGAGATGACTATACTACATGCCTTCTCTAACTTTGTGAAGCATGTGTCTACCAGCCATGCTGTCTGGTAGTTCAAGTGTTTGTAGTGGCTAGCATCAGCTGGGGAGGGTGGGGAGGGTGGTGGACATCTGAGAAGAGACTACAGGCAACCAGAGAACAAAGTGTCATAAATTGACAGACTCAGGCTGTGCTAATAAGGTTGCCCCTGGGTATAATTACTGTGGACTCAGGTCCTGCCTTAGCTACAGTATGTAGTTGCCCCTGGGCATAATTAAACATGGGTTCTACCTTCACTACAGTATGAGGTTGCCCTGGGTATGACTACCTTAGACATGGGTTCTGCCCTAGCTGTCAGTACAAGGTTGTCCCTGGGTATAATTACCTTGGACTCGGGTCCAGCCTTGGCCACAGCTGCCAGCGTCTTCCTCCCGAGAGAGCCAACCAGCTCAGAGAACTTGGACACCTAAGGGATGTAGTAAACAAGGTCAGATTTCATCATAGACTTGCACTGCTATGTAAAGCCTATGAGGCAAATGTTCTCACTTGTCAATAAACTGAACTTTGTATGCAAGTTCATAGTACTACAAAGCAAAACATTCTTAAGTGGTGTCCCTGAGATCTCTCCTAGGGGGTGTATGGCTTTTGAGTACCTCACAGCATACCCTCCGGGGGGGGGGGGGGGGGGGGGGGGCATGGCTCCACACACATTGAAGTACCCTTTAGCATACCCCAAGCCCCCCCCCCCCCCCCCCCAGGGGGTTATGGCTCCACACACATCTGCATACCTTAGGGAGCGTGGCTCCACATGCATTTGAGTATGTACCTCACAGAACATCCCAAGACCCCCCTAGGGGGGCATGGCTCCACACACATTTACGTACCTTATAGCATACCCTAAGACTCGCCTAGGGGGGGCATGACTCCACACACATTTGAGTAAGGGGGGCATGGCTCCACACACATTTAAAGCACCTCAAAGCACACCCTAAGACCCGCCTAGGGGGGCATGACTCCATACACATTTAAGCACACCCTCAGACCCACCCAGGGGGGCATAACTCCATAGGTGTTTGAGTATCTCACAACATCCACCATGTACAAAGGGTGTGGCCAGGCCTGGTAGGTGTCCCTGGCTGGCTGCACACTCACTCACTCACTCACTGATGCTAAATATAATTCACATGTGTATTATGCAACATGAGAGCCGATGAATATCGTAAAGTCACAGCAGGGAGGGCTATGTTTGGCATCTCTATTCGAAAGTAATATTCCCCTAAGTTTTAGGCCAAAATTAAAGACATTCATAACATGATACATTGGCATACTTCCTGCTAAAAAAGCTACCTCAGTAATGTTTAGGCTGTGATGTTATCAGCTAACAAAGGGTCCTGATGATCTCTGCAACAGACTGGGAACCATAACCCACACCTGTAACCTGCCATGTTTACAAACCAAAGGGCAACTTCCTTGTCAACTTAGCTTTCCCAACCACAACTCCAATTCCCCTCACAGCCAAGAATCTTTCTGAAATCAAATTCTAAGCACACCTGGTACACTTCTTGGAAGGGAAGTTGCATCCTATCTGATTAAGGGTCAACTTAATTGTTTCAGTGTGCCGTTTACATAACCATCTGCCACCATAGCTAGCTCAGCAGGTGCAGACTAAGTCATCTATTCAGTAAACAACTGCCTTGTTCCATCACCATTAGTGTCCACTCCCCATGCACCTACAGGTGCACCCAGTATTTCAAGTTTGTTATCACCTCCCCAGTTCTTCCCACCCCAGATTTTATCTTGTAACAATGGAGAGAGCTGTGAGACAGGAGCTGAAGGGCTGGGAACGATGCCAGTTATCATCCTAAATCTAGGCTATTGTCTTCAGTTAGGTATCTCTATTTTTGATACAATTACTGAGGCCTGCAGCGATTATATGCAATATCCCAGATGGTTTCTAAATACTACATACTTGTCTAGGGCAATAACTGATTCAGAATACATTCTAGCCTTGTACCCAGGCCACACCCCTACAATATAGTGGTCTGGTATTCAGTATTTTTGTGCACGTGTGAGATAATTTTAAGCATTTATTGAACAGGATCAGTAAATGCATCTGGGAACAGTCCTATACTAGTGCATACATGGTATTCCATGCAGAGAGCCTTGAGGGAATCGAGTTACATTTAACCTGCTGCTCACTGACAATTCAGCCAGTTCGAGGCTTCGAGAACGGCGGCCATCACTTTCCTGCTGCCGAATCAGCCTTACCTGCTGTCGATGGACCTCCCGCCGATGTTCCCTTCTCTCCTCGCTACTACTACTTGGTGTTGCTGCGCACGTAGCCTCCCTACTCACTGCCGCCTCTCTCCATCCTAGTGTAGTACACTTCATTTGTTTGTTACCGCGCCGACAGGAAATATGTTTGCATTCCTAGATCCTGTAGCATTACTTACATATATGCATATATACATACATACATACGTATATACACATACATACATACATACATACATACATACGCGAGTCTCAATGCAACACAATTAGTTGCCTTGCTTCCTGTTTGGCAATAACATGATAAAAGGACTTCTACAACCTTCTTTTGACGATAAAAGAAGGTTGGCTAAACTGGTATAAATGCTGGGGAGAGTTGGCATGCCATCAAAAAGCTTTTTAACCCACCATTCCTGATTCTCAACGTCAGGCATCCAGCAGTAACTGGGGTTTATTGTATAGTAAGGGATAGAAGGAGTGGTTGTACTAATGATTTCAAATGGCCAGGACATATACATACATGTACATTATACACCTACAAACATCCATTTCATCATCCCGTACCTCAATCCCACAGAGCTCCCTAGCCCTGGTGACTTCCAGGTCATTCTGCTCCCGGAGAAAGTTAATCTCTGCCCCCCTAGCATTCGACTGGCACTCCAGCTCGGCTTCCATCTCAATGCGGGTGGCCTCCGCCTTTAGCTCAGCAACTGAGGCAGGAGGAAGACACACAACAGTGCTGTAATCCACTCCAGTTTCACCAAAATGTCTTCACGTGACCCGAGAGTCTCGGGGAAAACGTGATCCTCACATGACGACATTAGCAACTACTAATTAATAATTACAGACCGACTCCGCCCCTAGCTGATTATACAACGCTTATCCGTGTAGCTACTGTAGTAGCATCCTTAAGCATCCTTCTTCCCGACCTAAGCCTTGAACGTCATCACTTTTGAGTATTGAATTCGACAGCAGGCTGCGTACAGCGAAACTGATAAAGTTAAGTAACTATTAATAATCGCATTTTTCTAAAATTTCTCGTTGCTATGCGTACCTGACATTCAGATATTTTGGTGAAACTGACTCCGAGTTCAGTAGGTGAAGTTTTGTCACATGTTAGAAACTGTATAGCAATAAATTTTAGAGGAGTAAAATTTTCGTGGTTTTCGCGGATTTCGCTCGAACCGCGAAAATTATACCCTCGAAAATTTTACACCCTCGAAATTTTTACATCCGTCACTGGCTCGTGTAAAGTTTTCATGAAGCAGATCATGGCTCTTTTCAGATATTTTGGTAGCGTGGACGAGCCAGCCAAGCTACCAGATCCTCTTGGCCCTCTATCAAGGGCAGTACCGTTGTCCTCCATTGCATCGGCAAACGCAGAAGTGAGAGGTGCGCTTGAAATCGAAGAGCGGACCACAGTTGGTGCAGGAAAAGAGGCCCCTACACAAAGGTTTCTGCCGAACTTAAGGGGCAAATAGGAAAGCGTGCAGCAGAGCACGGAGTTGCACATTCCAGTTATTGACACTACGTACAAACATAACATTGTTTACGTGTACAAAATATCTAGATCTGCACACACTGTTTGGTGAAACTAGGCATGAAGAAATTATGCTGCCTATTATCAGGAGCGCATGGCTATTATGTTAATTGTCCAGCTATGCCCCTAGTAATATGCTCTTAGCCAGTCCCTATTATGCTCAAATTATGCTCAATTCTGGTGGTTAAACAATATAGCTAGTGCAGTAATTAGAGCTACTAGCAGTCGTTGCATCAGTCTATCCTCACATTCTCTACTAAGGTCATTTTTACCAGCCGGGCGCGCGCTTGGCTGGTACTAAGATTGCTTTACGTTCCCGCGTCTGTGTGTTTGTGTGTGTGTTCGTCCGCAATTATCACGTGCGCTAAGTTACGTCATTCTGTTACTATGCCATGGCGCCACTATAGCCACGAGCGCAGTGGAAGCTACTGGAAGTTTTCAGGCTGAATAGGCCAACGTACGTCAAGCTAGTTTTGTGTTGCCTAGACGGCGAAAGAGTGGTAGGTAACGATAATAATTCTGTTTTGGCGAGTTTTGATCGCTAACTGGAAGCGCACTACGAAATTGCTGTGTGAGCACTTTCGCTGGAAGCTGTACGAGATGAGACTGTCTAGCCAAGCTGACCCATTCTACAGCTGCATTTAGCTTAGACTGACCTGTTGCTGAGCACAAACTTCAGTTGGATGATTTATGTAAAAAACACCCGGCTGGTTTTTAGATATGAAATTGTTACTACAAGGTGGGGAATTCTAGATGATGTGCAATGTATTTATACTCTATTAGCAGCCCAAGTCAAATCAATTTATAGTGTAGCTGTGCAAATTATGCCCAGTACTCTGCCTATTGTGCCAGTATCACTCCTTATGCAATCTTGTACCTATTGTGCTCAAAGTTATGCTGACATAATTTCCTCATGCTCTAGGTGAAGCCCTGGCTCTACAATTCTCTCTCTAGTCCTAATATGAAGTTGTGCTTTGTCTTGTGACCCGTAAACTACTTAACAGTGTTTGCTGATGTTGCATGCATGCACGCACATTAATTACTACACACATTAGTTACTATGGTGTTATGATTTAATACTAGAAAGTTCTGATGCAGGAAGCGTTGTGCAAATATTTTCAGAAGTAAACATATTAGCAGGACAACTCCTCTTAGCGTTACTATGGGTCTTAGTCTGAGTCTGATTCTGAGTCTGAGGTTCGGAGTAGCCTCATTCCCAACCTGGGAACGAGGCTAGGCTTGGAGCAACTTACGTTCAATTGCACTTTGTCCCTCAATCAGCAGCTTCTCCGCCTGGGCCTGTAGAACAACCACAGATTGTCACTGTAGCTTGTTTTCAGATGGAGGATTACAGGAGAGAGGTGCTTTGCATGCATGTATATCGTATCCTCATCTCCAGGCCACGTCAGCTACGTGGGCTGGGGACAAAGCTACATGACCTGGGGACAAGGCCACACGGCCTGGGGACAAGGCTACATGGCCTGGGGACAAAGCTACATGACCTGGAGACAAGGCTACATGACCTGGGGACAAGGCTACGTCTCAAGTATCACATTACAAGATACACATACCTATTGGTTTGAAATTACCTCAATGAATGGCAACATAGTGCTCGCGCTAACTTGTGTGGCAGTCATAAGCTCCGGTGTAAACCATTTACAAGTGCAATGTAATCCAGATTACGAATCACGTAGGTATGTGCAAATGAGGCTCAAGTTTAAGAGAATATGTTCTGTTAAGCAGGCACTTTTGAGCACATAAGACATCAGTAGTTAGGTTAAGGGCGATGGATCCGTAGTGCTCCTTATGGTGCTGTATTCCTCGGCCCCTCACACAGCACCAGGCATTCACATAGCGGGGTAATGGCTGCCTGGCCCCCAGGCTCCTCTACCCAGTGTTTATCGTACAGTATACACTCCCTGTGGTTTTACACTATACGAAAAATGCTGGGAAAATGGAGTCTGCTAGCTAGTTGGTAACAACGTAAAACAAGGCCAAACAGGCTAACTGGTCAACCCTGAAAACTGTGCTGACTACACAGACCAGTCTGCACTTGCAACTCAGAAGGCTTTCACCTTAAGAGTTGCCAAGTGTACTTGACCTTCAATCCTTCCCCCTCAGGGCAGACTGGGTGGTCTTCCCACCCACACAAGTCAAGGTCCATGACATCATCACCAGGTGAAAGTCACAAACTAACAAGCCCTGAACCCAACTCCTAGGACGCCACTATAACCTTATATGGTCAAGCACTAGCCTCGTTCCCAGGCTGACTTTCTTCAGTGGGGGGGGAGGGGGGCTAGGTATGAGTCTATTCAAGTGCAGGTGGTTGCTCTGACCTGGGCCTCAGCCTTGGCCTGTCCAGAGGACTCCACCGCAGCAGCTACAGCCTGCAGCTCCAGCAGCTCCCCACGAGCCTCTTCTGACTCCTGAGTGTGTGTGTGTGTGTGTGTGGGTGTGTGTGTGTGTGTGTTTGTGTGTGTATGTGTGTGTGTGAGTATGTGTGTTTGTGTGTGTGAGTGTGTGTGTGTATGTTAAAGTATGTGTGTCCAATTACGAACACGTAATTTATAGAAAATTTTCAGCTTTTGATCCTTGGCGATGTTGGAGAGCAAACAAAACATGGCTCTTCAGAAAAGGTAGTGCTGCTGCTAGTGTGTTGGTTTGCTTGCACATGTGACCTTGTCCAATGTCCCCCCTCCCCCCGAAATGGGCCTTCTGAAGACTCCTGTACTTCACCATTGGAAGGTACGTAAATGCGTTGATGTGATTCTCCCCCAGTTGATATAGCAAGCTACAGCTATTACATATCCTGTGTATCGGTCCTGTATTCTCATTCCCATACAGCACGGAATACAATTCTCACACGTGCACCAAAAGCTTATCTGACCCCGCCAGCATACTGAATAAGAATTAGATATTGGAAATCAGATACTTGGTATTAAAGTATCGAATACTGCACACCTGCTCCGTACACTAATATAAACCCACTTGCCTTTTCGTTCTGCAGTTTCTGTCTTTCCAGCTCTCCCTTTGCCATCTGCTCTGTCCGTTTGGCCTCGTGGTGGGCCGCCATCTCAATAGACCTAGGGGTTAGTGGGAGGGGAGGGGAGGGGAGGGGAGGGGAGGGGAGGGGAGGGGAGGGGAGGGGAGGGGAGGGGAGGGGAAGAAAAGGGAAGGTGAAGGAATAGTTCAATTTCTAGCTGTCATGTACCTCAACACTGTGCTATGCTAAGTCACCATCAAGTGTCTCTCCCTCCCCCAGAATTAATTCTTTGGGTTGCCCCGTTCCCAACCCTCCGTCCCAGGTTTTGTAGCTTACAATAGAGCAAGCAACAAGTGGGTATACAGGTATTGTTCACCCATTGAGGTTCACCACCACAAAACTAGCTGAAAATTGGCTGCACAATGCTCACACTCTTAGCAACCACAAAATTTATGGCTGCACTTGAAGCAACAGTCACTTTGCATCAGAGTGATTCCTTAGAGTTGCAGTATAAAAGCTTGTATCAGTTGCAAGGTATTCTCATTTGTTTCCCAGATAGTAATAACTCAACATTTCTGTATAATAAGAACAACGTTTCTATAAAGGCCTGGACGTCAAATGATGCGACCCATCCATTGCCCCGCTGACACCAAAGCCTAACAGAGGTTTCCGGGCATCGGGAACCCACCCCCCTAAATACGCCCCTGCCTGGCCTGATATGCTGCAGCCTAAAGCGCACCAGCCAAACACAGTAGGATTCATCACAGATGAAGCACATGTATGGATAGGTACAGGAGTTTTCATAAATCTTGCATTATGGATTACAAAGCGAGGAGTACCAGTGATGCTGATCAGACATGTTCCAGGTCATGTGCTGGTATGTCAATGTTACTGCTTGAACCCTGATGCAAGATCTGTGCAAAGTCTGCCTACGCAGCATTAACAACACCATTCTTGAAGCACAGTAGCATGCATGGAACCCCCCAGAAAGTCACATCTTGCTTTGTGTGGCAACCAAACCTCTACTCTAATCACTAGCATCATTCATACATGTACAGCAGACAGAGTAGCAATGCCTTGCACCTCCCCATTGTCTGTGTAAGATGACAACACCTACACATGCTAGACGTTGGGTCTCCACTTGGTAAGCTAATCTAGGGACAGATAGATGTGTTGACAAAATACATGTAGCTAGGTGATACAAGGTCAAACTTACTTCTGAGCAATGAAATTTACCATGACAACTGTAACTAACAAAAGCCTAGGTTTACAGTAAACATTCCCAGTTTACAGTATAATGACGCAGCATTTGTGCACCTGTACCTAGCATGTAATGCATGCCAGGCCACACCCTGCCTGTGTTTATCAAATGGCCATGAGAATGCCAGGGACCACGTCACCTGTTTGTACATCATCTTGGACCAAGCTAATAGTTACCCTAAGACTGGTTTTAAATGCACAGTTCAAGTATTGCATTTCCTGATTTTGAAAGGTAATTACATCTGTAATTGTATCGACAGGATAGCCCACTATTTCAATATTCAATACAATTTTAAATTTTGTGACCTGGCTATGAATTCACGAGTCGCAATTATAAGAATCTCGCACTGCTAGGATATCCGAGCTTGGTTTGTCTCCTTCAAGGTCTGAAAACTGTTATCACTCTCGGAATAGGCAAACTGCAGCAGTCTTTTGCCAGAGAAAAGACCAGCTCTGTGCCTTGTGATGGCTTCGCAAGAGCTCATAGGCACAAAGAACGATCACCTTATAAGGTAGGGAAGAGGTCAGAACTGTCATGTAGGTAGGTATCATGTTACAGCTAGCAAACTGTCCAGTGCAAGTAAAATGGCACACTCGATTAGCCGCCACCTGAAATAAATAATAGCCACGCAAAAACTACAACGAGTAGCCGCGCAGTGTCTGATTGTGGAACTACAGTTACGGTACCTATGTGGCACGTAGTTCTCCTCTCCATTCAGTACACCTCCCTCACTCTCCCCTCACTTTCAGTACACCTCCCTCACTCACTTGGTGGATATCTCGATGGCCATCTGTACAGACTTGGAGAGACTGTCTCTCATCTGCTGGTCCACTGGCTCAATGCTCTGTACGTCTATGTTTGTGATCACCTAAATCGAGCATGGACGTGTGTGTGCGTGTATGTGTTTGAAATACTGGGATAAGTGGAAAGTATGAGTAACCAGAAACAGTACAGCGTAGTTTTTGATTATCACGTGTTGCATGAGAGAGATGGTTTGGTGTGTACAGCCGGTGCCCAGTACCTGTAGAGGCTGGCCCACTAGGGAAGTCACCTAATGCAGTAGCGCTTTGCAAACTCTGGCAAATACTCAAGCGTTCACATGTCCAATGTACACACCACCCCTGTATTCATCAGTGTGCGTGCAAGACTATACCTGAACCTGTAGCTATTACCTTAAGGTGACTATTACTTGTGGGTACAATTTCAATTTTGCTACGATAGCTCACATAAATGCGTAAATATGCAGTGCTATCACAAGCAAACATGTACACGCTTTTATTTACTGCACGCATACATATGGGCATAGCAATAACACACTTTGAACAATCGCGCATATGTACTATTATTAGTGATAGTAAATTTCTGCCAATTTGCAAAAATTTGTACCCATTGCCCTTTTTGGCTCAGTTTTGTTAGTGTTCCACCCACCAGGTTGTTGGCTGGGAACACAAGTTCCTTGCGTATCTTGCCGTCAGCATCCTTGCCGAACACTCCAGCCCTCACGATCTCAGCAGAGTACTTGTGGAACTGCTCAAACGGGATCCCGGCCACACGCCCACGGATCCTGCTGGCTGTTGGCGGGGAGAGAAAGGACACCACATTCAGTAGAAACCAAAAGAGATACTACCTTAGTTAGCTAAATAAACTCTAAACTAAACAGCTTTCAAACTGAAAGCCATACTAAAACAAGTTGGCTACCATAAAGATTTTAAAAAGCCTTTTTTTCCTAAGCTAAACTACACTGTTAAGGCTATCTTCAGATCAGTGCTAACAGAAAACTTTTATGATCAAGAACACTTGATGTCCACTGCTGGCACTGGACGGCATCATGGATTCCACAGGACAAAAACACCGAAGGCTTAGGCACTGGAAAATTGGTACTGCATACACTCGATCTCACAGCATATTCACTTGCTAAGACCTGGAGAGCGGCTGTATACATAGGGTACAGTTGCTTGTACTGTGTAATGGCATTCTTGGCTGGCTGTTCATAACACCAGCCAACTTGATAAACTTCATTTGTCTACGTTCAATCACTGTTCAGCCACCATGTTGTGGTGGTTGAAAATAAATGCCCCTGAGGAAGACCACGACATGGTGGTTGAAAGTACGTGAAACCACGACATGTAGCCTCATACCCAGGCCTCACCTCGCGGCTTTTTTTTTTTGCAACCATGGAAAAACATGCGGCACGTTTTTCCACTGCTGCACATTTTTCCACGGCAATGTGTGGCATGTTTTTCCACGGCTGCGAAAAAAGCGGCGAGGGGAGGCCTGGGTACGAGGCTACACGACATTGTGGTTAAATTGAAACGTACACAAATGAAGTTTGTTTTTATCAAGTTGGTACGGAAACAGACAATTTTCCTTTTAGCTTACAGCACTATCTGCAGTCTGCCAGCTGGGATTTATACCAGCTTTCTGACCTACCTACTTCCCTGGAGGCAAAGCCAATGAAGTCGGGCACGGAGAACAGTTTGGCCTCGGACACAGGGTTGCCTCGCTCCACCTGGGAGGAAGGGGCGAAGTAGGGAAGTGAGGGAGGGGGAAGGAGGGGGAGGAGCAGGGGAGGGGAGGCAATAGAGATCAAAGTAGGGACAGGAGAGGGAGGGGGGAGGGAATGGAGGAAGAGAAGGGGAGGGGGAGGGGGAGGGGGAGGGGGAGAGGCAATAGAGATTAAAGTGGGGGACAGGAGAGGGGCGGGGAGGAGGGAGAGGCAATAGAGATAGAAGTGGGGGACAGGAGAGGGGCGGGGAGGAGGGGGAGGCAATAGAGATAGAAGTGGGGGACACGAGAGGGGCGGGGAGGAGGGGGAGGCAATAGAGATTAAAGTGGGGGACAGGAGAGGGGCGGGGAGGAGGAGGAGGCAATAGAGATTAAAGTGGGGGACACGAGAGGGGTGGGTAGGAGGGGGAGGAGGAGGAAGGGAAAGAGAGGGGGAGGGGAGGGAAGTGGAATATGAGGTCACCTGCCACATCCACTGAAACGCCCATGCCTAGCTACAGCCCCCATGCCAAAGGTGTTGCTACCTACCTTAAAGAAGTTGTTCATGGAGAGGGCCACCTTCAGACGGGCGTGGTCACTGGTTTCCACAATGATGTGGTCGGAGATGAAGTCAGGGCCCAGCATGAGACAGAAGGTGATCAGGGCTCCCTCCTTCTTGGGCTTGCCAGCTGAGTCAGACAAGAAGAGGAAAGGGGGTTGGAGTAGCGAAAACAGGGTCACGTGCACAACTAGTGACTAGGCGGATTTTTCAGATTCGTGAAGACCTAGTGGACATGAAACACAAAACTACGGAAAGTTTTACTGGAAATGTTTTGTGTATGTAATGTGTATGTGCATACATGTATCAAAGCGTTGGCAGAAGTATAATTTTTTTTTATATCAAAGCGTTCGCAGAAGAGTCCTGGTCACCTACATGTATGACCATACATGTACCACACCGAATGCACCAGTTCTCATATCACTGAAGTTAAGCAGTGTAGGGCAGGCCCAGTACTTAGATCACCTTTTTTTTCACGAATGACTAAAACTGGAATTGTGCACACCCCACAAAAATAATATCCCAACTAAATTAGTGACTAAGCTGTCAACCATGTAGGCATACGCTTAATCATGCTGTTACCATTACTGACTTTACATAGGGCTTTTAAGGTACAAGGCAACTGAGAGTGTATGTGTGTGTGTGCACGTGTGAAGTGTGTTTGAGTGAGGTGAAACTCAGCAGAACGTCTGGCTCACCGCTGAGGAACAGTACGTTGAACGTCTCATGTGCCTCCAGCACGACCAGGTCCGGACCAAACACCACCCGGGCCGTCTTGTGCTGGTAGTTGTACACCTGAGGGAGGATGGAGGAGGGGGGGGGAGGAAGGGGATGACGGGGGGGGGGGGGTCATGCAGGGGATGACAAATGGAGGCGGACTCTCACCTGCACACAGCTGTTGCTGGGACAGCGGTAATTGACCACCCGGGTCTTGTCTCGTTTCTGGAGGAGAGTGAGAGCAAAGGATAATGGTAAGAAAAGAGGGGGAGAGAACGCGATGCAGAGGGAGGTATGGTACAGTTAGCCACAGCGAAGAGAGTACCTATAAGAAAGAAAGGCTCTCTAAATACCAACTTTAATTCGGAAAGAAACTTTGGCTCTAGTCTTCTTCATAGCGAATCGCCCTGAAGAAGACTAGACCATCTAGTCAAAACGTCGGCAAAGTTTCTTTCCGAATTAAAGTTGGCATTTAGAGAGCCTTTCTTTCTTATGCAAGAGCCAACTGAGAAACCCCCTCTTCATTCGTACCTCTGTGAACGCTACAGAAGCAGTACCCAGAAGTTAGTACACGAGCACGAGAGGAGCCTGCAGAGTACCTATGGACTGTAGGCTGTGGCACGGGAGGAGCCTGCAGAGTACCTATGGACTGTAGGCTATGGCACGGGAGGAGCCTGCAGAGTACCTATGGACTGCAGGCTATGGCACGGGAGGAGCCTGCAGAGTACCTATGGACTGTAGGCTATGGCACGGGAGGAGCCTGCATAGTACCTATGGACTGTAGGCTATGGCACGGGAGGAGCCTGCAGAGTACCTATGGACTGTACCTATGGACTGTAGGCTGTGGCACGGGAGGAGCCTGCATAGTACCTATGGACTGTAGGCTATGGCACGGGAGGAGCCTGCAGAGTACCTATGGACTGTAGGCTATGGCACGGGAGGAGCCTGCAGAGTACCTATGGACTGTACCTATGGACTGTAGGCTATGGCACGGGAGGAGCCTGCAGAGTACCTATGGACTGTAGGCTATGGACTGTAGGCTATGGCACGGGAGGAGCCTATGGACTGTAGGCTATGGCACGGGAGGAGCCTGCAGAGTACCTATGGCACGGGAGGAGCCTGCAGAGTACCTATGGACTGCAGGCTATGGCACTGGAGCTTAACTCACAGATTTGAATATGCACACATGCATGTCTGTGTACCTCTAATAAGTAAATGTCTGAGCCTTACTCAGACCAAGAAACACCAAAGTCCCTACAAGTTCAGTTAGGCCACTACACCAAGCCACCTGAGGGCAGCGCAACCTCGAGAAGGATCTGCTGAGTTGGCGGTTCTTGCCTTGTTTCCAGTGAGAGCTGGGTCCACCGAGCTTTCGAAGTAGGACATTTTGCGGATGTTGGCGTCACCCAGACCACCACCTTTCCTGTAAAGGGCAGAGGTCAGAGGTGAAAGGTGAGAATGTATAGCGATGGCATGTGGTAGTGAAACAATGCATAACTAATTTTAAACCATGAAAACAATTAACTAAGCACTGAAGCTTACTGGAAGATACTTCACCGTTACAAAGCTCTATGTCTAGCCTAATTTATTTTTCATGTTCAGTGTGAATTCATTAATGCTTCCGTGTGACAAAACTTTAATATGAAGTACACGTAGCAGGCTTTAAGCCTGTAGTGATGCTCTTTTTTGCCAGCCCTCCTTACCTGAGCAGTTCCTCTACGAGAGGGGCCAGCTGTTTCTCATAGAGCTCCTCGTTGGCCTGCAGCATGTAGGACTGGGGGCCCATCAAGCTTCGCACCTGTCCCGTCTGGATGTTGCGCACATAGATGCCTTCGTTCTTGTTTAAAGGTATGGCTTTCCTGGTGTGTATGTGTGTGTGTGTGTGTGTGTGCATGTGTGCGTGTGTGTGCATGTGTTAGTGTTTATGTGTGTGCATGTATGTGTGTTTGTGTGTGCATGTGTATGTGTGTGCATGTGTGTGTTTGTGTGTGTGCATGTGTGTGTGTGAGAGAGAGAGAGAGTGAGAGGGTGTGTGTATACATGTACATGTATGTGTGTATATGAGAGTTGTACAGCATCGATCTGGCAGTGCTGGTGCATAGGGAGAGTAGTGGCTCAAACGTAACATCTTGCGCATGAATAATACCGATTCCTTTCTCTCCATGCCAACCCAGCACATTCAAGTGTGCACACACGTACACACACCTCCCTCAAATCACATGTACAAGGTAATCAGCTGCCCTTGTACTTGGATAATGAGTGTAATTCACACCAGACATCTCACAGCTACGCTACAGCTGAACATCACTTGTGGTACTTAAGCACACCTCTGTTGGACGTTCCCGATCTCGGTGCGAGGGATGTAGTCGGTTGGTCCGTGGATCATCCAGTGCTCCCCGGGGGTGCGGTGGACCTTCTTGCCTGAGGGGGAGGAATGCAGACGTTGGACGCTGCTGGTTGCCCTCACACTGTAGCAGCACCCTCTGGAAGCACTGATAAAATAGTTGCTACCCTCAAACTGTGGTATTCGTTACCATGTGAACAAATTAGTATTGTAGCTGCAGGCCAGAGCAGACTGCAAAGACCTACATTACCTAAACCCACGACCGCCTTTAAGGTCTGTGAAGGGATTGCTCGGATGAATGGGCTCATCACCACTGTCGCTACTAGCCCAACTGAGACTGGCCTGTGAGATACACTCTAAGCTTAGTATCTTTTCCAAAAAAAAGCCTGGCATTGTACTTTGCCATGGCTTTATGCGTGGCATTTGATCATGAAAATAAGGTATACACCATCATAGAACACATAGAACCAGGCATATAGGCACAGGGTATCAGATGTAGCCTCGTACCCAGGCCTCGCATTGCAGCTTTTTTCGCAGCCGTGGCTGTAAAAAAAAAATGTGAGGGGAGGCCTGGATACGAGGCCATACTAGATGAGGGTTTTAACGTATGTTTTAAACATGCAAGAAAAAATGTGGAGTGGAGACTACATAGGAATGAGGCTATGGGCAATGGAATGAAGACTGGGCATGAGGCTATAAGGGTTTGGTGTGGACTCGCACCCACCTGAAGGCAGAGTGTCCTCAAACTCCTCGTGGGCAGTGACCACCACCGCCTCATCCGCCTGCAGCACCATGGCGTTCTTGATCCCTGTCTGCAGCTTCTCACCTGTAGGGGGAGAGTGGGCGGGCCACGGAAGACAGGAGCGTTAACCAGAGCTTCTTTGTAGCAAAAACAATACACAGAGTATAAGTTGATGTTTTGAGCACACAACCTGTTCGCAGAGCCAAAGTTAATCATGGTTGTGCTGAAGCCAATAGCGTGTCTGGTGGGTACTTAGTAACCTAGTCTTAGAAATGGAGCTACAGTACTCACGCGTGTTTAAGCGCATATTCACTGGCTTGATTCTGTTATCAAAATATTTTTTATTAAGCACACCTTTATAGACATGGTGTTCTCAAACGATACTCTTGAATCAAAAAGAGAATTCTTGTTCCAACTAATCTCTGACAATGACCGTACGTACTTCAAATAAAGCACACTCCAATTTAATATTCGTAGTTAAGCACACCTCGTTGTTAGGCGCACCTCACTATTAGGCACTCATTTCCAGTACAAAGCGTATGCACTTAACACCGTGTGAGTACAGTATGTTACTAACTGAGCTTGGAGGTAAATTACTATCACGTTTGAGTACCAACATGTACCTCATTACCAGCTACATGTATGTCAAACATATCATGTAGGTCTTCTTTGGGGTTACCTGCTCTCACCAACTGCAGGGAGACTCCTTTACCTTTCCCACCCCCCAACTCACCAGGATGAAGGAAGAATGTGTTGGGTCCAGTTCGGAGCTCCTTGCATCCAAGGCGGGGCTTGCCGTCCGACCCCAGAGGGTCCAGGACGACACAGTACTGCCTGGGGCTCAGTATCGTCAGGTGCACCACCTTCACCACTTCCTAGGAGAGGAAACGTCGGGAGACAGCTTCTAAAGTACTATAGCTAGTACCGTCTATGATACTACATTCAAGAGACTACAACATGAGACACTTATACCAACCGTATGTATAATTACAGGCTTTAATACAGGTTTGGGAAAGACGTGCAATATGCAGACATGTGCAGAGCCATGCTCCCTAGGCTGACTGGGATAATGCCCCATGCACCCCCCCCCCTCACACCAACGTTTGAGTTTAAACTGTCAGAGCTTGTTTGTGGTGGCTTCTGGGGACTATTAGTAGACCCTCCCTCTCTCCCACAAAAAAGGAGGGTTTTTTTGGGGGAGAGGGAGGGTCTGCGAGCTAGACTAGGGGACTATAGGAAATATTAAGATTTTAGGGAGGGGGCTATCCCCCCAGGATGAAACCCTGGCATTCCTTCTCTCACCTCTGTGACATCAGGGATGTATGATTCCGTGTCTTCATCTGTTACTAGCCACTCATCACCAACATGCCTGCAGTGTGTGTGTGTGTGTGTGTGTGTGTGTGTGTATGTGTGTGTGTGTGTGTGTGTGTATGTATGTGTGGATGAGCTATCTTTCAATTCCTGGGGCTGAACAAACAGTCAGGCCATTGTGAGCCACACCCACTCACCTCTCCTTTCCAAACTGGTCAGTAAAGTGGTCGCTGGCCCGGATGTGCAGGGCCACTTTTGGACTTAGGGTGTAAGCCTCCACCACGTCAACCACCTTGACGTAGAGAGGAGCGGGAGGGGGTGGGGGAGGAGAAGGGGATAGAAGGAGGGGGAGGGGACAGGAGGAGGGAACAGAAGGAGGGGAGGGGACAGGAGGAGGAGGAGTGAGGGTGGAATGTTAGACATATTGTCACAATCGCAAAACAGCCAATCGAACTGGTGATAAACAGGTTACCAAAGATACAACTTTCCACACTCTGCCCTACATACTTATTACACACTGCTCTCTACCAGTGTAGTTACGAAACAAGATATCCAAAGTGATGGCCAAAGTGGTGACGTGGTCATGGCCATGAAGCCTTCCAAAGAACATCTCAAAGTGCGCAATAGGAGCATAGTGCCAATCCAAACCCAGCAGCTTACATGTACATACTGTACTCAGCTGCACTGCAGCCTATATACTTCCACCCAGCTTGAGCAGCAGTGTCACTCAAGGAACTGCCACACGTGTGTTCTAGCCACCAACCCTACCGCAGCTTTCTCAAGAATTAATTATTTGTCTCTTCTATAGAGACTTCTTCCATGTATTCAACATTAGCGTGAAGGGGCTCACAAACTGGCTAACTTTATGAAGTACACTGACATCTTCATGCATAAACCACCCGTTTCAATATATAGAACCCGCTACTTGGTAGTTGGGGAACATTCCGGCATACCAAGTGGAAAAAATAGAGGTGGACATTCTAATTCAGCTAGCATAGTTTTTATGTTGCCTAGAGGAACAACTGGTGATAGCAACCCCATTCTTGCGAGTCATGGATGCTAACTGCTTGCTGAGACACTTGCGCCCAAGCTCACTTCACAAATACACCGCTGCAAAAGTATCTGCTTGTGGCTCCACTGCCCAGTGCATTTTCACATTGGAAGAAATCACAACATGCAAAAAAAATACTGAGTTTGGGAGCGAGGCTAATATGTACCTATACATACTGTCACACATACACACATACAGTAACACACACACACACATACATACACACACACACACACACACATACATACATGCCCATACCCACACACACACGCACCTCCTCAAACACCCCCGGCAGGAAGGCTCCGATATCCCTCACAAGCCACTCCTCTCCCGTAGCCCGTGGTGTGCCGCTGTTGTCCGTGAGATCCTGCTGAGCCCGCAGCCTTAGGGCGTGGCCAGGAGTCAGGATCTGGGGAGACATGTGCCGGACAATTTCCTGGTAGGAGGAGAGAAAGAAAGAGGGAGGGTCCAGTGAAATAAGATGACTAAAAAATAATCGGAAAGGTAGATTCAGTCCGGAAATGAGAATACATGTAGGTAGTGATCACACTTAAAGCAGCTAGCAGGGTTTTATACAGGATTTTTCAGTGGGGGAGAAAAAAAAAGATGCGTATAAAGCCACGCCCCCTAGGGGTGTGTGGGGGTGTGCTTCCCCAGGAAATTTACATGCTCTGAGGTTGCTTCTGGGGCCCCTAAAAGTAGCAGAATTCCGGAATATAGTCCCTTTCAACAAACTCAAGCTGAGGCTGTGCAGAAATGAGGAGCAGGACAAAAGTCAACTCCAGCGTACAGTGAAAACTGGGAATGAGACCAGGGGCTAAAAATTAAAAACTCGGAATGAGACTGAAACACAGTATACTTCCCACTATATTGACTAGCTCTGGCCTTGGAATGAGACTGAAACACAGTAATAATATACTTCCCACTGTACTGACCAGCTCTGGCCTTGGAATGAGACTGAAACACAGTATACTTCCCACTGTACTGACTAGCTCTGGCCTTGGAATGAGACTGACACTGCTCAGTGCCCACTAACCAGCTCTGGCCTTTGAATGAGACTGACACTGCTCAATGCCCACTAACCAGCTCTGGCCGTGGTATGAAGGTGAGCGGTCCCTTCAACTGCCACTCGTCTCCCTCTTTCCTGCTAACGCCTGTCTCATCACGGCCAATGTCCATGAGGGCACGGAGATGGAGTCCGTAGTCCGCCTTGATCACAGGCAGCGGCTTCACGGCCTTAGTATAGGCTGGAAAAGAGAAGGGGGTGGTGGGGGGGGAGGGGATGGCTAAAACCAATGTACGTTTAGTGAATTATGAATATGGTCACAACAGTGTCCTGATTTAGTGTGCAAACAGATTCATGCTAGCATCCATATCTCTACTGTGGTGTGATAAGTTTGACCATCACTATCGGATTAGGTGACCTATCACATTACTGCCTGCCATATAAGGAAAGTAGCAACCCTGGACCCAGACAGGTTGGTATCCCACTTTTTAGGCTTCTAAGCCACTTAGCAACCCTGGACCCAGACTGCCTTCTGTAGTAACCCTGGACCCAGACTGCCTTCTGTAGCAACCTTGGATCCAGACTGCCTTCAGTAGCAACCTTGGATCCAGACTGCCTTTGGTAGCAACCCTGGACCCAGACTGCCTTCAGTAGCAACCTTGGATCCAGACTGCCTTTGGTAGCAACCCTGGACCCAGATTGGCTTCAGGACTTGTGCCAATCAGGGATGCTCATGATCAGTCATGCATGCTATATTAGCACAGTCATCTTCCTAAAAGTGCACCAGATAATGAGCCTTAGAAGCCAGGGCTGTTTAGAATATATAAAGGTGGTGATTGCAAAGCATTTTCTCCACAGTGCAGTCAGTTGCTATAACGTTAGTGTTCTGTTATTGTTTTTATCATTTTTACCAGCTGGATGCACTGTATTCTAGTTCTGACCTGCCCTCTGTGTCTTTCAGTACACAGATCATTCATTGCAAACAGACAATGCAGACAAAGTCATCTCATCTAGCCTCGGGCTGTAACACGATGCAGACAATGTCATCTTGCCTGGTAATGCTATCCCTGCGTTCATGAGACTCCATTGCCACCTTAAGGACACAACAAAGTTGCTCTAAACTTTCACTGTAAACCATCTGTACAAGTACCCTAAGATATTTGATGGAACTAGCTCGTGCTATCTCATTTACCACTGGGAGAAGCTCCCTCAAGGGATTCTCCGGGGTACAGCGGGAAAGGTTCCTGGGGTGGGGCAGTGTGTGTGTGTGTGTGTGTGTGTGCATGCGTGTACATGTGTGTACATGTGTGTGCGTGCATGTGTGCGTGTGCAGTGTGCGCCCACGTGCATGAGTATGTGTATGTGTGTGTGTATGCAGGGGAGGGGGAGAGGAGGAGATGATAAGGGAGAGACAAAACAAACGGGTGTGTGTGCATGCAAGTCTGCAAGGGAAAGAAGAAGAGGTGACAAAAACAAAAACAGATCTGAGAAAGGGATAAAGGGTCATGGAGGGTAGAACAGCAATTTTAGTTTTGATGGGCAGGAGAAGAGAGAACACTAATCAATAAAGCATGTATACACAACACATTCCCCAAGGCATATCTACAGGTACTAGAATAAGCTGATCCCTACCCCCTACACAACCACTGCATGCCACTCTCTTGCACTAAGTTGCAGATCATCACTAGCATATGAATGGCTATACACCAAGTCGCGCTCACCCAAACAAAAAGCCTCAAGTTCACTAACAGCAGTGTCACAGGGTTTCTGTAAACTGCTTGCAATTTGTACCCATATACCTTTGGCCTAAAACAGTTACCAAAGCCATAATTCGTACTGCAAGTAGCACAGCACATGAGGTACTCAAAAGTGCTGCACTCATGGGCTCCTAGTCAGCCATTTTAATATGTGTTCTTAGTTCTTAGAAGGGCTCTATTGGAGCAGTAGAGTATGTGTATGACCCACCCCATGCAGTCGGACGTCACGGTGGCCAAATCTCAGCTCATACCGCTTTCCTTCTCCCAGAGGCTTGCTGCAGTGTGTGAATGTGTGTGTGTGTGTGTGTGTGTGAGTGTGTGTATGTGTGCGTGCACGTACATAATATTTTGCGTGATGAGGAATACAGCTCAAATTTCAACTATAATATAAACAGCTGAAGATCTGAGAAGGTGCTACATATAACAGGCCACGCCCACTGACCTTCTGTCAATGGGGTCACAGACAACGCAGAAGTGTCCTGGAGGGATCTTGATGAAGGGCAGGGGTCCGGCCACTAGCGTGTGGTTGTCTTGGAGAATGAGGTTCTGGGGACCCACCTCCACAGAGGACACGTTGGTGTTCTACAGGTTGGGAGGAAGGGGGAAGGGGGAGGGATCATGGCACCCTCTGCGTAGGTGGGCGAGTCCTACCCTACAACAGTTCCACTATAATGTTCTCAATAGTTTGCCACATATGTCTTTTCTCACGGTACAGATCTATACTGTGAGAAAAGAGTTAAATTTATTGGCGTGCACATTCACCAATAGATACATGTATTTTAGAGGTCATGTGACTAGTAGTACACGCCCCTTTCGATGTGACAAATTGGATCAATAGGGCTAGACAGGAACGTGATGGTCACATGACACTGTAGTTATACAATTTTATGACTGATGTTAAGGGCTGAGGACTCGGTCAGTGACTAATTAAGCAAGCTGCCCGTATAGAGCACAAGCACACTATGGGGTGGTCACTCCAGTATACATGGTAGTTATAACAGCGTCAGTGGTCAAGATCGTGACCGTCTGCTGCTCGGCAAGCTAGGTCACTCAGCTGCATGATCATCGACTGATGTTTTTAGGATGCTTTGACCATACCATTGACCAACTGCTGAAAGCACTGCTTGCCCGTTGACTGTATTTCGATCGCAGACGCAGTTGGGCAGGTAGATTCAAAAGTGGGCGTGCCCATGTTGAATGCTACCTAGGAGGGGTGGTACTTGCAAAATATTTAGCTACAGTAAATTGCAAGGGGTCATTAGCCAGAAATGATAAAGGTTTTCCAAACTTCATTTCCATGTCTGGCCAACTACTTGAGATGCCACGCCTCATTGACTGCAGCTATAACATAACGAGCTTTAATAGGCCTGCAATACTATTACAGGAGCCCAGTTTTTACGTGAAGTCACATCCTGTATTACGACCGTGTCACTTTCCATTTATGCCCGTTCTTGCCCACCAAGCATGGGCGATAAATGGAAGCTAGAATAGCACACTATACAGCAATCTCAGAATCAACAGCTGCTTGGAACTTACTCATTCAGTGTCTCAACCGTTGCTGAGAATTAGTTTTCAGGCAGGATAAATCGAGTGAATCTACCATATATACTATGAGTACGAGAGCTACTTCCTGTCCGTATGCGCATCATGCCTCTATTTGCTGCCCACCAAGATGGCACCTTAGTAACAGCTGCTGGATGCAGATGGCGTAAGACAATATCAACAAAAACTCTCTATAGCTACATTCCACGGTCTGTTAAGTCCTTCATGCATGATCATAGGCGTTTGCTTGTTCTGCCCACTCTTCAAAAAGGCTGTAGGGCAAAGGTCAGGGCATTGTAGTTACAGGCAGTCGTGACGACCCACTCTCCCTGGCTAGTCGCAGTCTATCAACGCTATGGTTGGCATCTGCTGAGTGTGCTCGTCATAGCTCGTAGCAACGCAGCCTCCCACTGACCCCGCAGAGCTAAAATTTTAATCTACTCTCCGACTCACCAGGTCCAGTACGTGGACATAGTAGTTGGGAAGAATCCCCACTATCTTCTTCTCGCCCATTGCTGCCTCTCAACGTACGCTGCAAGCTTGGCCTCCGTCCCAGAGAATGACTTTGCAAAGCCCAAAGGTCGATCAGGCGAGGGGGAGGATCTTTCCGGATTCTTCCGTTAAAAATGAGTGGGCGTGTCAACGGTTATAGGCTTTCTGCGCATGCACCACACAGCAGTGTTAATCGTACGTGGTTTCTGATGGAGCAGACGAGTTCTATGCGAGGTTCTGTGATCGTTATGGCTAGTGGGATACAGACCCAGCCAAGGTGAGACGTACAAAGTATGTAGAAAATACATAGACTGTTACTAGCCGCAGTATTTAACATACTAGGCCATTGCAGGGCGAGCCTGAATGTGTGTGGTACTGTGGATGACATAATATTTTGTGCAGAAGGTAAGTCTCCTATATACATACTCCCCTAACAAATACACAAACACCCGGTGGTCAAAATCAAGTAGAGTAGAAGGATATCTACTATCTAGCTATGCTAACAGCCATTCAAAAATTATATCTTTTAGCTACTAGGCAACTGGCCTTATTGCAAGTTGTGGCCTAATACTTCAATTCGTTGTTGCACTCCCAAGTTTCATTATGTCTGCTCTGGATGTCCATCGGTTAATTTTATTCTCTTGTCTGTTTGTCCTGTTATTGTTACATGGCGCTTTGGTCAGTAGCAGCATTTTGACAACATTGTAAACGTTGCAGTAATTCCCTACTGTAGTGGATGCAACAATTGGCCGAGTTTCAGTAAGTATGATGTCATCATAATAATGGATAATGATAATCAACCGCCAGCCCACATGTAAAAGAAGATTGTAATAGAATCCCAAATTGTTAGTTCATAAACTGTATGGTAAAATTCATATGTATGACACTCCACCCACTTTAATAACCTATCAGTGGCTCTCACGGTGGCAAGCAAACAGAAGGCATGCAGGCGACCTTTGGCTGCCTAAACACTAAGAAGTATAGAGAATGTACTGCTGTAGCCAGTGCAGCTGAACAAGAAGCAAGAGAGTGCTTTCGAATCCTGGCACTGGAAAATTCGGGAATTTATAGTTGGGCCGGCTGCTGCTAATCGAACCACCTTCAGTTGGAGGCTGGCTCTGGGCCTGTTAACCCAGGTGTGGCTATCTCAGTTACAGCCTCAGTGCCAAAGAATGTGCACACAATTGCAGACCAATTGCAGACCATTAGATCACTTACTTTTAACTGAGGATGGCCATCCATACTCCATGGATTCTCTCACTCCAACTTGTACACTCTTCTTCCTCCTTGTTTGTGCATACTCTGGATAGGTAGTTGTAACAGTTATGGATCATATAGTTCCCGTGCTTATATTTTAGCCAAAACAAGCAACAAAAATTTCAGGTTAGAGCGATATGAGATTATAATTTTATAACTAACATAATAAATTTACTGGTCATGTACTTTAAAAATTATGGGCAGACATTTGCAATGCTTTTTGATTGTACATTCCTACTATGGCATCAATTCCATGACAATCCCCCTCCCCCCTCCCCCTCCTGAAAATTTCCCTGTATAGTGAAACAGCAGTACCATTTGGTATGTACCATAAATCCATAGGACAGCTGTTATGGTAGCTATATATGGGCAGACCTCTGCAATGCTTTCGATAGTAGCTTCCCATTGTAGCCATAATAGTCCCTAGAGAAAGTGGTAACTTGCAGACAACTGGTACCATGTGGCATGTACCTTTACAAGGTCAAATCAATGGGGCAGCTGTTGTGGTAGCCATAGTGAGGACAGAGGTCTGCACCTACAATGGTATCAATTTCACGACAGCCCCCAGAAATTTCCCTATATTATTACTGTAAAAAGAATTTCTATGAATTATAGTTTGGGTTAGCCGCCACAGTTACCATTTATGAAACAGTGTGCAATCAAGTGGTCCTACATCAACCTACCCTACCATAGATTTTCGAACATTATATTTAGATTGAATTGAGTACCAAAATTCCCATTCAGTGTTCTGTGAATATTGGTATGCTGCAATGCACACGATAGCTAGCTAGCAATGGGATATAACCTTCGTGTGTAGGGATATACGGCCCCCAAATACTGTGAGCTGATTGATGATACAATACCTGATACACTTGATGCCTAACATAGTGCCTGATACACAATACTTTCACATAGATTTGACGCAAGGCCCAATGAATATCAACTCATGCACACATAAAGAGATGTACAAAAGCGGAAAGAGTGGGATGTGATGCCCCATGCAAAATTGAAATACTATTATCTAGGGGTATATTTACATGTGTATATACACTATAGGTAACAGCTCTTTGACACAGTATGGGTAAGAAAAGTGTTGGATTAGTATCGTAGGATGGGATTTAATCGCAAAGTTCTAATAATTGTGAATTGCAAATTCATATAGCTAGGTCGCAAAGTTTAAAAGTGCAATGAATAGACTATTGTGTACTTACATCCTACTGCAAACACGTTTATCTTTCAAAACCAGGAAACAATCTTTTTACTACACATTTAAAACCAGTCATACAGTATAGTGAATACAAACCACAGCTGATAGTAGGTAACTATGAATACCATCTACTATAGTATAGAGTATTGAATTTTTACTAGAGTCCAGCAGGTAGGATGTCATAGCATAACTTGGGCTTCACTAATGCAAACAACCATAATTATGTATTTCTCATGTACATTATTCAGACTTGGGACTACTGTAACAACTTACGTATGTCTATTTTATCAGTAGTATATTATTTTCCGGCCTGCAGGTTGGAGATGGCAATGTATGGGTGCAGCTACTGCAAAGAAAGTTTTCCATCAATTTCCCAGCTCAGACGCCACGTAGAACATGAAAAAATGAAACAAGATTACAAAACTGTATATACTTGTGCCTTCTGCAATGAAACCCACGACACCGTTATTGCAATCAAAGAACATGTTCAAGCCCGTCACCACACAAGGCCATTTCAGTGCAGTAGCTGCAGCACAGTATTCACCTCATTAGCTGCCCTGCATAGACACGTTCGCTCCCATACAGATACAACTACCTTCGAGTGTACTCACTGCAGTAAAACATTTTCTCGTCAAGGTCATCTTAAAATTCATTTGCGGACTCACACTGGTGAGAAGCCTTTCCAATGTAGACACTGTAATAAGACATTTTCTCTAAAGAGCACCCTACAAAGCCACTTGAGGATCCACACTGGTGAGAAGCCTTATGAATGTAGTTACTGCGATAAGAAATTTGCTCAACATGGCAGTCTCCAAAGGCATTTGCGGACCCACACTGGTGAGAAGCCTTACCAGTGCAGGCACTGTAATCGGACATTTTCTCTAAAGGACAGTCTTCGATGCCACATGAGGATCCACACTGGTGAGAGGCCTTTCCAGTGTAGCCAATGTGATCGGAAATTTTCTCGAAATAGCCATCTCCAAGCCCACATGCAGACCCACACTGGCGAGAAACATTTCCAGTGTGGGAAATGTGATAAGAATTTTGTTCGAAAGGACACTCTCCAAAGCCACTTGAGGATCCACACTGGTGAGAAACCTTTCCAGTGTAGGCACTGTGATAAGAAATTTTCTCAAAGCGGTAGTCTGCAAAGGCACTTGCGGACACATACCAGCGAGAAACTTTCCTCATACCACGACTCAGTAGGTACTTGCCAATCCATGCATGTGATGAAATAATTTTCCATATTTATGCATTGTAAGCAACAGTTTGCCAAACAAGATGGAGCTTTTATACTTTACACATAAACATATTATGGATTCTATAACCGTTCATGATTATTCAATTAATTAGGAATTTAAATAGGAACTAAGACACGTGATTTTGAAACATATAACGTTTATAATAATTATTATGGTTGGGAGTACATAATATTTTCATGTCTTCAACTCTTTAATCCTTCAAGTTTGTACTACTTTGATCTATTTATCTTCAGTGCTATCAATCATAAATTAGCATGATGTTAAACTATAGCATACTATTAAACTGATTTGCAATGGGTTGAATCGGATTTGGGGAAGAATGCTACCCCATACCAGTATACTAGCTTGTGTAATGTACCAGTAGATCTACATATCTCTATCACCTTTAAAGCTAAAACATTTAACTGACTAGTTATAAAGCTACCTAGTACTCTAGCTATGGAGTGCATGTGCATGGGAACGTGAACTGGTATCGAATAATACATCAGTCGATATGTCTGTAATTTAAGCCTATATGCTGTTATGGCCTTGTTCCCAGGCCTGCAGTACATTTTCAGGGGGAAATGCTTGGGAATGAGCTTGAGGTTATTCCTATGCAACATAATGTTACACCTTATGCATATACACGTGGGTGTACACTGTATATAGGTCCACGGGGTTGTATTTTGAATTGTTTCATTAGCTATGTTCTGCTGCAAAGGAGAGTTCTAAATTTCTTGCATATATATAGACAATAATTTTGTCCTTTTTTAAACACTTGCGATGAGTGCAGACAGTCGGAGAGTGATACGTTTGCTCTATACATTTGCTATATGCATAATGTACACCGACTACATAAAAAGTTCATCTAGCAAGGATGTACAATCTTTTGTGTTGTGTACTGCTTCCCTCATAGTACTGCTGACGTAAGCAGAATCCACAGATTTAGGAAGATGTTCGGAAGGACCAATCACATCCTTTGAAGGGAAACTGACTTGCTCTATAGCTGACGGCATTGTTTCTTGAACACACATATAGCAAGGTGACTCTAGTGATGACTGCTGTGGCACTATACATAGGTCTTCCTTCTCAGACAATAAACTGCCAATGAATGACACACTTAGTAGGTTTGGCTGCTCGCGACCATCTGAAATTATACTCTGCCTCTGAATGTCCTCCACTGGGTTCATTTGACAGTCAGTCTTATAGTGTAATTGAGATGCGGAGGGGAGACTTTTCCTGAAATAGCATTATCATGGGAGGAAAATAAATACTGGTTTCAACAAGCTCTTTAATGCAGTGCAAATTATTACTAATCTACTTTCCAGGGATCCTTATTCCCTGCACTGCTCTATACACTACTCCCCTTTTCCGTATATAGCTATTCTCTTTACAGCCTGTAATATGGCAGACCTTGCAAACCAGGAAGTGTGACTATTATAATTCTTGTGAGAGCCCAAAAGAATACACTTACTTACTTGGACAAGCCTGTATCATTTTCTGAGTGTGTTAGCTGTTTGTATTTTGTAGTGCAGACAGAAAAACAACAACACATAATTCATACCTCCCAAAGAGTAATTCAAACTTTGAATTCAACTATTGATAAAATATCACAAAATGTTACACACCAAATGTTCACTTCGCTAGAACATTATAAGCATTTACCAGTTCTATTACTTCCATTGCTGTATCTATAGATCTGTTTCTGATAGTTTGTAACTAGCTGAATCTGCAGACTTTCTAAAAAAAGAATTGAATATTACGCATGCTTCATGTAGTATAATGATAACCTCTTTCGTCTCTTTTACTGTCATTGTGCATCCTTGACGATACTCACTGCTGTAGTAATACTCTGCAATCAGAACAATGTAATACTGCATGCAATAATATTACAGCATTGCTTATTGTAAATTCAGTGTTTGAATCCATCTTTCCTGATATCTTCTCGCTGCTTCTCAACGTATGCTGCAAGCTCGGCCTCTAGCTCTACAGTTCGAATGTGGGCGTGCCTGTAAGCGTACGCCTAAGCATAGATAAACAACTCTCTGTTTATCTATGGTCTAAGTAATAGATATACACCAGTTCGCAGTGCATTACGGGGTTTAATTAGTGCGCGAGGTCAAAGTAGCTATAGCTACTTTGACCGAGCGCACTAACTAACCCCGTAATGCACTGCCAACTGGTGTCTAACTGTTTTAGTGCTCTCACTGACCCGAAACAGCCATGGGAGAAAATTGTGCGCTATCGCACACTTACCGCGATAAGTGTGCTTTATGCAGATTTAAAGCGCTGTCGACTTGAGGGTCACGTGAGTAGCACTAATTGAAGTTTGAAGCACCAGCGGAGCGGAAGTCATTACGTAACGTACAATTTTATTTACAGACATAATTAATCCAACCGCACGTACTCAGCAGTGCAGTGTTATCGTATTCGATTTCCGATGGAGCAGACGCGAAGTTCCGTGATCGTTATGGCTAGGTCTAGTGGGATACAGACCCAGCCAAGGTGAGACGTACAAATTAAAGTATGTAGAAAATACTGTTACTAGCCGCAGTGGTTGCACATACTAGGCCATTGCAGGGCGAGTCTGCATGCGTGTGTGTGGATGACGTATATTTTGTACATAATTTAAGGAAACTCCAAATTAATTCCTGTTTCTCGTCCACCGCCCTTTCTGAAGGGACCGCATACTGTAGTACCCACCCCCAGGGTTACTCTCTGCCAACCTGCCTAAACACTAAGAAGTATACAGAATGTACACTGCTGTAGTGCAGGTGAACTAGAAGCAAGAGAGTGCTTCCTGACCACTGGAATATTAGAATTTTTTCCCCCTACACTGTGTGTCAGGAATTTATAGTTCGCTGCTAATCGAACCATTTTCAGTTGGAGGCTGGCTCTAGATCTGGGCCTGTTAACCCAGGTGTGGTTATCTCAGTGAAAAGGAAAAAGGTAATTTAACTGAGGATGCATGGTTATCAACACTTTCAAGGATTCTCCCACTCCAACTTGTATGCTCTTCTTCCTCATTTGTGCATAGGTAGTTGTAACAGTTATAGAGCATGGGCCATCAATGAAGTAGCTATAGCCTAGCCGGGAGGGACCATTAATGCATATACACTGCAAATTGCATCTCCCTCCTAAGAACATAGTAACTAGACTCAGTGTGTGCGTAAAGTGGCCACGCCCACTTGGAGTCCGCTAATGCAGAAAAAACAAGTGGTGTGGTCACAAGATCTGTTAAAAGCATGTACACTTTGAACAGGTTTGGTTGCCTGAGAACCTCTCAACCACGATGAGCATATGCAAACAAAAGAACACTGTGTTTTGCAGATTTCAGGATGATTTGGTTTTCAGGGCGAAAGGAAACAGCTAGCTACGAGAGTGCTTCCTGCCTAGCCCGCTGAAATTTTTTCAAATTCTCTTCTATTGCACTCACCAATTCCTCTCCTAGTCCACACACCTAAAACTTTGCCATGGCAAAGTGTGTGGAATAAGAGAAGATTTAAATTTGTGGAATAGAACATTCATTTCTAGTTATTGCAGTTCAGTGCTGTCTACAAAACAATGCGTAAACAAATGGATCACTTTACACGAATATTTCTCCAATATCAGAAGAATAGAAAGACCAATTAACAACACATACCTTTCCCGTGCAGCCTGTTGCTACCCCCACCAACGAAACACAATCTAGCTGGGTTTCTCTGAGTAAAGTGATCTTAATGATATGTACTTAACTGTACATTTTGTGCTGCCATGGCTGCAACTGAGGCAACCCTATATGGGTTAAAACGACCACTCTATTTTTACAGTAGCTAGAAAAAGCAACAGCAGACAATAATACCATGCACTGTTATTGTCCTAATGGGAATTTCCTTATTTCTGAAATTGGAGAAATATGCATGTAATGTGATCCACTTGTTTACACATTGTTTTGTGACGGCAACTGAGGTAACCCACACTATAGGTTGTAGCTGCAAATCCTTTTTTCCAATGATATATAAAGAGAGATTTTTGGGGCTGACATGAATTGCAACCGTAATTGTGAAGCAAACCTTTACGAGGTCAATTCCATCATAGATAATATAAACCTACGGTTTATATTATCTATGATTCCATGGACAGCTGTTGTGGTAGCCACAGTGTGGGCGGACATCTGCACCTACAATGGTATCAATTTCATGACAGCCCCCTTAAAAAAGGATTTCTATTACCTATATATGGTTTGGATTATCTCAGTTACCATCTATGAAACAATGTGTAAACAAGTAGTCTCATGTTAGTGCTGCCAAATACTGCAAGCTTATTGGTAAGATCTAGAATGACTTGGGTATGATATGATACCTGCTACAGGATGCTTGATACACAATTTGAATTACATTTGAAACAAGGCCTAACAAATAGCAGCTCCGTTCACCAGGTACCCATAATGATTTACAAAAGTGGAATTTAAGGATTGGAACGCAATGCCTCACACAATTGGAATGCTATTACCTAGGGGCGTAATTGCATGTGTATATACACTAGACCCACTACAGTATGACCAGTAACAGTTCTTTGATACAACATGGGTAAGATGACTCTCGGATTAGTATAGTGAGTGTTACACATACGTACCACAGCATTTTGTACGATAGTAGGCATGAATACCATCCACTATATCATGTAGAAAATAAAATCTTAGCTAGTGGCTTTCGGTCCATGTAATTTCTGCTGACCACAGCCCTAAGTTTGATGGAGTCCAACAGGCAGGATTATATTAGGACTCTAACTACAACTTAAGTACGTCTATTATCCGGCCTGCAGGTTGGAGAAGGCAATGTACGGGTGCAGCTACTGCAAAGAAAGTTTTCCATCGATTTCCCAGCTCAGATGCCACGTAGAGGATGAAAAAATGAAACAAGATTACAAAACCGTATATACTTGTGCCTTCTGCAATGAAACCCACGACACCGTTATTGCAATCAAAGAACATGTTCAAGCACGTCACCACACAAGGCCATTTCAGTGCAGTAGCTGCAACACAGTATTCACCTCATTAGCTGCCCTGCATAGACACGTTCGTGCCCATACAGATACAACTACCTTCAAGTGTACTCACTGCAGTAAAACATTTTCTCGCCAAGGCCATCTTAAAATTCATTTGCGGTCCCACACTGGTGAAAAGCCTTTCCAATGTAGATACTGTAATAAGACATTTTCTCTAAAGAGCACCCTCAAAAGCCACTTGAGGATCCACATTGGTGAGAAACCTTATGAATGTAGTTACTGCGATAAGAAATTTGTTCAACGTGGTAGTCTCCAAAGGCATTTGCGGACCCACACCGGTGAGAAGCCTTACCAGTGCAGGCACTGTGATCGGACATTTTCTCTAAAGGACAGTCTTCGATGCCACATGAGGATCCACACTGGTGAGAGGCCTTTCCAGTGTAGCCAATGTGATCGGAAATTTGCTCGAAATAGCAACCTCCAAGTCCACATGCAGACCCACAACAGCGAGAAACTTTTCCAGTGTGGGAAATGTGATAAGAAATTTTTTCGAAAGGACACTCTCCAAGGCCACCTGAGGATCCACACTGGTGAGAAACCTTTCCAGTGTAGGCACTGTGGTAATACATTTACTCGAAGCAGTAGTCTCCAAAAGCACTTGCGGATACATACCAGCGAGAAACCTTCCTCATACCACAACTCAGTAGGTACTTGCCAGTCCATGTGATGAAATGATTTATGCACTGTAAGCAAAGGTTTGCCGAACAAGGTGGAAGGAGCTTTGCACTTTAAACATAAAGACACTAAGCATTCTAAGTGTTCATGATTGTTCTATAAAAATGATTTTGTCGATTATAAATAGGAACTAGGACATTCTAAATGCATGATTTTGAAACGTGTAACGTTTGTAATAATTATGGTCTGGCGTATATATATTATTTTAATGTCTTCAACTCTTTAATCCCTCATGTTTGTATTGTTCTGATCTATCAATTCTGATTTATTTTCAGTGCTATCACATATTAAATTAGTCTGATATTGAACTGCATGATTAGCATGATGGATTGGAATTGAGGATGCATTGATATGAACGGCACCCCATACCAGTACTAGCTGGTTATTTATCTCAATTACCTTTAAAACTACATTTAACAGACTAGCTAGCTATAGAGAATTCAAGCTACATAGTACTCTAGCTATATATGTAGTGCATATGCATGGTACATGAAAAATGCATGACTAGTACTTGTATTGATTAATACGATGATGTATCAAGAATTTATAAGAAAGCTTTCAACTCCCTTCCAGTCCATTTCTATATTATGGTAAGTAACAAAAAAAAAACATTTTAAAAAAATGAAAAAACATATAGGAATGGAATCCCCAAAAGCAACCAAACAAGGTAGGAATGATACCACAGTACCCTTATGGACCCTATATCTTTTGCAACTAGGTCTCATTATACGGAAGTGCTAGTTACATGGGACGACAGGATGTTAGATTGTGGTGTAGATGATTAGGTTTTTGTGAACATACTTTGGTATAATAGAGTAATGTTTTGGAAATGTGTTCCGCACTAACTGTTGGGAAGTGAAAGGTTGTTGTTGCAGGTGAAAGAGTGTAAGTTATATTTGTACCGTGGGTTTCTACTGTACATGGGGTTTGTACCCTGAGTGCAGTTTTATGTATTCCCAAGGGCGAAGCCCGAGGGAATACATAAAACTGCACGAAGGGTACAATCCCATGTTCAGTAGAAACCCATGGTACAGATGACTTGTGCCAGAGTTTTTATAGTGCACCCACTAATTGTGCTTTGAAAATGTTTTTGTAGATAATTAATTTCACAGTTATGAGAAGAAGCCTCAGTAGCCTAGCAACCCTCATGTACCCTAGGGTACATGAATGTACCCTGGCTTCAAAGGTTCAGCTTCTGTACATGGGATTTGTGCACTGTGGCGGCGCCTTTCATACACCCACGCACTATGGTACAAGTGTCATTGTAGGTGTGGATTGTGGTGTAGAATGTGGGGTAAGTGGTACATGTATAGTCTAGTCTAAGAGCATGTATTGCTGCATGTGGAGGATAAGTTGTAGTGTGAGGGGGTGATGTGTGTTGCATAATTGTGAAGTGCCACATTCTATTGGCTGTGGATATGGCTGGTGTGGCATGCCAGGGATTGGTGTGTGTGTGTGTGTGTGTGTGTGTGTATGCATGTGTGTGTGTGTGTGTGTGTGTGAGTAAGGTTGGAAAAATGGCAAAAGATATAGGGATGACAAACCGTAAGGGTATTGTGGTATCATTCCTACCTTGTTTGGTTGCTTTTTGGGGATTCCATCCCTATAATTTGTCAGTGTTCTTGCATTTTTTTTAAATGTTTTTTTTGTTACTTGTTTCTGTTGTTTTTTGGGGGGAGGAGAAAGGTATGAATGATGTTTAGATGGTGTGGTTGCATGGGGTAGATGAGCGGTATTAGCTGTACCCACATATGTGCCATTCATGATAAACTAACAGCACCTATAATGTAAGTCACAGAATGCACTTTGCACTGCAAAGCTTTCAGTGGGGCTTAAAGATACAGCAGAGTAGCAAAATACAGCTAATGTGAATTGTACTACTGACGTAAGCAGAATCCACAGATTTAGGAGGATGTTCGGAAGGACCAATCACATCCTTTGAAGGGAAACTGACTTGCTCTATAGCTGATATGGCATTGTTTCTTGAACACACATATTGCAAGGTGACTCTAGTGATGACTGCTGTGGCACAATACATAGGTCTTCCTTCTCAGACAATAAACTGCCTGTGAATGACACACTTGGTAGGTGTTCGTGACCATCTGAAATTATACTCTGCCTCTGAATGCCCTCCACTGGGTTCATTTGACCGTCAGTCTTGTAGTGTAAATGAGATGCAGAGGGGAGACTTCTCCTGAAATAGCATTACGATGGGAACAAGAGGTATAATTTTCGGGGGTGCGAACGAATTTTTCAGGGGGTCCAATTATTTCAAAAAAAATTCGTTCCGGGGGAAACCAATTTGTGTGTGTAAGAAGCGGAAGAGCTGTTCTTTCGCTTTTTATAGTCTTGTGACCAGACCTAGGCTCGCTCCCCTGCGAGGGGGCGAGGGTAGGTCTGGGCATAGAATATTGCTGGTCTGGACACCCACTTACGACATTATCGCGAACGCGTGAGCTCTATAATAATTACATTCCATTGCGGCACCACCACACAGCACAGTGTTACCTTAGTCGATTTCCGATGGAGCAGACGAGTTCTGTGCGAGCTTCTGTGATCGTTATGGCTGGTGGGATACAGACCCAGCCAAGGTGAGACGTACAAAGTGTGTGCAAATTACTAATGGACTGTTACTAGCCGCAGTATTTAACATACTAGGCCATTGCAGGGCAAGCTTGAGTGTAAGCTTATGTGCATGACATATTTTTTGCATAATTTAATTAAGGCAACTCCAAATTAATTCCTGTTTTCAGTCCACCACCGCCCTTTCTGAAGGGACTGCATACTGTAGTAGGGCCTCTGCCAGCATATATACATAGTAGAGTAGAAGGACGACAGTCCTCTGAGATGGACGTCTGACAAAATTATTAACTGATGCACATTTGAGGACAAATGTGGATAAAGTATTGTAATAAACACTTGGGAGTGCAACAACAAATACAGTATTAGACCACCACTTGCAGTCGCCCTAGTAAAAGATGGTATAACTTTTGAATGGCTGCTAGCACAGATAGTAGAGTAGACAGTTAATATTTGCCACGTGGCAGTACAATGCTGTTCTCCAGTCTGTTTGTCGAGTTATTGTTGCATGGCGCTATGTTCAGTAGCAGCATTTTGACAACATTGTAAATACTGCAATAATTCCCTAGTATACAGTAGATGCAACAGCAGGCTAAAATTGGCCGAGGTTCAATAAGGTGTGATGTTGTCGGCATAATATGGACAGTGCATGGCCACCTGTACAACTCAGTTACAGCCTCAGTGCCAAAAAATGTGCACACAAGTGCAGACCAATTAGATCACATAAAGATGAAAATGGTAATTTAACTGAGGATGGCTATACACACTTTCATGGATTCTCTCACTCCACCTCTTATGCTCTTCTTTGTCCTTATTTGTGCATAGGTAGTTAGTTCCCATACTTAGTATAATTTGAGATAACTCGTGTATACTGGTCATGTACAAGAGTCTCCCTGTATAGCTAGAGAAAGCAATAGCAGACAACATGTGATATGTGCCTTACATACATGGGACAGCTGTTGTGTAGCTATAATATTGGCAGACCTATGCAGCTTTCGATAGTAGCTTCCTGTAACAGTTGTGGCCATAACTCTCCCTGTATATAGCTAGGGAAAGTGATAACCTGGTACCATGTGGCATGTACCTTTACAAGGTTGAACCTGGGTAGACACCTGTAATGAATAATATTATGGTTGCAATTCATGACAGCCCCCAAAAATCTCCCTTCATCACTGGAGAAAAGTATTTCTATTACATAATATAGTGTGGGTTACCTCAGTTGCCAGCTATAAAACAATGTGTAAACAAGTGAATCACTTTGCATGCATATTTCTCCAGTTAAGGAAATTCCCATTAGGACAATTAACACCGCATATCTTGTGCCAACCTGTCACTATCCCCACCAAGATTTAGTGGGATTTCCCTGAATCTTATTGATCTGCACTTAACTGCACATTCTCTAGTGCTGGGGTTGCAACTGACATGTGGGTTAAAACGACCGCTCTATTTTTGCAGAAAGCTAGAGAAAGAAGACATGGTGGTAGCCTGCAGTGCCATGTAGAAAAAAGCTCCCCTATTTGTTCATGACCTTAGTCCATACAACTACATCAACCACACAAAGGTTAAAGTTACCCATTCATTTTTATAGTGATATTATACTTGTTGCTTTGGGGAACAAATTAAGTTGCCATATATAGGCAGATTATAGTTCTATTGACGTGGGTACGTGTGTAATTTTTGCATTCTAATTGGTTGCGGTATTTTGGAAAGAATACACAAATCTCTCTACATTATTGATTTTGAACAGCAAAGGCATTCATTTTGTCTGCACTCAGTGCATCTTCTGGATATTTTCTATGGCTTGGGACATTTTAAAGTAGAAATATTTCACTGGTGTCAGGGTACTTCTTTCCAAATTAGGTTCATATTACTGTAACTGGGGAAAGCTTGAGTGAAGCCGAGGAAGTGCTGTATGTCCTGCTTGGTAGCAGTACAACTAACTTATATATCATTCCGACAAAAGTTGCATATCTGTTGAAGGCATCCAGAAATGAAGGTAGGTAAGCCGGTGTGCTATAACTTTGTAGAAACGTGAAAATTGCCACAACCTTAACACTGCAAAAACAAAAGGGGTTGTTGTAACCCAGCTAGGGTTATCTGAGTTGCACAACAATGTGCATGACAAGCAGATCAATTACATTTCTTGACCATGCACTACAGGTCTCCAATTTCAGATAGAAGGTACACAATTAAGCTAAGTCATGTATTCCAGGTAGCTACAAATAAGGATTATAGAAACATTAGAAGTGAAGCAGCATAACATTTCTACGGCTCCTGCAATTAAGAAACATCACAAGTGCTGCTGCACTTATAACATTTAGCTATCTGTAATACGTGACTTAGCTTAATTGTTTACTACCTATGGTGGTCAAACAACGTAATTCCATGCACATTCTTGGATATTAAGCTGCAACTCCGGTAACCTGAGCTGGGTTAAACTTCTTCAGCGTTGGCACACTACTGCTAGCTAGCATCACAACAGAGGCTCTAATTATAAACATGGCAAAACATTCCTAGCAAACTTAGCAAGCATGAAAGACTGCTAGTATCTTTGATAGCTGGCCATCAAAACCTGAGCACAGCATCATTTTGGCCCAAAATGGCATCTGGTAGTGTAACTACTTGCACAGACATACGGAAACACAACAAATCTGGCTATTAACTAAGAGCTGTAGTCTTCTTATGGCTCCCGGTGTGTGGGCATTGTGGTCATTCAGTATTGAAAATTGAAACTAGGTCTTCTGTGGGTGCAAAGGTATTTGCAAAAAAATTGAATTTTGAATTTACTGAAATTTGACCTCTATTCAGCAGCCAGATAGGTGCAATTGGGCCTGTTCTGATTTTTCAGTATGAAAATTAAAAACTGAAAATTAAATTTGCTAAATTAGCAGATTCAATTATTTGAAAAATCTAAATAATATAAAAAGATAAGTACAAATTGATTTTGCCGAATCTCCAAATTTAACATTCAGTCTTTGGATTAAAAATTGAGGCCATACCAATTAAATTTTTATGTTGCTCGGGGCCTGACCTACCCACTTTTTGCTAAAATGATTCAAAAAATGATAATTAATTATGTGATCTATTATGCATGTACGTATGTATAAATACGCCGTGAAATAGCGTGTATTGCATGACTCAGTGAAAAGCACCTCAAGACCGTCCAAAAGCCTCAGATTGTGAGCCGTAAATGGGAAAATTCCTTCGTAGAATTCTTGGTTGCAGCCAATCATATGTTATGGTATAAAATGTTTGACTTACATTTGATGCAAGGCCTAACAAATAGCAACTCTGTTAATCAGTGACTAGTATTTCGTCCAATTCTGCTGGACGCAGACCTAAGTATTAGAGTCCATCTCTGGCAGGATTGTGGTCTTCATAGCAGTCTTTTGACTTCTCTAATGCAAACAACCTCGTATATTTCTCATGTAGCTACATTCTCTATGCTCAGACTCTAATAACTGTACATAACTTATGTATATTTTCCGGCCTGCAGGTTGGAGATGGCAATGTATGGGTGCAGCTACTGCAAAGAAAGTTTTCCATCGATTTCCCAGCTCAGATGCCACGTAGAGGATGAAAAAATGAAACAAGATTACAAAACCGTATATACTTGTGCCTTCTGCAATGAAACCCACGACACCGTTATTGCAATCAAAGAACATGTTCAAGCCCGTCACCACACAAGGCCATTTCAGTGCAGTAGCTGCAGCACAGTATTCACCTCATTAGCTGCCCTGCATAGACACGTTCGCTCCCATACAGATACAACTACCTTCAAGTGTACTCACTGCAGTAAAACATTTTCTCGCCAAGGCCATCTTAAAATTCATTTACGGATCCACACTGGTGAGAAGCCTTTCCAATGTAGACACTGTAATAAGACATTTTCTCTAAAGAGCACCCTCAAAAGCCACGTGAGGATCCACACTGGTGAGAAGCCTTTTGAATGTAGTTACTGCGATAAGAAATTTGTTCAACGTGGCAGTCTCCAAAGGCATTTGCGGACCCACACCGGTGAGAAGCCTTACCAGTGCAGGCACTGTAATCGGACATTTTCTCTAAAGGACAGTCTTCGATGCCACATGAGGATCCACACTGGTGAGAGGCCTTTCCATTGCAGCCATTGTGATCGGAAATTTTATCGAAATAGCAATCTCCAAACCCACATGCAAACCCACACTGGCGAGAAACATTTCCAGTGTGGGAAATGTGATAAGAAATTTTTTCGAAAGGACACTCTCCAAAGCCACTTGAGGATCCACACTGGTGAGAAACCTTTCCAGTGCAGGCAATGTGACAATAAATTTTCTCAAAGCAGTAGTTTCCAAAGGCACTTGCGGACACATACCAGCGAGAAACCTTCTTCATAGCACGACTCGGTAGGTACTTACCGGATGTCAATCCATGTGATCGAATGATTTTATAATTTATGCACTGTAAGCAAAGGTTTGCCAAACAAGGTGGAAGGAGTTTTGCACTTTATAGATATAAACACATTAAGCATTCTAAGTGTTCATGATTGTTCTATAAAAACGAATTTGTATATTCTAAATTGTAGGAATTATAATATAGGACCTTTTAAATGCATGATATTGAAACGTATAATGTTTAACATGGTCTGGCGCATATATATATACTTATGCCTTCATCTCTTTCAAATTTGTACTGTTCTGATCTATTGATTGTTTTATCTTCAGTGCTATTAATCATAAATTAGCATGATGTTAAACTGAGTAGCATTAAAAAACGGCTCTGCTTGTGATGAGTACAGACAGTCGAAGAGTGATAAGTTTGCTATATGCATAATGTACACCGACTACATAAAAAGTTCATCTAGCAAGGATGTACAATCTTTTGTGTTGTATACCACTTCCCTCATAGTACTACTGACGTAAGCAGAATCCACAGATTTAGGAGGATGTTCGGAAGGTCCAATCCCATCCTTTGAAGGGAAACTGACTTGCTCTATAGTAGATGGCATTGTTTCTTGAACACACATATTGCAAGGTGACTCTAGTGATGACTGTTGTGGCACAATACATAGGTCTTGCTTCTCAGACAATAAACTGCCAGTGAACGACACACTTAGTAGGTTTGGCTGCTCGCGACCATCCGAAATTATACTCTGCCTCTGAATGTCCTCCACTGGGTTCATTTGACAGTCAGTCTTATAGTGTAAATGAGATGCAGAGGGGAGACTTCTCCTGAAATAGCATTATCATGGGAGGAAAATAAATACTGGTGTCAACAAGCTCTTTGTTTGTGCAGTGCAATATGATTACTAATCTAATTTCCAGGGCTCCGTATTTCCTACACTGCTCCCCCTTTCTATACATTCTCTTTATGGCTTGTAATATGGCAGATCTTCCAAATTAGGAACTGTGACTACTTTTTCTGAGAATCCAAATAATACACTTACTCAAGTGTGTTTGGACAAGCCTTGAATTCTGTGCCTTTTTCTGAGAGTGTTAGCTGTTTGTGTCGTGTTTTGCACTGCAGACAGAAAATATCCAAAGAGTTTGGCTTAATTAATACCCCTCAAAGAATGATTCAAACTCTGGATACAATTATTGCATTACACTGATAAAACATCACACAATGTCATATTTGTATCACACACCAAGGGTTCATTTTCTTAGAACATAATATTATTTGTGGCACACATCATGACCAGTGTTCACTTTACTAGAACATTAAGCACTCACCAGTTCTATTACTTCCACTGCTGTATCTAGAAGATCTGCTTCTGACAACCTGTAGCTACCTGAATCAGCAGACTTTCTAAATGGATTAAAAATATTACAAATACTTCATATAATATTTCAGAAAGCTAAATAACCTCTTTCGGCTCTTTTGCTGTTTCTGAGTCATTGCATCCTTGATGATACTCACTTCTGTAGTAATACTCTGCAATAAAACACACAATACAATACTGTATACAATATTACTACCGTAATAGCATCACAATTCAGTGGTACCTCTTGAGAGCTCTCTTTAATCCATCTTGGCAGAGATCTACCCACAGAGTCCTCCTCACATTCATGTGCAATAGGTTCTTCAGCTTCAGCTTCTGCAGACTGATTCTTGCAGTGTACAAGCAGAAGTGCCACCACATGCTTGCATCGACCTTCCCTTCCAGCCTTGCAGTTGCAGTGTGATCCAGTAATACTGCCTGCAATAAAAGGCATTTATTATAGATTTTCAAGTCCGCTATAGTATCAGTTGATAAGCCTATTGATTTCATAAATTAATTAAGCATTACTGACTGAATATTTTATTTCTCCAATAGAGCCTTACCGTCATGACCGATGTGTGCTGAGACCACATATGGGATACCAGAAGCTCCCTTGCCGTCATGTGATTGTACTGCATGCAAAAAGAGGAAATCAAACCTACGTACCAGTTGCAAGCATCACTGAGCTACATATATAGGCCGTAAAAGGAAACCATATCATTAACAATTATACTGCTACAAAATGGGATGTGTCTCCCATCATAAATATAGAATTACACAATGATTTGCAACTTTGCCAACATTTGTCTATTATGTTTGCCGACACAATCTCAAAAAAAAAAGCTGGTAACTCATCACATGATTGGACTAGCAGTCCATTAGGCTCAGCTGAATGTAGCACATTTCCTTTGCATTGTGTTTTGGTAGCTGCAAGCATCTTTATCTTTGGAGCTATATGCTCCTGAATTGGTGGATCTGGTACACTTTAATGCACATATGCTTAGACCAAAGTTTGTACAGCATATCTTCACATGATAGTCTGATAAATAATTAATTTGAGGGGAGTGAAGTACTAAAAAATAAATTACAGAATGAATAAGTACACTGCATAAATTGAAGTACCTTTGTGCAATTAAGACAATCAGAAAAAACAAACCTTTCCCAACAAGTCTGCCTTTACCCTCCTCTCTAACAGCACACACATGCTCCTGGTACTCCAGTCCACGGGCATAGGCTCCAGAGTCCATTGCATGCTCTAGGATAGCCTGGGACTTCAACACAGGAAACTGAAATTGCCCTGCATAAGAAAACATGAATGCAATAGGTTTATTAGCTACTGGCACATAGAAATTAGGACCCAAATCCAGTACATACTTCTCTTGATCAACATCTAATCTTGACCACTACTATTTACACAATTGGTTGTCACTATTTGAGTCAAAAGTACGTATGTATTATGTTCAAGCATAGTTAACTTGCTTAGTCTAACAATTTTTATCTACTCTCAATCATGGTTCTTGGTGCAAAACATTTCCAATTTACACAGGACAACTGTAAATGTCTGCTTTATTTATTATCTCATCTGCTGCCTGAAGTAACGGCAGAAAATTCCAGGAGTGGTTGCAATTCTAAATCAATGCTTATGAAAATATACATGAAGTTCGTGTCCTTATCAATCAAAAAACTGTTTGTTCAATTGAACTGACTGACTATCATCATGGTGTACAGCGATGAACGTCACAGGTACACTGCTGAGTGAGCCCAGGTTATACAAAAGTGAACGAATATGGAGAGAGGTTCAACAGGTAGTTGAGAATCGGTGACTCATGTTAGCAGAATAAGCCTGTAGCAATATGCACATACCAGGGGTCCTCAAATTATCTTGATCCTGTTCATAACCATCTGTCAGTGACTCTTGATGTGGACTACTTCCTGAGTTTGAGGATCTGAAGCCCACTTTCATCTCAGCAACCGTCTTGAGTGACTTTTGGTATTGCTCCTGAAATCTGACCGAAGAATAATAAACCATAGCTTACATTTTTTGTAGATTGACAAAAATTTTGGATGGATAATCCTGTGGAGTATACCATATTTACCTTTCCAATGAACCCAAATCCTTATAGAGCAATGCCAAGGTCACACCCACTGCTGTTCCCGCTGAGACATACCTCACCGAGCCACCACTAAAGCCTTTACTAAACTCAAGAGAGTACTCTAAAGTGTCAGGTTTGCAGGTGGCATGAGCACTAGTGTTCTCACTGGGAGCTCGCTCAAGTAGATGTGCTAGGCTATAGAGGGGAAGACTTCTCCTTTCAAACGAAGTGTCCTGAAAAGCGGTGGATAGTTTAAGAGAGGAAAGCCCATTTTGAAAAATTATGCTCTGCTTGTAATCAGTGTAAACAGTCTTTTGTAGGAGAGTGGAGGGTTCTTGCTCCATGTAGTGTACGGTAGTCACCTGAAGGAAGAAGAAGACCATACTACTTACTTATTAAAGTTTTATTCTCCTCTCTGCTTGCGTACACTAGACCTATACATGTCATTGTATCTTAGGCTTGCTCCTTCATTTCTCCCTACACAACCCAAGGACCGAATGATTCTCTGCAGTATAACTGTTAATTACATACTATTTTAGCAACAACAATTTACCCCTAAAGACAAGAGTGTGATTATTTCCATAATCGCACACTTTTTGCAATTGCACATTGTTTCAGTTCAACAAAGGCTGGAACTGCAATACCGTAGACGCTGGTTGTTAAGCGCATATCTTTATTAAGCGCACATTATTTATTAAGCGCATAGTTTATTGAGGGTCGTACCCATTACATGTTAAGCGCATGCGCATAATATTTGATCGACAGCGAATGGCAGAAGCTGCTGAACTAGCACTGCAACCCCAGCAGAAAGCGAAAGAGTTACACCAGAGAAGAGAAACTGAAGATAGTCCGCTACTACTACAAGAATTTGTACCAGACATGTAGAAATTATACAAGGACCGTTCAGCGCTGGCTACAAGCTGGCTACCTTTACCACGCTTTCTTCGACCTGGAACTTCACAGGTGATAGTCCCTCCGTGCCTGAGTAAGTGCTAAAATACCCGCGAAAACTCGAGAGGAACATGGCCAACGACAATAGCATCCTTGAGGAGACTGACGGCGAATCTGTCATGGCTGTTGCCCTCCTCCCGCTCCAAGGTTAGTACCTCCCCAACTAACGGCCGCCAGATCCGTTTGTAGATGTGATGGCCACGAATGACGCTCTCCAAGATACACTCTTCACTCTCTGCCATGCTTGTAAAATCGTACCGGTAATAGCGGAAGTACCACCTAATTTAATTTTACATCATTTATTAATCGACTACTTCCTATTAAGCGCATATTCGCTGTTAAGCGCATATTTCCTTGTTGTCAGCTGTTATAAGCGCATGCGCTTAACAACCAGCGTCTACGGTATGTGATTACTATGGAATCACATGGATTCTTGTGCTATTTGGGAATAATTGCACTTACAATATACCATATTCGGTTAAGATGACTTCAGGCATTTTTGCTGCTATGGCAACAACAATTCTTTGCATGTAATGTTTATCACACGGAAATGTCATCTTTCAAATTTGAAGTAAATTGGATATTAAATGGAGTAGATATGACCTCACAAACGTATACACATTTTATATGGGCCCATATGAGGGATTTGGTCTGGAGGCGCCTCCAGACCAAATCCCTCATATGAACATATATAAAATGTGTATAAGTTTGTAAGGTCATATCTACTCCACGTAATGTCCAATTGACTTCAAATGTGAAAGATGACATTTCTGCGTAATAAACATTACATGCAAGGAACTATTGTTGCCATGGCAGCAAAAATGCCTGAAGTCATCTTAACCGAATATGGTATATTGCACTCGCTTCACTAATGCAATTACCTTACCTATTGCTCATGCAATTATTCCCAAACTCCACTTGAATCCATGTGATTACCCATACAAATCATTACTGTTCATACATGCAGTGGCTAAATATCTCCATAATCTAACATACTACTCACTGTATGAGGCCGATGAAAAATCTTAGATGCCTAAAGGAAGAAACAGTCCAGTGGTCATGTTTCATTAAACCTGTCATGAATACAGCCTTACAGGAGCTGTTCTCATCCCCGTTGCTTCAGCACGGGTCTGGTCAAGCTTAGAGTGATGAATATACAGGCTTGACTAATGCAGTGAAAGAAGCATAAATGCAAACTCAAACACTCCATGTGATAGTCTTGGAATAGAATACAAGCACACCTTGTGGCGCAGGGAAGCAGTGAAGAGGTACTGGATGAAAGCAAGAAGCTCAGAGTGTGAGCACTGTACAGAGGGGTTGAATTCAGTCTTGGTGATGATACAATAGAAGGGGTGCTGCATGGGCAGATATTGGGGGGGGGGGGGGGGAAGATGATGCAAACCGGTGTCTAGTCAGCTTCCCAATATACTTGTATGATGCAATGCAAACAGGAGGCCGAGAAGGACATAAGCAAACTGTGTAACACAATTACAAATTCTTACAGCTCTACATACATGATATAATGTTATTATATGCAAGCCATATGCAAGCTGAAAGAAATTAGAGAATACATCACTTGTTTCTTGCCTCATCAACAATCGGAACCAGCATCTCCATCATTTCAGCTCTCATTATATCTGCTTCTAATAGATAATAAACACATTATTATAAAAGTGTTTATTCTCTTGTCCATACTTTAGGTACGTGTATGTGAAAGACTGGACTTTGTAACAAACGATACATTCTGACGTCCTTGCTTGGTACACCTATTTCACATCTTCAGCTACTAAACTAATAAGAACACTTGGGAATACCTAAATGTAGCCTTGTTCCCAGTCTTCACTTCCAGCACGTATATATACTGGGAATGGAGACTAGGCAGGATTCTCTCTAAAGCGTGGTAGCATGGCGCAGTGCCATGTTGAAAGCTTCTTCTTAAGTTTATTCATAAGGACAGAGCCCGCCCTGGCGTGCGCAGTACATTTAAGAATGCACCCATGCAATGAGAGAAGCAGTCAATGACAGGCAGATACATCAATCACAAGGATATTTGCTAGGATGGTTCTAAACTGTCCAGGTGGCTCCCAGGAGTGCACCAAGACGTTTTTCTCTGCCAGGAGAGGAGTTGACTATGCCAGGAAGGCAAAACAATGATACTTTTACTAGGAAACAGGCACAATTGACGGGGGGGGGGTGGGAGTTCCAAGAGATAGTGACTTGGGGCTTACCACTGCCAGGAGACAGTGATTATAGTAGTCATTTTGCCAGCTCACCCCCCCCAATACCACTTTGATAAATTTTCTAGGGAGAACCCTGCTGGGAATGAGGATACCTACAACACCCTATGAGCGAAATCATTGCCACATTGACATCATCATACATAATCCAGGCCAGTCATTGGCCGAATTAAGCTCACTTGTGTTAATTGGCAAGATCCACATATATACAAACCTGCATTAGACTGTCTACCATCTTGGACGACCACAATGTGTCCAGCGGGGTTTGCAGATGACCATTTCTGGAAAGCACTGGGCACTCCTTTTCTGATGGAACATCTTCTATTCGTTCTCTCCAGCATACCCTCCCACTGGACGAGCAACAGGGGTGACGTCAGCTTAAGTGAGCAGGCAAGAAAGAGTATGGATGGATTTAGTACACTCATCTTAATCTCCACTCTGCAGCTATTCATTAAGGTACAGAGTAGTGCAATATATCAAAACTATGCCACTTGAGTCTATCGCATTTGTATTTCCATACATAGTATCTCATTCAGGCATGTGTAGAAAGCAATCTATGTGATCTGAGCAATAACAATGCAATTATATAGCCTCGTTCATAAGCTAATATACAGCTGGAAGCTACAGTACGACACATTCTGTGCAAAGGAGCACCTTGAAATTGGAATTTATAAAGGTCACTGGTTCGTGAGTTTTGCTACGATATTAGTAGATGGTATAGCAATTCTGGTTTGGCTGGACTATTTTCCTTCATTTTCGTTATGTATGTGCATATACTTCATACGTTATATATGTGCACATTATCCAGCACTAATGAGACTGCATTCTATGGCCACAAATCATGCAATACACACATACATACACTTTTTTTACAATTATACACACACACACACACACACACACACACACACACACACACACACATTTCCAGGAATACCTGATGAGAACTTGGACACACCAGTGGTGTGACGATCGTTGATATGACATCAAATTTGTCCCAATCCAAAGAAATATCTACTACACAAAAATTAAAAGCATGATTATTACACCTTATATGCAGTCTGAAACCTAACTCACCATGGATGTGTAAGCACATGCAAGAGAGTTCTTTCACACAGTAGTTACTGATAAGACTTTACCTTGCTTCTCTAAAGGATCAGTTCCTAGTGGTCCTTCAAAAACAGCAGGAATGGATAGAACTGGTCGGCCTTCCTTAGACAACAGCAGGATGTTATACCACGCCCACTGAGCTAAGCTCCACCCCCTGCACAGCTCCAGTTGAGGGCTGCCATTCTCAGGAGCAAACTGGACACAGCCAAAGCTACAGCCTGGAACCTACACACAAAGGTAGAGGAGGATCAGTGACTTATGTGTCAGTCTATTACGACAATACCCTACGTAGCTGATGATAAGTGAAGGAGTACTGTGGACTCTTGATACCGTATAGCGGGATTTTTCGAGGGAGAATATTTTCACGAATTTCGCGGCCTTGCGACTATCCGTGAAAATATTCTCTGTGAAATTTTTAGTTTTCAGCACGTGACCTATTGAGCGCAAGTGCAGGTGCAAAATCGACCTTGAATGATGGCACTATACAGTGCGTGGAGTCGGCACTACCACTGCCCGATGGTTCGCTATCAATGCAGGTACCGGCTTCCAGCATTGCAGCTGCCAATAAAGCCGTGAAAGCCATACTACCGGCGAAGAGCGAGACAGGAAGGCAGGAGCGGGGGCGTACGACCACTTCACTGCACTGCCGAAGAGAAGGCTCGAATTGGAAAGAATCATGGATTCCAAAGTATAACTCACACTCATGACGCCTTTGTTCTCGAAACAAACTCGAACGATCGAAGATAGCGTAGCACGTGTTAGGTAGGCGTGGCTTTGTTTTAGTGGCACCGTGAAAATTTTCCCCCCAAAATTTCCATTTGGCCGTACATACCGGCGATTCGCGAAAAATTACAAAGTACACAATGCTAAATGGGTCCTGTAGTGTCCTTATAGTTATTTGCAGCTATGGCTGGTGACAATCCCATAACGGGAAGCAACTAGCCCTGTTCCAGACTCCGCATGTAGTACATAAGAAAAAGCAAGCAGTGAAGACTGGGAACGAGGCTAATCCAACCCGCCTTCAAAATACTCCATGACTGATAATAACTATGGAATCCTACTACAGAACTCAAATCTCTATAACAGACGTATCAAATGTACATGTAATTTTGGAACGATAAAACAAGGGTACAGTACCTTTTTTGATATTCCACTGATGTAGGAGAGTCTGGTTTGTCTGTGCATGTTCCCATCATCAATTACCACTTTGTGACCCTACCAGGGGAAAATCAAGATAGTAAACTAAGCAAACATGGATAGTAAACTAAGTAAACGTGGGGATACCACCAGACAATTCTGCCCATTTTAAATTGCACAAAGCAGAGGGGCAAAAATATGTGTAGCTAAAATCAGACAGAGAAATTAAGAGCCACCTCTACCCACTATGATGTAATTAACCTAAGAGCTAAGACCTCACACTCAACACGCATTTAGATGGAGATTGCATGCAAATTAATGAAATTTTCATACCAACAAAATGAGTCCCTGGGCAGAGGAGCAGTAAGCCAGCTAGTAGCTATATCATTTATGAATGAATGAATTGACTATTGACCATCATCTATTACAAGAGACTGTAAGTGAGTGAATTCTTTATTATGCTAGCAGGTACACTGGCCCGCTAGCAGGTATACTGGCCCGCTAGCAGGTACACTGGCCTGCTAGCAGGTACACTGGCCCACTAGCAGGTATACTGGCCCGCTAGCAGGTATACTGATCCACTAGCAGGTATACTGGCCCGCTAGCAGGTATACTGACCCACTAGCAGGTATACTGACCCACTAGCAGGTATACTGACCCACTAGCAGGTATACTGGCCCACTAGCAGGTATACTGACCCACTAGCAGGTATACTGGCCCGCTAGCAGGTATACTGATCCACTAGCAGGTACACTGGCCCGCTAGCAGGTATACTGATCCACTAGCAGGTATACTGACCCACTAGCAGGTATACTGGCCCGCTAGCAGGTATACTGACCCACTAGCAGGTATACTGGCCCGTTAGCAGGTATACTGATCCACTAGCAGGTACACTGGCCCGCTAGCAGGTATACTGATCCACTAGCAGGTATACTGATCCACTAGCAGGTACACTGGCCCGCTAGCAGGTATACTGATCCACTAGCAGGTATACTGACCCACTAGCAGGTATACTGGCCCGCTAGCAGGTATACTAGCTGGCCCGCTAGCAGGTATACTAGCTGGCCCGCTAGCAGGTATACTGGCCTACCAGCAGGTATACTGGCCCGCTAGCAGGTATACTGGCCCACTACCTCCTCTTCCAAGCTGCTTTTTTAGAACTACTTTCTGGAGGTATACTAATCCATACACAGTATAGAAGCCACCTTCTTGAGCTCGGCTACAATCTTCTGAATGACGATCCGAAGGTTGGCTCGAGGGTCACTGCGATACAGCTCTGCAGCTGAGATCCTGACATGGCTGTCTACTAGTTCCTGGTAGTAATACAGGGTCCTTCCCTAAAAAAAGAAGAAAGAGCAATTTACAGTAACAAACCCAGGCCTTCCACGCTATTTATCTCTACACAGTATAGCATGCTGAAACTCCGTCGCTTTGCCCTGCACAACCATCATCACCACTTTCAGCTGCTGGCTGGGTTGTTTCTTTGTCACTTTTATCAAACTCACCTGTCTTCTCCAGGTCTTGTTGTATAAGCACGACAGCCCCCCCCCCCCCTTAATTAATTATTGATAAACGATTGCAATTTGGGGGAGCATCTACCCCCCCATCTAGTCCCACCGTCAATGTGATGCTTAAAACGCTTATGGGTTGTGTTCCTTCTAAGGCTCGTAATCAGCCCATAACAGTCTCGTCCAAGCCAAAAAATCCTAATCAACCTGAGCAAACAGTTCCCGCACTGAATCATTCTGATTTTATAAATATCTGATTTGGCATAAGTGACCAAATATCTCATAGTATCTATTATTGCACAAATAGTTTCAAATGAATGTGTAGTGAGTGAACAGCCTTAGAACTTCTAGTTGTATTTGTTTGCCGATGTTACTTTTCTGGCAATACTTTCTCCATTTGCAAAAGAAATCGAGTGTTGACTAACTCACAAAGGAGTGCCATAACTAGAGACTGCAGAAGTGCTCTGAGGATCCAGCTCAACTACCTGAAGCACTACCTGTGTTTGTATGACCATTTCCAATGGGTCAGGTGCTCAGGTAGCACAGTGGTAACAGGAAGCATGCCAATCTTTAACTCCTTTCAAAGTGACGTCTGTTCCAAACTCGATAACTGATATGAGAATGTATAGCAAGTTGATATGTAGCCTCGTCCCCAGGCCACATACCCTGAAAATAGTGGCCTAGTATCCACTGTTTGCACATGCGCGAATAAATAATTATTGCTAACTGTACAGAAAAGGGTCAGTAAAATTATCCATAAACCTTCTTGTAGCTACTGAGGCAGTATACACATAGTAAGTGGAGAATTAGAAACCTGATTCTGACTTTCTGCAACTGAAATGGCTTTCTAACCAGTCAAGAATAGCAAAACAACCTGTAATTTGCTATCCACTATGATTATGGTAGCCATCTATGTTCATACATAGCTAGCTATGTGCACGCATAACAGACTACATACTTTTTGAATCATTTCTGCAAAATGTTGGGTCACCCAGGTCCAAGCAACATAAAAATAATTTGCTACGGTCTTACTCTTACAGAGTAGTGAGTCAGCATGCAGGGTTGGACCTGGTGACTTGTTAACCATGGCCCCTCATTTGTGGGGCCCTCATTTGTGGAGCCAATGAAGTAAAAGATCAGAGCACGTATTTGCATACACGTGCTCAGCGAGCTACTGTGCATTAATTAGAAAGCCCACTCGCCGCCGCTTCTTTATACTATACGGCTATTTAAATAACTTACTGAGAATGAGGGTCCGACAAATATGATGACATCCACCTTTTGTAGCTGGGTCATCGCCTCTCTACCTCAGACAGTCTGCAGGTCCTACAGATCATCAGAAGCTACAGGAAAATGGGCGGGGCTCCGCGATGGCTCGTAATTGAAGGTCTCGGGACCAGAGTGGTCTAACCCATAGATATTGAGCTTGCCCCCACCAGAGTATACATAATGTAGAAAATGAAGGAAAAAAATGGGCAACCCTCTTCTCCCAACGGAACCCTAGGCCATGTGACACTGCCACGTTAAGGGGTGAACGGGCAGGTCGTTCCGGCTGACCGAGCCTTCAGCCTTTCGGGCGCCTGTCCGCTATGGTACAGGGATCGTCATTGGGTCTGTTTAGTGTGCCAGGCTTTGGGAATCAAGGGAGGAACACGGACGGATCCTAGGCCGTACTGTCCGAGACCACCGTGGCAGTTGCCAAACCACGTTACCCTCTACCTGAACACACATGGTCACAGCCCGGAGCTAACTGCTCCACCCACTATACTTATGTTAACATATTTATTAAGTTTGAAAAAAGGTTACGTTTTGCTTATGGGTTTAATTAACGTAACACAGAAATCAATTAGGATGACGTCAGGCACGAAACTAGCGCCAAACCCGAGACTAATTCTTTCAGCTCCCGAAAGATATTTTATCAAGTGCTGTGGGTTAGACCACTCTGGTTCTGAGCCCTTCAATTGATTTGGGGGCCATCAGCTGACGGAGTGTCTGCAGTGAAGGTAGAAGATGCAGTTATCTTTTTATCTGCCTATAAATTGTGTCAATATTGGTGGTGTCTACACTGTAGTGATGCTGACCCTGGTACCCGACGGAGGTACCTATGGTGCAAACGGTAACTCTGCAATGTGACTCTAGTATCCTATTAAAATTTCTGTGATGTCTGCTGTGCTCGTGCCGTGCTCGTATTATGCAGTACCTGTGTGTACCCATGCACTGTGCATAGCTTCATGATCAGGTACCACTACTGCTCATTTTATGCGTACATGGACGCTGCAGAAGCGGGTACGATGGTAGAATGTAGCTACCAGCCACCATCTCTGGACATTTGGCTTTAGGCAACATGAGAGAATGGAACAGTAGGGGGAAAACAACCAAACAAAAGCTTTTACCACTTAACGAACGCATTCAACCTATTGAGGCTCAGCACTTTCCTTTACAGACTGTGTCAAAGCAGTGAGCAAAGCTATTCAAAATTACTACATACATACATGTACTACATGTGTTCTTCCTATGCATGTAGCTGCAGCTATGGGCTAGATTTTTAGCAGTAGCTATACTAATTTCTATTTGGTCGTGTAGTCTGTAATCTGGCATGCGGCTATCATGGTGTGTACTCGATGACATAAGAAGGGTAGGCCTTGGTATTCACGTACACAATGTACTCATTCTCTCCAGCTTTCCTGGCACCCTGCAGAGGAGAAGGACACAAAGCAAAGCAGTAACCACTAGTATAATATTATACTACCATAGATAATATAGCATATACCCACATTGTCACATATATCTGAATGCTGTAGCCATGCCTACATATACATGTACACACTCGGCATTGCACGGTCTGTTGCTATAAAGTACAAGTTGTTTAGCTAGTATCGTACCATCATACAGCCACACGGCATCTCCTAGAGTCAGGGTCTCAAGTAAGAGCCTGTGAATTGGTTTACTTGCACATACAAAGTACGTACGTAGTATCTAGTAATTAATGTCATCATTGTGTTGGATGTAGCTAGCGTTCATGATAATATGAAGCCTACTAAGCATGCTAGCCCTAATGTATTACCTGAACAGAATCATAGTATGCTGGCTGTCCTTGTCTCCTTAATGTTTTCTTGGGTTCCCTACGAAGTGAGTTGTGGGTTTGTCCGATGGGAAGCACCTGTAGGAAAAACAACAACACACTCTATTAAATAATATCACCGAAAATATCCCACCCAATGACAGAAGGAGGGAGGGATTAAACAGTTACCTATGACCCTATACAGTATTACATATCTATACAAGGCTTATATGTAAGAAATATATACAAATTCCCTGATGAACACAAAAAATATATAATATCTTTTGCATGCTCATGCAAATTCCTAAATACACAGTCAAAGTATATACATGGGAGTAGTGCAAATGCATTGCTCACCCCGCCCCCCAAAAAAAATTTGTTTTATAATGTGGGACAAACTTTTGCATCTCCAAGGAGCACCAGGCAGGCAAACATCAGCCTTGGTGAACCGCCTCTCCAGTATGAATTGCATTTCTTAGGGTTGTCACTAGGGAAGAGAATAGCCAAAAAAAATCATTACATGTAGCCATGTAGCTATATTATATCTAATTATTGAACTCTGTATTTCATAATGGGTAATTGGTATGTGTACCTGAAATATATGCCATGACCAAACAGTCCAGATTGACTGAGCCTTTGATCCAATCCTTCATCACAAATTACTGACTTCTGAGCAGACGATGTGTGATAAAGCAGCCTCTCGTTGACATCGTATCCTTCAGGTCTTCCCCTAACAACATGCTTTTTCTCACTTTGGTAACGTGCCCACAAGTCCATGTTTTGTATCCTTTGTACTTTTGTAACACTGTATGAACATTTTTCTACAAGGGCAGCTGTAACACGTGTCCACTCTTCAGAACCGCGAGGGAGCTCAATCAAATGGTACCGTTTACTGTGAGCATCTGAAGAACACTTTGTGCATTCGCTCCACCCCTGTGGTGCTTCAAGGGTGGTCTCAGCACCTCCTATATTGAAGGATAAGTAGCATTAGAATTATTGCAAGTAGCTGACTGGCCTCAGACCCAGACCTTTCCTGGGGGTGAAGTCAGGATGAAATAAAAACTGGCACAGGGAGGCACGTGTAAAAATACAACTCCAGCATCTAGCTAAGCTTAGCAATTGTGTAAGTCAGCATAGCATTTTAATTAGCAACTAGTCACTCCAATTTTTATTACTTTTTAGCATTCATTAAATAATTGTGTAGAATTTCTACTGCACAGTGATTACTATTAATTAGCTATTTACCGTAATAGCTATACTGAAGTTTATACTTGCCCTCTCTTGGGGAGACAATTTTAATCCTCTCGGCACAGTAGAACATGTATATACAAATGAAACAAGAGCAGAGAAGCCAAGCGAGCACTACGTATATGATGATCATCCCAAAGGGAAGGTGCTGCAAAAAGATATAGAATGATCAATGCTTAAACAATTAATGAGCAACTACTTTTCTAGCCTCGTTCCCAGGCTCTAGTGGCCTGGGAACGAGGCTACTACTTTCTAGCTTTTGCAGGGATTGTGGCTGATCTTGGTGGTTTGATAGGCGTGATAATTGGCTATGAATCTCATTAATAATATGATTAATTGACTCCTGTTCAGCACTGGCTGACTTCCTGTTAAAAAAAAATCAAAATTTCATAGCAAACTTGCAGGTTGTTGAGAAAATTCCTAGTCATTAATGATATTCATATAATCATAAGCTACAAATGAGCATTGAACATGTCAATATGTGGTGTTCATAAGCGTGCACATCACAATTGTGCTAGAAATGTGAATAACAAACCTATTCACCTCCTCGAGCTTAACACCAGCCAGTTTGCAATTCAGGTAATCAAACGGAGCTCTAGACAAAAGCTCTCCAATGCGTGCACATCACCGCACAAAATATGTAGTTGACTATTTAGTGGTTACAGATGACTGAGTATTTAGGTGGTTCAAATGGCAGGTATTACGTAAGGGAAAGTAGAAAGTACTCTCCCCTCCACAACAGCCTGGGAAAAAGACTGAGGTTTCTGTGAAACTTGACATTCCATAGTTAAATTACATAGTAAAAAAATTACCCACTTTCAGGCATACCTCCTACCTGCATACTGAAATTTAGGTAACCACCTCAAAACAACTACAGTCTTTGTAGTGTGTACCCATATATGATTATAATGAAGCAATTTCAGGAGGCCATCCAGAAACCTACAATTTGGTGCTATAATGGTTATCTGTGTCGATAGAGTCACAGCTCCAACTCTGTTGGTCCCGGTGCAAGAGTAGTTACCCGAGTCAGCTGGAAGCGTGTTTTCCAGTACCAAGGTGCCATTATTGTAGTAGTAAGGTCCAGACAATACAGGCTCACTGGGGAGTCTGTGGAGTTGGCATAAGAAAAAAGTCAGAACAAAACGGCCACGATTTCCTGCTGAGGAAACTATATCATCTATACAACTTTGGCATGTATGAGTACAACAAACCTTCAGAGCTAAGGACCAACTGAATTTTCAGCTGTATTCTAGTCTCGTACCTGTCATCCAAGCTTTTTTGCTCGCAGGAACAAAAATTGGCTTTTATTATCTCCCTGCAAGTGAAAAAACTGGGTACAAACTACAAACCTAGCTGTGCACCTTTACACTTAGTTTCATCCCCAGACCTCGACCCAGGGAGGCGGGAGCAGTCTGGACACTAGACTACTTTACACTGGAATCAGTCCTTACCTTTTCCCATTTCTAGCCCATGCGACCTCTGGTAGGGGATAGCCAGTAAATTGGCACTCCAGAGAAGATGTGGTATCAGCAGCAGGCTGTAGTGTGTAGTTTGGCTTCAACTGTCGCACTGGGTAAGGTGGCCAAGATACTCTTCCTACAACTGTTTTCAAAGTAGGAGATACATTGTGTAAATACAGTAGCTACTCAAACATTAGATTATGTGTCAGTAGCATGCAAAAATCCTGGCGTAAATTTCCTATTCTCGTAGCCTTATAGCTATAGTAGATGTTGACGTCCTCTATTGCGTGGATTTCTCGTTTACAATATTACACATAATACTGTAGTGGCGGTACCTTGTTGAAATAATCCTGTTGTGATCAAGAGCAATAGTGCCAAAGATTGGCTACTGTCCATGCTCTCAGCTGCTCCTTTTGCCTCCTTGATAACAGTCCCCAGTTCTCCAAAGCGGAACTTGAAAGCCGCACAGCTATCGCTTCGCCTTCCGTGGAGTTTCCCTAGTAAATCCCCCATTGTGGGTGGGGCTGAATTGCTGCAGCTTGATCACGTGCTATGAGCTCCACCCACGTCCACTTCCTAACCCTCAGCGTCATCGAGCCTCGCCCCCTTGTTATTGGATGCCAAGCAGCAAACAACTCGGTAGATTACCAAGCGTTGAAGATGCGTTCATTGACGGTGAAAGTTTGTTCGAAGCTGCTCTCCAGTGTCGGCATTTTACTCCATCTCCTGGCGGGGCTGGCGGACACCCAGGGTAAGTAAGGGCTAGCTAGGTAAGTACTTTAGCTGGGTCAGACTCTATACAATAAGCAATGATGTTTATGCTCTAGCTTATTAAAAATAGCAGACGTTGCTTGTGCAGATTCTAAGAACTACATGTAGACTGAAGTCATTAATGCACCAATATGGCTGTTAATTTTTTGATGTCGACCCAGGCTCCCTCTCCCCCCTTGATTTTTTTTCTACACCTGAATGAAGCAAGGAAGCTAGGAATGTAGCTAGGTTATGTGTAAACACCTGAAGAGTCCTGTAGAGAATTTTAATGGCAGTGTATCATTGCTGGGATCAGAGTATGTACTATTTCACTGTTTAGTATCGTAGCTAATATCGCTTGGCACACTTGAGTGGCCTGACAGGGTGATGTGCATCGCCATCTCAAGGCCTGCTGGGCAGCACGGCCCACTCTGCATGAGTCACATGAACACAGCCTGCAAGTCACTGTTATTGCTGATGGTTGTACATGTGAGGCCTGAGGCTATATCAACCCAGAGTACACACTAGTGTAGATACTGAATAGGGGGTGGAGCAGAGCTTTGTATTGGCAATACCGGTAGTAGATTCAATAGCGACTATTGACTCGCAGGAGACAAAGACAGTTCATTGACATACTTACAGCTCAATTGAAGCTCGCTTGCACCGCTGCTGGTATTGGCTCGATTTCCTGCTTGGCCTAATCACTTCCGCTGTATATATGGCGGTAGTCTCAGCTCCGTTCTGTTTCCATTGTTGTTGTAAAAATTATGCCTAGAGTGGAGACTGGAATCTGATCCGCAATAGAAAACACTGTGGGTGGGATTACTGATTCATTTGGTTAATTAATGGAACATTAATTACTTGCACTTGCAATTCAACTGCTTCTTTCCAGCCATAACTTTCTTCCCTATTTTCTCTTCCCGTGGGTAGACTCCCTACCTCCCTCCCTGGTTCGTCAGCTCAACGCTGAGTACAGGATCAATCCCGCCTATTCACCCTTGTTCTCCGAGTGCCAGTTCCGAGGCAGCCCCCAACCTGTCATCACTTGGAACTGGAATGGAGCTAGGTACATACCAATCATAGCCTCGTTCCCACGCTCTCTGCCTCAATTCCGTCCTGCATCTTTGAGTAGGGAGAGAATGGGAACTAAGCTAATGTATAACTCCACTGAACTGTGCTCGGTACAACATGTCAGCAATACCTCAGAGTGGGGTTTGAGAATAGCTAACGTGTGATGCCACTGTGAATTTGATTGGCTAGCTGTGTGTTGACAAAACAGTCTTCTCTAGTAGTAAAAGTATTCATGTTCTGTTGATAAGCTATGTGGTAAGCTATGGTGTGTGGTGGCGCCGTAGGGGGGCCCTATAATATGCTATAGTAATATGATTATGTGTCAGCTAGCTAGCGTAGGGTTTCAGTTGCTAGTCTGTGAGGTTTTGAGCCTTTGAATGTATTAGAAATCAATCGGAAGACAATACCTATGTTGTTTAGATTATCTTCCATAAGAAGAGCAGACAGTGGCTTCCCGAGTGCTGGTGTGCTGATATCAAATCAGTTTAAGGAACATGTTGCATGCTTGCAGAAAATCCACTATAATTGAGCAAGTTTCTCCGTAGTGTGGCAACCATATTTGCAAGCCTATTAGTTCTTATTAAGGCGCATACCCAACTGCCCTTGAAGGGTGTGGAGATATGAAGCATTATTGGGTATGCTCTGAATTGCAGGCTCCTCTGAAAGTGAACTAAGCTAGCATGTATCATAACACTATTGTGTGCACTGCCACACTACTCCAGTTACCGTGTTCTGCCTATACATGAGTACTCACAGGACGGCATACATTTTAACAAAAATTCTCTACCTAACCTATAGGTAAAAATTAGGATTAAAAAAATCGCATAAAAATTCTATTAATTGAGTGAAGTTCGAGGGAATGAGAAATAAAGAACCACAGTCCAGCTGGAGCCACACCAAACTTTTTAAAATGTACGTGCTGCGTGTGGACCTCACTAACTTGTAAAATTCTGCTTACCCGCATACATAGTTATATGTTTGTGCAGACTTACTAAAACAAAGGCAGCCCTTCAAGGAGGGGTTCCATGGAACCACCTCTACATCTTCCACTGTAATAACTCCCAGTCCAATAGCTGCATAGACTAACAGTCTGTGGTCAGCACTATATAGGAGGAAGACAAGACTTCGTTTGTGGCAGAGAGTGGCCCACTAGTGATTCACCCATTCTTTGGCTGCTTGAAGTATTAGTGCAATACAAGTAGTAGTGCACCATTCTGGCCAAGCAGTCAGGGTGGTGGGTACGTGGTGTCAGGGTGGTGGGTACGAGGTGTCAGGGTGTACGAGGGTAGGAGGTGTAAGTGGTTTGATTGGATGTGGTTTGCTGTTAGCCATGTTGCCTATGCCAATCCATTGCACTGGTTGCCAAGTTAATGATTGGATGGTATTAGGTAGTGATTATGGTAATGCTGTCTTGGAAACAACTGTAGTCTGCCAGCTAACCAGCCACCAGGTGTGCTAATGGGCTGAAAGAGATACTCATATGTAATCAGAGACCACGACAAAGTATAGGCACTGTGATTAATCTCATAACCCGGATCTGTGTTTGACCCCTGCCAAATAGTCTAGAGACATATATACTCTTATTGTTCCTGTTGCCAACCTCCACAGGACATGCTTAGGGGGGGGCAAAGGTGGGCCTTATGTCCCTGCCCCCCTGAATCTTAACCCTTCAGGAATGACATTTTACTTTACATGCACACCCCCACAACTTCCTCGCTCTACAGTATGACTTTTCATGTGCCAGCTCACAGTTGTAGGAGTCATAACTGTTGCTGTATAAATCTGATCACTCATAAGACTGTCGTTTTAGTACGGAAGCTAGCAATGTGTGCAGCTCACCAGATGCAAGGTCCGGACACAATAATATTACCACTGTGATAGTGGTTGTAAAGGAATATATACACGTACGTTCACTGTTTCTCTAGCACAAGTGGAGGAGGGCTTGACTGTTAGAATGCTGAGATTATCTCTGATGACTGCATCCAATAAACCTATAACTGCAATCATTGACTGTTGGAATGCTGAGTTTATCTAGCCACAAATCTGATGACTGCATCCAATAAAAATATAATTACAATCAGTAGTAGAGAGGTAATAGCTATTGTTGCCACAGAAGGCTCTGAGTTTGTTTATCACAACCATTCACAGTAGTACAATGTCTCTTGTACGATGGCTTGAGATGGAAGCATATAGACAGGCTTGGTAGCTGTACCAGTTAGTATATGTAGTGGATAAAGAGCCAATCCGGCTTTTTGCTGGAAGGAAGTTGTTGTCATTTGAATGTTCATTGTAATTGTGATTGGTCAGTTACAATCACATGACCTCTACAGAACAGTGAGCTATAAGTCTATACAGGATATAGTTACCCTCCACAACCAGACTCGTTTCCCCCTCCCTGTGGTGTTAGTGTGTTGTTTTTGTTAGGAGACACCCACTAGGTTGACTATCCTGTGGCTATAGTTAGCATATTATATTGCATTGCTATGGACATATAGGTGTGTGTATGTGTGTCTGTGTGCATGTGCATGTGTGTGTGTGATTAGCCTCGTCCCCAGGCCACACCCCCCCACGAAAGAGTGGGGATGTGGCCTGGGGACGAGGCTAGTGTGTGATATGTATGTGATTGGAGGGGAAGGTTGGTGGATGTGTCATGTTTTAGGAAATAGAAATCTAAGTTGTTATTGTAAATTACTCCTGACTCAGCCACATTTCCTGCCAGGTTTTGCCAGCATAGAATGAGACAGGTTGAAGTACCGCAACTCACTCTATAGCTGGGGTCACAGTAGCAATGAAGCCTCTGTTTCAAACAGGAATACCGTAGCAGATGGGGGAGGAGTCAAACCAATTCCTCCCCTCCTGTCGGCCAGAATGTAAGCCTATCTCATAATGTACCCTGTCTGTATACTGACCCCTTGAAATAGTAGCTTGTAGTTAAACTATTCATGACTTAATGTGTAATTTGAGCTTCCTCTTGGGTGCAGACACACCAGAAGGTGTAGGTACAAATTGTAAGCCAGTAAAGTGCTACTAGTAATTGCTGGTTATTATTGCACAGCACTACTGTTGCTATGTCAAATTCCATGAGCACAACACACACTTAGTGCTTGTGGCACCGATCCTATGTGGGTGGTTTTCCATCGTTAATATTCACGAAAAATATTATTCAAAAAGGGGAGTAACCATTGGGCTATCCCAGCTGTGTGCACCTGCCCAGAAAGGGGGAGGGAATCCTCATGTGCACCAAGAGGTTATTTTGGTGGTGGTAGGGATCACTGCTCGTTGTTGCATCCCTGTTGTATGGGAGCTGCTTGGTATATTCAAGTACAAGTCCATAGCTAAAGACTCTCAATTGTTATTTTTTTGGTGAGGCAGTATTGCAGTGTTATTTAAATAGAATAAACACAGGGACAATTATCTCATCAATATACCATACCCCCTCCCCTCCCCTCCCCTACCCTCCCCTCCCTCCCCCAGCATCCCGACTTCAGTGCCCTCTGAGGGACCCTACTACTATCCCGGTAACGGGACACTGGTCCTGAGCCAAACCACACCCTCTTACTCAGGCAACTACACCTGTATTGGTACCAACCCCGTCGGAAGTCTGTCAATCTCCACAACCATCTACATTGTCAACCCAGAAGGTGGGTAGAGCTATCATTGCAGCCTGGTTTGTGCCCCAAGGACCGTGTCCCTTGTCAGGCATTTTTTTTATCAATTTCAACTCTAAGTTTGCAACTCTAGCAGTAGCAGCAGCTATAGACCTCCTCTGAAGTTGCTGTGATGAGCCTGGCAACATGATTGGGTATTTTTTTGCAAATTGCCTGGCCAGCAATGCTTAAATTTTTGGTCTTGATCTAGCTAGTTTTTATTCGGGAGGGTCCGTATGCCTTCGTCCCCCCAAGGGTGGGGGAAAAGGCCAAAATGGGTGTGGCTAAATTTATCTTTGTTATGCACACCAAAGATAGACAGACAGACAGACAGAGTCCTAAAATGGTCATTCTTGTGGTAATGGGCTAAGTGGCTAACCATTAGTGTAATAAGAAGTGCTTAGAAAAGAACATTTGGCCAGTGTTGAATTCCGCAATCGTGGACTTTCTGTCTACTGCCATAGCAACAGAGCTATCTACTACATGCCTACAGCAGGAATGCAACCAGTCTAGTACCACACAATGCATGTAATCGCACAATAAGACTTGTCTGCAGTTCATAATGCCTTGTAATGCTTTGTAGTCACAGGTGTTTTGCGCAGCCAGATTGTGACACCCAAGTATGTATTTAGCATCCCTCTTGATCTAGTATTGTATGAATCATCATTGGGTATTGAGGACCTTCTCTGTATCTGTATAGCTGAGTAGCAGCTCTCCTTTGATCTCCGCTGTAGCTCAGACTTCTGTCTGCCTTCAAAGAGCGATCAATCAGCTTCATGTTGACTTATCCAATGGCGACGGAGCCATAGCGGCCAGGGTCTTAGATTTTTGTGCCAATTTTTTTAAACCAGCTGGTACTTTGTTCCCGTACTTGTTCTGTTACACATAGGTCACTCCTAAGTGGTGCCTTGTACTAGACTCATCATCCTATTCTCTTCATTCTATTGGTTCTTGAACCCCCGTGTGGCAGAGAAAAGTTTATTTTGACTCCTGATACGGTGCATGTGCCACCTGAAAAATGAATTGGTAGTGCCAATGGTGCTATAGTAGAGATAATAAATTGTATAAAGATGGCGGTTGGTCACTGATTGCATGCACAACTTGTTGTGTTGAGTTACTCGTAACACTATAACTAGTACATGACCTTCAGTGTAGCGAGATGCTACGAGAATTGCTTCTTCTCATCTGAAAAGTAGGTTGAACTTTGTTTCCGCGCTGCGCATGGAAAAATTCTTGGCTGATACGCAGCCTCGGTGGCCATGGCCACTCCACCTCTGAGGAGCTTCTGAAGCCCCTGCTACCTTATTTTGTCATTCATAGCTGGCTGTAGCTAACGATGACATCAGCTATAATCTTTTCCTCTCTGGCTATGTACAGTTATCACACACAAAAAATGTACATTTGTCACCAGGCCATCACTGCAAGGGTAGGCCATATCCATTCCATCGCTTAGAAATTTAAGCCACGTGTGGTTATTGTGATACCACACAAAAGCAGGATGTACCAAGCTCATTAATGTGACTCCTCCCCAACCACACCCACTTTTCCCCCAAGGTGCCTCAGTGTGGGTGATGTGGTGGATGTACTTTGTGTACGCGGCGGCACTGTGGGTTCTGGGGACGTTGTTCCTCCTGACGGTGTTCCTTTGCCGATACCACTCAACCAAGAAACGTACAGCACCTGTTAACAGAGACGGTAGGTCTAAGAACAGATAATGGTTTTTGTAACTCTCTTACAGATTTTATTTAGTGGAAGGTGAGAAAGATGTGTGCGAGCTATACCCCAAATTTAGGTGCCTTGAGATCGCCTCTGCCGGCTAATTTAACGGTAATAGAGCAATAGTACAAAATTGGGAGGGAGGGGGTAGTGCACCTCTCATGACAGTAGTGCTGGAGAGTACATGTAAGTACAGGGTTACACTCCCTACTGCATGTAAACAGTGAGAGTCAAACTGAAGTAGCGCCCTAGCATTGTCTGGGCTGTGCACACTTGAATTAAACACCAGAGTAGACAAACAGATTAATGTTGTACACCACACACACACACACACACACAGAGGTCTTTGCGATAGACCACGAGACTCCGAGAGACCAGCCCTTGCGGAGCAGTTACCTGGCAGAGAGACCAGGCTACCCTAACCCTTCATACAACATGTCTCCTACAGCAGAGAATGGCAGGTAGCCACTCCATCCACTATTAATAAGTTAGTCTAAGCACAAATGATTTCCAAGGGAGGCTTACGACAATACTAGGGCTTCATAGAACAGAGTGGGGGGACTCTTAACCATCACCGTCCCCAACATATTACCTTCCCCTAGAATCTTTCAACATTTCAAGTGACTTAAGTACATAAAAATAGTACTGGTGCCAAACAGCCTCAGCATCAACCTTAGGAAGTGTTAATGTCCATACAGTTCCCCCCCGCTATTAAGAACCCCGGTATGAAGCCCTAATTAAACACTAACGATAGCGATCCCCTACTTCTTGTTACTAAAAGTTGGACCGCGCCACAAATTCAAGATATCATTCTATACCACACGATAGTGTAATTTCTAATTATCAGGTGTTGAAACATCATAACCATGTCTCATGCATTTCAGGAGGGATCAAGAGTTGAATGCTGTGGACGGCTCACCAGCTACGGCTAGTGCATGGGCGTGGCCACAGAGGAGCATGACTACTGGTGGAGTGGTAAGTTGACTCTAACCCATCTGCTGTGGATCGATTGATATGTATAGGTCTACTTATGGATCATTGTGGTGAAATAATTGTTTGTGATACTGTCTTATGCTGTTGTGATTTAGAAACCCTAAGGCCCTCAGTAGCGCCATCGCTTCGCTCGGGATGCTACAGCTCCGGGCTTCGTGTTTCTAAATTGCATAGATTCCTTGGTCTCGGAATCAAACCTATATCTATAGATGGAGTCCACAGTCCAAGTTCATGGTTTGGGGCCTGGATTGGATGTGGCTGCATGGTTTCAAGGACCTTCCTTCTCTAGTATTGTGGTTGTGTTCCCATGCACCGCGCTGGCACCATCCCAATAGATGCAGTGGTTAATCATGTTGGTTTGCATGAACTGCAATGACAGTGCTCATGTTGGTTTGCGTGAATTGCAATGCCACTGTTCATGTCAAATCTCCATACTGCTTGTAGCTAAAGTTACAGTTACTGGGGCCCAACTCAGTCAATAATTGACACCTTACGCTACTCTCTATAAGCCATAATGAAATAAAGACCACCTGCTTACATGGACTCAAAGTGCATGCGTACAGGTGGTCATTATTAATTTTATAATTTCATTATGACTTATAGAGAGTAGCGTAAGGCATCAATTATTGACGGAGTTGCATGGGACAGGCAACAAAGAACCAGCAACCTTAGCTCTTGGGGTAGGCCATGGGCTAGTGTGACTAAATAGTAAGTGTATAGATTCTAAGTCATAGTATATGTGCTCTAGAATTATTATTTCATTCTGTCCCTTTTCTCCTACAAAATGCCAGCCACGAACACAGAGTACAGGTAGCAGTGGACGTAGAAAGTCAGCAAACTCTGCCTTTATAGACGCAAAGCTTCAATTGGTAGAGGTAGAAGACTTGCCACCACAACCACAGATCAGTAGACCCCGTCCAGAAGTTGACATTCAAATCATCAGTGACCACAGTGACTCAGAGGCGTCTTAGCGCTGCCAATGCGGGTGACTGTATTGTATGTTGAGTGTCAGAAATTATTTGTTCAATATGAAATACGTCAAACCATTCTATCACTACATGTGCTGTAGGAGTGTGCTACAGTTTTTATTACAGTACTGTATTTTTTCATAGTCAGTGTGTGTAATCGGCAGGTATGCACTATATAATTATACGATCATGTTTATAATTATCCCTTATAGACTCTGGTCTTGCCAAAATTTAATACTGATGGGTATGTAACAGTATTCTGCCCAAGGCACAATATCAGAACAGAGGCTGATTGGCATGAATTAAAGTCTATTGGCTACACTTCAGCATAATACACTGGCAAGTGTAGAGATAAGAAAGGGGTGTATAATGTGTACGAAGGAGGGGTCAGAGAGGATCAAAATTTATACCATATGATCCTTTGGTGAAGAATAAGAAAAAGTATGTCTGGCTTCCCTTCTTTCAGTTTCTGTAAAGAGTTATGGTAAAAAACAAAATTATACATAGTTTTATAGCTGTGTGCAGTTTTCAAGTAGCTTATAATATAAAAACTGTTTTTAAGCTTCCCTACAGATGAGATTCTGGTGGTGGAGTGGTAGCATCCTTGACTTCCGCAGACCAGATTTGATTTTCAACAGAAGCATCCCCCCCCCCCCTTTTTTGGATATAATATATATAAAGTTGGTTTTATTTCTGAAGGAGGGGTCACAGAGGAATGAAATTTAGGGATCCTTGGATAAAACCATGATTTTCAACCTAGGATTTCTTTACTTTCAGTTTCTGTGAAGACCAACCGAGCAATGTGCATGTGAGACTCGAGCAGTCACTTAACTCTCCCGTGGCACCCATAGCTGATCCTTGCAAATATGTTGCAGACAGAGACAGCAATCTGCCAAAGACCAGTCACTTTTGTAGCTTTTCTAGCAGCATTTTTAGGCATGGTAGTTGTCATTCTTGCGACAGGTTGTCCCATGACCCACCCATGTCGTGATTTTAATACACTTGCATCCCTACTCGCACGCTATCTTTAAACTTGGCAGTGCAATTGCCCTCGATATATAGAAACTAGAATGCGTGCATGTAATACCAGAGTATTTCTGTTCAGGATAAAAATATATAGCTTATACATGATCTCCATTAAATAATAATAAATACAAAATGCTATAAATACTCAACATTGGTGAAAGATGTTTATAACATAGGGAAATGTATGTGAGATAACTACAAATAGTATAAAGTTCTCAAATATATATATTTACAAGCACTCTGAAAGTATCAATGATGATGCTTATTCAGCCACCATCTGAGCCACCATTACTCATATCAGATCCGCCATCTGAGCCTCCATTACTCATTTCAGATCCACCATCTGAGCCACTATCACTCATGTCAGATCCACCATCTGAGCCACCATTACTCATGTCAGATCCACCGTCTGAGCCACCATTACTCATGTCAGATCCACCGTCTGAGCCTCCATTACTCATGTCAGATCCACCATCTGAGCCACTATCACTCATGTCAGATCCACCTTCTGAGCCACCATTACTCATGTCAGATCCACCGTCTGAGCCTCCATTACTCATGTCAGATCCACCATCTGAGCCGCCATTACTCATGTCAGATCCACCATCTGAGCCACCATCACTCATGTCAGATCCACCGTCTGAGCCTCCATTACTCATGTCAGATCCACCGTCTGAGCCACCATTACTCATGTCAGATCCACCATCTGAGCCACCATTACTCATGTCAGATCCGCCATCTGAGCCACCATTACTCATGTCAGATCCGCCATCTGAGCCACCATTACTCATGTCAGATCCACCATCTGAGCCACCATTACTCATGTCAGATCCACCATCTGAGCCATCACTCATGTCAGACCCGCCATCTGAGCCATCACTCATGTCAGACCCGCCATCTGAGCCACCATTACTCATGTCAGATCCACCATCTGAGCCACCATTACTCATGTCAGATCCACCATCTGAGCCACCATTACTCATGTCAGATCCGCCATCTGAGCCACCGTTACTCATGTCAGACCCGCCATCTGAGCCACCATTACTCATGTCAGATCCACCATCTGAGCCGCCATTACTCATGTCAGATCCGCCATCTGAGCCACCATTACTCATGTCAGACCCACCATCTGAGCCACCATTACTCATGTCAGACCCAGCATCTGAGCCACCATTACTCATGTCAGATCTGCCATCGGAGCCACCATTACTCATGTCAGATCCACCATCTGAGCCACTGTCACTCATGTCAGAGCCGCCATCTGAGCCACCATTACTCATGTCAGATCCGCCATCTGAGCCACCATTACTCATGTCAGACCCACCATCTGAGCCACCATTACTCATGTCAGATCCGCCATCTGAGCCACCATTACTCATGCCAGATCTGCCATCGGAGCCACCATTACTCATGCCAGATCTGCCATCGGAGCCACCATTACTCATGCCAGATCTGCCATCGGAGCCACCATTACTCATGTCAGATCCACCATCTGAGCCACTGTCACTCATGTCAGAGCCGCCATCTGAGCCACCATTACTCATGTCAGATCCGCCATCTGAGCCACCATTACTCATGTCAGATCTGCCATCGGAGCCACCATTACTCATGCCAGATCTGCCATCGGAGCCACCATTACTCATGTCAGATCCACCATCTGAGCCACTGTCACTCATGTCAGAGCCGCCATTTGAGCCACCATTACTCATGCCAGATCTGCCATCGGAGCCACCATTACTCATGTCAGATCCACCATCTGAGCCACCATTACTCATGTCAGATCCACCATCTGAGCCACCATTACTCATGTCAGACCCACCATCTGAGCCACCATTACTCATGTCAGATCCGCCATCTGAGCCACCATTACTCATGTCAGATCCGCCATCTGAGCCACCATTACTCATGTCAGAGCCGCCATCTGAGCCACCATTACTCATGTCAGATCCGCCATCTGAGCCACCATTACTCATGTCAGATCCACCATCTGAGCCACCATTACTCATGTCAGATCCACCATCTGAGCCACCATTACTCATGTCAGATCCGCCATCTGAGCCACCATTACTCATGTCAGATCCGCCATCTGAGCCACCATTACTCATGTCAGATCCACCATCTGAGCCACCATTACTCATGTCAGATCCGCCATCTGAGCCACCATTACTCATGTCAGATCCGCCATCTGAGCCACCATTACTCATGTCAGATCCACCATCTGAGCCACCATTACTCATGTCAGAGCCATGCCATCTGAGCCACCATTACTCATGTCAGATCCGCCATCTGAGCCACCATTACTCATGTCAGATCCACCATCTGAGCCACCATTACTCATGTCAGATCCGCCATCTGAGCCACCATTACTCATGTCAGATCCGCCATCTGAGCCACCATTACTCATGTCAGATCCGCCATCTGAGCCACCATTACTCATGTCAGATCCACCATCTGAGCCACCATTACTCATGTCAGATCCGCCATCTGAGCCACCATTACTCATGTCAGATCCGCCATCTGAGCCACCATTACTCATGTCAGATCCAGATCCATCTGAGCCACCATTACTCATGTCAGATCCACCATCTGAGCCACCATTACTCATGTCAGATCCGCCATCTGAGCCACCATTACTCATGTCAGATCCGCCATCTGAGCCACCATTACTCATGTCAGACCCACCATCTGAGCCACCATTACTCATGTCAGATCCGCCATCTGAGCCACCATTACTCATGTCAGATCCGCCATCTGAGCCACCATTACTCATGTCAGACCCACCATCTGAGCCACCATTACTCATGTCAGATCCGCCATCTGAGCCACCATTACTCATGTCAGATCCACCGTCTGAGCCACCATCACTCATGTCAGATCCGCCATCTGAGCCACCATTACTCATGTCAGATCCGCCATCTGAGCCACCATTACTCATGTCAGATCCACCATCTGAGCCACCGTCACTCATGTCAGATCCGCCATCTGAGCCACCATTACTCATGTCAGATCCACCATCTGAGCCATCATTACTCATGTCAGATCCGCCATCTGAGCCATCATTACTCATGTCAGATCCACCATCTGAGCCATCACTCATGTCAGATCCACCATCTGAGCCGCCATTACTCATGTCAGATCCACCATCTGAGCCGCCATTACTCATGTCAGATCCACCATCTGAGCCACCATTACTCATGTCAGATCCACCATCTGAGCCATCACTCATGTCAGATCCGCCATCTGAGCCACCATTACTCATGTCAGATCCACCGTCTGAGCCACCATTACTCATGTCAGATCCACCATCTGAGCCACCATTACTCATGTCAGATCCACCATCTGAGCCATCATTACTCATGTCAGATCCACCATCTGAGCCATCACTCATGTCAGATCCACCATCTGAGCCATCACTCATGTCAGATCCACCATCTGAGCCATCACTCATGTCAGATCCACCATCTGAGCCACCATCACTCATGTCAGATCCACCATCTGAGCCATCACTCATGTCAGATCCGCCATCTGAGCCACCATTACTCATGTCAGATCCACCATCTGAGCCTCCATTACTCATGTCAGACCCGCCATCTGAGCCTCCATTACTCATGTCAGATCCACCGTCTGAGCCGCCATTACTCATGTCAGATCCACCATCGGAGCCACCATTACTCATGTCAGAGCCTCCATCTGAGCCACCATTACTCATGTCAGATCCGCCATCGGAGCCACTGTCACTCATGTCAGATCCGCCATCTGAGCCATCATTACTCATGTCAGATCCACCATCGGAGCCACCGTTACTCATGTCAGATCCATCATCTGAGCCACCATCACTCATGTCAGATCCACCATCTGAGCCACCATTACTCATGTCAGACCCACCGTCTGAGCCACCATCACTCATGTCAGACCCGCCATCTGAGCCTCCATTACTCATGTCAGATCCACCGTCTGAGCCACCATCGCTCATATCAGTTCCGCCATCTGAACCACCATTACTCATGTCAGACCCACCATCAGAGCCACCATTCACGCAGAATTTGACAGTAAGAGGGTAAACCCTGTGGTTTCCGTCTCCACATTGACCACCATTTGGAGTGATGACCAGAGTATGTTCTCCAATCTCTGTAACTGTATCTTTAGGCTCACCTGCAAGTATATACATGGGTACCAAATATGTTATACCCGGTCCTTTGTAGTGGACTTAACAGAACTGCAGATCAAATTTTTCATGGCTCATAGGCTTATGGACACAAGCAGGACATATGCATACGTATGAAGGAGTAATGCATTTATGGATTATGATTATTACTGAACATTTTAAGCCTGGTGGGTCTTTAACATCATTGTACACATGAAACAGTTTCTAAGTGAAATTATAAAATTTCCAGGCATAGCCTAAGCTAGACTATTAGCCTTGTTTCCAGGCCTGCGCCACAGTTTGTTGCTTAATTTTAATACAAGGGGGGCTATCTTCAAATTTTCCCACTTACATGAGTAAGGAACTTTACCATCCAATACACACTCAAAGCCTCCAAAGGGTCCGGTACCAGCCCAGTCAATGGTTGCTAAACCATTTGTGAGTGAGACACCACTGTTGATCAGATGGGCAGCACAGTCTCCATTGGTACCTAGTCCAGAGAGTGGTAGGTTGTTAACTATGGTGAATCTAGGTAGTTAATTAATACTTAAAGAACTATTGTCCTCTAAGGGATAATTATTAAAAGTGGTCATTTACTAATAGTGCATTAACACTTGAAGGACTATTGTCAAAAATGTGTGACATACAAATGCCAAAACTTCATTTAAACTGATCTGCTGAACTAACTAGCCCATCCCCTAAAGGCTAACCTTTACTGCCATTTCAATCAATTATATACTATGATGACAAATATTTACATCAATATTATGCAAATTTAAAGCGCATATGAACCTCACCCAGGCGAATTTTTCTCGTTAGTGATACACTTCCACCATCAACCCCATCTGCCTTAATCATGACGGTGAAGGGACTGCGGCGAGTAACTGGCAGGTTATCCCACTTAGCATGTCCACTGCCACCTGCAGGACAGAACAACACCCATAGTCCCATAGCCAGTCGTAATGGAGAGTATACAGAATGATGGAGAGATTACCAGACTGGACCACCACTTAATTATAAGCTAGACATTTAACTTTGTATCTGGTACATATATGTCGACGCACGATTATGTGCATGATATTGAACTCACATTGTCTATGTCCCCTTGGCGCAAGTTTGCATGAAACAGAGTCAATATCACTGGTCACAAAGTTGATGACAATACTCACAGCTTCATTTTCAACAACAACCATTGGAGTGTCATTAGTGAAAGTAATATCAAACGCTGCAAGATGAAGTTATAATTCTGTGATTAAACTGAACTCATATTCTGTAATAATATTATTGAAACTGGCCTATAGCATAAGGACATCACACTAAGTGCACTAGCTACTTACAGTATAATAAACATCCTGCTTACCATTAAACGAGCTATCGGAGCAATCATCACTCATGTCTGATCCGCCATCTGAGCCACTATCACTCATGTCAGATCCGCCATCTGAGCCACCATTACTCATGTCCGATCCACCATCTGAGCCACCATCGCTCATGTCAGACCCGCCATCTGAGCCACCATTACTCATGTCAGATCCACCATCTGAGCCACCATTACTCATGTCAGACCCGCCATCGGAGCCACCATTACTTATGTCAGATCCACCATCTGAGCCACTGTCACTCATGTCAGATCCACCATCTGAGCCACTATCACTCATGTCAGATCCACCATCTGAGCCGCCATCTGAACCACCATTACTCATGTCAGATCCACCATCTGAGCCACCATCACTCATGTCAGATCCACCATCTGAGCCACCATCTGAACCACCATTACTCATGTCAGATCCACCATCTGAACCACCATTACTCATGTCAGATCCACCATCTGAGCCACCATTACTCATGTCAGATCCACCATCTGAGCCACCATTACTCATGTCAGATCCACCATCTGAGCCAGTATCACTCATGTCAGATCCACCATCTGAGCCGCCATCTGAACCACCATTACTCGTGTCAGATCCACCATCTGAGCCGCCATCTGAACCACCATTACTCATGTCAGATCCACCATCTGAGCCACTATCACTCATGTCAGATCCACCATCTGAGCCAGTATCACTCATGTCAGATCCATCATCTGAGCCGCCATCTGAACCACCATTACTCGTGTCAGATCCACCATCTGAGCCACTATCACTCGTGTCAGATCCACCATCTGAGCCACTATCACTCGTGTCAGATCCACCATCTGAGCCACTATCACTCGTGTCAGATCCACCATCTGAGCCACTATCACTCGTGTCAGATCCACCATCTGAGCCACTATCACTCGTGTCAGATCCACCATCTGAGCCACTATCACTCATGTCAGATCCACCATCTGAGCCAGTATCACTCATGTCAGATCCACCATCTGAGCCGCCATCTGAACCACCATTACTCGTGTCAGATCCACCATCTGATCCACCATCACTCATGTCAGATCCACCATCTGAGCCACTATCACTCGTGTCAGATCCACCATCTGAGCCACCATCACTCGTGTCAGATCCACCATCTGAGCCACTATCACTCATGTCAGATCCACCATCTGAACCAGTATCACTCATGTCAGATCCACCATCAGATCCACCATCGGAGCCACTATCACTCATGTCAGATCCACCATCTGAGCCACCATCACTCGTGTCAGATCCACCATCTGAGCCACTATCACTCATGTCAGATCCACCATCTGAACCAGTATCACTCATGTCAGATCCACCATCAGATCCACCATCGGAGCCACTATCACTCATGTCAGATCCACCATCTGAGCCATCATCACTCGTATCAGACCCGCCATTCGAGCTATCATCTGAATCGGATCCACTATCACTTGTATCAGAGTTACCATCTGAGTCACTCGTACTGTCAGAACTGCTATCACTTCTGCTGCTACTATCAGTTGTTTCATCATCAGCTTCATCATCATCAACAATCAATATTGTGGCAGTACAGTTTGTATTTACACTCATATGCATTGTAGGGACTGTGTTGTTGATGTATACAAGGAATCTTTCCAATCCCTCAATTTGGTCATCATTAAGGATTGTAATGTCGATACACATGCATCTTTCATAGTAGCCATGATGTGGACTGAACACAATCTCTTTGCATACACCGTCATAGTCCATGCCATCTACAGAAATATTAGCAAGTATGCAAAGAATACTTATTTACTGGAAAGTTTGTGGGAGATTATATTACAGGTACGTATACTCTGAAAGCATACTGGTAGCTGAAAGTCATAAATGAAAGTAGGCTATAATTTGTATTAATAATTAAGAGTATTTGCTAAAGTTCGTGTATTGTTGTTAAATCATAGGCATCAAAATGCAATGAAATGTCTGGCCGATACTGCAACCTTTTCATTTTCAGAGGAACTGAATAAAGTAATTGACTGGAGAATGCCAGTAAAGGGATTAGAAGATCCTCACTATTCAAAAAATGTCTCATGCATCAGAGATGGCTGTAAAATAATTCAAGAAACTGACTCTAGTGATATATTAAATGCTCGCGATAGTAGCTAGTACACACTACAGAAGTAGCAGATTTGGCAAGCCTACCTTCAGCTGAGACATCCTTAGTTTTAACAAGCACTGTAATAGGGTCTGATATCTCATGGGCACCACTGAACTCCACACAGATTGTAATGCTTCCATCATCCTCCAGCACAGTATACACGTCTTCCTGAAAGCACACATTTACCTCTGCATGGATGTAGAAACAAAGGAAATGTAAGATACAGGTATTATAAACTCTGAATTAGGCAATTGTAGAAAACTCCAGGAGAGAGAAACCTGGATTGGAGACTAAATCTGAGCCAAATATTGGTTTCATTATGGCAGTAACAGCATAGCTACATTACGTTTAATAGTAACAGTTAAGTTTAGTAAATGAAATTTTTGGTAACATGTGTAACATGTATGCATGCATAATGTGTATGGTTCCTCCTGGAGGGGCTATAAGAGATACTATCTCGCAATTATCAGGATGAGCCATAGCTACCTGCCTTATAAATGATGGAAGGGGAGGCGTGGTTTCTAATAGACTAGTTTCTAAGAATGTGTAAGAGTATACTACGTACGTACCGGTGTCCACTATGTTCACAGTTGCTGGATTACCAGTTGTTACTTGTGGATCTGTTGTGCTCAAAACAAGTTGGAGTGATTCAGTAGTCGGTAAAACATCTATGTTCTCAATAATTAGGATGATATCACTGAGAGTGTCGGTCCCAGGCCAAAATGTGAAATCCTGCGAGACACTTGTATAGTCAGAACCAGCTGGTGGAAATAAACAAGCGAATAAAGATCAAGCCCATGCATGGATGATTATGTGCATGGTTTAAAAGTCAAGTGCTATAAGGTGGGTGATTCATGAAAGTTTTACTGAGTTTGTATAGAATACCTTCAGCTGTGCCATCTTCACTCGTGACAGTAACAACAACATGTCTCTCTGTTTCTCCAAGCAGCCTCAGCTGGTATAGCTGTGAACCAGCATTCTCGGAAACATTATACACCACAGGATCGAATATCACCGTCACAACTATAACCAATTAAAGTACAAAATAGATTGATAAATGCATGTACTTAGACATAAGATTTTATAGCTATTGCATGCTACTAGAATACATACTTTCATCATCCACAATTGTTACAATAGCTTCATCACAGTCTCCATCTATGACAACAGCTGGATCATCAGAGGTGAGTGAGATGCTAAATGTCTCGTCCCCTTCCAAAACACTATCATCATGTACTGTGAAGCATTCACATTCACAGCGCGAGGTAAGATTGTCTGAATTGAACGTTATGTCATGCATGGTACTGGGAAAGTCTAAGGGATCTATAGGGAAAGAAAGAGCAATTATCATACACTTTCAGTAAATTTACAGTTAGTAATATACCTTGAGCAGTGCCAGCCACTGTTCCAAGTTGTACTGTAATTGGTGTAGTTATTCCACCAGTGAGATTCACACACACGTAACTGGCCAGCCATCTTGCACCTTCAAGTTCATTAATGCTGAATTCTTTCTTTTTCAGGGATGCATATACTTCTTCTTGATAAGCGGCTGAAAATACATAAGAAAAACATAGTTTCTCATCAGATCTGTATAAAAAAGCTAATTATTAGCGGGTTAGTCTTATACTCACTACCACCATCCACCATAGCCACCATTGCATGTAGTTAACAGTTTGTCTCAGTGCAATTGTCGCAGAATTGACATTACAATATGTATACTTTCTTATAGTAATTGTGCAATGTAATATTATACCAACTAATTTGATTTCTCAGGTAACCCACTCTGCTCATTGATTTATTACAATTGCATACGTGTTGCGTAGAAATCACACGTGAAAAACGTATCGTAGGAATGCGCAAGAATTTGACGCAAACTGTGATACAAGCCACAAGAAAAATGAGCCACCAAATGCATCAAAATTCAGACGTGACAACGCCATATCTTAAAATAATGTGAGGTGGTTAAAACTTCTGCCAGTTCCAAGTTCTGGAAGGAGAGAAAAGAAATGAGTTTACAATGCATACATTATTGGAACATCTTACACATGATGCTACCCTGCATGTAGCTATCCATGAGAATTCCGACCATGTACCCAAATTTCCAATAGAAGGGGTGAAATTATACTAATCACTCAGACATGTCTTCACCATCTAGTAAGTCGCAACAATTAGCGACAGCGGTTGATGGTAGCACACATAAACTGCTACAGTAACTATAGGGTACAAGTGAGAAGATTATCATCTTGACAGTTATGTTCCTGCCACAGGTAGTAGCTGTTTTACTCTCATGACGCTTAGGAATGCTTAGCAACAAATTCTAGGCATATTATAAAAGGCCTCTAATTCCAAATAATTACCTAAATATTTAATCACATACATGAAATACCAACTCATTGTACACTTTGCTTGGGTAAAGCTGCATTTCTACGATCAGGTTATGTTTTAATACAATGCGATAGCCTTATCCCTAAATGTTTAAGTCCCAGTTACTATAATGTATTGATTGAGTATAGCAGGTAAGCATAAATTACAGCAGATAGCATAATATATGCAATTGCCAATGATTATATAGAGAAGAGCCTTTGTCTTAATTCTATTGCTGTAAACATATGGTATAATTATGTTACAGTGTAATATTTACCATAGATCCTAGTAAGAGCATAGGACTGGCAACTTTTTTTCTGTTTAACCACAAAAAGCTAATTAAGTCACATACTACACAGTTAAAATTTTGGCTTCACATGTAATATTATACATTTCGGTACCAACTTATATTTGAAACGTGTGACAGTTTTCAGACTATTTCTTTTAGCTATGGTTATATTTATGATGTCATCGATCTGTTCGGGTAGCACATGATCATATAAAGTGAATCCAAAAAGCGCTTTAGATTGAGTCGCTATTTCTAAAGTTAAGAGCTCTAACCTTCCTCAATTATAGTGATACTAGTGTAACAAGTTTTGAACCCCCCTCCCCCCCCCCCCCATTATTCCTTATCTCTGGGCCACAGAAAAATGCATTTTTCTGTGAGAACAGAGTTATAAGACAGTTCTGGAGAGGCGTATACTTTAGAGTGGCATTTCCACAAACCTCGGAGTTTAATACTAAAGAGTTTAAAGTGTCATCCCAAATTTCAAATCTTAACTCCTTATCAGAGAATGGTATGCTACTACCACGGGATAGCTACGCTACAGCTTTAGCTTTGCCCTCCTACACTCTTCCCTCTTGTGCATACGAGACAGTCGAAGCAAGAAACATTATGCCGCTCTATCTCACAGGCTGGACCTGGTGGTCCAGGAACGCCGTGTAGCCGTGTTGCATTGCATGATGTTTAAGACATGTTGTACACTGTATACGAGTTTATTATTGTTGTCGCTCACCCGTCTTAGTATGCGCTTTAAATTTGCGCACGCAACGCGTATTTCTGCGCCATCATGCACGTGGAACGCATTTATGCGTACGAGTATTGGGTACAGTTTCCTACCTCAAATACATCTCGATTATTGCTGCCACTTGCATACATAGGAAAATGGATCAGCATTTTACTCATACATTTAATAATAACTTTCAACAACACAATATTTCTATAATTTCTTTTGAATACTGCAAGACTATAATATGTGACAGTACAATTTTAATCTCCGTACCTTGTTACGTACTTTAAGCGGCATCCCAGTCATCGCAAATAATGACTTCAGCTACAACGTAGAATTTTCAAAAGCGCTCCACAGTAGTTGTTTGTTGTATGCACCTGCGTCTGCAGCTGGAGTTGTGGAGTGCAGCGTCTTTCCGCAATATAAGTAGGAATCAGCAGACACACCCATTTCCGGCAAGTGTTTGCGCCATATATAGTATGCTAAATTCCTGAATTCGATTGACCACAAGTATAAAGTAAAGTGTTGAATAAAGGTTTACCTATAGTATTCATAACAGCCAGTTTTGCAATTAATCCTTTTCCAGAATAAGCCTCCCAGGTAACCACAACAACAGCAGCGGCAGCAGCAACAATACTACGACAATAACACAACAACAATAGCAACATCATCTCAATGTTTATGCCCCATATGTATTGGTCCAACTGCTAATGAAACTATTGTATAGTAGTGATGTGCTGGTTATATACTTTTACATACGCCCTGACCTTACTGGTGTGAGATACATAGACGACCACTCATTCTCATGATAGCAGTACAAGGCATGTTATTATTGCAGCTCTGATATCCCCTCATTTTAAACAGCTACAGTTATAGGCACCGTATATTAGCACAGGTATTCCTAATAGGGGGAAAACTACCAATAACTAATTAACTAGCTTTGACTGTGTATTTTTTATTGAAGATCTTCAATATATAGCAAGAGTGCTTATATAAAGAGTAGACATGAAATAAAACAGTGGGAGTGGGTGTAGACGTGATGTTTAGAAGCACAGCTAGCAAATAACTAAAGTGGGCACGTGTGTAGGAGAGCAGATACACAAATAAGAATGGCGTCAATGAGAAGCAGTCTTACTATTTTTGGAAGTGTTGTTATAGTTACCAAGAAAACTAATATGATTGTTGTCACAACATTGATTATTGTTGTATGGGAATTGTAATTTGAGGCAAATAACCCAAAGATTCCAATACACGTACAACCATCAGTCTTTAGTTTGGAGGCTAAGACTATGATGCTTTCAAACTTTGGTACAGGTAAACAATTACTCTCAAATTAATGCCATGTTGTAGCTGTTGGCATTTATAATTATTGATCTTTTATGCTGTTGTCAGGATCAGCCAGCTTGATAAGCAGCTGATATAATTATTTTAAAGAAGGCATACAACGGTATCAACATAAATATTCAAAGTTAACTTATCTATTGTAGCTGTAGCTATGTGTATTGATGGGACTACTTTCTATATATACAGCACCGACAACACAATTTTGGACCTGTAAATTAAAGCATAACTTTTATCCCAATTACATCATAATGGAAAAGGTGTATTGTGTTTGTTTGACTGCTTTATGACCATGATTATAGCTACATAGAACAGGGCTTGATTGTTCGTAGTTAGCTATAATATTATGAGCCTGTTTGAAATATTCGTTAGCCTAAAAACAATGAAGGGTTGCAGGTAGACATTATAAGCATAGTATGTAGCTACTGCTTGTGTATCAAAATATTATGTACTGAGAATGAGAAGCTGCCTCAATTTCTGGAAATAGTTTGTATATGTGGAAGTGTTGCTATAGTCACTAACACCCATTATAAACCATTGTTGTCATAACATTATAAGCATAGTATGTAGCTGCTGATTGTGTATATAGCAATGAGAAGCCGCCTCAATTTCTGGAAATATGTGAAAGTGTTGCTATAGTTACTAAAACCCATTATAAACCATTGTTGTCATAATGATTATTATAGTAACAATGTAGCCTAATACCTCAAAGAGTCCGATATATTTAATACACATAGCTACAAGCAAGTACAACAGGCTATCTTTGATTTGGAGGCTAATTAGGGCTGTATAGCTAGTTATGTGATGTTCCAAAATGTAGTATGGGTAATAGCTATAATTATAACCAGGCAGCTGTTTGGCATTGTATTAACATTGACTCTTTCAAGTATGTGCTATTCTCAGTATCAGCCAGCTTAATAGCAGCTGATTAGCTACAATTAAGCGGCTAGATAGGTATAGATAGATAGCTATATTAGAAACAAGGTATAGGTAGTAGGTATAGGTATAGTTACTACGTATAAGGTAGGTAAATGGCTATATTATAGAAACAAGGCATTCAATAGCAGGGACATAAGCATTTGATTTAGTCCATATATGGAAATAACGAACGCCACTATAAAATTTTATGCCAGTTAGGTGTTAAACAGTTGTAGCTTTAGCTACCCTCTTCACCTGAAAAACCAACATCACTCTTTGAGGATACAAAAGATGCCAAATCTGAATTACACACTTATAACTACTGGCATGTAGAAGAACACGCATGTTCTATTGACAGTAATGGTTATTTGCAACAGAATCCAATGTAGCTATAGCATGCATCCAAATTATAGATTGCCATAGCTACAAGCATCCTATGACAGCTTAGTTAGCTATAGAATTACTTCTGTGTAATGGTATGAATAGAGAAAGTATGTAAGTAAGTGTTGGCATGGAAACACTGCAAAATAGAAGGGTTTCAGTACATGTAGCTTGGGTGATCTCAGCCTTTGCAAAACAATGTGTAAACAGGTGGAGTCACTTTGCTACTATATTTCTCAAATTTCCGAGGCTCAATAGGACGATTAGCTATCAGTGCATATATAGTTATCTTGTATTAACCTATTAACTAATAGCCTCGTTCCCAGGCCCCCACTTTATTTGGTTGCTTCATGCAACCAAATAAAGCGGGGCCCTGGGAATGAGGCTATTATATTACTACCCCCACGAAAGAAGAATGATGTAGCGGGAATTTCCTAAGTAAAGTGATGTTACATTCTTTGGTGCCAGTGATGCAACTGAAGTAGCTAGCTCTAAAGCAACCACTCTGATTTGTAGTGATATTGCTAGCTATAAGCTTCATTTCCAGTCTCCACTCCCAGCTTTTTTCGCATGTACAACAATGCGAAAAAAAGCTGAGAGTGGAGACTGGGAACGAGACTAGCTATAGCTAGTAGCTAGTAGCCGTTTTTTTTTTCACAACATCCGAGGCTAGCTAGCTATAGCTACCTAGCTAGTTATCATATATTCCGAGGTTCTCTGTAACAAAGTGTACGTAGCTGCCGGGCGTTTTCTGTAAATGTAAGTGCCTACTAATAAATTTCAGGAAGTCTTGAAAAACAAATAGCTAGTTCCTGGTGTCCATTCTAATTAAGGCACTCTTAGATAATTAGATGTATAAAGTAACTACAGCCTCCTACACATGCGGATACACACACACATATACACATAAGGAAGCCATATAGCTGGTGTGCCCAGTCCACGGCAAGCATGCAGCAGTTAATGTACCTCATAATCTTGGATTTCCAGCTATAGCTAACCTGAAGTTCTTCCTCATCACTGCAGTCATCACTGTCATCCGTACACTGTTCATCAGGATTATTCTCAGTGGTGGTGGCCACTGTGAGGGGTGATGTCGACAATTCCATGATTTTCTGAATGTGTGTTCCGGACACTTGCACACTGGAGTCCACATGGCGGCTATAGCTGATTGGCTGTTACGTACACATATGTACATATATCGGCAATGTTCTAGATGGGTGTGGGGTTGCTGGGATCTCTCCCCCCCCCCCCCCCCCCCCCCTTCCCCAGAATTTTGGAATGATATTCTTTTGATACTCAGTAGTTTATTAGTAGTTCATTTTTGGGGGCCTAGAAATAACTTCAGAGCATGTAATTTTAAGGGGGGAGCATATCCCATACCCCTAGCTAGGGCTATGTGCACATCATTTTCCCCACCCCCACCAAAAAACATTGTATGAAACCTTGTTCAGGCCAAGAGCCTGAGGGATGTCAGGTACAGAAGATACATGTTAGAATTGGGAGGCATAGTCTGGTACACATACTGACTTTTAATACACTCCCTTGCACCGGCCGGTACGTACGTTTTATGCTTAGCTAGTACTCAGGCTTCAGAAATGTTTGCCAAACTTCAAAGGCCCATAGCTAGCTCCTGGGAATATCAGTCCCACATATAGGAAGGCTAGAATCAGTCACTTTCGTTTTTCAGATGGCACAAGTCCCATGATTCTAGCATACTCTGTTATGAAGCTATAGCTATATGCTTAAGCACACATTACTTCTGCCCATACTTTGTAATGCCATTTTTGGCTTTTTACCCTGGCTCCTAAGCTAGTAGCAAAGGCTTCAGGTCCCCCAAACGCTCCAAACGAGTTTACCAACTTTTCAAAAACTGTGGCAACAGTGTATGTAGCCACCTCCTTTAGCGACAAGCTCTGCTTGAAGACGATCGAGCCATTGGCTCTTTGCTGTGGGTGTGACTCATTATCGTATTAAAATGGTGGCCGACACAGAAAGAGTTGGAAATGCAGGGAGAATAGAGCCTATCAGGTAGCTAGACTGACTACTTTCATCATTATCACTGTCCGACTTAAGCCACCCTTGCACGGGCATTACAGCTACACCCGCCATTAACACATTCTCAGTCTCTTGGTGGGTAAAAACAGGCTGAAAAAAAATTGTGTTGTCTATATCCACCTTGTATGTCCAGTCTGTCACAGATATTCGAGTAGGCGTGACCTGGATGCCATGTGATTCCATACCCGGACTCGATCCCGTTTGCCACTAAAAAGCTTAGAAGGCCAGATCTGAGATAGAATATCGAGCAGCTCATGATCAGTCACTGCCAGGAGAGACGCTTCCGAATTTCTGTGGTACCATAATCGTATCAGATGGAAATTTACTAGTTCTTTTACAGAATTGTTAGAAAGCCATTTCAGTTGTAGAAACTCAGAATCAGGTTGATTTCTAGTTCTCCGCTTACTATGTACGTAATACTGCCTCCATACTAGCTACTCCTCGCCATATGAATAAGATCTTTTCTGTACCGTTGGCAATTTGTTTGCGCATGCGCGAGCTGGGCCACACGGTGTGTACCAGGCTCAGTGTGTAACAGACCAGTAGATACCACGAGTCTTTATTTAGTGGATTGGAATGGTGGACTGGACTACTGGATTGGAATACTGGAATGGAATACTGGACTACAACCTGAGATCTTCCCCATGGCAACCTTCTCCAGCAGAGATATATATAGCTTCAGTGCTCTCAGGTAATGTATCTGCTAGTGGTAGCTACTTTTGATTTAAATGGCTGCTGTGGTACATTTAAATGGAACTGTATCAATGCAGCTAGCTACCTCGGACAGTTTAGCTATATCGTGTGATTGCGAATAGAGTCTCAAGGTTACTGTATACTTGAACCGATCATTTAATGATCAGAATCACCAGACCTCTGTCATATATTAAATGTCCATTCAACACATGTAGCTACTGGTATGACCTGTATCCGACGGCCATAATTATAATGGTGATAGAAATTTGAGTAGCTATGGAACATTGGGCCAGCATGCATCCACAACACCATATTTCCTTGCATTATATACACTCTCCGCCAATTAAAGTCCCAGTACAATTACTGAAACATAATTATCACTAGCAAGGCTTGATAGCTAGCTACTAGTGTACGTATAAGTAATCTAATCGGCCCATAGCCAGGTGAATAGTTATAGGTCACTTACTAATTGGCTGTTGACGTTACAAGCTGCATGTGCACATAGTAACCACACACGTAGGAATATAAACAGAATAGCATCATGCAATTGCAATCTCATAGCTAATAGCTAGCTAAGTGTGAAGTCAGAAGTCTGTGTAGCTACTAGCTATAGGTCATATAATAAATTGACCATTGTACTTCTTAGGGTCGGGTAATATGAGAACCGGGAGGTAGTTCTCTGGTTCTGTATTGACCTTCCCTGTGGTCGGACCAATTAATACTGCCACTTTTGAACTGAAAATTTTCCCATATCATCCTCCCAGTCGCACAGTATTAGCCTGGCTATAGTTATCTTCACTGTGCTTATTTGTATCATCAATGGCTGCACTACATGCACTACCTATCACCGAAAGAGTCAAGGTCAGTCACTTCACAATTAGCTATAGTTTTTTATCTTCATGCACTGTGATGTATAGCAAATTTAGATCCTTTTTGATTATTAACTTTATGTGATCGACTTATATACAAATCTGATATACCATATATCATTATAAACACTTACATGTATAAACACTTACATGTACAGATAAATAAAACAGAATGACATACATTTGCTACTTTGAATTGTGCATGTGTATGCATGAATGCCATATTCATAAAAATAATATATGCAGCAAGAGTTATAGCTGTCTTGAAGCAGTTGTGAAGATTGTTTTGCTTAAAAAAGTAACATTATAAAAACCATCCATCATGGTTCTGATGTTTCCTCATACGTCACATTATCTGCATGTGTGAAGGTGTATGACATAGTATCTATTACTACAGAATACTTATTAATAACAAGATAATGTGCTTGTTGACTCAAAATCTGAAGTCTGTTATTCACATACATTCATTTCTAGTGTAGCTACCTCAATAACTATATGCATAGCTACACAATAATTCAAGGTAACTTTGCATGCATGTGCACTCTTTTCACCTGTAAAAATGCTTTCTTTTCTCTTGTGTTATTTCACGGCTAATTTTGACTCTTCTTGTGCATAACAAGGAAAAGCTATAATTACCTCTGATTGATGCTATGCGGCCTTACCTATATGAAACCCAGATGTGTCAGGTCTCATCCAATATTCGTTAACTCCCACCTTTCCATGACGAGCTCTAACAATGAACCAAACTGTTAACACCAGGACAACCAGCACAATCACACCAACCACACAGTACGCCAAGATCAGGTACCACTCAGTAAATATTGAGCGTCCTGCAGAAGTGTGAGAGGTGGATTGCAATTAGCGTGTTGGCATGAGGTAATAGACCAGTGTTATTCCCATGCATGTGAACTATAGTTTACATAACATATATCTCATTATAGTTAGATTAAAAAACGTCTTGCGGTCATTGACATGAAGCAATATCATTTAATGGTCATCGTAGCTGGAGTGTACTGTAGAATGTACACTTTGGGGTTGGTTGGTTATGGGCTTTGAAATGCAAAATGGTTGATGATTCTAATTAATACGGAGTTGAATTAATGGAAAAATGGCAGTATACACCATGTACTGTAGTATGCAGCTGCCTCAGCTCTCGGTCACTTTGATATAAATAGCTCTAAGGGAGTAGCTGCCTCTTAAGAATAGCTTTTTTCCTTGTCTCTATTCCACACCTTTTTCCTTTACCTCTTACAAATGACGAAATTCAGATGGAGGGATGGGTTTGAATGAGGCTTTACATCATGCACGTGTCATGATTTAGCTGCATATCTTACCTTCCTCAGTTACCTCCACTTCAACCGACTCTGTTAGAGTGTCCCCTGTAACATCCACAGCGGTGCATGTGTACCTGCCTCCTTCATCTGGGGGAGCATTTCTCAGGTCGAGTTCTTCATTATCATTTACAAACACGCCATTTTGGTCAACTGTTGTTGTGATGCTGCAAGAGGACAAGGTAAATGCACTATATTATGTATTGTATTGGATTAAGTGTTGTTTATTAAATATGCTATTGGTATATACCAACAGAACCCTATATCTCAGGACGCCTTACATCTTATACCTTGCCACTTCCAATACCGACCTCTGCATTAAATACTTATATATTTTCAGAACATGTAGCTACATTGCTCCAACCCATGAGAGTAGATTTTTAGAAACTTTCATTCTGCATACTGAAAAAAGTATGAAAACACCAGACAAATAATTTAGAAAGGTAATCTCCAAACAATTTCCACCCCATATTAACCAATACAGAAGCCCTACAAGTACCACACAGATTTTGGGGGAAATTGACACTAATTAAATAGAATTGGTAATATATCAGTATTGGTAAGGAGTTAAGATGTCAAATTCAGGTCAACGATAGGGTAGCACACGCTGAATCTCCAAAACATTTTTGAAGTCTCTCAGACGTTAAATTCTGAATTTACTACCTTAAGCGATAACCCAATCAATACATAATCTATGGTCCGTATTTCTAGTATTGATTGACTGAGGTAAACAATGCTAACATCAAAAGTTGCCTTGCCTCAACTGCTTAGTATACGCAAGGTTTGATGTCTCTCAGAACTAAGTTGTAGATTTTAGCATCTTAAGCAATTTTTAAATCAGGTGTCTTATAGAAGACATAGGTCTTTACTAATTAAATAATACCTTTACCACATTGTAGCGGACATAATTATGTAGGAACAAGTATTCCACTTTTTAGAACCTAGCACCAAATCATATAGGGGATAGACCAATTAAAGCAATTTTCTCAAAACTGCCCATACATACTGCGAGTGCATGATGTAATACGTTTAAATGCAGTAAGTGCTCACTTCTCTCCATCTTCATTCTGCCAGTAAATGATGGCAGGTCCTGGGTTTCCCGAGATTGGGCAGCTGACAGTCACTTGATCAGATGTAGTTAAAAAGCCTACTGCCTCAACATGCAGTGGAACATACTCTGAAAATATAAGATAATATGAAAATAATTATGCATCACCTAATATTATTGTAACATGCTGTCTGTCACTATTTAAATTGGCATGAATCGAGAAGTTTTGGTGGGTAGGACAGAACATCATCAGTTGAGTGCACAGCAAGTGCATGAATAAACAGTCTGTACATGTTTTTAGTGACCAACTGATTATACCATTAATGCAACCACCTACTTATATCTATGTGAGTCAGTAATAGTAGCTACTATGCTCTCGCTAGTGCTACCACTGCTGAAAAGTATTATATATATTGTACATGTCATTGAGAACTCCATTGATTGATCTCTGTTGCTATGTGTTCTTGTTACAGTAATATTATGCAGTAGTAAATGACTACCTTATGAATAATTAATGAGTAGCCTAAAACAGCTTTTTTTCTAGCTTTGGCAGGGATTATGGCGGACCTTAGTGGTTTGATAGTTATGAATATAATTAATTGGCTATGAATCTCATTAATAAACTCCTGAATATGATTAATTGACTCGTTCAGCAATGTCTAACATGCTGGCTCTGTAGTGCTTAAAAATCAACTTGTCATTGTATAGCAAACTTGCAGAGGATTCCTAGTCATTAATTATATTTATTAATAGCTGGATCAGATTGTATAAGGTAGGAGGCAAGTGCATGTGATGTATGGGAAGTGGAAATTATTCCTTGAATAGGAAAGATAAGTTGGCGTTTAATAGTCAAGCTTGTGCAATCATGAGACAGAGAGATAGTATAATGTTATATCATCTATCGATATATGGTACCTACCAATAATAGTTAGCATAAACGTATCAGTCAGTGTTCCACTGCTGAGAGTTGCACTGCAAATGTACTCTCCCACGTCTTCATAGACTACTGACTGAAGAGTGAGAGTTGCTGTTCCACTGCCATCTGTATTCATTCTGAAAATAGCAACATTTATAATACTATAGATTTCTCTATAGAGACTAATGATATTATTGAAACCTACGTTGCTGCGGAAAATGATCCTTCGACTTTCTCAATAGTGATCTCTGATTCTGACATTCCAGTATAGTTTACTACGCACGTTAGTACAACCTCCGTCAAATGGTTTGCATTGACATCTGACGCAGTAACGGACAACACTGCTTGACCTGTGAGAATAGATAACAGTGAAACCATAGTCATATTGGGGTGATGAATCAATAAATACACAGCAAGCTAGCCTATTACTAACTGAGAGTGTAAAATACTTCTTACAGTGCAGGAAAGCGTACAATACTGAGTATCTTGAAGCACTGTAGCTTAAAGCATACCCCACCTTCAATGAGTGAGTGGCTGTACATATTAAAGGGCTGATTAGTGTGACTATCAACATAATATGCTCAGAAGCGCCACAGCTCCACTCCCTTTCCTTACCACATCATATATCTAAAAGCTGCAGTAGCAATGGAAATAATCAATTTATGCTGTATACTACATTTCCTGTGTATCACTTTAGCACTCATGCTAGACCCACCATCTGATCCACTATCACTCATGTCAGATCCACCATCTGAGCCAGTATCACTCACGACAGATCCACCATCTGAACCACTGTTACTTACGTCAGACCCACCATTTAACCCGCCATCTGAACCACTATCACTTATGTCAGATATACCATCCGAGCCACCATCTGAGCCACTATCACTCATGTCAGATCCACCATCTGAGCCGCCATCACCCATGTCAGATCCACCATCTGATCCGCCATCTGAACCACCATCACTCATGTCAGATCCACCATCACTCATTTCAGATCCACCATCTGAGCCACCATCACTCATGTCAGATCCGCCATCTGATCCGCCATCTGAGCCACCATCACTCATGTCAGATCCACCATCTGATCCACCATCACTCATGTTAGATCCACCATCTGATCCACCATCACTCATATCTGATCCATCATCTGATCCGCCATCTGAGCCACCATCTGAACCACCATCACTCATGTCAGATCCGCCATCTGATCCGCCATCTGAACCACCATCACTCATGTCAGATCCGCCATCTGATCCGCCATCTGAACCACCATCACTCATGTCAGATCCGCCATCTGATCCACCATCGCTCATTTCAGATCCACCATCTGAGCCACCATCAATCATGTCAGATCCGCCATCTGATCCGCCATCTGAACCACCATCACTCATGTCCGATCCACCATCTGATCCACCATCGCTCATTTCAGATCCACCATCTGAGCCACCATCACTCATGTCAGATCCACCATCTGATCCGCCATCTGAGCCACCATCACTCATGTCAGATCCGCCATCTGATCCGCCATCTGAACCACCATCACTCATGTCAGATCCACCATCTGAGCCACCATCACTCATGTCAGATCCGCCATCTGATCCGCCATCTGAACCACCATCTGATCCGCCATCTGAACCACCATCTGATCCGCCATCTGAGCCACCATCACTCATGTCAGATCCACCATCAGATCCACCATCTGAGCCATTATCACCCATGTCAGATCCACCATCAGATCCACCATCTGAGCCACTATCGCTCATGTCAGATCCACCATCACTCATTTCAGATCCACCATCTGAGCCACCATCACTCATGTCAGATCCGCCATCTGATCCGCCATCTGATCCGCCATCTGAGCCACCATCACTCATGTCAGATCCACCATCTGATCCACCATCACTCGTGTCAGATCCACCATCTGATCCACCGTCTGATCCTCCATCACTCATATCAGATCCACCATCTGATCCGCCATCTGAGCCACCATCACTCATGTCAGATCCGCCATCAGATCCGCCATCTGAGCCACCATCACTCACGTCAGATCCGCCATCTGATCCGCCATCTGAACCACCATCACTCATGTCGGATCCACCATCTGATCCACCATCACTCATTTCAGATCCACCATCTGAGCCACCATCACTTATGTCAGATCCGCCATCTGATCCGCCATCTGAACCACCATCGCTCATATCAGATCCACCATCTGAGCCACTATCACTCATGTCAGATCCACCATCTGAGCCACTATCGCTCATATCAGATCCACCATCTGAGCCACTATCACTCATGTCAGATCCACCATCAGATCCACCATCTGAGCCACTATCACTCATGTCAGATCCACCATCAGATCCACCATCTGAGCCACTATCACTCATGTCAGATCCACCATCAGATCCACCATCTGAGCCACTATCGCTCATGTCAGATCCACCATCTGAGCCACTATCACTCATGTCAGATCCACCATCAGATCCACCATCTGAGCCACTATCGCTCATATCAGATCCACCATCTGAGCCACTATCACTCATGTCAGATCCACCATCAGATCTACCATCTGAGCCACTATCACTCATGTCAGATCCACCATCAGATCCACCATCTGAGCCACTATCACTCATGTCAGATCCACCATCAGATCCACCATCTGAGCCACTATCACTCATGTCAGATCCACCATCAGATCCACCATCTGAGCCACTATCGCTCATGTCAGATCCACCATCAGATCCACCATCTGAGCCACTATCACTCATGTCAGATCCACCATCAGATCCACCATCTGAGCCACTATCGCTCATGTCAGATCCACCATCTGAGCCACTATCACTCATGTCAGATCCACCATCTGAACCATCATCACTCGTGTCAGATCCGCCATTCGAGCTATCATCTGAATCGGATCCACTATCACTATCACGATCTGAGTTACTCGTACTGTCAGAACTACTATCATTACTGCTACTATCAGTTGTTTCATCTTCCTCTTCATCATCATCAACAATCAGTATGGTAGCAGTACAGTTCATTGTAGAAACTGTGTTGTTGAGGTGTACAAGGAATCTTTCCAATGCCTCTACTTTGTCATCATTAAGGATTGTAATGTCGATGCACAAGTGTGTATGATTTGGACTGAGCACGATCTCTTCACATATACCTTCATAGTCCTTGCCATCTGCAGAAATGTTAGCAAATATGCAAAGATGCAAGGAGCCTGAAAGAGTACTTAAATTGCTGAAGATTTTATACTGAAAACCGTATAGCTATACGTAGGTACTAGGGCCATTGGAAGTAGAAAAATGGTAGTAAGGCCAGTACACGCAGAAAACAGTGCTAGCATACATTAGCTAGGGGAGTTTTGGGACATGCCCCCAGAGAATGTTTCAAAATCCATCCTCTCTGAGGGTAATTACTTTTAGAGACTTCCGAGCAACAAAAGTACTCATCTTATTATGTACGTAGTCTCAAGGTTTTTAGCTGTGTATGCCTTTATGCATGTGATACAGAAGGCCATATCATATTCTTTGTCGTAGCCAGTGTAGCCACTTCCAACAGACAGTTAGAATGATTTGCTATTAATAGCTTTTTTTCTGAAATTTGAAGGACATTGCCTGATGAAGAACTGAAAGAGTTGTTAGCTTTGCTTGAAGATACTAACAAAGTTAGTCTCGTACCCAGCAGCAATAGGTCTGGGTACGAGGCTAAACAAAGTGACATTGTGATATACTTGGCATGTGTCTGTGCACACAATCTAATTATTAACAGAAGTGGTGTAGGTATAGCCGCACCAGCGGCACCACTTTCGACAGCCTTGGGTACTCTGAAAAGCGTATCTGTTGCTAAAGGTCACAAACCATCAGATCCAAGATAGTGCAGTTATCAGAGCTTTCAAACATGTTTGCACGGCATACCCATAGAGATGTCAAGACAGTTGCTTAGATCAACGGGACATACCACAGCCTGATACTAGCAAATGTATATGCAGCTGTCTTATTCTCTAAGAAACATTTGATTGGAGAGTGCTTGCAAAGGGTTTAAGGATCCTCTTTATTTAAGATATAGACTAGAGAGTGACTGTAAAGTTATTAAAGGAAGTGATTCAAGTAATAATTGCAGGATGGTAGTTACAGAGTACATAAGGAACAGATTCATCAAGCCTACCTTCAGCTGAGACATCATTAGTTTTAACAAGCACTGTAATTGGGTTTGATATCTCCGGTGCACCACTGAACTCCACACAGATTGTAATGCTTCCATCATCCTCCACCACAGTATACTCTCCTTCCTGAAAGCACACATTTACTCCTGGATGTAGATGGAAGTACGGGAATTAGAGAGAATAAATATTGGCCTGTATCCCCCTGTGTCCCATGTAGAAACCTGTATATGGGATGCCAAGAATGTGTAAGAGCAAACTACATATTATATACTTACATAGATGCTTACACTTGGTAGTGCAAATATAATGTTTTAACATAAAGGAGGGGTCACTATATATACTTCTTATGGGGCCCCATCAAGCAACGTGGTTCTTGTTATAATAATGAAGTACTTACCGCTGCACATAGGTGGTGTTGGTGAAAACACCGCAGAGCTCCCATTGGCAGCTGCTGTGCATGTTGTGATCGCATTTCCAATCAGCTCAAAGCCTGAGTCACAGCTGTAGGTAGCAGTGTCACCGACTGAGTTTCCAGTGAATGTTACCATACCATTCACAATCGCAGGAGGATTAGGACACACCGCTGTAGGTATATATGAATGATACAGTCATTAGCATAGATAAAGAAGTGAATGAAATGACATTTCACAATTAATGAGCCACTTAGTCTATACTACCTGTAGGGACATGCACATTATGCTGGCATTGCTTTTGGCATAATAGGCAGATGGAGCATAATGGACGGTTCAGAGCAGCCTGGTTCAGAGGGAGCATAATAGTGTTAATTAAGTATTAGTAGGTAGAAGTTATTATTAATACAAGAGAGAAGGCATATAACTACTTGAGATGGTTCTTGTTATAATAATTAATGCAATATATACTCACGTGTGCACACTGGTAGTGCTGGTGAAAATACTGCAGAGGTCCCATTGGGAGCTGCTGTGCATGTTGTGGTTGCATTTCCAATCAGCTCGAAGCCTGAGTCACAGGTGTAGGTAGCAGTGTCACCGACAGAGTTTCCAGTGAATGTCCTCATACCATTCGCAATCACAGGTGGATTTGGACACACCACTGCAGGTATATATGAACGATACAGTCATTAGTATAGATAAAAAAGTGAATGAAATGACAACATTAAAACTTTACAATTAAAGAGCCACTTAGTGCATATTACCTGTAGGGACATGCTCATTATACTGGCATTGCGTTTGTCATAATAGGCAGATGGAGCATAATGGAGGGTTCAGAGGGAGCACAATAGTGCTAATCAATTATTAGTGGGTAGACCTAGCCTTTTTGTCATTGATACAACCGAGAAGGCATGTAACTACTCCAGATGGTTGTAGTTATAATAATGCAGTATATACTCACGCCTGCACACTGGTGGTGCTGGTGAAAATACTGCAGAGGTCTCATTGGGAGCTAGTGTGCATGTTGTGGTCGTATTTCCAATTAGCTCGAAACCTGAGTCACAGGTGTAGGTAGCAGTGTCACCGACGGAGTTTCCAGTGAATGTCCTCATGCCATTTGCAATCACAGGTGGATTTGGACACACCGCTGGAGGTATATATCAACGATACAGTAATTAGTATAGATAAAAATTAAAGTGAATGAAATGACAACATTACAACTTTACAATTAAAGAGCCACTTAGTGCGTGCTACCTAATAATGCAGTATATACTCACGCCTGCACACTGGTGGTGCTGGTGAAAATACTGCAGAGGTCCCATTGGGAGCTGGTGTGCATGTTGTGGTCGCATTTCCAATCTGCTCAAAGCCTGAGTCACAACTGTAGGTAGCAGTGTCACCGACTGAGTTTCCAGTGAATGTCCTCATACCATTCGCAATCGCAGGAGGATTAGGACACACCGCTGCAGGTATATATAAACGATACAGTCGTTAGCATAGATAAAGAAGCGAGTGAAATGACAACATTAAAAGTTCACAATTAAAGAGCCACTTAGTGTATACAACATGTAGGGACATGCACATTATGCTGGCATTGCTTTTGGAATGATAGGCATAACAGAGCATAATGGAGGGTTCAGAGGGCTCATAATAGTGCTAATTAATTATTAGCTGGTAGTGCTTGTTGTCATTGATACAACTGAGAAGGCATGTAACTACTCCAAATGGTTCTACTTATAATAATGCAGTATATACTCACGTCTGCACACTGGTGGTGCTGGTGAAAATACTGCAGAGGTCCCATTGGGAGCTGCTGTGCATGTTGTGGTCACATTTCCAATTAGCTCAAAGCCTGAGTCACAACTGTAGGTAGCAGTGTCACCGACTGAGTTTCCAGTGAATGTCCTCATACCATTCGCAATCACAGGTGGATTTGGACACACCGCTGCAGGTATATATGAACGATACAGTTATTAATATAGATAAAAAAGTGATGAAATGACAACATTAAAACTCCACAATTAAAGAGCCACTTAGTGCATACTACCTGTAGGGACATGCACATTATACTGGCATTGCGTTTGTCATAATATGCAGATGGAGCATAATGGAGGGTTCAGAAGGAGCATAACAGTGTTAATCAATTATTAGTGGGTAGACCTAACCTTTTTGTCATTGATACAACCGAGAAGGCATGTAACTACTCCAGATGGTTGTAGTTATAATAATGCAGTATTTACTCACGCCTGCACACTGGTGGTGCTGGTGAAAATACTGCAGAGGTCCCATTGGGAGCTGCTGTGCATGTTGTGGTCGCATTTCCAATCTGCTCAAAGCCTGAGTCACAGCTGTAGGTAGCAGTGTCACCGACTGAGTTTCCCGTGAATGTTACCATACCATTCGCAATTGCAGGAGGATTAGGACACACCGCTGTAGGTATATATGAACGATACAGTCATTAGCACAGATAAAGAAGTGAGTGAAATTGACAACATTATGAGTTCACAATTAAAGGCCACTTAGAGCATACTACCTGTAGGGACATGCACATTATACTGGCATTGCGTTTGGCATAATAGGCAGATGGAGCATAATGGAGGGTTCAGAGGGAGCATAATAGTATTAATCAATTATTAATGGGTAGACCTTCTTGTCATTGATACAACCGAGAAGGCATGTAACTACTGTAGATGGTTGTAGTCATAATAATGCAGTATATACTCACGTCGGCACACTGGTGGTGTTGGTGAAAATACTGCAGAGGTCCCATTGGGAGCTGCTGTGCACGTTGTGGTCGCATTTCCAATTAGCTCAAAGCCTGGGTTACAACTGTAGGTAGCAGTGTCACCGACTGAGTTTCCAGTGAATGTCCTCATACCATTCGCAATCCCAGGTGGACTAGGACACACCGCTGCGGGTATTACATGAACGATACAGTCATTAGTATAGATAAAAAAGTGAATGAAATGACAACACATTAAAGTTCACAATTAAAGAGCCACTTAGTGCATACTACCTGTAGGGACATTCACATTATACTGGCATTGCGTTTGGCATAATAGGCAGTTGGCACATTATGGAGGGTTCAGAGGGAGCATATTAGTGTTAATTAACTATTATTGGGTAGACCTTCTTGTCATTAATACAACCGAGAACACATGTAACTACTCCAGATGGTTCTTGTTATAATATTGAAGTACTCACGCCTGCACACTGGTGGTGCTGGTGAAAAAACTGCAGAAGATGTGTTCACTCGTGTGCATGTCGTGATTGCCCCTCCAATCAGCTCGAAGCCCTGGTCACAGGTGTAGGTAGCATTGTCACCGACGGAGTTTCCACTGAATGTCCTCATACCGTTCACAATGGTAGGAGGATCAGGACACAGCGCTGCAAGAGGTATGTGAATAACATATTTTGGTAAATAAGTGAGTAATGTATTGCAACAGTAAGCTTCACAAAAGAGCCATTTTCATCGAAATCAAGGTAAGTTCTACTGTCGGAACTAAGAAGGCATGTAGCTTTTCCAGACAAACTCTACACTCTACATTGCATGAGTACAGCTCGAGGAGATATAGCCAAACAAAACGTGATGCTCCATAGCTGGTGAGTGTTATTTCCAAATCTATTTTAAATGCTGCCCTAGAGTGGAGATTCCGGTGTCCTAGGGGCAAACATCCTTGACCGCTAAGTTGATGGCGGACAGGTTGGACTGAGTTCAAATCCCAACAGGCATGCAAGCACACTTTTTTTTTGCGTCTGTAGCTTCCGTTTTTTCCTGTATCCAGTAGTGATTCATTACATCTGCATCTTTACTCGCCTATGGTACACACTTCATAGTGTGGTGACCCTTGAGCATAAGTAGCTAAAATTTTCTTTGCACACCTGCATATCTATATACAAAACCCTAACATTATGAGCAATTACTGCAGGTTACGTACGATCATTGTCCACAATGATCACTGTTGCTAATGAGTCTGGCTGTAATAGTACTACACCCGGTGGCTGTGATTGGACAGTCAGGCTGGCGGTGAAGAACTCAAGGGATTCCGTAATGGAGTCATCATTGATCGGAATATCTACAAACAGGACTCCATTTGCAGTGAAGTTTAATTGGACAGTTGTGTCGGTGTAGTCACTGGGAGCTGATGGGGGTGGGGGCAGTTGAGATATATATATTATAATTCTGTGTATTCAGTGAACAACCCCCTAGTGTTAGGACTAGGGAAATGTAGTATCTTTACCTATTGCTGTATCCCCTTCCCCACCAGTGGACACTGTCACCATTATCAGTCCAGATGTTTCCAGCCCACTTAGCTCAACAAACACTCGTACAGTCATATCCTCCTCATTCACAGTATAGAGTGTGGGCACAAACATGATTGTAGCCTCATCTATTTAAGAGAAATGTAGAGTTTTATGTCCATGTATGTCTCGGTGCACTTGCACTGGCTTTTAAGAATTGTAGTTTCTTGTAGCTAGCTACTCGGGTAACTTTAAAGTATAATAATATACCAACCAATTGAATATCTCAGATAACCCACTCTGCTCATTGTTTTATTGCAATATACACGTTCGCACAATTCGTATTCGTAAATTACACGTGAGATTCTGATGCGTATCGTTTAATATGCGCAAGAATTAGTTTCAAACTGTGGTACAAACCACAGCAGAAATGAGTCATAAAATGCATCCAAACACCAGAAGGCGATGAGACCACATTTGAAAATAAAGTGAGGTGGTTAGCTAATCCTCCCGGTAGTTCCCCATCCTGGAAGGAGATCAAAGAAATCAGTGCAATTTACAATGCACACATTTTGCATTATTGGACAACTTACACACAACACTACCTGTATGTATCCATGAGAATTCTGACTTAGATTTTGTACACAATCATTCTGACATGCCTGCAAGTCATAACAATAATGGCAGTGGGACAAAGACACTACACACAAACTGGTATAGTAACTATAAGGTGCAAGTGAGAAGAGCATATACTGGTATGTATAATCTTTATGTGAGTAAACAGCTATATAGAAATATTTAATATAGGAATTAAGCTATATAAATGTCTAAGGCTTCCTATTGTAAAATACAATACCTAGTCACAAACATGAAATACCAACTCAATTAATAAATCCGGCAGTGCTTGGGTATTAAGGTCACTCCATTAGCTTCTGCTCACCGTCAGTCAATCAATCAAACCTTTTTCGTCCCCTGTAAGTGCAGCCAGCCAGGGTAGTACTGAGATAGCTGCAGATGTTAGATGATAAAATAATTGATACTAACTACAGTTTTTGTCAAGCTAAATATGTAATACCCATAGTAATACATGGCTAGCTTCATGGGGATAAAATCGGATATGAAGTCAGTCAGCTACTGTCTTGAATAGTTTCACTACTTGCTCTTGCAACGGAGGGCATGTAATGAGAAAGTGCCTTTGGTCTTTGATCTTTATACCACATAGCTAGTTTATTTCAATAATTACATACGTTACGTGTACACATAACTTTTATGCAAAATCAGCTGCAGGACCCTCCTTCCGGAGTCCCCCTCTTTTTTCTCTTCCGAATTTTCCGACTTCTAATTATCCGGGCTGGCTAGCGAGACTAACTGGCATAATGGCTAGGGCGCGGTAGCTGCTTCGTCGTTACTGTTGAGAATATTCCATTTTAAGTAGGGCTTCGAGAAAGGCGAAGCAGCAACCACTCTACGACCATTCAATTGGAAGCCAATAGCTAGGTGCACGAAAAGGATCATGCACATGTGTTTGGGCAGTAATGGCGAAATTCAGGCGGCTCTAAACAGCGTGCGGGCGGGTGAGCAGAAATTAACAATCCTAATATTGGAGTCCCTAAAAACTGCCTAAAAAAAGTATACTTCACAGTGTATTGAATATTTAAATACTACGGCTCTCAATCTAACTAATATGGCCACTTGCGTGCAACAATTCTAAGACAATCCAACAGCATTCTTTCAACACAATACTATAGTTTCTTCCGAATAAGACTATTTACAGTACCTTGTCATTAGACTTTGAACAGCTGATGATCCCAGACTTCATCGTTTCAGCTACGGATTACGCAACGCAGAATTTTTCAAACCGTAGTTGTGGGCTCTACCATATCGAAATTTGCGTCTTCGTCCGTAGCTGGGAAGTGCAGCCTAATATAAGTAGAAGCCAGTAGATACTCCCACTTCCACCTTAAGTTAATACACACCGAATATGGATTTCACAAATTCAATGGTGAAGCCAATACCACGTCCTTTCCAAGTAAAAATGCCACCACCAACAATAGCAACACTCCAAAGTGGCAGTCGGTTCATAGTGTATTGTATTGTGTACTGCTGACAATCTGGCTGCATCTCCATTTCTGGAAGTAACTGGTATGTGTGGAAGTGTTGCTATAGTTACTAAGGCTATTTCTGCCATTGTTGTCATAACATTGACAGTTGTTGTAGCTCCAACACACGTACAGGTTTTGCAATTAGAGCCTGATAATCCAAGAGTCCTATACAAACAAGTGCAACCAGCAGTCTGGAAGCTGAGGGTGTATAATGATGTTCAAAAGTTTGGTACCGGCATTAGGGTAGTAGCTAGTTCTCATATCCATTCTGTGTGGCAGCTGTTGCTGTTTTATTGGTATACTACTTTTATTCACTATTCGCAGGATCATCCAGCTGGATAGCAGCTGATATACATGTAGCTAAATATACTGTCGACATAAATGTTTGAGGTTTTCTGATCAGCTTTGATTTTGCTATAGAAACATCACTCTAATTTGTATAATACGATACTAATATTATTTCCCTAAAATGTATGGCTAATTAGGTGCTAATAGGTGTAGGAATGCTTTCATCTCTCTTCCACACATTTCTTTGTCTACATGTGCAATGACTATAATTATGCTAGATTTCCATAACAAGCATCATAGCACCTTCCAGAGTTACTTCTATGTACTGGTGATTAATAGAGAAGGTGTGTGAGTAATTGTTGGCCTGGAAACGAGATGTTTAAGAAGTACTTCTATAACATTGTCCTATTGTATAATAGTTATGGTTTAATTCATGTACTTTCAGATGCAATTAGTGCTAGCTATAGTAATCCATATACAGCTACAACAATAGGTTAAGTTTCACTGTAGCAAACCCTATAGTGCCCCAATGACCATCGCAGAGTTTATCCATAAGTTGATGTAGCAAATGCAGATATAGCTACAATACTTCCAAAGGACAGGTTTATGTTACTTAATAATGGTTCACCTTTCATAAAGCATAACTGAAGTAATTATGTCATATTAATTCCCATATCAATATTGAAGCTATAGGTGAAAACCTTAACTCATAACTTTTACATGAATTAACCCATATAACTATAATTACACAATAGGACAATATTATAGAAGTCCTTCTTAAACTTCTCGTTGCTCATGGCTGTAGGAGCTTGAAATATTTCTTAGGACACTGTTTAATTATCAGACAGAGGTAAATTAATACTTGGAGGCATATTTAGCTATTATACTAGAAAACTACTTTTAATTTATCATCAGTGAATATGGCTGAGTCAGCGGACTTGAGGTGAGATGTGATGTATTCCACTCACTTTCTAGAAATTATTGCCCATAGCTAGCCTGGAGGAAGTCATTCTACACAGTCAACATGTACTTGCCATCCTTGGCAGTGTTATTGTGAATGTAACAGGAAATTGAGTACAATTAGCATGAATGCCACTAATGGTAAATGATCTGCTATGGAATTTTGATTACATATTACACAGTAGAGCTCACACAGTAACTTCTACTCATTTTCTAGGAAGTATTGCCTATATATATAGCCTGGAGGAAGGCATTCTATACTGACAACTATGTATTGCAATCCTTGGCTCCTATATCTTGAATGTAACAGGAAATAGAGTACAGCAGAAATACTGCTAACGGTAGGTGATCTGCTATTTTGATTATGTAGTACACAATAGAGCTCACACAGAAACATAGCGCAGCAGGTTCAGACCCAAGAGAAACAAATACAAAGGTAGTTCTGAGCTTGCAAACTGATAGAATTGACAGAATAAAACATCCTACTAGCTTTATAGGCTTATGAAATTAATGGGATCATCTTGACATATTTTTTCATCCCTAGATATCTAAAATTAGATACTTGTTGAAGAGGTACCCCATTAAGAACAATTGGTGGGTGGATGTTAGTTTGATAAACAGTGATCAGGATGTCCAGAGATATGGCTATAACCATAAGTTTAAATTTAGATGGTGCTCACGTACCCACTCTGTATAAGTAGGTCCCACCAGATTGTACATTGAGTGAATTCATAGGTCGATATATCAACAGAAGTGAGTGGAATATTTCCTATGCTGTTAATGTAAATGAGAAGCAGGAGTGGTACCAAAATTGATGCTTGGGGGACCCCAGAAAAAACTGATACAGAAAAAGTTTATAATCACTCAATTAGATGTCCAGTTGAGGAATACAGGGTGAAGAAAGAGTATATGGTTAGTGTTTCCGAGTGGCAGTGTATGGTATTGTGTGCAACTGAGAATGAGAAGCAGTCTGGCTGCATCTCTATTTTTGGAAGTAACTGGTATGTAGGAAGTGTTAATATAGTTACAAGACTATTACTGCCATTGTTGCCATAATATTGACAGTTGTTGTGTATGCAGAGTTTGTAATTTGAGCCTAATAAGCCAAGAGTCCAGCAGTCTGGAAGCTAAGGATGTGCTAATGATGTTTGAAAGTTTGGTACAGGCAATAGGGCATTAGCTAGCTGTTCTCATATCCATTCTATGTGGCAGCTGTTGGTGTTTCATTGGTATTGTCTATAGCTAGCCTGTAGGAAGTCATTCTACAGAGTCAAACATGTACTTGCCATCCTTGGCTTCCATATCTTGAATGCATATAACAGGAAATTGAGTACAATTTGCAGGAAAACCGCTAATAGTAAACGATCTGCTATGGTAATTGGATTACATATTATTACACAGTAGAGGTCACACAGTAAAATAGCGCAGACCCAAGTGAAACAAATACAAGGGTAGTTCTGAGCTCGGCAATTGACAGAATACCAGTTTTATGGGCTTTTCATTTGGATCATCTTGACATATTCCTTCATCTCTAGATATAAAAAACTCAATACCTTTTCAAGCTGTACCCAATTAAGAACAATTGGGGGTGGATGCTTGATAAACAGTGATTAAGTTGCCTAGAGGTATATATAACTAAACGTTTGCACTTTTAAATTAAATGGGATCCTCTTGACATATTCTTTCATCCCTATATAGATATCTAAAACTAGATACCTTTTAAAGAGATACCCCATTCAGAACACTTGGTGGGTGGATGTTATTTGATAAAGAGTGATGGTGTCTAGAGGTATATAACCATAACTTTTCACTTAGCTATTTTATGATGTTCGCTCACCCACTCTGCCAGTAGGGCCACAACAGATTGTACCAAATAAGTAAATTCATAGGTCGATATTGCAGCTGGTGTGAGTGGAATGTTTCCTATGCTATTAACATAAATGAGAAACAGGAGTGATACTAAAATTGGCTCCAGAAAGAGCTGGTACAGAAGAAGTACGTACAGCTCACTACAGAGTTTCTCCATTTATAATAGTCCAGTGTAGGATAATATTAACAGGGTAAAGAGAATTAAGTAGATTGAAAGTTTCCATTAGAATATTGTGGAGGATACTCTCAATACATCAAACAAAATTGCTCCAGCAATTTCTCATCAAGATGGCAAAAATGGTCATGTGTAGTTCATAACAGGGCAAGCCAATGGACCTTTGATTTTGAAACCCCACTGTTGTTCAAACAAAAGTCTGCCGGGTGTGACCACACATGCATGTGTTTACCATTGCTTCACCGACAGCACTTAAATTATCAGAGATATTCTATATATACCACCATCAAACCAGAACGAGCCATACGCAACTCTGTACTAACATGTGCAAAAAAATATGCTGTTTACCACTGCTAATTTAAAAATATTTACAACAAAGCATTCAAATTACTGCCATAAGAAGCATCATGACAGCCTGTCTGTGTATACTGGTATGCCATAGAAGTGCTCCTTGAATGTTTTGCTTCCATGCCAACAGTTACTCACATTGTTTCTCTATTCATGGCTCTATTGTTCAGTGTAGTTATGGAAGTTATGAGTAATGCAAGTCTTACGTCCTTAAATAGGTCAGATTCCTGACAGTACATTAGTATTACGGATCTTAGGCATGGGCTTCAGAAGTACCGACGTTTGTATGTTTGCTTTATATGACAATGATTAATAAAATTGTCAAGTCTGAATCGGTGGTAGCTATATGAGCTTTAAATAGAGCCCAGTAACAAACAAGTGTGCCTACTGGGATCTAAACTCTAAGTTAAGTCAGCAGTTAGCTTAGCAGTCAGAGGGTATTGGCCTGGGCTAACTGAATTCTCACCTGTAGAGTTGCTTATAGATGGCCTATAATATACCCCCTTCCAAATAATGTATAATGCATATTATAGTATTTGATATTGCTCTATGACATCTTAATCAATTATACTCCCAGTGTATCATTATAGTAAAACAGCTGAAGACAGATGTGTGTGTGTGGGTGTGAACGTCCTAACTAAAAACTAGATTCCTTATAATTATAACACATCATACATAAACGTGAAAAAGTAACGAAGTTCTTGTTCTGTGAAACAAAGAGAAATATTAAGTAGCAAACAGCTATAGCTATCTCTCTCTAGTCTATTAGGGGGGTGGGGGTGGGTGGACGGGATGGATGGGGTGTCTAGCTATTATGAGCATAGTATACCTACTGTCAGTGTGACTGTACTGCAGTTTAAAATCGACTCCAGTTCTCTCCTACAGTCATACGTACTGATGCTAGTAAATACTACGTAAATGTCAGTGAATAGGGGGTGGAGCTGCAGCTTAGTTTATGCAATCACAATATTAATAGTAAATACAAGTATAATCTGTGTTACAATAATAATTATTATGCAGCCAGTGGCAATTTGCAGCTACAATGCAAAGACAGCACTTCCTGACTAATATCAGGTGCCCATTGGGTTATAGGCTCCTGCTAATATAAAGGTCACAAATGTTTGAGAAGCAGTCTCAATTTAGTTTGTGTGCCTGAAAAGCCACTGCTGTCATAATATTGACAATTGCAAAGAATTTGTAATTTGAAACTAGTAATGGAAGAGTCCTTCAGAGAAGCCTCTTCGACAGAGTGTAGGTATCACAGCACACTGGCTATTTTCCCACATGCTAATATGTACTTACTCACATACTTTCTCCATTCATGCCAGTAACTGCAGTACAGTCACACTGACAGTAGGTATACTATGCTCATAATAGCTAGACACCCCATCCATCCCGTCCACCCACCCCCACCCCCCTAATAGGCTAGAGAGAGATAGCTATAGCTGTTTGCTACTTAATATTTCTCTTTGTTTCACAGACAAGAACTTCATTACTTTTTCAAGTAAGTACTAGTGTACGCATAAATTTGAAGTAGGATCTCTTGTTTGCTTATTGGGAGTTGGAGATTTTTAGCCTCCTAGCCCATCATTACTGTTACATGGACAGCAACTCTTGCTTCCTGTGGCATATGTCACGTCAATATTGTGTCATTCACTTAATAAAATACCATAACTAATCACTTACCTTTAGTAGTATTCCTACTATTGAGTACTCAATTTCCTGTTCCATTCAAGGTATGGAAACTAGGTTTTTGAGGAAGCACTATTGTAAGCATAGGTTTTCCATGTTAAGAGTGACTTCTTACGAACATGACACCATCCACACCATGGTATGGACGGTGTCACGTCACATAGTATAGTTATGAAGTCTGCCATCAATTATGCAGTATAGTTATGAAGTCTGCCATCAACTTACTTAGCAGTCCATGGGTTTAATAATACTGGGCCACTAGATTATCATCTGTATAGAGTTCCTTATATATTATAGCTGGTCTATATAACCCCTTTAACATCGTCCCCATAGGCTATTAGTATAATATACCTTTTGTTTCGGGCCATATTTCTTTATTAGAACATGAGAATTTATCTTACTAGGCTGATTACAATGGTATGTACTTTTGCCTCTCTGTGATCTCTTAATAAATTATGCTCCCCTTAAATCTTTGGACTTGGCAGTGTATCATCATGAGGAATGATGTGTGGGTGTGTGACTAAAAACTAGATTCATAATATATCTTTCATACAATGGCTGTAGAATATAAAAACAGGGTCAGTTTCATATACGAAAATAAATACAAAGCAGTAAGTAGCTCTCTCTCTCTCTAGCCTGTACACACAAAAAAAGGTGCTATATAGTGTGAGTGGCAAAATATCCTCAGAATCATGTGTATGATAGTTCTAATTATAAGTTTCTAGCTCATCACACTGTAACACACCTTGTCAGTTGCTTATGAGCCATCCTAGTGATCATGACTCATGTCAGATCCGCCATCTGAGCCACCATCACTCATGTCAGATCCACCATCAGAGCCACCATCACTCATGTCAGAACCACCATCTGAGTCACCATCACTCTCAGAACCACCATCTGAGCCACTGTCACTGTCAGAACCACCATCGGAGCCACTATCACTGTCAGAACCACCATCGGAGCCACCATCACTGTCAGAACCACCATCTGAGCCACCATCACTGTCAGAACCACCATCTGAGCCACCATCACTATCAGAACCACTATCTGAATCACTGTTAGTACCACCATCTGAATCACTATCACTGTCAGAGCCACCATCTGAACCACTATCACTGTCAAAACTACTCTCCGAGCTGCTATCTGAGCTACTATCAGTACTGTCCGAACTATCAGTTGTTTCTTCATCAGCTTCATCATCATCAACAATCAGAACAGTCGAAGTACAGTTTGCGATTACGTTCATTGTAGGTACTGTGGTGTTGAGGTATAGAATGAATCTCTCCAATGCTTCTGTTTCGTCATCATCAATGATTGTAATATCAATACATATGCATCTCTCATAGTATCCATCATGTGGACTAAGCACAATCTCTTGGCATATACCCTCATAGTCTGTACCATCTACAGAAATATTAGGACATGCGCAAAGATGAAAGAATACTCAATTATTGGAACGTTTATGAGAAGTTAAACTGAGAATTGTAGTAAAGGTGCTACCAAGTTAATGAAGGAGCTGACTGAAGCACCTCATTCCATTACATGATATACGCTGCAAAAACAAGGGATTACAGGGTAGCTACAGTTGAGGGATGCTAGAAGTGCAGTTGCAATTTGCTGCTTCTTAATTGCAGGAGGCATAGTAATGTTACAGTAGCTACCTGTAATACGTGACTTAGCTTAAATGTGTACTTCCTGTCTGAAATTGGAGACCTAGCTATTACATGATATACGCTGCAAAAACAAGGGACTGCTTTAACAGAAGTAACATATTCACCAAGCCCATATATACCTTCAGCTGAAATATCCTTAGTTTTAACAAGCACTGTAATAGGTTCAGCCATATCCAGTGGAACACTAGGGCTGAACTCCACACAGATTGTAATGCTTTCATCATCCTCCAGCACAGTATACACTTCTTCCTTAAAACATATATTTGCCACTGCATAATATGGATATAAAGGTACAGGAATTAGAGTCTGAATTGGCCTGCATTCCAGGTTCTCTCTCCTGCATGTGGAGCTGAGAGAAGAACCTGGAAAGGAGGCTAAAGATTGTCACTGTCATGTCATAAACACTGCTACAACATTACATTTGCAGTTAAGACTTCCAAGATAAATATTATACATGAATTCTGTGTATCATTATATTATACATGAATTCTGTGTATCATTCCTCCTGGAGAGATAGGAATTATAAGAGATGCTATCTCTCTCAATTATTAGGAGTTCCAAGGAAAATGGATAAGTAATACTCATATTATATAGTTATACATCTGCAGACTATTTTTTTTAAAGTAGAGTGCATCAGCCTGAAATGTAAGAATGTGGAGTATAATAAGCGCTACAAAACTCTTATGTGCTGTGTTTATAACCAAGTGGGTGTTTAATTGCTGAAGCAAAAAGATGGTCAAAATTAATATAAGGTGCATGCTACTTGAGTAGCTACGTACTTTCATCATCCACAATTGTTACGATAGCTTCATCACAGTCTCCATCTATGACAACAGCTGGATCATCAGAGGTGAGTGAGATGCTAAATGTCTCGTCCCCTTCCAAAACACTATCATCATGTACTGTGAAGCATTTACATTGACAGCGTGAGGTAAGATTGTCTGGATTGAACGTTATGTCGTGTGTGGTACTGGAAAAGTCCGAGGGATCTATAGGGAAAGAATGAGCAATTATCATACACGGTCAATAAAACAATAGTTAGTTAGTAATACCTTGAGCAGTGCCAGCCACTGTTCCAAGTTGTACTGTAACTGGTGTAGTTATTCCTCCAGTGAGATTCACGCACACATAAATAGCTAGCCATCTTGCAGCTTCAGGTTCACTAATGCTGAATTCTTTCTTTTTCAGAGATGCAAATACTTCTTCGGCAGCTGGAAATTATACAAATAACAATTAAATGTAAAGAGTTATTGGAAAAGGCGGTGTATATATTAATAATTAAATTCAGCATAGAGGAAGGATCAGAGAGGATCAAATTCATACTATTGTAATCCTTGGGTGAAGTCTAAGTAAAGCTTCTCCACTTTCAGTCTCTGTGAGGTAATATGGCCAAAAAACAAGATATTCAAAACCCTTACAGCGGTCTAGTGGCAGAGACTTTGGATTGGCAACCTGAGAGCCTGAGTTTTGATCCCCACTTGCTACATGGGTCTGTATATTTTTTGGCCGAACTATCATTATTTCTCATGGGCTCTGCTTCTCTTCTTTCTGACTAGGCAGCTCATGTCACAAACTCCGGTGATGAGGTGGGACGTGACACATCGTGACGTGTGAGGCTATTAAATAGCAGGTGTTCTCACGTTAACTTCACTTTCGCCCTGATGAAGACTAGAGCATCTAGTCAAAACGTCAGCAAAGTTTCTTTCTGAAATAAAGTTGGTATGCATAGAGCCTTCCTTTCGTATTTGCCTTTCTTTTGATCGAGCCTGATAACATTTTATTATAACATAATTGGTCCGGGGGTTATCAGGCCTGCCGGACTTGCTCCGATGCCCATGAGTCATAGAGGCAATTTGTGGGCTTTAGAAGCAGACAAGCTAGGTGGTTTGCCTAAGCTGTCTATTTTTAGTAAAATGAAATGTCCAAGATGGATATTGCGCAGAGTGCCTGTAGCTAAGTTTTAACTGTGTTTATACTTTGCTGATCCTCACACATCAGTTTTCTTAGACCATGTGAACTGGGCCATGAGATTGACTGTTCACCACACCAACTCTATAGCCACAGCTGGAGCAACCCAACTGGCTCTGCCAGCCCTAAATAATCTATCAGGTCTTCCACTATAATGATGCATTTGTAGATGACTTCTATGTACCGGTATGTATGCTACATCTGAGAAGCGACGTAACTCATCCAAATATTTTATAGCTAGCTACCAAACATTATATCCATGTAGTACTCACGTATGCACACTGGTGGTACTGGTGAAAATACTGCAGAGTTGCCATTTACAGCTGCTGTGCATGTCGTGATTGCAATTCCAATCAGCTCGAAGCCTGGGTCACAGGTGTAGGTAGCAGTGTCACCGACCGAGTTTCCAGTGAATGTCCTCATACCATTCACAATCGCAGGAGGATTAGGACACACCGCTGCAGGTATATATGAAGGATACAATACAGTCAAGAAGTGAATGAAATGACAACATATTAACAACTTCACAAATACCTAAAGCGCCACTTTGACTATACTCGTGCATATAAGTGCATACATGCATGCTAAGGTTTCCAAGCCATTGTAATCATGTTTTGCATAGTAGCTAGATGACTTCTATCCTGCAGTAGTCCAATAAGGCAGTCAACTAATCCAGACAGTTCTAGAGCTGAATAGCATTACTTGCACCTTTTGCTACGTGCATATGGCAAAATTTGTGACAAATAGAAGCTACTTGCATATATTTTTATGCTTCATTTGTATGTAGGAAAGGTACATACACTCTGGCAGCTCTTCTATCATTTATAGTGATTGACATAAGCCAGAAGGCATGTAGCTATTCCATGCAGATACTTACTTGCTGGTAAAAGTACTGTAGTCACAACATTATAATTGTCTTCTATGCTTTGTCTGTATGAAATACTTATTTATGGGATGTCTGTTTGTATTTTTAAACTACAAAGCCATGTTACCAGGTCCTGCACACAAGAATGTACATAAGTATTGGTGGCTCTATTATTATAGTGATTGATTCATCTGAGAAGGCATGTAACTACTTCAGATGGTCCTTGTTATAATAATGCAGTATACACTCACGCCTGCACACTGGTGGTGCTGGTGAAAACACTACAGACGTCCCATTGGGAGCTACTATGCATGTTGTGGTTGCATTTCCAATTAGCTCAAAGGCTGAGTCACAGGTGTAGGTAGCAGTGTCACCGACCGAGTTTCCAGTGAATGTCCTCATACCATTCACAATCGCAGGTGGATTAGGACACACCGCTGCAGGTATTATATGAACCATACAGTCATTAGTATGGATAAAGAAACGAATAAAATGACATTAAAACTTCACAATTAAAGAACCACTTAGTCTATACTACCTGTAAGGACATGCACATTATGCTGTCATTGCTTTTGGCATAATAGGCAGATGGAGCATAATGGAGGGTTCAGAGGGAGAATGATAGTGTTAATTAATTATTAGTGGGTAGACATGTCATTGATACAACCTAGAAGGCATGTAATTACTCCAGATGGTTGTTGTTAAAATAATGCAGTATATACTCACGGCTGCACACTGGTGGTGCTGGTGAAAATACTGCAGAGGTCCCATTGGGAGCAGCTGTGCACGTTGTGGTCGCATTTCCAATCAGCTTGAAGCCTGGGTCACAGGTGTAGGTAGCAGTGTCACTGACTGAGTTTCCAGTGAATGTCCTCATACCATTCACAATCGCAGGAGGATTAGGACACACCGCTGCAGGTATATATGAACGATAGTCATTAAGATAGACAAAGAAGTGAATGAAATGACAACATTCAAAACATCACAGCCACGTAGTCTATACTACCTGTAGAGACATGCACATTATGCTGGCATTGCTTTTGGCATATTAGGCAGATTGAGCATAATGGAGGTTTCAGAGGGAGCATAATAATGTTAATTAATTATTAGTGGATAGACATGTCATTGATACAACCGAGAAGGCATGTAACTACTCCAGATGGTTTTTGTTATAATAATGCAGTATATACTCACGCCTGCACACCGGTGGTGCTGGTGAAAATACTGCAGAGGTCCCATTGGGAGCTGCTATACATGTTGTGGTCGCATTTCCAATTAGCTCAAAGGCTGAGTCACAGGTGTAGGTAGCAGTGTCACCGACTGAGTTTCCAGTGAATGTCCTCATACCATTCACAATCGCAGGTGGATTAGGACACACCGCTGCAGGTGTAATAATGTAAACGATACTGCCATTAGCATACATAAAGAAGTGAATGAATTGACAACATTAAAAACTCCACAAATGAACAACCACTTAGTCTATACTAGTGTATATGTACATACTTGCATGTTAAAGTTTACAAGCCATGGAAATCAGGCTCAACCTAGTACATGACTTCTATCTTGCATGGATGCCATAACTAAGAGGGGCATGCAGAGACAGTTCTATATATAGCACATATGCAGTACCGACGCCTTTACATGGTAATATCTATAACAAGATGAAACAGGCTTGCTTTGCAGAACCTGGTAACATGGTTTTAGTAGTTGAAAATACAAACAACTATCCTATAAATCATTTAGGAATGTATGTAAGTACTAGTGGCTCTTATGTCATTGATACAACAGAGAAGGCATGTAATTACTCCAGATGGTTCTTGTTATAATGCAGTACTTACGGCTGCACACTGGTGGTGCTGGTAAAAATACTGCAGAGGATGTGTTCACTAGTGTGCACATCGTGATTGCACCTCCAATCAGCTCAAAGCCTGAGTTACAGGTATAGGTAGCATTGTTACCGACTGAATTTCCAGTGAATGTCCTCATGCCATTCGCAATTGCAGGAGGATTAGGACACATCACTGCAGGTATATATGAGCGATACAGTCATTAGTATAAACAAGGAAGTGAATGAAAAAAATACAAATAACAACATTAAGAGGTTCACAAACGAAGAGCTACCAGTGTATACATCTGCATGCATGCTGAAGCCATGGTAACCAGATCCTGGTAGATGGCTTCTATTTTGTATGCATGCCACAACTGAGAAGGAATGCTATTCATGCAGTACTCACGCCATTTCATGGCAGTGTCTGTGACAATATAGAATGTACCTGCATATAATTATTTTCTAAGCTCTTTTTACATGCAAGACAGTAGTTAGCTAACATGGCTTATTAGTTGTTACACATGTACTGGTGGCTCTTCTGTCACTACTGTTGATATGGAAGACTGGACTGAGTTTGAATCTCAGTAGGCATCTGAAAGCATTACTACAACCACTCCTACTATCCTTTTTAGGGGCGTCAGAAGTTCTTCAAGGGTAGAGCAGCCACACCCACCGAGGCCGTGAAGTGGCCGAGAATTTACTCTGTACAGAGTGTGGAAAAAAATTTGACCTAGTTTTCAGCCGTGAAGAAGCAGTTCTCATTGCATCTCGCTACTCTGAAGGTCATGGCCGCCTCGGCCGCTACGGCTCCGTCGCTCTTGCTTTACTATACAATACACCTGAAACACCTAGTTACTGCTGGATGCCGACCTTGTAAATCAGGAATGGTGGGTTATGCACACCTTTCTTCTTTTCTATACTTTATTATCTAGGCTGTTTTTTCCTCTTTTTAGGGGTTCTGTTCTTTCTTTGTTCTCTGTATCACTGGGCATTTAATAATTTGATGACATTAATTTGTTTTAGTATCTTCAAAAATCAGTTTTACGTACTTTGACCACACACCATGCAGGCAACGGCAGAAGGATGAGAGTGATGCTTGGGATTCTGCAAGCATTTTCCATAAAGCTCAGTTACGCTAAAACAACGCTCTCGGCTCTTAACCTCTGTCACGTCAAAGCTTTCTACGCCCGTCTTCATTTCCTCGGTGCAGCCATAGCTACAAATGATGAATATACAAAAAGTCTATGTCCTCAGAAGCTGCGAGGGAAGGCCTGGGTACGAGGCTAGTCTGCATCTACGCTAAAGTGCACGTGCACGTGAGCCTGGGAACTAGGCTAACATTCACATAATTATAAACCTTACCATTATGAGCAATTACTGTTGGTTAGCCTAGTTTATACTTACGATCACCGTCCACAATGATCACTGTTGCTAATGAGTCTGGCTGTAATAGTACCACACTCGGTGGCTGTGATTGGACAGTCAGGCTGACGGTAAAGTGCTCATCGGATTCCGTAATGGAGTCATCATTGATCGGAATATCTACAAACAGGACTCCATTTGCAGTGAAGTTTAATTGGACAGTTGTGTCAGTGTAGTCACTGGGAGCTGATGGGGGTGGGAGTAGTTGAGATAATTATTATATTACTACACTATATTCAGTGAACAACCCCCTAGCGTTAGGGCTAGGGAAATGTAGTATCTTTACCTATTGCTGTATCCCCTTCCCCACCAGTGGACACTGTCACCATTATCAGTCCAGATGTTTCCAGCCCACTTAGCTCAACAAACACTCGTACAGTCATATTCTCCTCATTCACAGTATAGTGTGTGGGCACAAACATGATTGTGGCTTCATCTATTTAAGAGAAATATAGTATTTATACATTTTCAAGCCCATGTCTTATGACTTGTCCCAGGTAGAATTCATCAATAGTTTTACAGTACTTTCTTGTAGTAACTGAGTAATGTACCGATTGGATTTCTCAGGTAACCCACTCTGCTCATTGATTTTTTTTACAATACACGCGTGTTTTGTACATTTTGTACACGTACCCAGTACCCAGAAATCACGTGAAAAGCGTATTGTTTGAATGCGCAAGAGATAGCTAGTTATAAACTGTGGTACAAGCCACAACAGCGAGTCACAAAACTCATCCAAACACCAGAAGGTGATGACACCAAATCCAAAAATGAAGTAAAGTAGGGTGGTTAAAACTTCCGGTAGTTCCATGTTCTGGAAGGAGAAAAAATAATTTAGTACCAAATGCATACATTTGCCATTATTGGGCAACTTACACACGATGCTACCTGCGTGCATGCATATGAATCCTAACTTCATCAATCATTCTGACATGTCATCACCATCCAGTAAGTCTCCACAAATGACAGCAAGTGATGAGGATATTGTACACGGACTGATGCAGTAACTATAAGGTGCATCTGAGAAGATAATAAATTTAGGAGTACCATGGTGAGTATAAGAGCTAATAGCGGGCTAAATGTAGGAAATTGTCCCCAGTCCCAAATTAGGAAGAGTAGAGAAAGGAGGGTCTGGGAAATAATTATAGGAGGAAGTGGGTCTGCCTGTGGAATGCAAAACGGAATCAAATATTACACCGTGAAATTCTAAGTGGCTGCATCCCAGGCGGACGTAGAACCCGTAGAGATACACCAGTACTTTGGTTCAGAGCCAGCTTTTAGCTACTTGCACGAGCTGCTCAGCCTACCTTCAAGAAGTATACTGCAGTGATGTGGGCTCTCCAAGACAAAGCTATATAGCTACAAACTCAGCCACTATCCCCTAGTCTCGCGGGCCAGACTCACGTTCGGCGCTGCGCGCGTGAGTCTGGCCCGCGAGACTAATTGTCCCCTCTTGTCTGCCATGAGTGCGCTCGCAGACGGTCAAACAGTAGCGACAGTATTGCTCCAAAGCTCCGAATAGCTTGGCTCTCTTCCTTTTTCGAATCAGCTATTCAGCGTCACAGCTTTCTTCTGAATAAGCGGTCTAGCTAAGTCACAACTTCCCACAGACTTGACGGGGCGCCGGCCTATTAACATTCTCGGCAGCATTCCAACGTTCCGCCTATATGTTATTTCCCAGACCCTCCTTTCTCCACTCCTCCCCACCTGCGCGTGTTGGAGGGTCTGGGGACGAGACTAACTATGCAGTGCTTTGGTAAAGCTGTCCAATTACGTCTTTGTCCATGCAGAAAGTTTTTTGCAGGAGAGATCCATACTTCATAGCGCGTTGGGGAGCTAAATGCGACAAATTTCTTAAGTACTCAATTGTTACAAATCACTCGAATTAAGTATGGCCACATGCATGCGTAGGAGAAACAATTCTGGGCCAATCTATAACAGTATTATAATTCTCCAATCTACAATGGTTTTAAACCCGTACCCAGGCCTTCCACGCCCGGATTTTTTCTCGCAGCCGTAGAGAAAAATCGGCTGCGAGATAAATCTGGGCGTGGAAGGCCTGAATACGTGATTAAATAGTCTATCACATCTTCCGAACACTGCAAGACTATACAATATAAATTTCGTTACCTTGTAAGACTTTAAGCAGCATCGAAACAGTTCCCTGACTCCATAATATAATTTCGGCTACGGATTCCGGATGAAGACGCTATTTTCGATGGTACGCGTACTGAGTTTATATGGACCACGAGTACGAATGGCAACCAGCAGACACACCTACTTCCGGCTTAAGTTACAACGCGACCATGCACGTACGCCATATAATTATGCTGATTTCGAATGGCCAGGATAAAGCGTCGACTAAATGTTTACATTCACAGCGTTCATAATAACGTATATATGCTAATATAATTATGGAACCTAGCCATAAACGCTTAAATGGAAGAGATGTCAGGTAGCTGTGATATTACTATAGTGCCTTGTACTTCTGCTAATATGAGCTAGCTGGGAATAAGAAAATTGTAACACAGTTGCGTAGTTTCACCATGGGTCTTTGCCCCGCTTGCCGGCCATTAAAAAATTAGGTATTTTGGAATTTCAAGACAATTAACAAATGACATTTTGAAATTTTAAGGCCGGCAGAAAGCTAAATGATAGTAGTTTTATCGTCATCAGTCCGTTACACCATTGGTAACTGCCCTCTATAAAGGGTTACACGTAGTTATGATGTATAGATTAGAATAAGCGATAGTTTATTGACTTTGTATGATAACTTGTTTGTGTGGAAGTACTGATACTGTAGTTACTAAGTATGTGAGTAAGTAGCTACATATTAGTAGGTGGGAAAATATTGTGCTGTGATACCTACACTGTATTGAAGAGGCTTCTCTGAAGGACTCTTCCCGTACTAGTTTCAAATTACAAATTCTTTGCAATTGTCAATATTATGACAGCAATGGCTTCTCAGTAACCAAAGCAACACTTCCACACACACAAACCATTTCAGACAATGAGACTACTTCTCATTCTTGGTGGTACACAATACCCTACACAGTCAATAAACTACTTTTCATCAGTTACAGTTCGGCCCCACACATTAAACGGATACGATGGCACATCTAATTCCTTTTCTGTTCATATACATTGATGTACATTGAGGTAATTTGTTCTTGTTCTCAGCTGTGTAATGCATTTGAGTACACTATCGGTAGCTATATATACACTACGCTAGATACGAAAGAGTCCAAATCTGAATCACACACTTATAACTATTGGTATGTAGAAGAACATGCATGTTGTACTGACAATAATTGCTATTTGCAACAGAATCCAATGTAGCACGCATCCAAATTTTAGATCGCCATAGCTACAAGGATCATATGACAGCTTAGCTAGCTATAGAATTACTTCTGTGTAATGGTATGAATAGAGAAAGTATGTAAGATTAAAACATATTACAGCTACCTAGGTACAGCTAGACTACAGCTACCTAGGTACAGCTAGACTACAGCTACCTAGGTACAGCTAGACTACAGCTACCTAGGTACAGCTAGACTACAGCTACCTAGGTACAGCTAGACTACAGCTACCTAGGTACAGCTAGATTACATGCTACCTAGGTACAGCTAGACTACAGCTACCTAGGTACAGCTAGACTACAGCTACCTAGGTACAGCTAGACTACAGCTACCTAGGTACAGCTAGACTACAGCTACCTAGGTACAGCTAGACTACATGCTACACACACACGCACGTATCTGTCCTCAAACCCATGATGCTACACAGACAAGTCTAATTAAAAGATGTAGAGAGGCAAAAGTACATACTGTTACAATCCTTGGAAGAAATTTTTTTAAAGGGGGTATACAGGGGTTCATTTAGGAAAATTTCCAGGGGGGGGGGGAAGCACGGTAGAGGACATTTTGGGGGGGGGGGGGGGGGCACGGTAGAGGACATTTTTGGGGGGGGGGGGGGGCGTATAGTGAGCAATATTCCCCCGGGTATGTATGCCAGCATTGAATAGATAAAGTATGTGAGAAAGTGTTGGCATGGAAGCAAGACATTTAAGGAGCACTTCTATGGCATACCAGTACACAGAAGTAACTGTGTAGATTACCATGATGCTTTTTATGGCAGTAATTTGAATGCATGCTAAATTGATTGTTATAAATATTCTAGCCATAGTAAACAGGTATCAGCATATTCTTGCCAAAGCACATGTTGGTAGAGAGGTATAACTACATGCATGAGTGTGGTTCGTTCTATTTGATGGTGGCGTATATAGGAGACTAAGAATATCTCTGTTAAGTGTTGTCATTAAAGTAATGGAAAAACATGTATGCGTGGTCATATTTGACTACTATTGCACGGCTTTTTGTCTGAAGAATAGTGGGGTTTCCAAAACTTGAAAGTCCATGGACTTGCCCTGTTAGCTATTGATTACTTTACCATCTTGATGAGAACCAGAGAAGGTTGGACATGTGTAGTCCTGTACCATTTACTGCAATTAATTACATTCTGTATTGCATTTCAGAATGCCATTTGGTCACTGAGAAACTAAAATGTACCAACTAAACTAGGTAGGCATCAACAAGGAGTTAGCAAGCCTCGAAATGACTTATGATTAAGCAGTGTCTGGAATCTCGAGTGATTTTCCGTGATTCCAGAGCTGTGACAGAAATGACAGCGATTGAACGCTACACTGACTGGATAAGAACAATGAAGTAGCCGATTTCTTTGACTTAAACAAATCTTTCAAGAGTGTTTTCCACAATGAAAACTCTAAAATCAAGTTCTCTTCACCCTGTTATCCTGCTTGCTTAAACTTGAAACATTTAAATAAAATTAATGTAGATGCACAAGCACTACATATTTGGAAGTAGCTTATATTAGAAAGCAAACATCATAATTCATCTTTGCTTCAGCTGAGGTAAGAAGAGATGTGACTTTCTAGGAAGTATTTATTGATGTTTATGTAATATTTATAGGTTACTCCTAATATGGAGAACCTGTGCTTGTAATCCTTCCTCAGAAGACCTAGCTAGCTTCCACAACATGAATGGAACAGGAAATTGAGGAATACCACTAAGTTAACGGTATGTGATTAGTGATTGCCGGCACCTTAGCGCAAGGCAAATAATCTTGCAGTGTGGGGATAGTCTCACGATGAAATCTGAGCTAATGTATATCTATGTTTGTAATGCCTTCGGCCCCAGGCGCCACCCAGAAGGGTGGGTGGGAGGGAGACACGTGTTCAAGATGGCATCCTTACCAGTTACTAGTCTCGTGCCCTGGTCTCATGCCCAGACGCTTACACCGTGAATGTCTGGGGACGAGACTACCCAGTTGCATGGATGCCGCGTTTGTACTTATTGTGCATGAATGATCAAAGATCTGGATAAATCGATCACTTTGTTTTACCCAGGTAGATTAAATACAGCTCCAGCGCAATTAGAGCTTGTGTGTAGCTTCTGTTTCAGCAGAGATCTGACTGCTGGAGAAGGACAGTACCCAGATCGAGTGATACGAACATAAGTTTCAAGCAGCAACTCTGCTCTCTTGTAGCAGCCATAGCTGGGCCTTGGAACTGTGTTGTGGAACACATTCGTCTCCTGAAGTCCCACTTGTATTGTCACAGCAATTGCGTGGGTGATGCGGTTCCCAAATGTTCTAGTAGGTGTGGTTTTGTGATAACTATCATTTGTCATTTGTACCTCTGCATGAGGCCTCATCTGCGCAATGCGTATACCTAGTGGTATTTAACTTACATGTTAAGTAAATGCCATTAGCATGACATATATATATCCACAGGAAGCAAGGATTGCTTCCCATGTACGTGTATCTGTAATGTTGGGCAAGGGAGTTAAACCCCCCCCCCCCATAAGCAAACAAGGAATCCTGCCTAGTATTTATGTATATAACACTGTGACTCTGAACGTAAGTCCTTCTGAATAGTGCAGCTACCAACAATATTGCATTTACTTACAATATTGTTGTATACTACAATGTCATGTTTGTGGCTCAACAATGATACTCTCTAATGTACATTTGTATCCAACTAAGCATAAATAATATCAAGTGTGCATCTCCGCCTTGAACTGTTTGAAATATGGCATGGTGTAGACAGTGTCACATACTGTTCATTTTTAGGGAGCTGGTATCGGGTAGAATGGACTATGTAGGCTATATAGTTACCCTATGCAGTCTTGCTTGACTCCTTTCATCATTCTGTACAGATTATTTGCTTCACAGCAGGATAGCTAGTCTCCATGGATACCATGACTGCATGTGTTGTAGTTTACGAGAATAATAACATACTTTCTCTATTCATACCAGTACACAAGACCTTTGTCATGATGCTTAATATGGAAATCTATTGCAAATATATAGTCTTAGCAATGGCATTAAACTATAAAAAGGTGCACATTCTTCCACATAGTCACTGTACATGTAAATTAAGTGTGTGATGCAGATAGCTACCTGAATTGATAGACTAGTCACAACAAAATTCATTGTAGCATCATATCAAGCATCATGGCAGCCTACAGAGTTACTTCTGTTGTACTGGTATGAATAGAGAAAGTATGCGAATAAGTACTTATTAGAATGGGGGAAATAGCTAGTGTGCTGTGTGATAACTGCACTCTGTTGAAGAGGCTTCTCTGAAGGACTTTCCCATTACTAGTTTCAAATTAAAACTTCTTTGCAAGTGTTATTATTATGACAACAATGGCTTCTTAGCAACACTTCCAAGCACACAAACTATTTTCAAAAACTGAGCTCATTCTTGGTGGTATGATATCTATACTTCCTGGAAAACGACATATCTCTCAGAGATTAGCTGATTCACATTCAGTGATGATAATTTATTAGGCTTAAATTGCTTTTATCATACAAATTAATTTTATTAGTTTTATTAATTTTGCCTCTACGTACGTATAAAGTATAGGGTGCTACAGAATATTTCAAGCACATCTAACTGCCTGCAATCAGGTCTTAAACACCTAAAAATGGCCAAAAAGCAATCAAACAAGTAAATATGCAAGTACATTTGATCCGATTGACAACTCAATCCGTACTCCAGGTATCTAAAACTATTATTACTACTTCAAAGGATGAAATATCTGTGTTAGTGAACTATATTATATGAAACTCACACTGCATTAATCATGACGGGACCAACAGAGAAAATGTATTAATTCCTCTTGAACTATAGACACCCACATTTACCGAAACTTTCAGTACATTTTGCTACAAAGAATCCTAACCAATCCGTAGTGTACTGAGAACTTACTGAAGTAGCTGTACACATGTACATTGAGAGGATTATCGTCAACTGACAGTACAAAATTGAACTGAAGTGAATTACATTGCACAGATTATTTGCTTCACACCAGGATGGTCGTCATAGATACCATGACTGCATCTATTGTACTTCACAAGAATAAAGACATGCTTTCTCTATTCATACCAGTACACAGAAGACCTTTGTCATGATGCTCAATACGGAAATCTATTGCAAATAGCTATATAGTGTTAGCAATGGCATTGAAGTATGCAAACGTGCACATAGCTAGTCACTGTACATGTAAATAAGAATTAAGTGCGCGATTCAGATCTGGCATTCTCTTGTAGCCTAAAAGCTGAATGTGACGACGGGCCCTTTCCAATAAAACTTCCCACCATGGGTAATATAGTATCTGTGATAATAGCTGCTTAGTAACTATAGTAACACTTTCACACACACCAAATTGAGATTTTTCTTGCTCTCAGGTATGAGTATTAATTGGGTACTAAACTGTCAGGGATTGGGGAAGGAGGTACAAAATGAAAAACCTCTGGGGGGTACAGGTGGGTATTTTAATTTGGGGGGGGGAGAAGAATCTAGCTACCCGCTCCCTGAATGTAGGAAGTTTTCAAGTAAGGCTAAATTTAAACTACAGGAGCCACATGTACATCAGTAACATTATAAAGCCACTTACTCCCACACATGTGATTTCCTGGTCTGAATGCCAGCAATTGAGGACGGCACAGGATTCTTGGTCTCTCCTGTCTGTGAATCTGTGTGAAGAGTGATCATAGAACATTTTTAAACTGCAGGTGGCAAAAAATGTACCGTCTTTGCATGGCTCTGACTAGAATCGTGAACGCATAAATCAACTGCTAAGTATTTTATGTGCTCTTGCTAGAATGTAATATTAAATACCTATAGCTAGCTACAACAGCAAAAACTTATGGCTGAAAACACAGCGTGCCTACTAGCTATCAATTTAGCATTCTTGTGGTCCATGCTGCCATGTTTAGGGCTACCTTATCTCCCTTCTGTGTCCAAAAGTATTAAATCACGCATTCCTGTTCTCCAGTTCTTGGTAACTGGAAGGTCTCGGCGTACGCTGTCGCTGTACAACTTAAGCCGGAAGTGGGTGTGTCTGGTTTCTATTTATACTACGGAAAGCCGCTGCACTTCCCATTCGGCCAGCTGAAGGCGCAGATTTTCAAGATTTATGCAGGAACACAACCACAGCGGATCGCTTTTGAACCTTTAAAGTCTAACAGGTAATTTAGATTGTCTACTGCGTGTACATTGTATATGACTACTAAAATACAATAGTATTGTCACTAATGTTGCATTCCTAATCACATAACATTATGCAGCTGTTCAAGTATAATAATTATTGCATCAGTAAGTTTTTACCAAAACTAGTAAGGATTTCTAGCTGTTTTGCTCGCATGCTTCAAATTCATGTAAAACCTTCTCACTTGCACCCTGTAGCAGCTATCTACAACTGCTGTCATAATTGTGATTTACTGGATGGTGAAGACATGTCATTAGCTATAATTTCGCGTTGTCTACTGAAAATATGTGACAAATTAGGATGAAGTCAGAATTCTGATACATGCAGGGTAGCATCGTACGTAAGTTGTCCCAATAATGTATGCACTGTAAACTGATTTCTTTTCTCTCCTTCCAGAACATGGAACTACCAGAAGTTTTAACCACCTCACTATTTTTCTGTTTTTTGAATGAGTCTTATGACTCTTTCTGTGGCTTGTACCACAGTTTACGATTGGTCCGGCGTTGGCGAGGCCGATAAGAATCCTCGCACGAAGCGCGGAATTTTTTTTCCTATCTTGTTTTTCAACTATCAAGAAGCAGCTCTCATTGCACCTCGCTAGGCCTATATTGAAGGTCATGCACAAGTACTACACTGTTGCTCTAAATACAGGTTGAGATCGAGCATGCAGCGTCATCGCGATCATCCGGGCGGATAGCGGACACCGATCATTGTTCCGGCGGCCGCCGGGTCTGCCCAAGGACACTTAATTGTTCTGCCGTACCATCACTGAATTACCAACAAATTCGTGCACATTCGTTTCTCACACGCTTACAACACGTGATTTCTACATACAGGGTATAAATGCAAACACGCGTGCCGTATTGTAACAAATTATTGAGGGTTTACCTGAGAAATCCAATTGTTTGTACATTACTTTATGTACAGCCACTGCACAACCATTATGTTGCACATACCCAGTTACTCCCAAAAAAATGTACAATTCTTAAAATCTGGTGTGTGTATACTGCATGCGCAGCTGACTGGCTAACTAGCTATACATCGGCTTAAAAATATATGAAATTATACTTCATTCCCTCAAGTGCCATCTGGAGAAGTGTTTGCATCTCTGAAAAAGAAGGAATTCAGCATTAGTGAACCTGAAGCTGCAAGATGGCTGGCCATTTATGTGTGTGTGAATCTCACTGGAGGAATAACTACACCAGTTACAGTACAACTTCGAACAGTAGCTGGCACTGCTCAAGGTATATTTTATACTAACTTACTGTCATTTTACTGACTGTCTATGATAATTGCTCATTCTTTCCCTAGACTTTCCCAGTACCACGCATGACATAACGTTCAATCCAGACAATCTTACCTCGCGCTGTCAATGTGAATGCTTCACAGTACATGACGATAGTGGGACGAGACATTTAGCATCTCACTCACCTCTGATGATCCAGCTGTTGTCATAGATGGAGACTGTGATGAAGCTATCGTAACAATTGTGGATGATGAAAGTACGTAGCTATAGCTACTCAAGTAGGATATACCATGTATTAATTTGGACCATTTTTTGGCTTGAGCAATTAAATACCCACTTGGTTATAAACACAGGACATAAGAGTTTGTAGTGCTTAATATACTCCATATTCTCAGATTTCAGGCTTATACCATATATAAAATAGTCTACAGATGTATAGCTATAATGTTGTGATTATCAATCCATTTCCCTTTATACTCCTAACTATTGAGAGAGACCGCGTCTCTTATAAACTGTAAACGTAATGTTGTAGCAGTATTAGTGACATAGCTAACAGTGACAAACTTTCATCTCACATTTAGCCTCCTTTCAGGTTTTTCTCTCAGCTACACATGTAGGTCCAGACTAAGGAGAGAGAACCTGGAATGTATAGGCCAATTCAGACTTTAATTCCTGTACCTTTATATCCATATTATGCAGTGGCTAATATATGCTTTAAGGAAGAAGTGTATACTGTGCTGGAGGATGATGGAAGCATTACAATCTGTGTGGAGTTCAGCCCTAGCGTTCCACTGGATATGGCTGAACCTATTACAGTACTTGTTAAAACTAAGGATGTTTCAGCTAAAGGTATTATATAGGCTTGGTGAATATGCTACCTCTATAACTTCTAATTACTATCCTGTGATGGAATAAGGTTCTTGAGTCAGTTCCTTGAACAACTTTACAGCCACTCTCTAATGGAAGAAGAGGTTTGCTTCTTAAAGAGAGAGGATCCTCAATCCACTTCTAAAATTAGCTTGAGCAGCTGTCTTGGCATCTGTATGTAGTATACAGTGCAAAAATATATGAATGCTTTAATATGATTACCCTATTGTTGATCGTCTTTAACTATAGGCATTTCCTGATAAGCACCTCTATCATTTTAACATCTCATAAACATTCTAGCAATTGAGTAGCCTTTCATCTGTACATATGTCCTAATATTTCTGCAGATGGTACAGACTATGAGGGTATATGCCAAGAGATTGTGTTTACTCCACATGATGGATACTATGAGAGATGCATATGTATTGATATTACAATCTTTGATGATGATGAAACAGAAGCATTGGAGAGATTCATTCTATAGCTCAACACCACAGTACCTACAATGAACGTAATTGCAAACTGTACTTCGACTGTACTGATTGTTGATGATGATGAAGCCGATGAGGAAACAACTGATAGTTCAGACAGTACTGACAGTAGCTCAGATAGTGGTTCTGACGGTGATGGTGGATCAGATGGTGGATCTGACATGAGTGATGGTGGCTCAGATAGTGGTTCTGACGGTGATGGTGGATCAGATGGTGGATCTGACATGAGTGATGGTGGCTCAGATGGTGGTTCTGACATGAGTGATGGTGGCTCAGATAGTGGTTCTGACGGTGATGGTGGATCAGATGGTGGATCTGACATGAGTGATGGTGGCTCAGATAGTGGTTCTGACGGTGATGGTGGCTCAGATGGTGGATCTGACATGAGTGATGGTGGATCAGATGGCGGGTCTGATATGAGTGATGGTCACTCAGACAGCGGCAGTAGATAAGTAAGCAACAGAAAGGCTTATAATTAGAACTATCCTACACAGAATTTTGAGGACATATTGCCACTCACACTAGCTAATCGCACCTTTTTGTGTTTGTATAGGCTAGAGAAAGAAAGGTACTTGCTACTTAATATTTCTTTTTGTAGATGAAACTGACCCTGTTTTTATATTCTATATGCAAGATGTGCTGGAATCGGGTTTTTAGTCACACACCCATACATCTGTCCTCATGATGATATACTGTCAAGTCAAATAATGTATTTAGAGATTGCAGAGAGTTGTGATCAGCATTGGGAGATAATTCTAATAAGGCTTATGTGAATTTATATGAGCTTTTTATATCAGGCGTTAATATAAAGTACATAGTTTTCTCTATTTTATATTGGCACATAAATGTGCCCATGGCCTGCAAAGAGTTGGTGACAATGCTGCTGAACCTCAGTAGAGTACAAAGCACGCACACACACAGTCGAAAAAATTACGTGGAAGGTGTAGCTTTACTGACTCATGAGCTATTGTTTAATGTGTAATATATATGGAATGGTGCACTAAACTGACCTAATGACAATCCCTGTACACAGGATAGAGGTAGAGGCGTAAATGGCAATGTTCAATGTCATCTCCAAGAAGACATAATTCTCATATCTGCACACATAAAAAATTGAGTATGGTATAGAAACAAACATCAGGGAAATATGATAGCTGCAAGATGGGAGTTGGCGACCCGTGGCCTACACCTCAAGGGCCCTCACTAATACAAAACAGAGGTAGCTACACTCAAATACAGAAGGCGGTACTGGCAGCAACTTGGGGCTGTGAGAGGTTCAGTGACTATTTCGTTAGGATACAGTTGTGTATTGAAACTGACCACAAATCCTTCGTCCCCCTAATTGAGTTGAAGAGTTTAGATGAACTCCCAATTCGAGTTCAGTGATTCCATGCAGATGGGGCTGATGAGATTTAAGTACACCATCATACACGTACCTGGAAAGAACCTCAACACATGTACAACTGACACACTCTCACGGGCACCCGCATCTCTGACCACACAAGCAGATGACACATTCAGTCAGGAGGTCAATGCATTTGTAATCCAGCTACCCAGAAAACCTTGAGGAGATCAAAAGAGCCCAGGCAAATGACGAAATTTGCCAAACTATTGTGCAATAGCTACTGCAAGGAGAGTTGGCCAGACCGAAGTCAAGTCGTGCACACCCGTGGCGGCAGCAGAGCTGAGGCAACAGAATTGTGATCCCCACAAAGTTACGCCATGAAACACGTTTTATTTTCAAGCACTCACACCCAGGTTATTGCCTCAATAGTGTAGTTAGTAGTAATGTTTGTCTTGTTGTAGCTAGCTACCTATTTCTAGCAGATCAGTTAATAGAACCTACCAGATTTTGTTTGATGTTTTGTTTGATGGTTGACTTCTAGTATTTAGTGCATTCACTTATACAGATTCCGAGACTTCTGCAAACGTGCTCTACAGAGTGAAGAAGATTCGAGCCCAAGACTTCAAGAGCAAGGGTGTTTTACCTACAAATCAGCTGTGGGAGTTTTGGTTGAGGCGCCCTGCAGTATCAACCACCGGTCCCTCTCCACTATTGCTCATTTCCAGCAGCCATTGCAATCTCCATTTGTGGGAGTCACACCTACATTTATCGACACTAGGGACCTGCTGGAACAGCAAGGAGACCACAGAGACTTTGTAAGTCTAATGCATGTGCAACGTACTACGCATTTTCACTTTAATGATCATACATTTTACAGAAGATGGTACAACTACAGATGCTAGTACGAGCACTGAGAGCTTGTAACACTACAACTGGATTGCATAGTTACAGCATTGTAGTAATGGGCCAGCCATCAGAGTTGCCAGTGATTCAATCATCCATGGAGGCGTGCAACCTTCAGTTTGAAGTGGCCTTTGCCCACTGTTCTGGGAGTGAAGGTAATTTAATATATTAGTAATATAATACATGTGGTGTTATTAAAGTCACCGACCAGAATTATGGATGACAATGGGGATAGTGTGACTGAACATTGTGATTATAGTGAATTTTTTTATAGAGACGTAATACAGCTACTGACAGCACCAGGAGACTGGATCCTCATTCCCCATCTGACATCTGGTAAGGGTCATAGAGTGACATAGACACATGCAAGTACCTACGTAAAACTAAGGTACAGAAGTTGCTAATTAGTCCAATAAGCATTCTTCAGGAAATTTTGTCCCATTTCCAATCCCAGATCAGAAATTTCTGATCCCTGCATAATATACAAAGTACAATTTTAATACAGGGATTTCTTCAGAGAGCTCTGACACGTATTGCATTCTTCAGAAGTTTCTGATCCCTACATAAGTCCATGCTTAGACATTTTTATGGTATATGTGTGGGTTCTAATAATTAGAACGACCCCACACTTTACTACTTTCCCCCTTTTTTCGGACATTCTTTTAGATATTTTCTGCCCCCACATACTGCATTCTGTATAATATCTTCTGGCTCAAGCATTCTTCAGAAGTTTCTGATCCCTACATAAGTACATATCTGGTCCATGTGTAGACTTTTTAATGGTATATATGTGGGTTCTAATAATTAGAATGACCCCACACTGTACTAGCTGTCCACTTTTTTGGACGTTCTTTTAGATATTTTCTGCCCCCACATACGGCATTCTATATAATATCTTCTGGCTCGAGCATTCTTCAGAAGTTTCTGATCCCTACATAAGTACATATCTGGTCCATGTGTAGACATTTTATGGTATATATGTGAGTTCTAATAATTAGAATGACCCCACACTGCCTTGCCCTGTCAAAGCTGCCACAGATTTGTTCTATTGGAAGGGACACACCTACCTGCTTGTCGTTGATTATTATTTTATCACAATAATTTATATCGAGTTACAAAGCACTCAGAAGTGACTTCAAGTGACGTGATTCACCATATGAAATCCATTTTCACCAGACACGGAATTCTTCAAGAATTAGCTAGTATCAGACAATGTTCCCCAATTTGCATCTCTTCTGTGTCGCAAGTTCTCAGAGGAGTATGGATTTAACTACACACACTACAAGCAGTCCAAAAATTAATATTCTCAGAGTAATTGTGAAGTGGAATGTGTTCTCAAGGCTACAAAGAAATTACCCTGGCTATGTTGGTATACTGATTCACACTGCTTAAGAATGGATAGAGCCCTGCAGAACTCCTGATGATTTGAAGATTTCGCACACTGTTCCAGTGGTACCGAGCCAACTACAGCCTCCAGTTGAATCTTTTATTGCTTGGAGAGCAAGTGTGGGTCACTGGTGCCACCACCCAGAGTTTCTAAGCCTCTAGCCAGGTTGATCCCTAGTTAGCACTAGCCAAACATTCAAATGAAACATTGAATCTGATTGGACATTTTGAACTAAACTCACCTGAAAGGGGAGATTTAGTAGTAGGTATTGATAATGTATGTTGTTATGCATACATAGTACGCGTGCATCATGGTTTTGTCTGTCCTGTACATGTTGTTGTGCTTGTATTGTTCAGACCTTATCACGAATGCTACACATACAGTGCAAATTTTGAGAATTAATCACCTAGCTTGCTTCGTTCCCAGCCCAGACTCCACTTCCAATTTTTAATACATGCAAACGTTAGGAGTGGAGACTGGTTTCACAATCTGTAATTGAGTCGAATTTTTTAAAAGTATGCATGCAGTCTATACAGCATTAATTGTTAGTTTTGTAATAATGTTCATATACTGTCAGCCTTGGGAGTGTTTATGTATGTGAAAAATTCGAACAGCAGCATAACAATTGATATCAAAATCAATACAAAATCAGAGGAAATAGGAGTGCATACTAGATGATTAAAGTGAGAACTAACAACATAAAAATTGCGTTTGAAAGAATTATTGTCTCCCATTACCAAAATGTAATGGCAATTTATCATAATTAGACAAGAAGGATGCCGTTATAATCATTCTTCTTTGGGTACAGAACTGTAATGAGGGTCTAGTGAGTTCTTATGATCAATTGTGGATACTGGTGTTTCATACTCCGTAGGGATAGCTTCTTTCATCAACTGTGTGTTGCTAGTCGATGAAGGGATTTCGTATTCTCTAGGGATGGTATCATCGGGTCTTGAATTGCTATACATGGTATTGTCAGAGTGCTGAACAGAAGCAGTCGTCATTTCTGGTGCAGTAAGTGTGTGAAAGTGTTGGTTTGAACCCGCATTGAGTAGAGTCTTCACAAGCTGCTCAAACGTTGGGCGATCCTTGGGTAATTCATTCCATGTTGAGCACATCAGCGTAAACCTTAGGAAGTGCATGTGACAACAATAATTCAAGTGAGAGTTTCAGTTTCATTGTGTAATTAAGTCATGTATTGGCTTTAATGAAGTGGGTACGGGCGTCCCAGTGTTCTTACACTTCAGTGTCCTAAAGCCTTTCCGTTGTAATATAGCTTTCATTAAATGTGACCTGCTGAGCGATTACCTAGCACTAATGTATGTACTTCAAAGATGCGTACTTCAGCTACGCCTCCTGTAGAAATGACCTCGTTTCACTAGGTACTATGTAAATGAAACGTGGTCATTTCTACAGGAGGCGTTGCTGCAGCAATGACCTGGAAATAAAGCCTTTGGCCATACCATAAGGGACATACAGGACCAAGTTCATGGTATTTTTGATTGCGTGGCGATTTCCCAAAAATTGCGGTGTTAGCAAAGCATGTATCTCCGGAACAGAGAAAAAGCTGCAGACTTCCAGTGTGGGTTTCTCTGTTACTTGAAAGTTAGTAATTATACTGTATCAAGAATTATCCCCTTCTTACACTTGGTTGTTTAGATATGAGAGTTTGGAAATTGACTACACTGTAAAAACAGGAGGGTTGTTTTAACCCAGCTTGTTTACCACAGTTGCATTTAAAGATCTAAAACAACCCTCATGATTTTGCATGCACACAATTTAAGTTTCAAAAACAACCCTCGTGTTTTGTGCATGCACAAAACACGAGGATTGTTTTTCATCCTTAAATTGCAACTGTGGTAAACAAGCTGGGTTAAAACAACCCTCCTGTTTTTGCAGTGTAGGTTTTCACTCAGTGGGTCACAAATTATAGCAATAACCTACAGGAACTTACATTTCATCAGAACACAGCGATGGTTTCGTAAGCCTGTGGCCATTACCAATGGAGTCTGGCATGTCCACATTATCAATATCAGAGAATGGTTTATTACCAAGGCTGAACACTTCCCAGCAGGTAACACCAAAGGACCACTAAAATAGAAAGTGTAAGAACGAATAAGCCCTTGCATTTCCAATAGATTTAAACAGCTTTTAAATGCATGCATACGAGAATAATTGCTACATGGCATTCCTTTATGCCCCATGTACTATTAAAATTCCCCTTCCTTTCATTAGTTAGATGACAACGGGTTTTAATTCTTCCACCTACTATACACGTATACTATTACTACTCTTGAACATGTAAGCAAGACCATTCACAGATAAACGTATTGACCCTGTTCAATGAATTCTCGCAAAAATCTTGCACATGTGCAAACAGTGGATACTAGACCACTATTTCTTTGTGGGGCTGTGGCCTGGGTATGAGGCTAAATGGACATATGCTATTGAATCTCACATACCACATCGGTTTTTTCATTAAAAATGCTGTCAAAGAGACTCTCTGGAGGCATCCACTTCACTGGTAGCCTGGCCGTGTGAGTGAGTCGGTAGTAGTCAGAGTGGTACACATCACGGGACATCCCAAAGTCGGCAACCTTCACATTTAGTGTTTTATCAACCCTGTATACATATAGAGGAGTAGTTAATAGCAATTTCAGTATTCATTTTGTTGTCACTCTCGCAGATAAACTAGCAGTGTCTCCAATTATCTGTCTCTATTTGTGTCCAAACACTATACAATATATACTGTAGGCCGGGTTTGATACCAAAATTGCGAGTTTGTTTTTTGAGCGTGCAAAAATTAGAATGCAATACATGATGCATGCATTATGCATATGTATGCGCAATTATTAAATATACAATTTACCTTCAAATCATGGAACTAAAAACCTGGCCTACAGTACAGCAACTCTACCAACCTTCCAGATTGCTACAGGTGCACCAAAGACAAACATGTATGAGTGTTTTCATGATTTAATTATGACCTTCAGACAACTGTAGTTAACAGATATCATACCATATTACCATAGCCTCATTCTCGGGTCCATGTGTTTGTTTCACTTTGCTAGCTATGGGTCTGGTACTTTTTCTCATGTGTGTGATGCATAGGGTATACAAACAAGGTAGAAATTTTTGTGTGGGCGAGGACAGCAGCAGTTCTCAGACAACAAAGGAAAGCAGCAAATCTACACTTCTTGTAGCTACTCTTTAGAGCCTGTTCGTATCACAGTCCGAGCGCTGAAACACTGTCACCAGCAAAAGGTAAAGAAGTATACCAGTGTAAAACGTGCAGAAAGCCTGGGGACGAGGCTAATATTAGCATATATTATGCTATTATGCATCACTATAAATAGTTGTGGTGATGCTTAGCTACGTTTCATTTGCACTGTCATTGTGACTCCTTGAGTTCTAATGCTATAATACTGGGTGGCCAACAGTAACTGAAAGTGGAGAAGGTTCTTAGTTTCACCCTTGCACCACAGTGGTATAGGTTTTGCTCAGCTCTTGGGATAGTGAACCTTCTTACTTGCCTATACCATGGGTCATTCTCAGGTACATGAGAAAATGTACTTACCTGGGCGTCAATCTTCAATACAACTCTTTCATGTTTTTGCCACCACGGTTTCGTACATATTTCAGGTATTATAACTGTGGTTGTGATTATTATATCTGTATCTCTGCTCACCCATTTACTTTACACCTGGCAGTGTGGTTCACCTTTAAAGGATAACAGGTAACTAAGCTACAATTCCGAGTGAATAGTAACATGGCAACAACCTGAGCAAAATACAGTCATAGTAAATTGGTTTGGAAAGACTATCTACAGACTTATCATAAACTCACATGCAGTTTCTTGCGGCAAGATCCCTGTGAACAAACTTCAAACTAGCCAAGTACTCCATGCCTGTAGCTATGTCTAAACACATTCCCATCAGCACATTTTCACTCAGTCCCTGCAGCAAAAATGATCCGAAGCACGGTAGACACACAATAAAGAACACATCAATAGACAAACAGCACTCACTTTAACACTAACAGGTATTTGTTTTAGGGCACACTTCCTGCAAGCAGTTGCAGCCGTAGTAAGACTGAAGGCTGTGTTAATTCCCATTGCGTCTAGCAAACTATTACTATAAAAACAGTATTCATAGTGCAAATTTTTTTATTTATTATTCGCAGCATGTTTGCTGGCATGAAAACAAGAAACTACGAAATTTTGAATGCACAATCATCACGGAGAATTTTAGAGAAGGTTATAGCTTGGTGAGCACTCTTCCTGATGCCAGAGGGCCATGATCTACTTTTGTTAGCCCCGATGCTAACGACGCAGTGAAGAGCACTCCCTAAGTCAAGACAAGACATACATCCACAAGTTACCAGTTCGCATTTATTAAAGCAACAGGTACGCAGTGATTGCACAGCACAGATCCATACGCAGTATCCACACAAAAGGGAGCGAGCAGTATCATCTGCTTTGCCTGAGAATTGTATACAGCTTTTATATTCAGGCAAGAATATTTGTTTTGCAACTGTAACAAATTAAGTAGCAGCATTCCTCTAGTGTGCCTGCACAAGGATTCTTTGCTACACACATTTTGGCAGCGATTTGAATTAGATGCTACTTTCTATACGCAACTTAGAAGCTTGGACAACCACAGTCTTGGCAAATAAAAAATAGGGTGATGGAAAGATAATCCATGTGGTAGTAGATGAAGTATAGTAAACTTTTCATTGACAAGTAGGTCAACCATTGGTCCACCATTAAAACAGAAGTTAGACTGCCGACCATTTCGGGAGGGAGGGGGGAGGGGGAGGGGGGAGGGGGGGGTGGGAGTTGTGACACAGGACAACCAAGCAATGCTACTGCTACATCATCACTATTCACACAGATTGCATTTAACATTGCATATTTTCCTGTAGTACACACTCAATGGGATCTTCCTATTTCAATGTGATTAATTTGAGCAAGCACTGCTAAAGATCGTAAGAATAACTGTACCTTGGGAAATTCATCACTGGACTGCCTGAGTCTTCTCTTGGATTTCAAGAACGCTCTGAGGTCTCCGTTGTCCATAAAGGGCAGAAGTATGATGGGTAGCTGGTCTTCTGTGTCCAAACACACTCCCACCAAACTAAGCACGTTCTGGTGATGGAAACGCAGCATGATCGCTGACTCAGCAATGAAGTCTTCCACTTCCTGATCCGAAGACACTTCTGCATTTCACAAAAGTTGATAAGTTTGTAGTAAATCAGAGCTCCGTTCTATCATTGTATCAGAGTCCATGCAGTAATGGCAGCCTCGTAAAAACAAGAGCCATTCTTCATCATCTCTATCACATTAGCAATACAGGAAGGGCTAACTTACGAAGATCTTCTAACACACGTACACATTAAAAAAAATCTGATTATTATTCTCCAAGCTAGCTTGAAGCAGAACTACTACTGTTCACTTTACAGGTTCCCAGTCTCTTGGCGGTACTCAGAAACCTTATCTCTCTTATATATTTGGAGAAGTAATTAGGGAAGAAGTGAAAATGTATGGTTAATTGAGTCCAAAAGGAATTCCAAGAGAAGGTTTCAATAACTATACTAGTGACTCAATTACACTGCATTTAAGAATTGGAAGGCAAACATCTATACTTTCATTTCCAACCGAAATTTTGTTATAAGCTTACTCTTCAAAGTTTTTATTGCAATTTGAGTGTAAGAGACTGAAGAGACCCCAGGAGTTGATTCAACAATCCTCCCTCTGTACACTCTGCCAAATGCACCTGTAAAGATAAATGAATCATATCTCCTCAAGGTCCGATGATGCCTGGCAACACAACCAAATGTGCAACTCAAATAATGCTTCATATTACCCAATTACACTTTTAGCCAAGGTGAAAAATTTACAAACAAGGCTGGTTACATTTACCATGTAAGTTCATTAATGTTACAATGTACCACAATGACACCAGCCTGTTTTGGACATTTGTTGCTATGACATATGTATTTGGCTTCGCATAGCATGATGCATGCCAAAAAAATTAGACGATACCGTCATAGTAAAATTTACAAGAGGTGAACTCCACTTAGAAACAGGAACCTTTGCATAGGCATTGAAGTTATACTGAAAGGATAATAGAACTTACCCTCTCCGACTGGTTTCTGGAATTCTATTTGAGATGGCTCCAGTAACATCCCAGTAAATACCTCCCTCCACTTGTCCACGTTAGCAACATTAAACTGGGATACTGTACCTGTCAAAAAACAAGAAATCATCTATTGTAAAAGGTCATGGTTGGTTATATGTCTTCTGTATAACAATATAAGGCCGAAGCAAGGTAATCTGAGTGGCCAGGCTATCCGAGCCCTTCCTAGCACACATCTAAAAGGAAGCAGCTGATAATGAAACTAACAGGAAAATGTTAATGTTCATTGAGTGTGACTAGTGCAATTTATTGTTAAATTCCACAAATGAATACCTGTATACACGAAACAGGTGATATTTCCTGCCTACCATTTCTTCTCTCTTGATCATCAGTAACTTCTTCATAAATAAGCTCACTGACTCTCTCTGGCTTCCTGTACTGCCGCGACTTGTAGGCTGGATTCTCCACAGGGCCCTCAATGACTCCTTTCTGCACAGATCTCTCTAAATTATTTTTCCTGTGGATAGTATTAGATCACGTTCAACCACACTGATGCAGTACGTATTGACACCATCTTACTCATTCAATAGAATAGGCACTAGATGCTTACATACATGTGGCAGTCCCGGGTAAAAAACTAACTTTATTCTGTAATGTATTTCGATCACGTTGCTGCATTTAAGCACTTTATTTTTGAACTTCCATTTACAAATGCATAGTTGCTACAACATCCGATGAGTCACATATGAGCCCCATCCTTACTAGAAGTTCAGAGATACAGCACTTTGAACACAGCAACATGATTGAAATATGTGACCGAATAATTCTACCACACATATTGTAAATCATAATAATAATTAGCCACTCACTGGGTACGGTAGGTATACTTCCGTTTCCAACAGCACAAGCCCACTCCTAACACAACAACAAGCAATAGGACACCAGCGACAACTCCTCCCACAGTAGCCCCAATGATAACACCCTGGGACACCGAAGAGGAACTGGGTGGAGTTGGTGGTGGCGTTCCTGCACAATAATGGACACATTAGAATAAATGTATGTCAATGGATGGTTAGACTAAAAGGACATACTTTCAAATGTGACTGAAGATGAAGTGGGTGGAGCTGGCAATGGTGTTCCTGCAAATAAATGGACAAATCAATATATTTTTACGGCTAGTGAAATGATCTGAATGGACATACTTTCAATATCAAATGTGACTGAAGGAGTGGGTGGAGCCGGCACTGGTGTTCCTGTAAATAAATGGACATATCATTAAAATATGTCCATAGATTAATGAAACTGTTTCAAAGGACATACTTGTGGGTTGAGGCGGCAATGATATTCCTGCAAATAGATAATACATAGCAGTAAAATACATCCGTGGATTTTGAGAATCAAAGGACATGCTTTCAAATGTGAAAACGTACACCATATTAATTATAACAAACGCTCTTAGTGGTCACTGGTATCGCCAAATTGCTGTGATTCATCTAAGTCTAAGAAAGCCTGCTAGTAGACACAGTAAATTACACATGTGCAGATGGCTAATCAATTTTTAAAGGGGAGAGCCTAGGGACAAAGCTAAGCACAAACTGCTTGTGTGCTAGCAATAACAGTCCCATTTTACACTTCATGGCATATATATATCTCTACAATACACTCTATACTCTGCCAAGTATAAAGATTTAAGGGGGGTGTAATGTAATGTAATGTAATATAATGTTTGGCATGAAGGAGGGGTCACAGAGGATCGAAACTTATACCATTGTGATCCTTGTGTGAAAACTAAGATTTTCAACTTAGGATTTCTCTACTTTCACTTTCTGTGAGGAGTTATGGCCAAAACGAAACTGTATACATTTTATATGTCTCCTTATGGGGCCCCTACAAAGCACGTGGTCAAAATGGCGTCTCTGGTAGTTACCTGCATGCCGTCTTCGAACTTAAAGCGCACGAAGTGTCAGAGATCTGGACAAGTTTACCACATACTTTTACTAAGAAAGGCTTACTACAGTTCCCAGGTTAGTAGAGTTTGTGTAGCCTCTGTATGAGTAGAGATATGAGTGCAATTAATGGACGCCGGCACGTTCAAGCGATACGCTTGTGAGTTTCGAGCAGCCGACCTCGTCTCTCCACTCACCCGCAGCAGCCATGGCTGATCCTTGAACATATGTTGCAGACAGAGACAGCAATCTCCCAAAGACTGGTCACTTTTTCGTAGCTTCTCCAGCATCATTGTCATGCACGGTTCCGGGTCAATTGTTATTTTTGCGACAGGCTAGCTCATGACCCGTGTCGCCCCACCCAAGTCGCAATTCAAATACATCCGCTTCTACTCGACCGCTATACTTTATACTTTGCAGAGCGATTACCCTTGATAATAATAATAGTATCCCTCTCTGACAGCAGAAGTAGAGAAGCATGCCTAACACACCTACCATCATTATCAACAATCTCAACAATACAGGTTCCAATTGTTTGATTAGTGCTAGCAGTAGTGGCAAAGATAATGCGGACTTCCTCCGTTTGTTCACTGATATCATCATCCACAGCATTGAGATCCACGCAATGTCGAAATACACTCCTGCCTTGGGAACCAATGGGATCTGTCATACCCATTATACTTACATCAAGTATACCTGTAAATTAACAAATAATATCAAATTACTGTTAGAGCAGAACTAAAATTGGACAGGTCCCTTTTGTAGGTGATATTAATGGGTTTAATAGCTTTTTTACCCGCTGGTTGCGCATGCTTGGCCAGTACTAAGATTGCTTTATGTTCCCGCATCTGTTTGTTCGCACTTATCACATGTGCCAAGTTACATCATTATGTGACTATGCCACTATAGCTACGAGCGCAGTGGAGGTTACTGGATCAATGGAAGGCCCAATAGGCCAAGGTACTCAAGCTAGCTAAGTTTTGTGCTGGCCAGATGGCAAAAAGGTGGTAGATAGTGATTATACTAGTAAGTTCTGGCAGCTAATGGAAAGCACACCACAAAATTGTCAAGTCAGCACTTATGCTGGAAGCTGTGATCTGTTCCGAGGCCGCATTTAGCTGTTGCTGAGTACAATCTGAATCATTTGGATGAAAACACCTGGTTGGCTTTTAGATATGAAATATCATTCTTGTTCCAGCTATAAACTACCAGTGCCATAAGAGTATTTGTCAGAAGGTCACGCTCTATTTGCATAAATTATCATCTACACTAAGAATGGTACACTACTATATACATCACCAAACTCCATTGAATATACAGTGGCGAATATTGCAGATCTTATTTTCATATTGAGGTCAGATCCAAAGTGTAACACTATGGAAGGCTACAAGAAGTGTAGTAAACAGGTATAGATAGTGTGATAGCAAATACAGTGGACCCCCACTTATCCGGCCCTCTGACATCCAGAATACGCAATTATCCGGATCACCACATTGTCTGTTACACCGAAAATAAGTATGCCTTTTTATGCCTCTGAGTATTGCATAGACAGGTTTGGTGTGTTGGTTGAATCCAGAATGAAAGAGTTCGTGGGTTCAAATCTAGGCCATGACACTCCCTCTTCAGCTTTTGTTCTGGTTAGGGTTATAGGGTTTCACATGTCTGGAATTATCACTAACCCGGATTGGCAATGACCAGATTGGTACACTCCATTAGATCGAGTGTCCACTGAAGATGGTTATAAAGATTCACTGATAGCTAGAAAGATGTAGCCACAGCCGAATGTATGGATACGGGAGCCAACGGTGATACGTTTGTGACTTAGCAAACTAAGCACATATACAGTGGCACTAAGCTATGCCAGAATCAGACTGAAGCTGATCCTAGTTCTCTCAGCACTAAGTATGCTAGCTTCTCACTCTTGATGACAGTAGCCTGCCTTTTTGGGGGATCTGACTTCTGGCAGAAAAACAAATATTACCAAGTCACACTGCTATGATGGGCATGAGCTCCACGATATCACTTCCGCTAAAGAGTGTATGCCTAAATGAAGTCGTCTTGAATGTCCAGCAAGCTTTCTACCGAGTCAGTACACTCCATTGCTACAGTACTGGCTATTGTTGACTGGATTACTAGCTAATTTGTATATATATGCATGCATACTTACATCCACGCATCATAGGCTATAACATGATTACTATACGGTGCAGATGCAATACACATGCATACCACCATGCTTCAGTCAAAATTTAACCCTGTGCCTTTGGGCTATAGATATAGCTCCCTCTGATCTCAGCACTTGGTTATATATAGCACGTATACACCTATTAACACCACATAATGCATGCACTAAGAAAATAAAAGTCCATAGGTACTACATTACAAAAAGAATGTGCATAGGTAGTAAACAATTAAGCTAAGTTAGATATTAGGTAGCTACATTTTAGAAGTGCAGCTGCACTTGGATGTTTCTTAATTACAGGAGCTGTAGAAATGTTATAATTGTAGTTTTACTTGTAATATTTCTATAATCCCTTTATTGCAGCTGCCTCTAATACGTTACGTAGCCTAATTGTGTACCTTCCATCTGAAATCGAAGACCTATAGTGGTCAAAAAATATAATTGATCTGCACATTGTTGTGCAACTCAGATAACCCTAGCTGGGTTATAGTAACCCTTTTGTTTTTGCAGTGATACGGAAGCACACATAGCAAAATATACAAACTAACCAAGCTGCCTTATGCTAGCCTCGTACCCAGGCCTCCTCTCGCAGCTTTTTTCGCAGCCGTGGAAAAAAAAACAGCTGCGAAAAAAGCTGCGAGAGGAGGCCTGGGTACGAGGCTAGCCTTATGCCTGGCTACTGAATTATTGTCACTAACCTTGTGGCTCAATCATGGCAGTAAATTCTGGCGTATCTTGATCACTATTAGGTCCTACAAATGTGATCCTGGCACATACTGTTCCATTTTCTCCTTCAGGTAATGTTAATTCCGTGCATTGCGTAAGATCTGTAATGTGAAGAAATCATGTATACCCATCAATCCAATTCCAATCTGAATCTGTCAACTGCCAGCCACATTCAAGATCCCAGAATAGCCACATGTAGACCCACTATGCTCAAAAGCTGATGCATCTAGCCATTCTCCATTATAATCTATGCCACTGTAGTTGCAATCAGCCTGCTAGCATTGTATGGGTTTCATTATTGGCATTGCAATACCAATAATAAAACCACATCATGCCAACATTTCTCTGGCTTTTGATATGACAGTAATAATGAGATTGTACTATGTATAGTAACAACATCCTTCATAAAAGGAGATCCCTATGGTAAACACAGGCAGGATATTCAGTCACCCACCATGGTTGTGGTTTACCTAACGTGTATGTAACATGTCTAGACCAGGGCTAGACGAACCTGTCCCCTGGCAAAGATCCAGCTTGACATATATAAACACACATGCAGTGCAACATGAACCATGATATAGTCATATGACGTTTAATTAATACCTAACAAGCCTTAAAGAGTGTAGTCTACACACAAGAACCCCTATAGCACAGAGTTACAGAAAAATGGATGGATATATGCATGTCCTTGTATGTTATATTTGTACCATGGGTTTCTTTGTACCCTGAGTGCAGTTTTATGTATTCCCGGGGCACTCAGGGTACAAACCCCATGTACAGTAGAAACCCATGGTACAGATAACTTGTGCTATAGTGCACCACTAATTGTACTTTGAGAGTGTTTTTGTAGATAATTAATTTCACAGTTATGAGAAGAAACCTCAGTAGCCTAGCAACCCTCATGTACCCTAGGGTACATGGATGTACCCTGGCCTCAAAGGTTCAGCTTCTGTACATGTACATGGGATTTGTGCACTGTGGCTGTGCCTTTCATACGCCCACACACTATGGTACAAATAGAAGTATACGGAATTGCATTTATACTACATGTGTGTACATCAAAAAGACAATGCCAGCCATTGTTAACAACAGGTGTATCTTTCACCTCCTCCTCAAGCTATCCTGTTGAAAATCATTTAAAATGGGAGAGAGCCCGGTATCTTACCTTACATGTATCTCACATGTTTAACTCCTAAATTATGTGTGGGTTGGGATCGATAGGCCCTTCTCTACCTTTTGCTCGAGACAGTTCACTCAGTCCGTGGCACCAACGGGCCCTAAAGATTAGCTATAACAACCATAGATATGCTGCCTTTCCTTGGTATCTGAGTGCTACAACTGTGCTTGCCTACGCACAATTAAGTCCTTTCTACCCCCTTCCTACCCCCAGATGTCACTCATGCTCTCCCTCGTTTTACATAACTTTCAAGGGGAGAGCCTGGGGACGAGGCTACATACTTTATACACTAATGTGTAACTTCCCTACAGAGCTGATAGTACTGAACATCTCATCTAGCATAATAAATGTACAGCAACACTTTATACTTGTAAGCCTGCAGGGACTGACTCCTCCTCCAACTAAATGACCAGAATGCCAGATTTCCAGAAGATGAAACTCCACAGTCAGTAGAAAATTATGCTCTATGGCACTGAAGCATAAAGCACAAGAAGACAGGCAAGTGGAAAGTGCAGAAATGAATGGGAACTGGAATAGAATCCAGGAGGATTACAAAGACTCTCATCTCACTCCTATAGTCTCGTGGGCCAACCTGCATTCGATACTAAATTTCTGGCTGCATGCCCTACCATCTAGCACATTGGCAGCTCATATTACATAACTAGGCAAATGCAGGGCATTGTGGGGCGAGCCTTCGCGAGAATTGTGAATGTGAAGGAGCTGTTGGCGAATGATGCTATATCTTGCAGCAGATTGGTGACATGTCCACGGTACCCATACCGTTCGTGAGGCAAACGGTAGACATGATTGGCAAACCCCTTGAAATTAACATTTCCTCCACCTGTATTAAACCCGGCAATGGAAATGTTGAACATGTAGGATGATGTCATACTAATAGACACAACATTGATATGTCACTTCACACCCTCCAATGGAATGATCAACACGTCATACTAATGAATACAAAATTGATACTTCAATGCCACTGTAACTTCATCTAGAATGCAATAGCTACATGTGTTAGCCTGAAGAGGTGGTACAGGGTCAGGATCCATGTTGTTGGTCGAGGAGTATAACTTAGGTGTATGCTCGTCCTGGCTACATTGCAGACATTCAGTAGAAATGTGAGTGAATCTTGAGACCAGGGAATCTCATGTACATCTCGGCGCGTCCAGTGTAACCATGTGGTGTGTGCATGAAATGTAAACATCTTAGTTCGGATAGAAGATTGTTGAAACAATGGGAGCTGTGCCTGCATGACCTGTTGTTGTCTGTGCCTCACCAGTACTCTGTCAGACTGTAGCCTGGCCTCTCTCTCCTCAGCAGTCTCAGCAGCCAATCTCGCGTGGTTGGAAGCAGTCATTTTCCGCAGCCTGGCTTCTCTCTCCTCAGCAGTCTCATCGGGAAGTCTGTCAGTCATTCGCTGCAGCCTAGCCTATCTCACCTCGTCAGTCTCGACTTCCAGTCTGCGCCTTCTTTGTTGCAGGTCTGCCCCTCTTCTTTCGGCAGTCTGAGCAGTGTGCCTAGTCCTATCCCTTATTCTCCACAACCTTTCTTCTCTCTGTTCCGGATTTTAGGAAGCACGGCAGGCCGTCTCTCGTTCTCTTCTATGGCGTAGCCTATTCTCTCTCTGCATTGCATGATTCAGTAGTTCCCTTTGAGGAAGTAGTTTGCGCATCCATAGCCGATTGGTTTTGCCATGTGTTTTGTACGTACGTGTAGTGGAAACGCGAGAAATTCAACTGCTAAGTGAGAGCGCGAGAAATTGGAATTGCAAAATTAGATTGCAAAGTGTTAAATTATGTGAACATGGAATATGCGGCACGACGTACGTACGATATTACATTCAGAGAAAATGCACCGCTGACATGACTAGTGTAGGGCTCGCTCAGGCTCGCCCCAATTATGCAAGCACGTAGGTCTACCACTTTAACTTATATAGTTCTCAGAACCCAAACCAAAGAGGCTATCTCGAAAAGGCTACCAATTATCTTGTAGCAATAGTTACAGCTTCGATGCTGTGCATAGTATTCCAATGTAGCAAAACTCTTTCAGGGCCAAGGGCCCCTCTATAACTTTCACTGTCACTACCAGCAGTGGTTAAGAAATGCAGATCAAGAGCATTACACCGTGGAACAATATCTACAGAAGTTGAATGAATGGACATTAAGATGGTGTGCAAGGCTAACCCCAACCCCCCTCCCTCGATGCCAGCTCAACATTATACCCATTAGTTTGCTGTTGGAGTTGGCATGTGCAGTGTAGGGATCAGACAGAAACATAATCATTTCACTCACTGAACGACTGGGCATCACACAAAGGAGAGGATAGTAGACACAGTAACAGAAAGGCCCCAAGGAGCTTCATCGCGAACCAGCAGCACGACTCAAAAAGCAGACCGAAAGTAGGAACTGGGGTCAGGACAGGCTGCGTCTGCACTTCCGGGCAACCATAGATTATCATGGAGTACGGTAGTACTCCATATATAGGGATGGCACGGGAAAAAAATGGCCGCCCCATATCATGTGTACAAAATCATGTGCTCATAAGTCTGGTAAACCCATAGTATAAAGCCTTAATGAGCCATACCTGTCATTATCGAGTACTTTCACAACTAACAAGACTGTTACAGTAGGTAGAGAGTATCGATGAAGTACCACATCGGCAAGTCGCTAAACCAGCATCTGTTCATATTCTTCTGATTCTGATTCTGATTCAGATGGGCTAGAGCAACAATGACTAAAGCCACTACAATGATTCAAACGCGAATAAGCGACATTTTCGGCGGAGCAGTGCACTCAAACCAGAGCGCTTTCAAAGAACTCAAAGCTGTTCAGCAGTGATTCAGTAGTGCTCTCCAGTGGACGCTTGCCGTTCCACGCCATTTTCTGAACGTAGCCGGAAGAGTACGCGCTTGGATATCCCGGATGTAATATTTCACGATGGTTACGCCTACACCGGAAATGCAGCCTCGAGCATGCTGCGTGGACGAGCTGTTCTGCTTAGACGCTTATAATACTTGGAGTACGCTTTATGGCGGACCCAAAGTGAGTTGCTGTAGTTACGTTATAATAGTAAGAACACTGATACAACTGCTAGACCATTACAGACCATACTAACCTCCATGATGTGCATTAAATGGAGTCGGCAAACTGCTGTAGACAGCCGTCTGCCATTGCAATGCTACATACAAGAATGTGTGGGTGTACAGTGGCATTCTCAAGTCGGTAGGCGCTTAGCTACAATTCACATTAGCTGTATTTTGCTACTCTGCTGTATTACTAGATGAGGTTGAGAAAGCTGGGCTTGGTATAATCATTAAGAATGATGTTAAGGTTGGGGGACTAATGTTTGCAGATGATTTTGTTGGTTTAACTACTAATGCGGAGGATTTACAAAAGTTGATTAATGTAGTACAAGGGTTTTGTAACAAATGGAGGTTGAAATCTAACATCAAAAAGAGTGCTGTTGTGGTATTTTCCAAGGTGGCTATTACAGATATGTGTGCGTGGAAGTGGGGAGATAAAGTAATTCCAAGGGTTGTAAGTTACTGTTACTTGGGGATTGAATTTGCTGAGAATGGGTCATGGGATAGTCATGTACAGAAGGTAATTGATAATTGGAAGAAAAAGCTTAATCGTTTGCACCGGTTTGTAAGTAATAGGAATATCAGTACCGTTGCAAGGAGATTATTGTTAGTTTCAGTACTTCGTCCTACTTTAGAATACGGTAGTGAAGTGTGGGCTTGTAATAAACGGCAGGCAGCTTCCTTAGAATCCATTCAGCTAGGAGCAGCTAAGAAGATACTTGGCTGCTCTTCCAAAACGTGTAATGAAGCGGTAAGGGGAGATATGGGGTTAGAGTCCTTGAAAGGGAGGAGGGATAGAAGCAAACTTAAGTGGTGGTATAAAGTCAATAAGTTTGATAATGAGCGGTATCCTAGAGTACTATTAGATGCTGAGTGGGAAGTGAAACCATGTAGAGGTAGGCAGAGGAAAACTTGGATGAAAGTAATTAATGAATTGCTGCTGCAGTTAGATTTAGATAGCCAAGAGGTATTAGCTGCAGATAATATTAATTTGTTTTTAGATACGGTAGACGAAGCGTTGAGGGATAGAGAATACAAGGACTTTAATGACAGCTTGAATACTAAAGTTAAGTTGAATCTGTACAAGTCTTTCTGTAAGGAAATAGAATTCAAGAATTATTTGCAGGGGGTAGGTGATCCGGGTACAAGATTATTGTTTAAGTTTCGGTCAGGTACGAACGGTCTGAATGAAGAGTTAGGAAGACATAGGGGTAAAAATGATGATAGGCAGTGTAAATTATGCAGGGGTGAATGTGAGAGTGTGGTACATGTTCTCTGGGAGTGTCCAGCATATGACAGCATTAGAAATAATTTCATGGTTGAATTAGGAAATCTATTGGGGGGGAGGTTTGGGGAGTTTAGTACACTTGATAATTTTAATAAGGCAAGTTTTATTTTAGGGTTTGAGAATTGGAACAGGGATGATTTAAAAGCATTATTAAAGCTAGTTAAGAGCTTTGTATTACTGATATGGGAGACTAGGAAGAAGGAATTGTATGGTGATCAGGATTGTGTGGTCTCTGGTTGTTCTTGCTCTTGTCCTCTGACTGGAGGTCTTACAAGCTCCGCCTGCGTCTGTGGGTGCGTGGTCAATGGCGTAAGCGCTACGGCAGCAACATGAGTATATTATTGCTACTCTGCTGTATCTAAGCCCCACTGAAAGCTTTGCAGTGCAGAGTGCATTCCGAGTGTGTCTTACATTATAGGTGCTGTTAGTTTATCATAAATGGGAGCATATGTGGATACAGCTAATAACGCTCATCTACCCCACACAACCAGACCATCTAAACACCTTTCTCCTCCCCACAAAAAAAAACAACAGAAACAAGTAACAAAAAAACATTTAAAAAAATGAAAGAACATATAGGGATGGAATCCCCAAAAAGCAACCAAACAAGGTAGGAATGGTACCACAATACCCTTACGGATTGTCATCCCTATATCTTTTGCCATTTTCCAACCTCAACACACACACACACAGACCAATCCCTGCCATGCCACACCAGCCATATCCACGGCCAATAGAATGTGCATGGCGATTGCAGCACTTCACAATGCAACACACATCACCCCCTCACACTACAACTTATCCTCCACATGCAGCAATACACACTCGTATATGTATACTAGTGATACACAATGTGCAGGGATGTCCTCGCTTCACGAGAATTGCTGGGTGTGGCACATGGCATGCAGGTGGCACGCCCATAGCACCCACCCACAAATGAAAAAGGTCAAACACACACCCATAAAACTAAATGGCTACTTGCTATTATGTGCTTAGAAGACCAGAGGCCGAAGCAAGCTCACTGTGATAGTGATCGCTTCCAAGTCTCCCCGTTAGGAGTCACAGTTTATAGTGAAGGTAAGTGTTCGCTGTGTGTTTGATAGGCTATACCAGGAGAACTGACTGGAACAGGTCACAACGAAAAAAGGTCAATCGAACTGGAGTCGCTTTGCTCGGAACTAGTTGCAAAAATGGCAAAAGATATAGGGATGACAATCCGTAAGGGTATTGTGGTACCATTCCTACCTTGTTTGGTTGCTTTTTGGGGATTCCATCCCTATATGTTCTTTCATTTTTTTAAATGTTTTTTTGTTACTTAATCTATGGGGCAACGTGCCGTTACGTGCGTTACGTGCGTTAACCTAGCCCCACCCCTAACCCCGCACTACAGGATGTCTCGCGAGACTAAATACTGGGCAAATGCAGGACATTGTGGGGCGAGTGACTATGCCTTATAAGTAGCAAATGAGCATTTCAAAGTGGATGTAATACAAAAGTGATTGTCTGACTTATAGGGCTCATAGATACTGTCCAATAGTAGCCTGGATACTTTTCTTACGAGACAGCCAGTTGTGACGGGTGCTGTTGTGTTGTGCATTAACAAGTTCGTGTTTGAATAATGTAGTCTCGATTTGTACTGAGATCTATCTCTTACACTGAGGGGGAGGAGCCTTATATCATGCTGTGATCACTTCTTTCACGTTTTCATGTTCTACTTCTCCTTATCTTATTTACAAAAAGAACCTACATCCATAATTGAATGTCTCAGAACCAGAGTGGTCTAACCCACAGATATTGAGCTTGCCCCCACCCTCCCCCAGAGTATACATATTGTGGAAAAAAAGGGCAACCCTCTTTTCCCAACGGAACCCTAGGCCATGTGACACTGCCGCGTTAAGGGGTGAACTGGCAGGTCGTTCCGGCTGACCGAGCCTTCAGTCTTTCGGGCGCCTGTCCGCTATGGTACAGGCATAGATAGTAGAGTAGATAGTAGAGTAGAAGGACAGGGATTGGAAACTCAATCAACACCTAATGCACATTTGTACTATTTTATATAGTGCATATGGTATGTCTATCCAGGTTAGAATTTAGCACCTTCTAAAGGTGTTAACCACTAACCACAAGTACAATATTCAATGGTAGGTCTTTATAGCCCTGAAGGAGAGTGTTTCAGTTTTTTCAGCAGAGAGGAACTAGTTTACAGAGAAACAAAGAAGGAAGCAAGACCACACAGCCCCACAACAAGGTGAGCTAACTTCCTAAGTACAATAAGATCGAATAAGTACAGTTACTGGGAGCATAGAGCTGTTGAATGGCACTAGCTAGCTAGCTGCTACTTGATGGTAGATCTTTCTGTACCTCTACTTGCCCAGTAGTAGATGGTATATGTTGGAATATTTTGGAAGACCTTGTACAATCTCTGTACCATGCCCCTAGCCTGTTTTTGTAAAGTCTCTTATAATTTTGGGGGTGTATTGAAACCCAATAGGTTGTGACAGCCATTAGAGGCGAGGTACAGTTCTGTACCTGTACCAGCTTAAAAAAGGGATTTGAGATCAATTTTTACACTTAGACTAATACTATGGTGATTACTGTGTGCCCATCAATTCTTATTTCTAGTGAGCTAAGTATACAATGTGAGTTACAAAAGGAGATATAGTGACCATTTTTCACGCTTTCACTGGTCCTCTAGATGGGGAGAAAGCACAGGCTAAAGTACCAGAAAAGGTACTACCTCTCCAAAGTGCCACAAGACCTAACTGTGTCAATCCCTCTGGAACACGTGAAGCAGCAAACTTCGGTCTCAAACTCCTTGGAAGAGCGCCAAGAACCAGCTCCAAGCAGTCTCGTTGTTTCCATCCCTCTGACCCAGTACAAAGAAGCACCGGTGAACTCACTCGCATCCCTTATGCAGAGAATTCATGCAAGTGGATATACCTTCCCCCCATGGTGGGTACATTTAGCCAGTGTAACCACTGACCTCGTTGTTTGCCAGATGAAAGTTGATAGAAAAGAGCCAGTTGCTGTCGTCACGTTTCGGGTTCCTCCATCTGCTAAGGACACAGTTCCCATTGGCTGAGTCTACTGTTTCCGAGGCCCCAGTTGAGATGTCCACTGATGAAGAGGGTGCCCTGCGTTACGTTAGCGGGTACATGATAAGATCACTAAGAAAGAAGATTGAGAGAAGCAAACCCGAGCTCATGGAAGAAATGGTTTTAGCACTGTATTCGTTTCTGGAAGACAGTGAGCAGTGTGAACAGAATGATGTTGGCGATAGCAGTGAGAGCGAGAATCCAGACTGGGTGAAGGTGGTTGATAGGGGGGACTTTTTCACTGCCGCATAGAATTCAACCACTTCCTAGGTGCCGTGGAAGTCATTATGAAAAAGGAGATGAGGCGGGGAAATGAAACAGCAATGAAGACAGGTTTTAAAGAGCAACTGACTGCAAAGGTTCACCAGGATGAGGACGTACTCTTCTGGTGGTCCACACTTTGTGCCATCACTGATGTGGATAATGAAACGCATTACTCCCATACATCGTTGGCCATTACATAACAATCCGCGGATTTGCCTTTGCTGCCAGGTGGATGGAAGTCTTCAAGCGAAGTAACAAAAAGAATCTCCAACGGTCTAAAAGTCTAAGAAACAAACTACAAAATACAACTACAGGAACATGATTTTGTGCTTTTGTGTTACCCCTATTATATGCACTACTGTAGCTAGCTATATGCAATCTATGATGCAATCTATGATAGTTGCTACAGAAGCCATACTTGTCCTAACCTGGATGGGAAGTGTTAATTAGGTGTGAACAGGGAGTTTCCAATCCCTGTCCTTTTACTCTACTATCTATGGTACAGGGATCGTCATCGGGTCTGTTTAGTGTGCCAGGCTTGGGAATCAAGGGAGGAACACGGACGGATCCTAGGCCGTACTGTCCGAGACCACCGTGGCAGTTGCCAAACCACGTTACCCTCTATCTGAACACACATGGTCACAGCCCGGAGCTAACTGCTCCACCCACTATACTTCCGTTAGCATATTTATTAAGTTTGAAAAAAAGTTACGTTTTGCTTATGGGTTTAATTAACGTAACCCAGAAATCAATTACATGACGTCACGCACAATTAGCACGAAACTAGCGCCAAACCCCGAGACTAATTCTTTCAGTTCCTGAAAGATATTTTATCAAGTGTTGTGGGTTAGACCACTCTGGTTCTGAGCCCTTCAATTGTGCACATGAATGGGGAAGTTTTGAAAGAAATTAATCAAAACTCTGCACATACAGCATATTATACATTTAGCCCACAGTCAATTCCAACAATGGTACAAACTATACCTAGCCAATATATAGCACTGCAATTAATGTCTGCTACCATTCACTGGATACACTTATCTATGTAACTTTAGTACAGTACAGTACATTACCAAGTATAATAAATTAATAGCTATAACATAAACATTACACCATTAGTTCACCTTACTACACGTACATGCACCGAAAGTGAATATAAAGTACTGCATTAAAAATTACTATCCAACTATATTATTTGCAATTTGATATTACGTTTCGCATACCTATTTAAAATTTATGTCAAGATCTGATAACTAGTTCCTTTGTACCATGATACGTGGAGGAGATGGTTCAAGGGGTTGTGCTGAGTAGGCAGTCTGTAAGGTCTTGGCTGAACGGTTGAGCAAGGAAAGATGACAACTCATATCCATACGATGTGCACTTCAAATGTAGATTGTACAAGTAATCTGACATGAGTGATAGCAGGTACTGTATAGTGTACTGATAACATCAGGAGGCACTTTGCAGCGCTCACTACTAAGGATGGTGCAATCTGTCTGGAGATGGCCAAGTAATAAGTTACTAATAGTAAGCAGCTAGACCCACCATCTGAGCCGCCACCTGTACCATTAGTCATGTGAGACCCATCCGTTATCTGACTCACCATCAGATCCCGGACTGAGCTACTATCATTGCTTGAACCAGATCCACTATCACTCGTATCATGCAAATCTACTACCGATATCAGTCATTCTGAAGTGTTATTACTATGAGTGCATGGCTCAAATGGTGGGTCTCACATGAGTAATACAAAAGTGGCTCAGATGGTTTGAGCTAGAAGCCTTAAGTAAGTCAGAGTATTATGGGATAATTATTTAAATTGATTATATGTTTTACAAATGTAGTATGGGGAGACTGACCTCAGCCATAGCCGACCCTCTATTTGTCACACAAATCTGTGACCTAGTTTATAGCCGTGATTAGCGACAGGTTCACTATACAAGATTAAAAATAATGGCAGTCTCATGTTAGCCAGGAATTTCTTCCACAGTGAAAGCATGTACTAGGCCTTCATCGGGCATGTAGGCATACACTGGTAAGCCTTGTACAAGCTATAATTGTGCTCACATCTCCAGTTTCAGTAAGTGTTGACATAGATAGAGCCATGCACTCTTAAGTATTAATTAGCATTCCATGTACAAAACCTGGAACATTTTTGTACTCAGATTTTCAATTTCAGTTTCAGTACCAAGATAGAAGCAAAAACAGATTGTAGGCCTAATCTTCTACAAAATCTTTAGGAATTTTATTTTCAGAGCCAAAAATCATGGACTATGGCTGAAGATTGCTAATTGGCAAAACTTCATTGTCTGAGTGTTGAGAGAGGTAATAATATATAGCTTTTAGACACTAAGTACAGATATAACAGGTATGTACTAAGCTTTTCATTTGCCTATTGTGACGGGAACGTCAAGAATAGTAATTAGAACACTGATCCCTTGTGTTTAGGTATGTGCCCTTGTTGCCCTTGTTCAAAGTTGTGCCTTTCTCCTAACGCCATTGTCCTACGCCCTGTCTGTCTCCTGTCACCAAGTTTATCTTGAAGTCTACCCTGTTTCTGTTCACACCTTCTTTTCTGTAAGTATAAAAGCCAGTCCTTTTACTGTTGATGAATGAGATATATGTGAATGCTGCCGGAAACTCTGTCCTATTTTGCCGCCGCGCCCGCTTGCCGCCCGGAGTTTTGGCCATAAACGTGACACTATTCATCTGTTCACTAATACTTTTCCACTTGAGAGTTTCAGTTCACTCATTAATGCATATGAGAATCTATGACCTATTATCTGAACCACCATCACTCATTCGAATCCACCACCTGAGTGTAACACCAGCCACTACCAGCTCACTTAAAAAATTTCAGAATTATTAGCTTCATGCATTGCATACCTTTACCCGCCTGGGAACGAGGCTAACCTTCAGCAAGCCAGCAGTCTGATTTTACTTTATCATGAGATTTTGGGGCATGCAGACATTATTTGATGAGTACACACACGAAAGCATACATTTTAAGAAAAAACAGGAACTAGGTCAGCTGCATATGCATACATAAGCTTACAAAGTATCATTTTATGTATCAGTAGTGTATAAACACTGGTATCAACAGTTAGCTTTGTTATTTGGCATCTCTTATTCAGCTGATCCATGTGCTTTAATAGCAGGTGAAGGGATTTCATACTCATTTGGAATACCTGACAAATTGTTGTCAACATCTTGGTTTGCTGAGTAGGTACCAGTGGGAGCTTCTGGGTTTGAAGTTGGACCCTCTACCACTGTATAATGACACTCATTGTTTTCATTACCAGATTCTGGGTTTTCAGTAGGACCTTCAAGCACATGGTAGTGGGAACGGGATGATGTGTTAGTATCCCCAGCAGTACCAGTGGGGGCATTCAGAATGTGATAGTGATGGTCCAAATCTCCAGTGGAATGGAAGAGGCTGGTTAGGGATGTTACCAGCTTTCCAAATGTTGGTCGGTCTTCAGGTATATCACTCCATGTTTCATACACTATGCCATACCTACAAAATTGTAGATGGAACTGCATGAATCATACTGTTTCGGCTTCACTTTTCTACTGTAGCTATATGTATATAGCTAGTACATTCTAATCAATACAGCACTTTTATACACGGTATGCATGAGATGTACGAATGGGAGATACACAATCAACTATATAATAACTTCATAGCTTTATTTACATTTCACTGGGACAAAGAGAGGGTTTCTTTAGCCTGTGTCCACTGCTGATGAAGTCAGGGATGTCCGCATTGTCAATGCCAGGGAAAGGTCTGTGACCGAGACTGAACACCTCCCAGCAAGTAACACCAAAAGACCACTGAGTAGGAACAAGATAAACATGTATTAGAAGCGGATGTATCTTTTTGAGATATACACGATATGAACCTCGTATGTATGGCAGTTAGTTGTATATCACTGTAAAATGATGGGTAATTGCAGAGCAGGAAGCGAGGCATCTATTCGTGTTGCATTGAGACTCTGCATATGTATGTATGTATGTATGTATGTATGTACGTATGTACGTATGTATGTATGTATGTATGTATGTATGTATGTATGTATGCTTGTATGCATTAAGTAATGCTAGAGGAATGTAATTACTGCAAACATATTTCCTGTGGGCATGGCATTACTTGCACATTCCATAGAGCCAAAAAATGGAGTCGCCTGCCAGAGGTGGCAGTGATTAAGGAGGTGGTGACAAGTAGTGGAGGGAACATCGGCGGAAGATTCATCGACAGTGGGTAAGGCTGCATTAGGCAGCAATAAAGTGATGACTGCTGTTCTCAAAGCCTCAGGCTTGCTGAACAGCTAAGCTGAGCAGCGCAATGCAACTCGATTTAATACCATGAGCCCCGCTACATGGAATACCATAGTATAATAACCCTTGGGTAGCTGTAGCCTCGTCCCCTAGCCACACACCCCTGTGGCCTTGGGACAAAGCTAGGGTGGCTACTACAGTTGCATGATGGGCTATCTTGAAACGTACCATAATATAATAATACTGAAAACTAAAAGCTACAGATGTTTCACCACTAGCTAGCTTAATGGAGTATATGACCTGTACATGACTGTAAATGCCACATGGTACCAGTTATCTGTAGGTTACCACAATGATTTCTTTGAAGCTTGTAGAGGGAGATTTTAATAGATACCACAGTAGGAAACTAGCTACAAGCTATGTCATAAACAACAGTCAGAGGTCCCCCAGGTAGGTACATGGGTCATATACTAGATTGTTATCTGCATGCGTGTATAGGTTGCCACATTGGATTCTTTCAGGGAAATGTTTACATGGGGCTGTCCTGAAACAATACCTATAATCTGATATGGATGTTCCCCACTACTACTACTACAACAGCTAGGTTCATGGGGTACATAAACAGGGCATACGTGTCACATGGTAGCTACCAGTTGTCGGCAGGTTACCCTATTGGTTTCTTTTATTCTTGGACTTATTATTTTCTTTGCATACACCATGGTGGTTTTCCATACATCATAATAGTTTATTATACCATGTGTGACAACTGTATTGAGTTAGGTGAAGTAAAACTTGCCTTAACCGTACGATAAAAGAGAATTTTGAAATGAAGTTCTAAGCCTTGCAATAGTGAGATTCATTAATCTCTATAGAAGGTTATCTGACAGCTGTAATGCTGTAGACCACAGGAAATTACTGCTTTGTTAAGACTCTGCTGATATGCAGGTGTTTGCTAATGTTTCTCGTGATTACACCACTCCCACTCAGTGGTACAGCGTACACACCTTAGCCCTTATAGCTATCACAAAACCACTTCTTGATGCGGTCATGGTATAATTAACACTAATATCATAATTATATAATGATACACACAATATCATGTATGAAGGCCGCAGTAGGGACACACACAGTATTGCTTTTTGCATGATGGCAGATGGAGCGTAATGGGAGCATCAGGTTCAGAGTGAGCATAATAGAGCTAAGAGATAGTGTTTTTTTTATACACATCATATCTAAGTGGCTTATACTATAGATTCCTAGCTCCCACTTCACGCTCCATTTATAAAGTCTTCAAATTCTTGATATGATGTCACCTCTGCAATTAAATAACATTCAGCAAAGGAACAATGATGATGAGAAGTGGGTTTAGGATTGCCATGGTATATGTGTCAGTTATATAGCAGGCTGTTACTTACTCTTGAGAGTCTTTATGGCAACTTGTGTGTAAGCAACTGAAGTAATCCCAGGAGTTGATGTGATAATCCTTCCCTTGAAGACTTTTCCAAATGCACCTATAGGTGGCATGCATACAATAGCAGGGCACTGAAAGAACCCAATATATGCTCAGCTTATACCAATTGTAGGGAAAACGGTCTAATCTGGACTAGGCTTAATGTCCAGATTATATGGAGGTTTCCTTAAAGCAGAGGTTGAATGTATTGTTGAGGGTAAGTGTTCTATTAGTTCCTCTGTAGATCAATGTGTACCAGATGGGATACATTATGACTTTGGCTAAGCCACATTCAATAGCTTACCTTCTCCAATTGGGTGCTGGCATTCCATTTGAGATTGTTCCAGTATTATCCCAGCAAATACCTCCCTCCACTTGTCAATATTAGCATTCATCTGATCTTTATAGAGAAAACATTAGCCTATCATAATCTGCTGTATAGCTGAATAGAGTCTATCAAATGGAATAGCCCAATGTGTGTAGCTTCCTACATAGTACAGCATATTATAGTGCATACTACATATTGCTTAATAAACATTCACCTCTCCCTTCAGCATTAGTGAATGCTTCATGAGCTGCTACTTCAGGTGTGTGCACTAGATTGTGACATTGACCTCCAAACACGACATTCCTTAAGTTAACTTGAATATTGATGCCTTCCCTGTGTACAGATCATATATACATACATGCAGCAGATATACATTTAATTAATGCAGTACTACATGAGAATGGTTATGATCTCTGTAGTGCGTGATGATGCATTGTGCTGTAAACACATATCATTGCATTGTTCAGCTTCACTACTTGTGGTTATCTTACACAAGTGCAAAGCTCATCATACCAAATCTTCTGAGTGTTCAAATCACTGAAAATTAGTTATCATTTAGTCAACTACCTTCTTGTGCTGTGTACAGATAGATGGATTATAAAATAGTGAATTTTAATTGTAGTGGTCAAAAAGGCAAAATTAGTTTACATATCAGTTGCTAATATATAGGTAAGGTCTACAAAAGTAGAAATAGTTGGTTGGTCAAAATTAAAATACTGGATGGCTAGTGCTTCCTGCAGACACAAAAGATACTGTCATGCTGGTTAAAATATGATTTTCAGTGAATGAGAGCTCAACCAAATGCATGTTCAGACACCAGCAAAGCTGAGATACGTTTGCAATTAGCTAGGAGAATTCTTGCACAAGTAAACTGCCTGTATGGTTAGCAAAAGTACTGGCTGAAAAATATTATAGTGTGCTTCCAGCTAGCATAATTTGACCAAACAAAATTATCACCAATATTCACCATCTAGGCAACACGCTATAGCTTGACATGCCTTGGCCAATTGAACCTGCAAACTTACAGTACTTTTCACTTAGCAATGCATACGTAATAAGAGCAGGTGCATAAACAAACTAACAGACATGGGAAACATATACAGTTTTATTATCAGTCGAGCGTGCACTTTGTATGTGCCCGGCTGGTATATGATCTGTAGCAGGGAAAATCTGACAAGATGAAGCCTGCATAGTAGGGACTTCTTATCTACACACCATTAATTATTAATTTTGGCTATATAACTGACTGACATTAAATGAAGACATAGAACTCACTTGTTCCTTGCTGCACTCTTATGCATCTTGTAAAGCATTATCATCAGTAATACAATAATGCCTGCCAGAACCAGAACAACAGCACCTCCTACAGCAGCTCCAATGATCCTATCCTGAGGAAGAGGCTGATGGGAGGTCATTGGCGAAGGGGATGTCATTGGTAAAGGGGAGGTCATTGGCGAAGGAGTTACTATCGGACAGAAGATGAATAAGTTCATGTGGACATATAAAAAACACCCTGATATAAAAAGACCAAACCCAAATTGTGTGAACTTGATTTGTATACCATAGAGACACTTGGGCAGTAGACTAATGAGGTCAAAGAGCAAACCACAGTGGGGATTGTTTATCCCAGTATAATTGCACGTCTTGAGAGTATTTTCAAGTCCCTCAGTTGTCTCTCAGTGCATTTACAGAAATGTTATGTCACAGTGTAATTCCTTTTACATGTTTAGCCAATTCTATACCGTCTTCTTTGTCTGCAGTAGTACCTGAACAACAGCATAGGTAGTCCACTTTTGGAGGTAATTCCTTCTTGCACGCTCTTTTAATGGTGGTGGAAGTGGAGTGTGGGCCAGTGGATATATTTCTCAAGAAGAGAAAAGCTCTCTGTCTGGCAGTTATATTTCCAATTTGAAGTACACAATTTTCACAATGACCTTGTCCCACATTCGTGGTGTTAGGCTGGTACAATGTCTGTAGAGACATGGAGATTGACTCTAAACAGCCATTATCACTAAGAAATGGGATGTAGCTACGTAGAATCTGCAGTTGAGTTGAATTATCTCCATCTATAAAATTGGAGTATGTGTCAGGAGTCCAATGGGAGCAGTGATTTGACGGCTGGTCCATAGTACATTTTACAGGTTGAAAATGATTGGCAATGCAGAATCTGTTAATACAAGAAAAACATGCATGCTCATGAAGAGGATGTATTTATGCTGAAGCAGCAATGCAGCACCCTAACTAGAAGAATAGTAACACTTACTCTTTCTTAACATCAGCTGGATTACACTCTAGATGTAGACCTGAAAAGTTAGATACAAATTACATCTGTTAAGAGTTAATTTACCAATACCTACAATCAACATCTAATTCTAGGTATGTTTGACATGTAAACGTTTCCTGTACAGCATGCATGTGGCATGTACTGGTGCATATACCCCATGGGTCTAGCTGCATGTTGTTATGGACAGTATAGCTTGTAGTTTCCCACTATGGCATCATTTCAGGACAGCTCCATATATTAAACATTCCCCTGAAAGAAACTTGGCATGTACTGGTCACATACCCATAAACCTATACCTGCATGTAATTAGTGGGGGAACCTCTGACTGCATGTTGTTGATAGCATTGCTTGTAGCTAGTTTCCTACTATGATTACCGTACAGTTGTATGACAGGCTGTCCTGAAATGTCCCACAGCATAGGAAACTAGCTACTATACCCTAGTGCTCTAGCAAATTTGCATGAACAGACAGGTACCTAAAAAAAGAGGGCTTTTCCGTATCATCACAATTTTGCTGGTCACTTCCAGCAAATCAACATGCTTGCTAAATATCCACCATACAAAATCTTACAAACCTTTTGTAATCCTGATTGCGGTAGTATTTTCTCTGGATGACTGAGTATCCATTGTACAGATACGTATTTTGTTTTTTTCCCATCATTGAGGGAGGCTGTTCATCTCCATGTTTGCACATTATTGGGTTGCCTAATGTCAAATAATTACCAAATCTAATAAATGATGTCACTGCGAGTCACATTAATAATTAATAATTTTCAGTCCAACGTGCTCAAGAAAGCATACATGCTGGTAACTAGGCTCATCAAAGGCATCATCCACAATAAGAGAATGTTAATTAAGTTACAGTGTGGTATACACACACACACACACACACACACACACACATCTTAGGCCCAACATTGGCACTTCTTTTGGTGAACACCTACACGAACTGCTATTGAAATACTGACTTTTTCTTCCAAACCCTATTATTCTTGAAGAAAGAACAGGCTCTATGGTTGTGCAGATGATCGGAGTAATGGCACATGGCAAATTAAACCGCAGATACCAATAGTCTCGAATCCAGACCCTTCCCGCGCGCCCCGTCGGACCCTCTTTCCTTTTCTACTTTTCCGACGCGCGGGGAGGGTCTAGATTCGAGACTAAGATACCAATACGTGCTGCACGACAGAGACCCATGAGTTATGTCGTTAATTATTAAGGCAGTTAGTCCACTCACCCATCTGTCCATTGCTTAGAGCTACCAGCAAATATAGCCACAGGATTAATATTGACGCCATCACGCCAGTATTCAGAGTACCGAAGTAGGTACGGGTATGAGCGATGTCATTAATTTTGTCGACGCCATGAACAACGATACGCCCACATACGTACGAGCGATACCATGTGCAACATCATAGTGCTCCGCCATGCACACTACATGGCATACTACAGGTATATAATTTCCTGGTCATTAGCTGGAGGAGTCAGGATGGTCCCCAGGCTAACAACTACCCCAAGTATAACTATATGCCAGGAGTACCATGAACTCTGCAAGGGTCTCTATACATTAGTACCACTCTAGAACATGGAACCTCCTTTTCACAGTCACTATAGCTAAGTGATTAGCAAGCAATAAGAGCTTATGTTCCAGCAAAAAGGATGATGCAAGCAACATACCTAGCTATCTTTTAGCCAGTGAACTTTATGCCACTTTCACAGTGCTTGACACTTACACTTCAGGAAGATTGGAGTAGATTTTCAATGGTTTTTAGGACAAAGATTATATGGTACAGCTGTCACTTCGAATGCATATGCATAAACCGAATGCTGTGCACTTTCATTACGGAAATTTGGAGCCCTTGTGACTGATATGGGCGAATGATCAGAAACTAATATCTAAATTGGACCATGGTTAAACAATTAATCTATCAAGCTAGACCCTCTCATGCCCTCCCAGGAGGGGCGTAAGAGGGTCAGCTCAATAGACTAGTATTTATTCAGAATGCCTGTCAGTCAGTGTACTACAGTGCAGTTAGTCAGCAGCTGATTCACAAACTGACATGACTAATGCTAGGCCACTGTCAGCCTGCATGATGAACTGGTGTGCTCAATTTGTTGGATTAACACTATGATAACTCAACAACTGTGGCGAAAGTCTTGGGGCACTAAAAAGTGTTATTGCTCACGTTTGCAGTTTTAGTATCAAGATAGAGCCAAATAATGCATTCCTGGGGTATATCAACGGAAGAAATTCATTGCATTCTTTGTACAAGCCCTAGAATGTTTTTTGTCCACAGATTTTCAGTTTCAGCTTCAATATTAAGATAGAAGCAAAAACAGAGAATTGTAGGCCTAATCTTCTGCAAAATCTTTTAGCTGTCTTGGAATTTTATTTTTAGAGCCAATAACCATGGACTATAACTTGTAGACACTAAGCACACCTATAATTTGTATGTACTAAGCTTTTTTATTTGCCTATTTGTCTGTTCACTAATACTTTTCTACTTGAGAGAGTTTCAGTTCACTCGTTGATGCATATGACAATCTATGACCTATTATCTGAACCACCATATGCATCACTCATTCAAACCCACCATCTGAGTGTAACACCTAGTGGTGCCAGCTCACTTAAAACTTTCAGAATTATTAGCTTCATGCATCCTTCAGCAGCAAGCAAGCAGTCTGATTTTATTGCCATGATTCTCCCCTTGAGAGTAAATTTATTACGAGAATTTAAACATGCAGACATCATAAAATTTTTGATGAGTACATGCACATAAGAAAGCATACATCTTAAGAACAGGAACTAAGTCAGCTGTATGCATACATAAGCTCACAAAGTATTGATTGTATCATGTGGTTATAGTATGTATCAGTAGTGTATAAACACTGGTATCAACAGTTACGTTATTTGGCATCTCTTATTCAGCTGATCCATGCGCTTTAATAGCAGGTGAAGGGATTTCATATTCATTTGGAATACCTGACAAATTGTTGTCAACATCTTGGTTTGCTGAGTAGGTACCAGTGGGAACTTCTGGGTTTGAAGTTGGACCCTCTACCACTGTATAATGACACTCATTGTTTTCATTATCAGATTCTGGATTTTCAGTAGGACCTTCAAGCACATGGTAGTGGGAACTGGATGATGTGTTAGTATCCCCAGCAGTACCAGTGGGGGCATTCAGAATGTGATAGTGATGGTCCAAATCTCCAGTGGAATGGAAGAGGCTGGCTAGGGATGTTACCAGCTTTCCAAATGTTGGTCGCTTTTCAGGTGTATCACTCCATGTTTCATACATTATGTCATACCTACAAAATTGTATATAGAACTGCATGAACCGCACTATTTCGGCTTAACTTTTCTACTGTAGCTACGTATATAGTACATTCTAATCAATACAGCACTCTTGTACACGGTATGCATGAGATGTATGAATGGGAGATACACAATCCGCTATATTATCACTTGATAGCCTTACTTACATTTCCCTGGAACAAAGAGAGGGTTTCTTCAGCCTGTGTCCACTGCTAATGAAGTCAGGGATGTCCGCATTGTCAATGCCAGGAAAAGGTTTGTGACCGAGACTGAACACCTCCCAGCAAGTAACACCGAAAGACCACTGAGTAGGAACAAGATAAACATGTATTAGAAGCAGATGTATTTTTTGAGATACACACGACATGAATTGTGTATGTCTACTAGTTGTATATCACTTTAAAAATGATGGGTAATATGCCAAGCGGGAAGCGAGGCAACTAATTGTGTTGTGTTGAGACTCCGCGTATGTATGTATGTATGTATGTATGTATGTATGTATGTATGTATGTATGTATGTATGTATGTATGTATGTATGTATGTATGCATGTATCCATGTGTGTATGTATATATCCATGTATGTATGTATGTGTAACACAGAAATAGTGGTAACAAGGAGAGGAGGGAATATTTGTGAAGGTTCATCGACAACCGGGTAAGGCTGGTTCGGCAGCAAGAAAGCAATGACCGCCATTCTCAAAGCCTCGGACTAGCTGTCGATTACCATGAGGCCCTCTGCACGCAATACCATGTATGCACTAGTAATAACCCTTGGGTGGCTGCTACAGTTGCATGGCAGGCTATCCTGAAATATACCATACTATACAGAAAACTAAAAGCTACAGATGTTCCACCACTGGCTAGCTTAATGGAGTACATGAACAGTACATGACTGTACATGCCACATGGTACCAGTTGTCTGTAGGTTACCACAATGGTTTCTTTGAAACTTATGGAGGGAGATTCTCATGTACTAAATGATACCATAGTAGGAAACTAGCTACAAGCTTTGTCAGTCAGAGGCCCCCCAGGTAGGTACATGGGTCATGTACTAGATTGTTATCTGCATGGTGTAGGTTGCTACTTTCAGGGAAATGTTTACATGGGGCTGTCCTGAAACAATACCTATAATCTGATATTGGTGTCCCCCACTACTACTACAACAGCTATGTTCATGGGGTACATAACCCATGCATGTCACATGGTACTAGCTATCTGCAGCTCAGATTACTACATTGGTTTCTTTTATACTTGGAGTAGTTATTTTCTTTGGTATTCTTGCATGAGGTTAGATTAATTCTAGCATCTTTGGCAACCACCCTGGGTTAAAATCCTCCTTTCATTTTGATAGTGTACCCCTTACATTTCATAGGTACCACACAAGGACTTAGTGGTAATAAACTAAAACAACAGAGGTCCTTATACACCCTAGGATATGTATGAACCCCATGCACTATGGTGGTTTTCCATACACTATAATAGTTGCTTACTCCATGTACGACAACCGTATTGAGTTAGGTTTTCGTAAAACTTGCATATAATAAAAGAGAGTTTTGAGATTAAAGTTCTAACCCTCGCAATAGTAAGACTCAGAAGGTTAAAACTTAAAATAGCTCTCTGTTAGGTGTAGACCAAAGGCAGGCACACGTGTGCTTTGCTATTACTCTGCTGATATGCATGTGTTTTCTAAGCGCTTCTCGTGATTACACCACTCCCACTCAGTGGTATAGTGTACACACCTTTGCCCTTATAGATATCACAAAACCACTTCTTGAATCAGATACGGTCATGGTATAATTATAATACTGATCAACCCACGCATTAGAGTATAGGTAGCATATTTCAAGCATAATAGGTAAGAATGCAAAGTATAATAAGTGAAACCTGGGGGAATTAAAGTATAGCATAATGGGTAATTTGAGGAGCATATTGTCTTTGTCCCTAGGCCGCAGTTCATGGTATTATAGCTACTACACAAATGAATATATTTTCCAAGTATTAGCAACAGAGCCTTAACCTCATCACATCAGTCTTTTTATTGAAGGTGTTGTCAAAGAGACTCTCTGGAGGCATCCACTTCACTGGCAGCCTGGCCTTGTGAGTGAGTCGGTAGTAGTCAGAGTGGTACACATCACGGGACATCCCAAAGTCGGCAACCTTCACACCCAGTGCTTCATCAACCCTATCATTAGCAGAGGGTAATATGTGAATAATACATGACTTTATTGCTGCTAATAAGTGCATTTAGGAAACCTACAGGCAGTTCCTTGCAGCAAGATCTCTGTGAATGAGCTTGCACCTTGACAGATATTGCATACCCTTCGCTATGTCTAAGCACATTTCCACAAGTATTTTTTCATTCAATCCCTAAAAAATATAAATATCAGCTTAGACACTGTCTAACGAGTAGGAAATACATACATGTCTTCTTTTTGTGAAATTCACCTCAGGGAATGTATCGATACTGGCTGAAGGTGATAATGTGAGAGTTCTCTTAGACTTTAAGTAGGACTTGAGATCTCCATGAGCCATGAATGGTAGAACAATGACTGGCAGGTGGTCCACTGTGTCAAAACATACTCCCACCAGGTGAAGGACATTTGGGTGGTGGAAAGCCAACATGATTGCTGATTCAGCAATAAAGTCTTCAAATTCCTGATATGATGTCACCTCTGCAATTTAATAACATTCAGCAAATGAACAGTGATGGTGAGAAGTGGCTTTGGGATTGCCATAATTAACATACGCATCAGTTACATAGTAGGCTGTATACTTACTCTTGACAGCCTTTATGGCAACTTGTGTGTAAGTGACTGAAGTAATCCCAGTAGTTGATGTGATAATCCTTCCCTTGAAGACTCTTCCAAATGCACCTATAGGTGCCATGTATACAATAGGAGAGTATTGAAAGAAAACGTATACGCTCTGAACATCTTAAGACTAGGCTAAATGTCCGGACTACATGGAGGTTCCTTAAAGCAGAGGCAGAGGCTGATTATTCGAACTGAATTGTTGAGGGTAAGTATTCTATTATTATTAGCAAGTTCCTCTGTAGATCAATGTGTACAAGATGGGACACATTATGACTTTGGCTAAGCCACATTCAATAGCTTACCTTCTCCAATTGGGTGCTGGTATTCCACTTGAGATTGTTCCAGTATTATCCCAGCAAATACCTCCCTCCACTTGTCAATATTAGCATTCATCTGATCTGTATAGACAAATCATTAGCATATCATAATCTGCTGTGTAGACAAACAAAGAGTCTATCAAATGCAATAGCCCAAATATGTGCAGCTACTTACATAGTACAGCATACACAGTATTATACATACGTATTGCTTAATAAGTATGGGTAATCACATGGATTTGAGTGTGATTTGGGAATAACTGCATGAGCAACGGTAAGGTAATTGCACGAGTGAAGCGTAGTGCAATTTTGCCTATTACAAATGCAATTATTCCTAAATGGCACAAGAATCCATGTGATTCCATGTCAATTACATAATTTATCATTGCAGTTCCTATAGTTATAGCCTTTGTTGAACAAAAAATTGTGCGATCACAAAAAGTGTGTGATTATGGCACTCTTATCTATAGGGGTAAATGTATTGTTATTTGTATTGTATATACGTATGTGATTAGTGCAATAATTATTCACCTCTCCCTTCAGTACTAGTGATTGCTTCATAAGCTGCTGGTTCAGATGTGTAGGCTGGATTGTGACATTGACCTTCAGGCACGACACTCCTTGAGCTAACTTGAATATTGATGCCTTCCCTGTGTACAGATTATGTATATATATGCACGTAGCAGATATTAATGCAGTATTATATTATGATCTCTGTAGTGCTTGAGATACGTTGTGCTATAAACACATATCGCTGCATTTACTACTTATGGTTGTCTAATTAGGACTATTGCGCAAAGTTCAACATACTGAATCTCCTCGGTGTTCAAATCACTTAAATTGTGTTATCATCTAGTCTCACAACTGTCATTTGAAAAAACAGAATTATCAACTAATATTCATCATCAAGGCAAATTAAGCTAGCTCAACACATCTTGGCTGATTGAACCTACAAATGTCCAGTAGCTTTCACTTTGAAATGACATAACCTCGCACACGTAATAAGGGCAGGTGAACAAATAAACAAACGGACACGAGAAACATATAATAATCTTAGTATCAGCCGAGCATGCACTTTACATGCGCTCGGCTGGTAAAAAAGTATTGAATAATCTGCAGCATGGAAGATCTGTCAAGAGGAAGGCTGCTCAGTAGGGACTTCTTATCTACACACTAGTAGTATTCCTCTATTAATAACTGACTTTAAATGGGGACATAGAACTCACGTGTTCCTTGCTGTACTCCTATGCTTCTTGTAAAACTTTATTATCAGTAAAACAATTATGCCTGCCAGAACCACAACAACGGCAGCTCCAATGATTCTAGCCGGAAGAAGAGGCTGACGGGAGGTCATTGGCATAGGGGAGATCATCGGTGAAGGGGAGGTCATTGGTGAAGGAGAAGTCATTGGCGAAGGGGAGGTCATTGGCAAAGGAGAGGTCATTGGTGAAGGGGAGGTCATTGGTGAAGAAGAGGTCATTGGTAAAGGGTAGGTCATTGGTGAAGGAGAGGTCATTGGTAAAGGGGAGGTCATTGCTGAATGGGAGGTCGTTGCTGAAGGAATTACTACAGAACAGAAGATGAATAAGTTTATATGGACATATGCATATGGAAACAAAAAAGACCAAGCCTGAATTTTGTGAACCTGATTTGCGTACCATAGAAACACTTGGGCAGTAGATTAATGAGGTCAAAGAGCAAACCACCGTTGGGATTGTTTATTCTACAGCTAAACCAGTATAATTGCATGTCTTGAGAGCATTTTCAAGTCCCTCTGCAGTTGTCTCTCAGTGCATTTGCAGAAAGGTTAGGTCACAGTAATTCCCTTTACATGCATGTTTACTGTTTAGCCAATTCTATACCGTCTTTTCACCTCCAATGTCACAGATAGTAGGAGAACAAACAGCATCAACGTCTTATTGTAGGTATTATTTGACACGTAAGCATGTCCTCAACTGCATGCATGTGGCATGTATTGGTACATGTACCCCATGGACCTAGCTGTTGTTATGGATAATCCCCTGAAGGCAACCAATGTTACAGTAGTAACCTGCAGTTTACCAATCTTGGCAAGTACCGGTCATATGTATTCCATGAACTGCATGAGGCTAATTAGTAGGGTGACCTCTGACTGCATGTTGTTGATAGCATGTAATTAGTGGGGGGGGGGGGGGGGGACCTCTCTCTGAGTGCTGTTGATAACATTGCTTGTAGTTAGTTTCCTACTATGGTACAGTTGTATGACAGGCTGTCCTGAACTGTACCACAGTATAGGAAACCACATGCAGATGTCCTTCAACAGCTAGGTTCATGGGGTACATGACCATTGCATGCCAGTTATTTGCTGTTACCACACTGGTTTCCATCAAGATTCTACTCCCTTTCTACTTCCTATTCTACTGCATGTACATACACTCAGAGGCAGGCAATTTACTCAGGAGTGGGCTCATGAATAGACACTGACCTCCATACTATTCCCATTCTACTGCAGATTCTTTTCCCCTTAGATGTTTATGTACTAAAATTACAGCAAACAGCCAAGGATTAAAGTTACCCATTTGTTTTTACAGTGTGCTTGTGTAAGTTTTATTCTATCATGTTATAGCCTAGCTCCCCTAGCATATAATATTATTATACAGTATCTAGTCTCTTGTATATACGTTAGGCACCTGTATGTTAAAAAATTAAGAGAGCTTGTCTGTATCACCACTTCAAAATCTTATGCCAAGGACAATTTTGCTGGTCTCTTCTGAATCAATATGCTAGCTAAATTAATATCTACCATGCAAAATTTTACAAACCCTGAGTGTTTTTGCTGGATGTCTGAGTTTCCTTTGTACAGTTACGTTTTCTGTTTTGTTCCTTCACGGAGACAGGCTGCTCATTTTCGCACATTATCGTTGGGTTGTCTAATGTACATAATCAAATAATGCCAAATCTAATAATATGTCATGAATAGTTAATCACTTACAGTCCAACGTATTTAAGGAAGCATACATGCTGGTAACTAGGCTCATCAAAGGCATCATCCACAATAAGGGAATGTTAAGTTACAGTGTGGTATACACACACACACACACACACATTATATATAGGCTATAACATTGCCACTTTTTTTGATGAACCCCTACACAAACTGTTATTGAAATTCTGACTTTTTTACCCTATTTTTTTCTGGAGGAAAAAAACAGGCTCTATGGTTGTGCAGATGATCGGAGTAGTGGCACATGGCAAATCAAACCACAGATACCAATACGTGCAACACAACAGAGACCCGTGAGTTATGGCTGTTAGTCCACTCACCCATCAGACGGCTGGTGCGCAAGACTAGAAAATCTATTGCAGACAGAGACATCAATAGTCGCTTTTTCGTAGCTTCTCCAGGATATGTGTTACTTAGTCTCGCGCGCCAGACCCTCGCGCGAGACTTATGTGTTACTGCCTCTAAAGGTACCAGTAGGGGCATTCAAAATGTGATAGAGATGGTTCAGACCTCCTGTGGATTGGCCAAAGCTGGCTAGAGATAGTCAATCTTCTGGTATATCACTCCACGTTTCATTAAAAAACCTACATGTATTATAATACATCAGTGTGTATACGTAACTACACGACAGATTTACAAGAGGCCATATAGTTACATACATTGAGTGGAATGTGGATGCGTAATACGCATCCACATTCCGTATGTAACTTGACAATATTCATGACATTCGAAAACAGAGAGGGATTATTGAGCCTGTGCCCAGTGTTAATGACTCCACACAACCGAGTGGGAACAAAACTAGGGATATGCATAATAGCTTGTACAGTCAGTGTTTTTTTCTCAGTTTTACATTTCGGCTGAACATAGAAGCTGTCATATTTTAGGCTATATCCCCTACTCCACCCAAGTAGCTACCAAGTTGGATAAGTCAAGGCTAGCTGGTGTGCTTTGGGCTCATTAAACATGCAGTATACACTTTTGCTTGCCTATTTCTCTGTTCACCAGTAAATTTTCCACATTGGGTTTGCTTGTTAATTAATATGGAGGACTGCGATATGTCAGAGCTACTGTAACAATCTGAATCACCATCACTCATTCAAACCAACCATCCAAGTGTATAACCTAGTGGTGCCAGCTCACTTAAAAATTTTAGCTGCATACATTGTATACTTTTAGCAAGCAAGCAGTCTCATTTAGTTGCCTCATTTCTCGTCTTGATATGAGATTTTAAACATAAAGACAATTCGATAGGACAAAGTTAATCATTGCATCTCATTGCGTACTCATAAAAAAAAACATACATCTTAAGAAAGAGAGAGGTAAATTGCAGGAAGTAAGTCAGTTCCTTGCATACATAAACGTGCAAATTATTAATTACATCATTTGGTTATGGTATGTATGCATCTTTTATTCAGCTGATCCATGTGCTTTATGTGCAGGTGAAGGGATTTCATATTCATTTCCCATTAAAATGTCGTCAACATTTTGGATCACTGAGTAGGTATCAAGGGGAGTTTCTGGGATTAAAGTCGGACCCTCTAGCACTGCATAACGATATTCATTGTTTTCACTACCAGATTCTGGATTTTCAGTAGGACCTTCAAGCACATGGTAGTGGGAACTAGATGATGTGTTAGTATCCCCAGCAGTGCCAGTGGGGGCATTCAGAATGTGATAGTGATGGTCCAAATCTCCAGTGGAATGGAAGAGGCTGGCTAGGGATGTTACCAGCTTTCCAAATGTTGGTCGGTCTTCAGGTGTATCACTCCAAGTTTCATACATTATGTCATACCTATAAAATTGCACATGGAAGCATGCTAATCTGCACTGTCTCGGCTTCACTTTTCTGCTGTAGCTCATTCTAATCAATACAGCACTCTTGTACATGGTATGGATGAGATCTACGAATGGGAGATACACAATCCACTATATAACTTGAAAGCTTTACTTACATTTCACTGGGACAAAGAGAGGGTTTCTTCAGCCTGTGTCCACTGCTGATGAAGTCAGGGATGTCCACATTGTCAATGCCAGGGAAAGGTCTGTGACCGAGACTGAACACCTCCCAGCAAGTAACACCAAAAGACCACTGAGTAGGAACAAGATATACGTATCAGATGTATGTATAAGGTATGCACTGCATAAGCTGTGTATGCATACACAGTTGTACCCCTTACAGTTCATATAGGTACCATGTGGGACCTGGTGTATTTTTACTACGATAACATCCTGGGGGGGTGGGGGCATACACCATTAATGGTTTCTCATGTATGTTTTGTTAATACTCTGCTGATAGCTACATTTTTGTTATGTGTTTCTGGTGATTTCATCACTCCCACTCAGTGGTATAGTACACTTTCACCTTTATAAATATCACAAAACAACTTCTTGAAGTGTGTGGTCCGGTTGTAATTAATATGTATAATGTATAGCTAGTACATACACAAATGTATGAAGGCAGGTAACATTGCCTTTCTAGCCTTCATCTCACCACATCGGTCTTTTCATTGAAGATGTTGTCAAAGAGACTCTCTGGAGACATCCATTTCACTGGCAGCCTGGCCTTGTGAGTGAGTCGGTAGTAGTCAGAGTGGTACACATCACGGGACATCCCAAAATCGGCAACCTTCACACATAGTGCTTCATCAACCCTATTATTAGCAGATGCATAATACATGACCTATTGCTCACAATGGGCTCATTCAAGAAACTTACATGCAGTTCCTGGCAGCAAGATCTCGGTGAACAAACTTGCACCTCGACAGATATTGCATACCCTTCGCTATATCTAAGCACATTTCCACAAGTATTTTTTCATTTAATCCCTAAGGAATTTGGATTTCAAGTTAGGCTTTATACATGAGAAATGCATATTTTCTGTAAAACGTACCCCAGGGAATGTATCAACACTAGCTGAAGTTGATGATGTGAGGGTACCAGTTCTCTTAGACTTCAAGTAGGACTTGAGATCTCCATGAATCATGAATGGTAGAAGAATGACTGGCAGATGGTCCGCTGTGTCGAAACATACTCCCACCAGGCAAAGGACATTTGGGTGGTGGAAATCCAACATGATCGCTGATTCAGCAATAAAGTCTTCCACTTCCTGACCTGATGTCACCTCTGCAGAGAAGTGAGTTAATGATTTGCCACTATACATTCACATTAACATACCACGGCAACAATATCACTAAAGGTTACATTTACTGAACAAATGCAACAACATGGATTTGAGTGTGTGCCATTCACTTACCTTTTAGAGTCTTTATGGCAACTCGTGTGTAAGTAACTGAAGGAACCCCAGGAGTTGATGTGATCATCAATCCTTTGAAAACTTTTCCAAATGCACCTACAGGTGGCATATAAAATGAATGCATGTACATTACTAGATATGGCCAAGCTGAACGTTCCAGTATGAATTACGGTTCTCCTATATTAATTACATTAACTTATCCAGTTGCTGTTTCAAAGTTTATGTAGACTAATTTGCTCTGCATTTAAAATAGAGAAAACCGTCTAAACCTGACACAGTGAGATCATTTCCTGATTACGTGTTTCCTTACACCAAAAATCAATTATTCAAATATACTGTTTGAGAGCAAGTGTCATTTCAGTAGCAAGTTCCTCTGTAGGTCAGTGTGGGATAGATTAGCACACATAACTTACCCTCTCCAATAGGCTGCTGGTATTCCACCTGAGATTGTTCCAGTATCATCCCAGCAAACACCTCCCTCCAATTATCAAGACTAGCACGATTAAAATGATTTATCTGACCTGTATAGAGAAACATCTTCTGCTGATATAGCTTATAACGACATATGCATAGCTATGTAGTTATAGTTGCTACGTAGCATCTACTGCTCAAGTGCAATAATTATTCACCTCTTCCTGATGCTTCATTTGTGTAGGTTGGGTTGTCAAATTGACCTTCAAACATGGCATTCCTTGAATGGGCTTGAATAGTGATATCCTCCCTATGGATATAGATTACATGCATGTATACATGTACACTATATGTATTAAATCCTGTTGCTACATGTATATGCATCATTATGTTAATTGTTATCGCTGTAGTGTTTAATTGTTAGTTGTGATGTAAAACAAATCATTTTGCTCAACTGTACGGTTTACGGTTATCTTGCATAAGTACAAAGTTACTCATACCCAATATCCTGAATGTTCAAGTCACTGAGGGCTATGCTGTCATTTCTTACAACTGCCATCTCCGTTGGTTTTGTGCTGCAATTTAATGATAGTGAACTTAACAGTCTGTCTAATTGTAGTAGCCATAGGATAAATCACTTTACACATCAGTTTCTACATAATCTCCTAAAAATAAGCCCATGTTCAAATATAGGTTTCCTTGTTTGCAAAAACGTATTCTGTAGGGTCCTTCTGCCCAAAAATCTATTTATATGCAAACGGGAAAATACTGAAATAGACTCTGAAGAACTACTGTGGGGCTAACAAAATGAACTACTGTGGGGCTAACAAAATGATGGCTGGCTTCACAAGCACCATTTGCATTATCGTTGTCTGCCATTTTCTGTACTGATGCATGACATGAGATTGCATGCATTACTGTCTGCGCATAATGGCTTACCATATAGTGGCATACTAAGATTAACCTCTGGAAGCAGCCACGATATTTTTGTTAACCAAGGGAACTTGTAGATTGTATGCGTACAACTACAGAACTACAACATTTTTTCGGCAGTGGCTGAGCCTTTTCTTGAGTGGAATATCAAAATGCTCGGAATAATCCATCTCCCTCTTTGAAGAGCCACTTAATCATCGATCCATGGGCATACTTTTGGAAGATCATGGTAAAATACACAGAAGTAGCTACAGGGCTGGCTCACTGAGAAAAGGAACGTGTTGCCAAAACAGGGCTGTACGAAGCAATAATAAATTACTTAGCTCTACTCCTACCTATGGAATTTAGCTAGATTCTAGTGTAAAACTGTGTGCTATTTGCGTATTAAGTCCTGAGAATAGTAGAGCTTGTGATCGCAGCAGAGGTCACTTTTCTGTGCAAAAAGTACACAAAATTACTATGTACGATGAATAGCCAGCCTAGGGTGGTCATGAAAAATGTTATTACCACTGTTAAGACTAACATCTGATATAGTATAAGTGAAAAAAGTATGGAATAATCTGTAGCATGGAGATCGGAAGAATGGTGGGCTTCTTATCCATGCACCTTAATCACTAATTCCTCTGAAATTAAACGAAGACATAGAACTCACTTGTTCCTTGTTGTATTCTTATGCTTTTTGCAAAGCATTATCATCAGCAAAACAATAATGCTTGTCAGAAGCAAAACAACAGTACCTCCTACAGCAGCCCCAATGATTGCAGCCTGAGGAAAACGTTGCAGGGAGGTCGCTGGAGAAGGAGTCGCTATAGTAGAGAAGATGCATAGGTTTAATATGTGGACATATGGAAACACTCTACAAATGTACTGGGAGACAATTGAAGAAATACAATTACTGGTGGCCCACGGTGGTTTCCTTTCTGGCCCCATTATTTTGACTTGGTCTTCTCATAACATGTAACCAATAGCTACAGGTATCACCACAATAATGGGTCTTGTGCAATAAAATAGAATACCATATTATTTGTATATAAACTTGATGTAGTAATTTATACCTTATGCTTATTCCTCTCTCACCTGTAATGTTACAGTTAGTAGGATCAAGAGGAGGACAGCATTGGAATTTCACCTCAACATGTGCAGATGTCTCCTGGTTGAACATTGTTTCAATGAAAGAGGAGTTCAAGCTCGTTGATACATTTTCCAGCAAAAGAAAAGCTCTCTGACAGGTAGATCTATTTACTTCTGTAATAATTAGTCCACAATTTCCCATACAATGACCTTGTCCCACATTCATGGTGTTAGGCTGGTACAATGTCTGTAGAAACATGGAGACTGACTTTAAACAGTTATCATCAGTAACAAATGGGATGTTGCTACGCAGGATCTGCAGTTGAGTTGAATCATTTATGTTTGCAAACTCCGAGTATGTGTCAAAAGTCCATTGGGAGCAGTTGTTTGACCTCGGGTCCAAATTGCAATTATTCACAACATCAGTAATGCAGAATCTTTTGAGAAATATGTTAGAGAATGTATTTATGACGAAGCAGTCAAATGCAACACCAAAACTAGTGAAGTAGTGAAAATACTTACTCTCTCCTATTATTCTCAACTGGATTGCACTCAAGCTGGGGACCTGAGAAATTGATACAAATTACAATAAATTTCATCAGACTTGCCTGAGAGTTTTAATATGAGTTAACATGCAATGATATAAAAGAACTGTACCATCATCATCCATGATCATCACTGGGCACTGTACTTTTCCTTCAGTAGCAGAAGCACCACAAGTAGGAGTAGTAGTACGATTATTGGTAGTAGTAGTAAGATCAGTAGTACCATTAGTAACAGTAGTACCAGAATTAGTATCAAAAGCATTATCAGTAGCGTTAGCAATAGCACCAGAACTAGGAGCAGTAGTACCAGTACTAGTAGTATTGGGAGCAGCACAGAACTCAACTTGAATCATCTCCGGATATTCAAAGTGTTGGTCATCAATCGTATGAAGAGTTACACAGTAAATCATCATCCCGTTAAAAACCATGAGATTTGTTGTTGATGTGTTTAGCTCAGCGTCACCCATACCTACAAGAATGTAACGTACATATCAGGTTCTTTATAAAGAGCCTATATGTACTATAACACTTGCATGGAATTTTACCATATCACAGGTAACTTCTGTACTACCTGAAAGCCAATGAGATTGTATTTAGCTTAACAGATTCACTAGAGAATCCTTATCATGAGAGAGCATAGTGCAAGCATATTCATGCTCAAAAATTGATGATTTGGTTTTATGAAACAAAAAAAGAAAACGGTGTCACAACAAACTCACTGTCTGATATGAACAAATTAAGAAGCAAGCTAGTATATGCAGACCTGGCCTCAGAATTCATCACTGAACTCATCAAGGGAAAGTCCCCTACAACCCTGCTGAATTTAATGATGTCAAGCCCCACATCACTCTAGCACAGATATATAAGCTATCATAATGTTGATAGATATCACCTGGACGTTCTGTTGATCACTGAGTCATACGCTGGAGACAATCAGGTAGGACTGTCTAACAGAAGAAGTTAGTGAGACTCCCTGCCTTCTTCTGTTTAACAGTTCTACTATATAATCTGCCAGGACTATAAATTTTATCTATATTGTGTCACGTTATAGCCTAGCTGCCCTATAGCTAGTAGCTATAACATGTATACAGTATCTAGTTTTTTAGCCTTCAGGTTTTACGCACACTAGTTGCCTGTGTGTACATGCCATACAAGAGAATTTTGAAAATTAAGAGAGCTTGTCTGTATGAAAAGTTTTGTAAATGGCAATTGTACTGGTCACTTCAACAGCAAATCAATACTTACACTGAGTATATAACAACCATATCAAATCATACAAACCTTCTGCCGTAATCATTACTGTAACAGTAATATCCGGAGCATTTTTTCCAGTATGCATTACACAGATCTGTGTTTCCTCTCCTTCCTTCACTGAGGGAGGCCGTTTATCTTTGCACACTAAAAAATGTTACAGAAAAATACTTATTATACTAGCCTCATTTATAAGATTGTTTCCGTACAGTATACAAAAATATCTAGGGAGTGGAGCCAGTATACAGCTCAATTACTTGTGTACAAATATTTTTAGCAGGTTAAATTCATAGGTAGGTTCAATGGCCCATTTCAGAAATTATCACGTGATTGTTCGTGATGTCATTTGGAGGACAGTCCAGGTAGGAAACAGCAATTTTCAACGAATATGGCATTGAAGGCTTTTCATGAAGACTGAAGGCTGACAATAGAGGGGTCTTATCAAGGCAGCAGCTTGCAATACACCTTTGAAGGATAAGCAAAATCCTTAATCCAGAATATGAAATTCAGGTGTGAACATTCGGCTGATTAGCGTATTTTTACCTTTCCAGCTAGCTTGGCATGCTTCTAGACATTTATATACCTTCTCACGAGTTGCTACCCTGACAAGGCCCTCTACTGAGTCTTTAGCCTCCATGAAAACTAGAAACTCACATTTTTTTGCCATTCTGTTGCCCTCCAAATGACGTCACAACATCATGCGTGATAGTTTCCGAAATGGGTCATTCTCTGAAAATACTCTCTAGCTAGCTCTGGAACCGTACTGAGAAGTGAGCCAACTGTATGGTGCAAGTAGCATCTTCTACATACAGTAATGCATTAAACTGAAGACAGAAGTGTGTAATCATTTGTTGTAGCCTACATTTGAAATAGGCAGGGCCATTAATTACTCTGCATGGCTATATTAGTATCAGCAGGATGAGGGGGGTATGTGGCTTTGGTGCCCCCCCCCCCCCCCAGTTCTGCCACCTATGCTTGAATTCAAAATGCCAGACACAAAATTTGGCAAATTAAATGCAGTCAGTATGTAGGTCTAAGGCACTATTCACGCACCATCCACACTATGCCTGCTCCTGCTATCGCTTATTGGCATACCTTGTTTACTATGAAACCATACTAAAAATAGCAGTCGTATATCCCATGCAGCATACCATTTTGTAGGCTTTCAGGAAGCATACACATACTGGTAACTAGGCTCATCAATGGCATCAATTTATGTATACACAATAAGGGAATGTTAGAGTGTGGTATTCTTACCAAATACAGCATAAAAGTATGAAATTCCCATAAGTTTACACAATAGCTTCATAATAATTATGCTGCTCAGTTGCTATGCTATTTTATTAGCAGCATTCAGGTTTTCAATTCATATCAGACTATGCGATATGTCATATGAAACATAGGAGTGTATGCTAGGTGTGCTAAATATAATGGCCTCGGTCCATAGGCATTTCTGATGTTGACCAGCCTTGGTGCTAACATCCCTGGGACCTCATGATCAGTCATATATACCAACCAAGCTGCTATGCTTTTACAATTACGTATATAGTATACTTCACGTACACCCTAAACCCCATTCCAATCATTTGGTATCGTGAATGTTAGTGATGGCTCAAAGTACATAACCAGGCAGTGAAAGCTTATAGAAACACTTGGATGCTTAAAAGTTTGCTCACTAGACTAGGTAAGCATGTAGCTTCTACATTTTAGACCATGAAGTTTGGTTGTAGGCTGGGTACATCCATATCCCCCCTCCCCACACATTCATACACACACACTGGTACACACGTATCACGAAAACGTACACGAACTGTTATTTAAATAGGCTACTGACTTTTTCTTCATAACCCTATTTATTTCATGATGAAAGAACAGGCTCTATGGTTATGCACCGTAGGTTTATAACATCTATGGTTGTGCAGATGATCAGAGTAGTGGCACATGGCAAATTAAACCGCAGATACCTATACGTGCAACGCGACAGAGACACATGTAGTTAATCAGTTAATTAATCCACTTACCCAACTGTCCATCGCTTCGAGTGGCCACCAGCAAACATAGCCACAGGAGTAATATTGATGCCATCACACCAGCTTATTCGGAGATATGAACTGTAAGCTATCCTCCAAATATTACGTCACAGTGAGAAAAACGATATAAAAGCAGGCGTACTTTTTTGGCGAGAGACAGCTATATTCGCGCAGAGATAATATATAGCCTCGTGCACAGACTGAGACGAGAGAGACGCTCACTTGACCCGTGGATCCCTACTGTCTTGGCATGTGTTCTTGGACTGACTGTCCTGGAAATGCTGACGTATACGTAGTTAATTTAGAACTGCACCCCGAATGTGAGCTGCAGCTCCTCCCATCAAATGCCAGCGCAACGCGAACCGAGCCCCACCCTTCAGCCTCATCTCTGGACGCTTTGCACTCGTTTTGTATATAGTCAGCAAACATATTATGTGCATGTATGTATCCTGTATAATATCTATGATTGGATCGAGTCCAAATATCGATTGATCGATCGAGCCCAAAAAATACCATATTGATCAAGAAAGTGGCCGCAAAATCGATCGAATCTTCGATTTGCCCAGCCATAGCTTTGCACTGATGCATAATAATTAACATCGATCATTGCATTTCCCCCCGATAAGAATAACCAGGCAAGCAGGAGCCAAACGTAGTTTGGCATTCAATAGTTCCTATTGAGGTTCAGTACCTTAGCGTGGCTCTTTATTTTGCCATAAACATCACTGCATGCAACATTCGTGCCAGTCCTGTGTCCTGATAAGCATTAATATTAGCTATGTACCATGCATCAACATTGCACAAGTCCGTTATAATCATAGCTACCTATGCTTGAGCAAAAAAAAGATAGCTCCAAGTATAAGCCATACACTACATACAACACTTGAAGTGACACCATCTATCGTGGAGTCTCACATTCAGTTGATCCATGTGCTCTATTATATTTACACAACTCTAGTTGCAGATGAAGGAATCTCATATTCACTTGGAATACTTGCTGAAGTACTGTCAATGTCAAAGATTGCTGGGTCGGTAACAAGGGAAGTTTCAGGGATTGAAGTTGGACCCTCCAGGATTGCATAATGATGCTCACTGTCTGTGTTGCAAGACTGCATAGGACCTTCAAGCACATGATAGTGGGGGTCAGATACTGTGTTACTGCCCCCTAAGGTACCAGTGGGGGCAGTCAGAATGTGATAGGGATGATCCAAACCTCCTGCGGATTGGTGGAGGCTGGCTAGAGCTGTTAGTAGCATTTCAAATGTCGGTCGGTCTTCAGGTAGATCACTCCATGTTTCAATCATTATGTCATACCTACAGGATTAAATACAAAACCACATATAGTCTGTATACCTTATTAAAATAATCATTACTGCATGGTGAGGATTTTGCAAAGAGGCCACACAATTATTATGATGCAACTTCACAGTATTATATAGCTACTTACATTTCACTGGAACAAAGAGAGGGTTTCTTCAGCCTGTGTCCACTGCTAATGAAGTCAGGGATGTCCACATTGTTGATGCCAGGGAAAGGTTTGCGACCGAGACTGAACACCTCCCAGCAAGTAACACCAAAAGACCACTGAGTAGGAACAAGATAAGATATAACTGGTATTTGAGTGAGGCACATGCATAATTAGGTCATAGACAATCAAATATCTGGCATGGAATACAACTTACTATATTATACACAGAGCTATGCAAAAAGTAGGTCACTGGTAATAGTGTACATCATACCACTGTGTAATACTTGCTATAAGGTGAACTGTCCAATATCTTGCTAGTTGCTAGGTGATTGCTAAGTTTATTGTGCTGAATAAACAGGCTACAAGCCATCAGTCTGTGCTGACACAGCAATAACCAGATATTTCCCTAACCACAGTGAAATATCTGCAATGCTTCAGTGAGCTTACATGCACAGGCAGCCTGGCTGGACAGAGTACATGCAATTAGTAAACAAGATAAACAGCAGCCACCACAAGGCAGACCTACTTATGCAACATAGCATAAGTACTGGTAGCTGCAGGCAACACTACTCGTCTGATTATGTAACTAGAGGGCAACCACCTAGCATAATCAAATAAATCACTTATATAACATGCCCAGTCAGGCTCATGCTTATAAATCAATAACATCCCTCCTGGGTGTGTTATAATTAATACATACAGTACTACTTAACGCAAGTACCAGTATAAGCATATCTTATCTTTAACGGTAGGCTTACTACATCAGTCTTTTCATTGAAGATGCTATTAAAGAGACTTTCTGGAGGCATCCACTTCACTGGCAGCCTGGCCTTGTGAGTGAGTCGGTAGTAGTCAGAGTGGTACACATCACGGGACATTCCAAAGTCAGCAACCTTCACGCTCAATTTCTCATCAACCCTATACCAACATAGAAGAAAACCTGTGTGATCGCCCTGCGTGCATGTATGTGTATCTGCTTTCTATCACGCATTTACAAATTAAGCTTACATGCAGTTCCTGGCAGCAAGGTCTCGGTGAACAAACTTGCAGGTTGACAGATACTGCATTCCCTTAGCTATATCCAGACACATCTCCACCAGTATCTTTTCATTCAATCCCTGAGAAATTCAGTTGATAAAAAATTACAATTTAGCCGTTCATATAATTTATGTAGAACTCACATTGGGGAAAATGTTAACACTTCCTGAGGCAGTTCTCTTGGACTTCAAATAGGACTTGAGGTCTCCATGAGCCATGAACGGTAGGATAATGACTGGCAAGTGGTCCGCTGTGTCAAAAATTACCCCCACAAGAGAAAGGATATTTGGGTGGTGGAAATCCAGCATGATTGCTGATTCAGCAATGAAATCTTCTAATTCTTGGTCGGATGATACCTCTGCAAAGAGTATAGATAATGATACTGTAGCTATAAACGAACAATGATGGAGAAATGCAAATCATTACTCACTCTTTAGTGTCTTTATGGCAACCTGGGTGTAAGTGACTGAAGGATTCCCAGGAGTTGATGTGATAATCCTTCCCTTAAAGACTTTACCAAATGCACCTAGCATAGAGAAGTACAGTATATCAGTGATGATCCATTACTTATCCAGTTCATGCAACTCGATCGCTATACTGATTAAGATGTACAAAATAAATGTATGGCCAATAAAATCTTCATATGACCTCTCCCAGTGTTTACTTGTACAATTATGAGAAAGCTGCACGTGCAAAGAAATATAAATACTGCCTACCCGGTACATGTGTACAATGAGTAGTACAACCTATTAGTAATAGGATTACACAAATCTCTCCTAGGATTTACTATGAGGAGAAAGATGATAATGGTGTACCTTCTCCAATAGGTTGCTGGTATTCCACTTGAGATAGTATCTTCCCTGCGAAAACTTCTCTCCACTTGTCAATATTAGCACTATTGAAATGAGTTTTCTGACCTATACGTGATGATATCATTGTTAGACTACTATCTTTTATAGCACCACTATTAGTTGGAGTGTGTACACTCGCAACCCACATTATTTTAATTTCTCATATACAGTTGCAACTAGCATACTCAATAGTCCAAGTTTATATTCACCTCTTGTCTTATCAGCAGCAATCTCTTCATAAACTAATTCATTTGTATAAATTACTCCTTCATGTGTGTAGGCTGGGTTGTCAAGTGGACCTTTAATCACAGACGTCTTTGGAGGAACGGCAAAGTCATCACCTCTATTATTGTGAAGGGATTGTAAGTGCAGGCTTTATATCATTCAATATTAACAGCATCTACTACTGCTGCTTGCATAAAATCATCAATAATTACGTAACCTTTGGCTATACATATCATAAACACATATAGTCCTCTCATTTTTTCGCTTAAATCATACCAGGAGCCCATAACCCAAAGGGAAGGAGCGTTAAACTTGTGCATGTATGCTGATTCCACCTGTTGTCAAATAGCACTTGCCCAACACTCCTTATATGGTAAGTGCTATGTAAGCGCTATAATTTACTTAGCACTAGTATAGTAGTAAACCAGCCATGCATAGCTGCTAGATATTCCATATACTGCACAGTGAATTCTGGGCACAACCAATGAAGATGTGCATGGGTACCAGACACATGATAATGTACAATGCAAACTATGAGAAAAATCAAAATATGTTGTTGTTGTTTTTGTATTTCATATGTTATAATTAAAAAAATCAGTATGCTACTACTTTCGGTTTTTGTAGCTATAGCATAGATAATATAGTGCACTCTACTACCTATGGCTATAGCATGCGTAAGTCAGCATCGATCTCTGCTTGACTCATGAGATGAATGCAAGCTGACTAAACTACTGACTATGCCTAATCAGACCAATAATGCCATGAAGCAAATAACTACATGTACATGTATGTGGAGGAACGGCCTCTTGCATGTGCACAGTCCACACTAATAGATTCTAGATTTCTAGCATCATCCTAAGTTTACATGCTACATCTTATTGATCAGCCTGCAAATGATCCTGGTACTGAATGCCAGAAGTGTTATACTTGGTTGTACTAGTTCCAGCTGTGACTAAATATACTTCAGTTACCATTCAGTTGCACTAAACCCACAGCTAATAATATTATATTATGTGAGTAATAACAACTGTCATGCGTAAGTTGCCACTTGTTTTCATACCTAGCGCTGTGTGCACTGCTGAGGACAGCTTCATTTCCCAAAACCGGAGTATCTGCTGGTTTTGTGCTACAAGGGTTAAAATGTTCATAAAAGTCAGTCCTAAGTTGTATAAAGTACGGTGACAGCTAGCAGTGTGTACTTTTATTGTTTATGTGAGAATGCAAGCTCTGCCAATTACAGTCATTGGAAAAGTATAGATGCAACAACCACTTTTGAAATTTATCCCACATTTCACTATCCTTACTGTTACATATACAACTTAATTATTTCTGTGGTGAAACTGAGTTACATTTTGAGTCTATACTCTGATAGTACTACTGCTTCTTTTCCTGCATGCAGCACACACTTAACAACAGGAACTCACTTGATCTCTGCTGTAGTCCTATGTTTCTTGGAAAGGAATATTAATAGTAAAATGATCATGATTGCAAGAATCAAAAGAACAGTTCCTCCCACAGCAGCTCCAATAATGACAGCCTGAGGCAAGGCAGCCTTGGTACTAGGAGGTGGACGGGAGATCTCTAGCAAAGGAGAAGAAAAAGTCACTGGCAGAGTAAAAGGTTGGCGGGAGGTCTCTGGTGATGGAGGAGAAGAAGACACTGGCTGAGGTAAAGGTTGATGGGTGGCCACTGGAGTAGAAGTCACTGGTAGAGAGACAGGCTGATGGGAGGTTACTGGCAATGGAGGAGAAAACATCTGTGATGGAGTAATCACGGTAAAGGGGGTGAGCTCACTATACAGGAAGTGTATATGTGGCTATTAGTATTCTCAATGTCCACCGCATGACTAATGGAAAAGGAATACAGTATTGGTTTGGGTCTAGCCATTCAGTGGACATGCTGTATAAACAAATTGATGTGGCAAATGTGCAAATACCTCACCACTTGGTCCTGTAATTATCTCTAAGTAACCAAACTTCCCTCACCTTCACTAATGTTGCAGTTCGGAGGAGGACAACACTGGAAGTCTACCTGAACATTTGTGGATGGCACATTGTTGCACATTCTTTCAATGGTTGTTGTGATGAAAGAGCTGTTAGGTAACAGCGTCACAGAAATATTTTCAAGCAAAAGAAAAGCTCTCTGACAGGCATTTGCTTCAATACTAAGCACACAATTCACTACACAACTGCCCTGTCCCACAATGGTGATTTCAGGCTGGTAAAGTGTTTGTAGACTCATAGATACCGACTCTAAACAGCTATCATTTCTAATAAACGGAAGGTAGCTTTGTAGAACCTGCAGTTGATTTGAACTTGATATTTCTGTAAACTCTGAGTATGTGTCAAGAGTCCAGTGGGAGCAGTCATTCGACCCTGCAGTCGCATCCATACAAGTATCTACAACCATAAATGCATTAGCATCTACAATGCAGAACCTGTTGAGAAACACAGAGTATTGCATTAGAGCATGTGTATGGCTAAGTGGATAAAGCAGCATGAGATGTATACTTATACTTACTGTTGTATGTTTTCTGCAGTACTACCACCAGTTACAAGTCTATCAACTGAGGTGCACTCAAGATATGGACCTGAGATAATAATAGCATAGCTAATAATCAAGGATCAGTGATTATCAAGGATAGTAAACATACCATCATCATCAATTACTATTAGTAGTCCACACTGCATTTCATCCACTTGTCTGAGAGTCCCATTGTTTCCTTCCGATATCAAGTTTACTTGAGTACGAAATAATTTTGTTCGTTCTGCAATGTCATCAGGAGAGATACTTGTATTCACACAAAAGCTGTCTTGCCCTTGGTCAACATGCCCTATAAAAATCAGCATCATCATATATAATCCAGACTGTGGGTTGAATCAAGTAAAATTATATAGAGGTCTATAGCCATCAATGTTTGGTCTGAATATCCCAGCTCATCATAATTATCACTCAAGTACCCACATTATGCATTCCTAAAACCCACACAGTTCTATGGTTTCTTCTACTATAATTATACTCCATAGGTGAAGGCAGAGCATTGTGGGACAAGTGAAAGCAAGGTAGCCAATGGTATGTGGTGGTGTACCAACTCTTGGAGACCTTGTGGACACTATCGATTATTAACCTTTGAGCTGGCATCTGATTCATTGGAATGCAACTTAGGTTGATGGCACATGAGAAGCTATAAACATCTTATAAGCATGTACCTTATTAGCATGTATAAATGAGAGCAGATGTTAATTGGGTGTTAATTGTGGTGGCCTGAGTGAGCACTATAGCAGTCACTTCAATGCTACATTCTCTATAATATTACAATCACTATTCTTGCAGAGGCTCGCCCTCCTCGCTGTTACTAGTACACATACATAGGGATCATGATAATGTACACACCTGTAGCTCTTGGGGTATAGCACTTGAGTGCAAACGATATGTGGTATGTGATGGACCATATGAACGCATGTACATACAAAACTCAATCTTAACATGTTAGTGTGTAAACGTACCTACACTTGCAATGTTACCATTCAAAGATGCTATAGTAGCTTCTACTGCTGCAAATTCAACTTCCCCTATCCGTGTAATACTGCCACAGAACTGAGCAGTGCCTTCATCTTCAAAGATAATAAGAGGTTCGTTTCCACAGGACACAGAAGCATCTAGTAGAATACACATATCCATGCAGTAAGTGTTGTAAAAGCTGCGAAATTTATATACCACAAAATAAATTTAGATTTTTTTCACTAATGGACGATATTACCACCCCCCCCCCCCCGTACTCGGCTCCTATCTTAATCTGATCCAGCTATCAATGAATATCATAAATGGACTAGGAATCTTCTCAACAACCTGCAACGTTGCTATAAAATGTATAGTGCTAGCAAATCAGGACCATCTAACAGTAGGGTTAGGGTTAAATGACAGTTTTAGGCCAACTTGTTAATTGTTCATCAGCAGGTCATTTCAAACGCATGCAGCTGAAAATCACGATATAATAACCCACCATCATCATCCTCAATCATCAACGGACACTGTATGTTCTCTGGAGCACCAACAATACCGGCATCACAACCAGCACAGAATTCAACTATGACCTGCTCCCTCTGTTCAATAAATCGGTCATCGACAGTGTCTAGAGTCACACAGTAGACCCCCGTACTATCAGGATCTCTTTGTGCTAATCTATCGTCTAGCACAGCATCTTCAGTACCTGCACAAAGAGATTAAATGAACACGCTCTCTGTATAGGTTATATATAAAATTAGTTGGTATTAAGAATTTGTATGCATGTGACAAGTATATTCAGGTAGAAAATTTTGAGTGTGCATCTAAAGAGGTACATGTACATGTAGCACAGAATAATTGTGCTATTTGGCGCATTCCATCATGATCATATAAAATGCGGTATGACCCATAAATGTCAAATTAAAATCACACAAACCTGGTATAAGTCTTGCAGTAACAGTTATAGTATCACTGACACTCTCTCCATACTGAGCACAGATAAGTATCCCCTGTTCACCCTCCGTCCCAGTATACTCCTGCTGTAAACACCGGCCTAGATAAGCAGATCATAGTCTAAACTATCAAATATAACACAACATAATGTAGATTCAGGTTACTACGTGCATGCAATTTAGCACTGTAGATATACGTTTATTAAAAAATGTGTGCACTACAATATGAGCACACCTACCATTGTGAAAGAGCATTGGTGCTGATGTACTAGTACTTGGTTTAAGGTTTCTCAGTGCAGCCATGTACAGGAGCTTGTACATGCACTCATGGCAAGCCTATGAAGTGAGCCACTAGGCAAACACCATCACTTTATATGTACAACTAGAAGGAAATGCTATAATAGAGTTTATGTGGGATTCTATCCAAATATAGCATACAAAACTTTAATCACTAATAATTAGGAAGCATCTGGAATTCCATTGCTTAATTTATATGCATAGCTGAATGATGTTCTGGATTCCAAGTAAATTTCCTCATGCAGTAGCTCTGGCATAGGAATCTTAGTGGAGATAATATTTCATCGGGTTTGTGAAGGTGAACGATTGAAAGTTTTTTTTGTCAAACTTCATAAGCATAATCGTTCCATTGAAGGTGACAAGGATGTACAGAGGACCATGCTAGATTTCACTTTTAGAGTTCCAAATTTTTTACTATGAAGTGTGGTTGTAGGGCTTGACAACTGAGTGCCCACACTCTTTTGCTACAGCTGTGCTAGCTACTTTTATGGCCGGTGACGGTTACCATTCATTTTACTGCATACATCAAATTTTACGTACAGATATTACAACCCTAGCTACATTTCTGAGGAGAGCACAGCTTCCATGGATGTGAAGTTATTAATATTACCGTAGCAGATTACGGCTAAGTTTCAAATCTGCATAATTTTCATGTAGCTATGGATCCACAGTGATTCGTAAGACAGTACCAAGGTCTACTCACCACTGAACTGTTGTCCATCAGTTAGCGTAGCTACCAGCAAACACAGCCACAGTCGTAACTCCAATGCCATTACTCCAGGAATTCTACCATGGATGTTATCATAGATAAATGATCCTATACTTGGCTATCTAAGAGGTGATGGCGAGTTTTTCACACCTTGCACTCTGATGGCGAGTTTTTCACACCTTGCACTCTTTAGTATCCGGAAGAATACAGACATCAATTTGGCGCAACGTCATACGGCATCGCTCAAATGTGGGCGTGCCCGCAAACGTGAGTACATGCGTACACGTACTCGGATCTGCAAGATTGCTGTTATGTCACCACAACAACATCATTATTTATTTTCCATAAACCTCTGCTGAGTTTGAACCTTACCTCAACTTTGAATGCAGTAACTTCAGGAGCCCATAACTTGCATCACTGAAATTCACCCTCAATCATTTTTTTAGCACATTTTGGGTGACTGTTGGCTGGATTCAGAAAAGTTGGCAAGATCTGAGCCTTGGCCCTGTGTACATGTAGCTAGATGACAGCAATGGAAATGCTCAATTAGTTGTGCTTCTCAGCTCTTTTGGTTCACTCACCCACCCACCCACACACACACTCACACACAAAATAATAATGTGTAGCAGTGCTTTATGTAAAGTTAATTTGTAAAACTTATAAATTAACTTTGTAGCTAAAGCTGACATCAATAGATAATTTCGGTGAAAACGTTTAACTTATTAGCGTCTCGAGTGTAGGTGCGAGACACACCCCCTGGTTGGCAAAAGCGTTCCGTGTGAAGATAGTAGCCAGTTGCTGGGCTATTGCGTGTAGAAATCGCTTTAGTGGTTTTTTTCGCTTTTCCAATTGCTCCCGAAAACAGAAGAAGGAAATGGATCGTTGTTGACAGAAGGAAAGGCTGGATGCCTGCAAAGCTTTAATATCTATGAAAGCAAAGGGTAGGTGGTCCGCACCATTTTGTGTCCCGTACGTATACTTCTGGCCTAGACATTAGGGGCCGGGTAGGGCTACTATTATCATTACTAAGCATGTTTTCCGTGCGCAGGAAAACTGGCAGACAACAACCAGCAGGTAGACTAGGGCAACAGATTACATTGGCAGATGTTAAATGCATGCATATGCAGCTGTAGAACAACCAGCTTTATCATTTGCATAAGTGGCTGAGTCTGAACTAAGCCGCGGGCCTTACCAGAACAGGAGTTATCATCTGATTGACTACATACCCCTTTTTTGCTATAGCTATAGGCAATACAGGACTATGCTCGTGAGGATGTCACATTCAATGTTAAAATGTCCTGTAGCTAGCTGTCACTGTAATGTAATTTATAATGCTAGCTATTTTGCTTGTGACAATCAGTTAGCCTCGTTCCCAGGCTCACTCCCCAGCTTTTCTTGCAACGTGTAGAAAAAGTGGCACGTTGCGAGTAAAGCTGGGGAGTGGAGCCTGGGAACAAGGCTACCACACCCAACAATAATCTAGTATTTCCCCCACGTTTCTAAATATTCATCCCAACTACCGTAACACGAATATGTACATGTACTAGCTTCGTTCCCAGGCCTCCCCGCTCCGTGTCCACGCTTTTCGTACTCAAGGAGGGTGGAGGCCTGGGAACTGTGCTTTGGCAGCTAGCTGTGGCAGGCTGATCAAGTCGGGTATCTATGAGTAAATTATCCGAGTCGTTGATGCTGTGGGTGGTTTTTCTTTAAAATACCAGAATAAGGGGAATAGAGAGCTATCTATAGCTCATAAATGAACATACCATCGTTGGATGCCTCGGTTAATAGTCTAGGTAAAAGCACTATTAATAGTATTATGCAAATTTATAAATATCTGAAATTATGCACCAGATGAAAAAATGTTGTGCACATCACTCTAGCTAAACACCTAGCAAGAATACTGGTACAAGGCTGTAAACAGGCGTATGAAAAGGCTGGCAACAGAGCATCCATATCCTTAGCCTCGTTCCCAGGCCACTCCCCCCCCCCCCCGAAAGAGTCTCTTTCGGGGGGGGGGGGGGGGGGGGGGGGGAGTGGCCTGGAAACGAGGCTACCATATCCTGGTCAACCATCTGGAAGGCTGTCTGTTGTGTTTTCGAATTTAGCGTGTCTGAGTGAGGGTTGGCTAGAAGGCTGCTAGCTGTAGCAGGGTCTAGATGTAATAGCTCTCTCTCTATATTCCCCCCACCTTACTCCAGAACACATATTTGGTATATATACTCCGTTGACTGCTTTCACTAATTTAAGTTGATAATATTTATTTCAGGCTCGAATGACTGCATGCATGTACTGCTGTATTGACAAGCATTAGCTACATTTCAATGAATGAAAAAAATGGCATTCATGATCACTGCATCGGCTGGTTTCCATCTTCAATTGCTATTACAGCTATACAGCTAGCTTATAGCTCCAGGACCTGTTTTGGTTGTGAACCTACTCTGTCAATCAAAATAGCGATACAGTGAGCCTCAATAATTCGAGCCTGAACTTTAAAGCAGATTATCAGTGCAAACTAGTAGTCTCGCAAGCCAGTTCAGCAGTGGCCCTATTCTGAATAAACATGCATGCATACAATAATTCGAGCCTGAACTTTGAAGTACAGCTGATCTACGATATCTCGTGGCCAGCTATCGATAAATACAGGCAAATTTCAAACAGTCATGTGTACATCTATGAAACTAAACTACAACAAATTACCAACCAGTAGCTAGCAATAGCTATGCATGTAGAACAGCTGTATTTACTAAAAGATGGTTGGGATTTCTTCATACTGGTGATCAACGTCTTGAGTACTCCAGTCAGTAAGTGGTACACCATAAGCCTCGTTCTTCACACTTGCTATTTTGATAGTGCTTGTGCTGTAAGGACAAGAAGAATTTGTTGAATTGCACAACTACACTTCGCAACAGCTGCATGACGTACCTAATCTTCTGAGTATTCCAGGTACTGACAATAGTCACTGCGTTATAAGCATCGTTTTTTACAACTACCATCTCTGTTGATCCTTTCCTATACGAGTATACATGGGTGAAAGTGCAAATCAAGCCTTATTATGTTGCAATATATAGTAATTGTTGCATAGCTATCAAAATGACCTGCTTGTTATGACCACGCTGTACACGCATTTAATATTACTCCTAATGTTATACATGAGTAGTAACATAGTACTCAGCCATTCAGCTGATGGCTAGCTATAGTCTCTATAATCTTGTCTTTTGTCAGCCCAATTCTCTTTTATTTGCAGCTGCTAAGTATCCCTCTATACCACTTCTTAAATCTGTCACTATAATAATGTTATTCTTTTTTGGGGTATAATACTTTTTGTATGGTTCTCGTCATTTAAAACAGTATGATATTCAGTATCAATTGTGTCCATCAGTGATTAGATCACTTCATTCCTATTTTTCTCCTGTCTGTGACCGTGGACTGATGATCAAAACTATTTCCTGTGACTGACTTTCTATCCCTTAATTCATAATTAGTTTTCATCTATACTTACAAGTAGAGCCACTAAAATAAGTCTGCTTGTGAAAATGATGAGTGACACTTTCAAAAAGATCTATGCAAGGTATAATACCAAAAACGGTGCTAGTCTGAGCCTCATTCTCTCTGCAGCTTTTTACACACTGCAGAAGAAAATTACGGAAGCTTCCTCACTTGTACTGCAAGCAATAAAAGTTGGGGTGCTGGGAACAAGGCTATGCAAGTCCGGTATTTGGAAATTTTACTGCATAAATTGCAAAACCAGGAAAGAAGGAAAGGACTAAGTGGAAAGGTAATTGGCATACCTGTGACACTTTTTATACAGAACTCCCACAATAACAACTGCTGTCAAAGCCAAAATAACAACTCCTCCCACTGCAGCCCCAATAATAGCAGCCTGAGGCACTAGATCCCTGACAAGAGGAGCATCGTCAGTTGAAAACGGAGGTACTTGGGAGACCATGGCATATGTAAACAACAGAAAATGCATGGCTATAATAATTTGTGATTAAAAAAAAGCAGACAAACATCACCAATGCACCCTGCAAAAATAATCACATCATTAACCATTAAATTTTAATCTTCATATACCCACTGCACTGCTGTATATTTCATTTGTACCACAGTGTGTAGGCATGCCAATATATTGCATATGGCACTGCTATGATGTTACACAAAGCCATAACCGCCTACGCACAGTGCTATGTCCTGCGTTTGTGTAAAAAAATTAGACTTTTGGCAGGTTTTAAGCTATCATATCTCGACAGCCTGTAGTGAGACATGAATGATTCTTGGTGGGCATATTGTAATTTAGTATCCACCCACTCAAGCGTACTGCAAATGCATTGAGATTTAAAAAGGAAATTCATAATGTATAGCTACTACGCTAAAAATTTCCAACTCTAGCCTTCCTCCATCCAATTCTAGCCCTCCTCTCACCTTCAATGGTAGTACACTCAAAAGGAGGAGGACAGCATCGAAAGTCTACCTCAATAGGTATCTGATTGCATATTGTTTCGATGGTGGTTATAATGAAAGAGCTGTTGGGTAACCCTGCCACAGGTACACTTTCCCAGCAAAAGAAAAGCCCTCCGACAGGCATTTGCTTCAATACTAAGCACACAATTCACTACACAACTCTCCTGTCCCACATTGGTGATTTCAGGCTGGTAAAGGGTTTGTAGAATCATCGATACCGACTCTAAACAGCCATCACGTGTAATAAATGGAATGTAGCTTTGTAGAATCTGCAGTTGATTTGAACTTGATATTTCTGTAAACTCTGAGTATGTGTCAAGAGTCCAGTGGGAGCAGTCATTCGACCCTGCAGTCGCATCCATACAAGTATCTACAAACATAAATGCATTAGTATCTACAATGCAGAACCTGTTGAGAAACATGAGTATTGCATTAGAGCATGTGTATGGCTAAGAGGATAAAGCAGCATGAGATAATTATACTTACGGTTGTATGTTTTCTGCAATACCACCAGTTACAAGTCTATCAACTGAAGTGCACTCAAGATATGGACCTGAGAAAATTAATAGCAATTAAAGATCACTAACTATCAACGAATGAAAATTAACGTGCTCACATACCATCATCATCAATTACTAATATTAGTTCACAATTGGCTTCATCCACTTGTTCGAGATTCCCATTGATACCTTCCACTAGCAACATTACTTGAGTATGAAGTATATAGTTCTGTTCGTTCTACAACATCATCAGGAGAGATCACTACATTCACACAAAAGTTGTCTTGATTTTGGTTAACAACCACTGTGAGGGTAGAATATAACCTGCATATAGTACACATGTGCTTAATGGCTAAAAGGGTACAGTCCGTGGTCATAAGAATACCTCATCTATATCCCTCTGTTCCCTATACATTACGTTATATAATGAGAGGGGTATCCTAGAATTCTACTATATAGACTGAGTTCGAAGTGAAATCATGTAAAGGTAGGCAGAGGAAGACCTGGAGAAAAGTAATCAATGAGATGTTGCTGCAGTTAGATAGTGATATAGCTGAAGATTACAATGTCAATCCTGAGTATCCCTGCCAGTACCTATTTTCTTTATTGCTTTTTTTGTTGCTTACTTTTATATATTATGTTGTAGGAAAGCACGCCTCCCCCAAATAATGGTTACCCTGCAGCTAGAGGGCAATATTAATTACTACAGTTTTCCTATAAACAGTGTAGTAAGTATTGTCAATTAACTAAAGTGGTACACTGATTTTCTGCCATTAAATAGTTTTGAACAAGTGTTATAGTGAGCTTCTTGCAGCATGCAATACTGTGTTGCATGAACCAAACATTCAAGCTATGCAAAGAAGCAGTTAAGGAGTAGAGATCGCCAATAGAAAGTATGTACTTTGAATGAATGTCAATACAGACAAAAATGAGTGCCCCAAAAACATTAAATACCGTGGGATTAATTTACTGGATCCATGATAATCACGCAGCAAATTGCTTACCTGCTCCTACAGTATCATCTCCATTCAACGAAGAGATATTTGCTTCCACTTGTGCAAAGACCACTTCCCCCGCTCGTGAAATACTGCCACACAATTGAGCCATTCCTTCAGTTTCAAATACAACAAGAAGACCGACTCCACAGGATATAGCAGCAGCTATAACAGAGCAATGCATCCGGTACAGTAAGAGACATAACAGCCAAATGCATACTTGTGTCACACAACCTTACCATCATCATCCATTATCACCACTGAACACTGCACTTTTACAGTGTTGGTAGCACAGAATTCAATATGAATCTCCTCTAGCTCTTCTACATACCAGTCATCGATAGTATTAAGAGTCACACAATGCTCTCCATCATCATCAATTGGTGTCAATGTATCGAGCTCAGCATCATCCATGCCTACATTAATATATCACATGCATGTAATGTTCAGTACTTACATGGCCTATAATTTCTAATTCGAACTAGCTACTGGACATAAGGAGGAGTATACATCAAGTAAGATGTTTTACAGCTAACTATACTAGCTGTCACAGTACAAAGGAGGGGAAATTAAGGTATAGTTATCATGTTTCTATTGTCACAGATACACAAAAATGTAGTAAAATAAGACGTGAGGCAGTGTTACAAAATAAGATGGGCGTAATTCCCTGTCAAGCAGAATGAGGAAGGAACAGCAAAGAGAGAATTTGCATGTAGAGGAAAAACTACCATAGTTGAAAGTTTTTACCACAGCCATTATTAATGGCAAAAATTGTCAATGAATACCTGCATAACGGCAAAAATTATCATACAAACCTTGTGTAATAAATGCAGTAATATTACTTTCTGTAGATTCATGAGTAGTCACTACACAGACAGTTATCTCTTGTCCTTCCTTCACCAAGGACAGTGTAAGCACGCTAAGAAAATGTTACAGGTGAATGCTCTATCAACATACTACCATACTATACGAATTATATAAAGTGCACACTCAATTGCTTGATGACTGAACAACTTACTCAGCTGGGTATTGCACAGAGGTACCTGTAGTAGCACTGTCCATGTGTACACACACAGGAGTACACAATCTCGAAACCACTTCAAATTCATGATCATTTATAAACTCCTCTATAGACTAACACTTCAATACTGTCTACAGCTATATGTACAACTGCAAGGGAATTATCATTTTGAGAGGGTGGGTCTAAGCCTTACAACTCTGCTGGCAGCAGTACTAATATCAGAAGCCATAGTAAATATATTTTCACGGTATTGCGGTATGTGTAGTGATACTTATATGGCCAGAGTATATTTGAGTACCAGAAGAGTAGTTACAGCTGGATCCTATGCACATAACACCACAAGAGCTGGCTTTTCATAATCATTAAGTAACCATTCACAACTTTTTGGTCTTACAGAACTGTACAGAAGTAATTAAAACAAAAACAACGATGACCTGATAAAAATAATATACATGAGTGGTGCATATGATATATAGTGACAGATGGCCAAATAGAGCTCATCTACTGCAGTCCCTATCTCAAATCCATGAAGTTAACATCACTCAACAAGAGATATTTTCTTGGCAGCGGTCTGGGGGCAGGGGACAGGACAGTCAACACTTCCTTCTCCATGTCAACAGCAGTGCTAGCAGAGGCAGAGAGTTGGTAAAATTATGGATGCTCAGATTAAAAGAGTACCTAATAGTTTATGAAAGAAGATAAGAGTACCTATTACCATACCTGGCACTTGAGCGGACAAGGCTGGGTTTGTGTAGCAATTTAGAAACCTATTGAGGTTCACACATCACGAATCTGGTGGGCCACTCTGTATATCATAAATCATTTCAGTATCGCAGTTTGCAATGGAGATATAAAAGTGTTGTAGCCTGTACTGAAACGTCATTGTGCGGGAATTGATCCAAGTTGCAGTTCTGGCTTCTGTTGACACACATTTGCTACCAAATTTGTGAAGGTAGGCCATACTTTGCATACATACACTTTGAACAGCCTGCAACCCCACCCTCCCTCCAAGTGAACGCGGTGCTAACGATGCACATAAGAGGGCTTCTGAGTACGCAGGACCACGGCTGCAATTAATGGGGCTCTACCTATACTTGACATTTGTAAACTACATCAACAATGCCTGTATCAGAAAGGGGGGCAATGTTCAGAGAGGGCGGAGCTACATCACGTACTTCTGGGCTTTAATCATTAAGCTTCTAGTCCCCTTGTTGTCCATCTGCCACTGAAGACTATCACTTGGCAGTAGAGGGCTTTCAGATTTACTGAGACTGGTCCATAGTCAGAGCACAAGAATAGTGCTCGTTTCATGACGACATGTGCCATAATTATGTAACGACACATCGGGGCATGAAGCACACTACAAGCCCCGCCTCTGAGCCACACCCACAAAGTAGTATATAGACACATTTGGTACGTAGTGCCTACCTCATACAGGCTTGCATCCATGATTGTCAAGTTTGATTAATGTGTTACACTGTTACATAGCCACATAAAGTACTAACCACTATCTAATTAGGCAAAGCTGGTTTCCGTTTACCAAGCCAATTAAAACTACAGTATTTCTCTTACATGCAGATGAATCCAGCACTGCAGGTAGTCACAAGGTTCTCCTCCAGTGAGGTGGCCATGCTCAGGCTCAGGATGCTGTGCACCAACTCTTTGCCTGGGAGGGGAGTATAAGACCTGCACCTCACAGCAGTTTGATCCACAGCATGACAATCAGGGGGCTAGGCTCACTTGGTTCCACTGGTACCAGCTGTGTGCTTCCTTCCTCCTTCTTCATGCCAATGGGCATGGCAGACTCTGGCACTGCGGGAGCTACAGAGATGGGGGCGAGGGAGAGGGGAGTACAATACGTTGAGCTGAGTCTTGCTGAGCTAAGATAGTACTGACAATTCCTGATTGGTTACTCAAAGTTTGACCACGTACATGTACCGCTGGGGACTGCCATAGTGGATATGAGCCACCCCCCCCATAGCATATTTGGGGAGGAGCCTCAGCCTGACCCCTCCCCAACTAATGAACAGTTTGCAACATTAGCTTATGCATAGCCCGAATTTAATCATTAGTACACTGCAAAGTGTCAAGTTTTTATTCATAATTTGCTCAAATCTTATATTAAATTCATATCAGCTCTACTTTATGAATGATCTTACAAGCCGTACTCGCAGTAAACCAATTTGCTTTGATCTGTGAGACCTTTTAGTGAGGTTGGCTGTCCTCCCCTGGCAGCTCTTAACCGTATTTAGCTTCCAGGCTCCACTCCCCAGCTTTCCTTCTGCGGTGCGATAAAAGCTGGAGAATGCATGAAACAAGCTGGGGAGTGCAGCCTGGGAATGAGGCTGGGGAGTGCAGCCTGGGAATGAGGTTCGCTCTCAGTCACCTCCGATTTTGTAGATTGCGACCTCCGAGAACTCCACTTCAAAGGAGAAAGGGAAGATCGTGTTGGGCTCTCGGCCGTAGAAGTACTCCCTCATCGCCTCTTCTCGGTTCTTCTTTCTAAACTCCCTGCTTCTCACCACTACCTGAGGGAGGGGGCGGGGCCAGGGGAGGGGGCGGGGCCAGGGACTATAACTATGTACATGTACAATACCCATAATCAAGTCAATCAATCACAATATTCCCCCCTCACCTTATGCTTGGACTCAAGTGTCCAAACAGCTTTCCAATATTTGCATAGGACTTATCCTTTAACTAATCCTCTAATGGACGCAGTACTACAACAGAATATCCCACTGACATTATAGACAAATCACTCATTTGTAATACAGACACACTTGTCTTTGACAGTGATGTAACTTGGTGTGAGAGTGGATTAAAATGGAAGTTGTGCAGACTGGTGATTGGCATTTCTAAATAAAGCTACATGTACATGTACATGTACATGCAGGCAGCATAAGATTGGCACACCATTAACTCAAATACCTATGTGTAGGTACAAGTATATGTTTAGGTGTTTGTCTCCCTCACCCCTCCTGACTTTGGCAGTGGCACGATGTTAGTAGACGGAGGCAGTTCCCTCTGGAGGTCATTGTAGAGCCGCTCATGGTCCAACACTAGGACAACATCAGCTGGAACGAAGGGGGGGGGGGGGGGAACAATTCAAAATGTAGCAGATACGGAGTAGCAAAAGGTCTATTGCAAGACCCAATATCTGTAGATTATAGCCTCGTCCCCAGGCTCTCCCTAAAAGTGGGGAGAACCTTCTCGTGTAAGTGACATTCAGGGTAGAAAGGCACTAGAAAACTTTGTTTGTAACTTCACTTTCGCCCCGAAGACTACAGCATCTAGTCGAAATGTAGCAAAGTTTTTAAAGTTGGTATTCAGAGAGCCTTTCTTTGTTCTTGTAGCTAATTTTTGGTTCCACAGACTGAGCACTGAAGTAGTGTCACCAGAGAAAGGTAGCTGCCTTTTCATCAGTCCCTGCCTACCATTATTTGTTTTTTCAAGGGGAGATCCTGGGGACAAGGTTATGCGGATTAGGAACTTAAGAATATGCCTAAACCATACCAGGTCCACCATTTCACTTAAATTTGCTATGGTGGACTATGTACATGACTTAATCACGTGTGTGCAGGGACCACAGCTACACTATTGCTGGAGACTTTGTTTCAGCACTCAGTGTGTGTAAAGCTGTCTTCCTTGGTTGCCTGAGAACTGCAACTGTCATTGTCCATGTAAAATTTTACCCTTCTACCACCTAGGCGTCTCACATGTGAGAAAAATCATGCCAGGCTCATAAGTAGTTAAATACGCACGTAGGCCTGGGGACGAGGTTAACATTTAGATCAAAGTCAGTCCTTAGCTTGGTGCTAACCTTCAAATGCCCTGGCTGCATACAGAAGAGCTTTGTACCCTCCTCCGTCTACCCACCCACAGCTGTTGATGACACAGCCCGCGGCCCTAGCTGGAGGGAAAGAAGTAGAGGTCAGAGGTCAAGTTCAATGTTAACAAAAATAATTCTCACTTTTAGGGTTGGCCTTGCACCTCTGCCTGAACATATCAGCCATAGCTGAGACCACGGTGTTGTAGAGCTTGAGGTTGGCCCCGGGAGATGTGTGGCCATAGTGGAACACCATGGAGGCCTGCCGGCTGAACTCGCCACTGCTGATATCTGACGGTCGTTCTACTGGTAGGAGGGCTGGGGGGAGGGGAGGGGGGGGGGGGGGAAGGGAGGGAGGGAGGGAGGGAGGGAGGGAGGGAGGGAGGGAGGAAGGAGAGTGGAAGGGAGGTGGGAAAGGAAGGAAAAGGGAGAATGATAGTGCGAGAGGAAAACAGCATCTCTAAGCATTATATAATTTTTGAAGTGTACACAACCACGACTTACCCATACTTCCTGGAATGGAAACAGAGCTCTGCAGAGTGAAGATGCACACAGACATGAACTATGAAGTGTGGCCCATCCCCTTTCTGTCCCTCCCTCCTCACCTGCCCCACGTCCAGCTCCACGAAGCAGGGATGCCGACTCATCCTGATGGCATAGTTCAGCAGCAGTCGGCACAAGGTGCTCTTACCAACATCAGTGGGTCCAACCAGCAGCACCTGCAGAGTGTACACATGCATGCTCAAGATACTTAGCCTCGTCCCCAGGCCCACTGCACAGCTCCACAGTGCAAGGGAGTGGAACCTGGGAATGGGGCTAAGTGAGCAATATATATATGCACACCACAAAGAGTCTTATGAAGTAAACCGACTATACATGGCATGCGCAGGGGGTCATTCCGAATTTTACAGTGGGTATGAGAAAGACATGTGATATGCATTTTGGAGCTATACCCCTGTTGGGGGTCGTGGTAGAGATCAGTTAAGTATTTGCTTTCCTATAAACTGTACAGCCATATAGGCCTCTATAAATATTTAATATCTTGACCGGGCATCGGAGAAAAAATACATTTTTGAGGCCCAAGAGAGCAGGAAAACACCAACCTTGGCCCCGATTTTTCCTTGGCAGTCGTTCCTATGCCTGAGCTGGTCAGTGGCGATGTGGGCATTGAGGTACATGATCATCGGAGTCTCGTGGGAGATGTAGGATACCTCCAGGAAACCAGTCACTTAAGACTGTCAAGGAGCATTGACAAGTGCCACTCTCAAGTCTGTCACTACATGCTGTACGAATCACAGCTCATTACACAATGCTTGATGAGATTTAAATAAAGGAGCTTAGACTCTTTGCTTTGCTTACTCTGTTAACAACACTCTTAAAATCCTGGCATTCTAGTACAAGGTAACGCCTAATTTTAAAGTAAAAATTATACTTTGAGATGTGAAAGGATATTCTGATGGTACAGCCGTACCAAGTGAAAACTGCAAGCTTGGATCTGCTGCAGATTGTATAGGTTTTGTTCTTAGCCATTTCTGTGCCAAATACTTCTGCACTACCAACGAGCAGCTGTGGGAGGGAGGGTGGGAGGGAGGAAGGGAGGACGGGAGGGAGGGAGGGAGGGTGGGAGGGAGGGAGGGAGGGAATTTATGCTGAGACAATTACCTATCACAGAAGTTTATGAGCCGCCAAATGTGCTTGTGTTTGTGAAGATGTATCAATCAACTACAGTGCACCTCACGGACTGCTTATGGTATGAGACATGAGTTTTGAATAAAGCTACAACCTGAAACACACCACACATTAAAGACTATAGCTACACGCAGTGGTTCTAACCAAACACCCAACCTTTGTAAAGGCTATGTGTGTAATATAAATATCATAATATTGAGAGGTCACCTTATCACGACCTACTTGCTAACCTGGATGTCTATGGCGTCCCTACTGCCGACTTCCAACCGAAGCTCCACCTCTTTGTCCAGCCGCCATTCTTTGAAGGGACGGTCATCCTGCTCCTGTGATGACTGGGAGGGACATAAAGGAGAGAGAGGGAGATCGTGAGGAGTGAGGGAGGCTACTGACACAAGGTCTTTCATAAACTGACACAAGTGCACTCATAAATGTTATGTTTGTTGTACATGTAATGTAAAATAATATTATACCCATTTCACTATTCTCAGGTCCCCACAATAGTTGTGTAGGGGACCTTATTATACTTATTCTTGGAGGTCTGGGAGCCTATGACCGACTCCCCATCCATTATTAGCAGTCTAAAGTTGATTTCGGATGAATCAGCCAAGCATATTTACCTCTGCGGACATCATTAAGGACAGGTGCTTTAGCTTTCTGTATTTATAAGCTACCTACAACATTGTCGAAACTTAGTATACGAGGGGTTATTAATGAGCACACGAGGGGTTAATTAGCACGAATGTCTGCGTGGGTTCCAGGAACTAACTTGTGCACGCCCAGACGTATGCCTGGGGGCGTGGATTGAGCATTCATAGCAAGTTAGTTGGTGGGGGGGGCGGCCACACACAGACGATTTCGTGTACAGGCGTGGCAGTCGATATACGCAGGGATAGCTGATCGATAGTCCAAGTTACTAATTCCGAGAGATGAATCGATCACAGATATTTCTAATAGTACTACAGCTTTTGGCTGCAGGATACGGTAAGGAAAGAGGGTGGGGCTGCGGGGCGTATAATATTACGTTGATAGCTACTGGCACGCAGGGGAGATTATCGTATTGACCTATAAACAACTCGAGATTATAATGATTTGCTCGAGATACAATAATATCTTTAAAGACCTCTGTATGCATACAACCAAGATTTAATGTCATTGCCCTCTACACTCTGGCCTCCATTGACTCTTAACAATGAATAGCAGGGCTCAAACGTGAAAGATTTAATCATGAATTGATTTATATTTAGCCCATGAGGGATCTGCACACACTTGTTGAAGATGGGGTATACTTTGTGCTGCAATACACTCGGCATTGTATGCTTTGCTGCAGTCTAAGAAATATTCTATACATTACGCTGTTTAGCTAGCTGTAAATTTATGTTTTATCTCCCCAACAAACATGAACATGGTTCTACTGCAACCCATTCACAGGTGGCTATGCTCAAAATGTGTCATCCGTTACTGCTGCAGATGTCAATGTAAACTACATGACAGAGGTTGTACTAACGTGCATGGTAGACTATACTGGATCAGAACCAGAGATCACTATTGAGAAAGTCGAAGGGTCATTTTCCACAGCAACGTAGGTTTTGTGTAATATTGTTAATCTCTATGAGAGCTCTTAGCCTATAGCTAGTATTATAGAAAACGTTTGCTATTTTCAGAATGAATACAGATGGCAGTGGAACAGCAACTCTCACTCTTCAGTCAGTAGTCTATGAAGACATGGGAGAGTATATTTGCAGTGCCGAAACACTGAATGATACGTTAATGCTAACCATTATTGGTAGGTCATAGTATTCTCACATAATACTATCTAGCTATGTGTCTCGTAATTACACAAGCTTAACTATATGGCATGAAATTAACATGATAGCAAGAATACGATTGCGAGAATTCTTTTATATATGGGTTATGTTGGTGGTTGCATTAATGAAATTCAAGTATAATCATTTGGTCACTAAACATGTGCAGTTATATTCATGCACTTGTTATGCATTGAACTGATGATGTCCCACAAAAAAATTCACGACTTGTGCCAATGAACTAATGACAGCCAGGATGTTATAATATGGTAGTCGTATGTATGCATGCTTTTATAGATAGTTATAATTATCTTATATTCTCAGAGTATGTTCCACTACATGTTGAGGGAGTAGGCTTTGGCTCTGTAAGTACAGCTGATCAAGTGACTGTCAGCTGCCCAATCACGGGAAACCCAGGACCTGCCATCATTTACTGGCAGAATGAAGATGGAGACAAGTGAGTATCTACTGCAATAAAACGTATGTCTTGTACTCTCAGTATGTATGGGCATACACAAATCTACATGTTCTGAAATTAGATATAAGGGATTAGTTCAGAGGTTAGTATTAGCAGTGGCAAGGTAGCTGTAAGGTATGAAGTATTCCAGACAGAGCTCTTTTGGTATATAGCTACTGGTGTCATACAACTATAAATGATTAACACTTAATCTCATGCAAGCATGCATAATACATGTAGAGTGCATTTGAACCTTGTCCTCTTGCAGCATCACAACAGCAGTTAACCGAAATGGACCCTTTGTTAATCAGAATGAAGAACTTGACCTCAGAAATGCTCCACCAGATGAAGGGAGCGTGTACACGTGCACTGCTGTGGATGTGACGGGTGCAAGTCTAACACAGCCATTTGTAGTGGAGGTAGTTGAGGAAGGTAAGATGTTATGACACGTGCATGATGTAAAGCCTCATTCAAACCCAGCCATCCATTTGCAATTGTATTTTGTCATTTTGCCAGGTTTGCCAGAGCTGAGGCAACTACATACTACATGATACACTTTCCTCTATAACAATTAGACCACCACTCTAGCTATTACTTTATGTAAATGACCATAAAGCTTTATTTATGGGATACACATGGATATCATAAGTAGCTTTAGTAGCATGTAGCTATAGCAGAGGGCTATTTCCTTCTTGCACGGGTATACGGTCATAGAACGTGCTGAATCAATGCAAAAGCCAAAAACTGAGTTAAATACTGTTTCATAAAAAGGCTACACTTGCAGCACTTCCACAAATAATCTATAATAGCAAGGCAATTAAATGGAATGCACATTTACTATGTGCGGCATAGACCCTGCCCTAGGCCAAAACACTCAAGCTATAAGAATTAAGGAACTACTGATCACTACAACACACTTAGACTGCCTCAGTTGTATCTTGCAGAATGGTAGCACTATATAGTACTTTTGCTGGGAAGATATGGGATCTATCTAAGTACGGCATGTTGCTGAAATAATCACGTCTGTTAGAGTACTAGTACTGCTGGGTGAGTAAACAAATAGAATTGCAAGCTAAATCCTGTGTTTGGAGAACATACAAAGAATATTAATTTTATGTGTTAAATGTGCTCTTATAGCTACTCACTGCATGTGTATGGAGCTATGTGAACGAGTCATCAGTTCTCCCTGGTGCGATTGTATGCATGCAAATTGTCTGAGAATTTATAGTCTATAATTACTCTTTTTCCCCATGCCTTCCCCTTACATGGACTGGGAACATCACTGGTCTATTACCTCATTCCAACAGGCTAATTTTAATCCACCTCTCACACTTCTGCAGGTCGCTCAATATTCACTGAGTGGTATCTGATCTTGGTGTACTGTGTGGTTGGTGTAATTTTGCTGGTTGCCTTCGTTTTGGCCATTTGGTTCATTGTTAAAATTCGTGATTCGTGCTATGCACCGGTGAAAAAAACTGTAAGAGTTAAAGAACACGTCAGGAGGTCTGATGCATTTGGATTTCATATAGGTAAGCCTGTGTAGCATCAATCAAAGGCTTTTTCTTATTATACACAGAAAAAAGTAAAATCAGTCATAACATAAGAGAAAGTAAAGCGCTCCATACAGATAAAAATAGTACATATTTACTGTGTAGGCCATGCAGTTACTGAGCTATATTAAAAAGGAATGTGTGAGTAACAACAGACAACAAATTCTGAGTCAGCAAGCAGGTTATTAGTAACTATCCTGTGGTGATACATAATGCTGTCACATACCTTCACAAATGCAGGTCGAAAACCAAATTTGGCATACAGAATGCAAGAGAATTCTATAGAGGAGGTACCTGAACCATGATGGATTTCTTGTTACAATGCTGCTTTATTTAACAAAAGTTCACAACTGCTACTTTTTAGCTAGAGAGCTGTATTCTTGCTGCATATAGCTAGCATATAATGCCATTATAATGTATATTGCATGCATGCATACATGCACAAATTATCAAGTGTACATACTTATCTATCAGCACATGAGATTTGTATATGTCACGCATGCAAAGTAACTAGGGATTTGAAATTTGCTAGCAGTGCACAAAGGTGATAAAATAATAGCTAAGTGTAATAGATGATTGAAAAGTGACTGACAGTTATTTTATATCTTGGAAGTTAAATTTCTGTGTAATGTCATAACAATGACATCATTGCTCACTAATTACTAAAATTTGTTGGTTTGGCCTGATTTTCCCCCTGAGTCTCATCTCTGTTAAGCTTAAATCACGTCTCAAACGTGCATGCAGTAACGTATTCAATCTCTGAGATATGTATCGCTGAGCTACACGTACTCAAGTCACACCCACCTACAAGGATCGAGTTTATTCTAAATAGTGCCTGAGATTTCCCACTGTCCTGATGCACCTTTAGAGAGGATGATCTCTGATTCAAACATGAAGTTTGGATCACTACGTTCCAAAAGCGTACGAACCATTGTAGCCAGCGAAGAACAAAGTGTCACTCGAAACTCGTGGACTCCCACAACAATCTTCACTTCACAGCTTGTGTCCAACATGCGGTCACTGATGAGAATGCGTACCCATGACCCACACTCTGATTCGTTCATCACATGAACTGAATTTGAATCACGGTCGACATGAGCTTCAATGCGTGTTGCATTGCACGTCCCACTCTTCTTGCCTCCAATGTCAATCCAGTAGAATAAATCACCGGGGGCCGTCAATCCCTTGTAGTCGTACAGTGGGCTTCGGAATGCTCGAGTGCTAACATCCCAAATAAGGTGGGCTGGAATGGGGTCACGCCGACGCTGACTAACCCAAGAAACGGCATTTGTATCTCGTTGGACCGACATACAATGACCACTCTCAAGCCACGCTCTGAGATCACAAATGACAGGGTAGACATGCTGGTGTTCATCATTGTCTTTGTAAGTATTGTGGCCCTTGTCCTGATGAACCCAACACTCATGCACGTAGCCATCCGGGTGCTTCTGCTGGAGTTCATCCAGTTTCACACCGTACTCTGCTCCAACCCGATTTCGGTTGTATGCCGTGTCATGCTCACCCACTTGAATCACAAACGGTACGTGGTACAGGTTCACCATACTCACACCATTGGGATGGCCAGAAGACATGTTAGCAGCAGCCCACCTGTCTGCCATCCGTGGGGTGACCTGAAACACACCATCGCCACCTGCAGAAAATCCCAGAAGATAGACTCGATTAGGATCAACATCGTGGCATAAAATCATGTACGTGATCAGCCTGTCATAGAGCTCATATGACTCCGCAACAAAATGGAGATTCCAGGTGTCTGTGATGCCCCTGGGCGCGACATATACACCCACAGAAACACTATTTTGATAGTAGACTTGCATGTGACACCACTGGCTGTCGTTTATCGATGGAAGGGTTCCACCCCCACCATGTAGGCAAATGTACAGCGGATAGCCTTGTGGTGGCTTGTCTCCAATCACCGTATATTCAACTCTCATCTTCTCGCAGATGCTCTTCTTGCTGCACACGTTTTCCTTCGCAGTGCCTGTGAATGAAGATTTATACTTGGTCCACAGTGCTCGTTTCACTGAGGCAAGCTCTAGTCGATCCACATTATCGGTGATGGCCAGTAGCTGGTCCCAAGGAGCTGCTAAATCAAGTCTATGGTCAGACAAACTTGGAGCAGGAGCAGGTCCCAGCTGAGGGAGAGGTGATCCACCTCCAGTATTGTCGGCACACTCAAGACTCATTGATACTCGCTCAGTTGCTATAGATACGTAGAAAAGTACATAGTAGAGTCAATATATATCACTGTAAAAACCCGAAGGTCATTTTTTGTTTTTAACCAGTTACTAGAGCGGTTACTAGAGTTGCAACTAATTTCCAGAGTGGGAAGGAGGCAACTAATAGACAACTAATCATGCTGCATGGGGACTCCGCCGTTTGGGCCGGCCATTGGTATTATTGTGACCATTTGGTATTGTGATGCGTTTGTATTGTGACCCTTTCTCAAAGTGGAATTTACAAACAATGGAGACTCCAGAACATTCTAGATGTATCAACTAGGTATGTCACTAGCATTGTTAATAATTACTGCTGTCTGCCTTATGGTTTACACGTGTTGTAACTCAGGGTTCATAGCCTGCTACTATTGTTGACATTTCTGACATAAGCTGGCCCGTATTTGTGAAAAGAATATAATAAACTTATGCCCAAAACTACTGTTCTCCATTGCTGTTTTCCTTTTTAGCAGTGACACTGCTACTTTGAGTTTATTAGATGGTGGCAGCGGATTGGGCTATTCCAGTAAATGTCCGTACACCCCCCTTAGAAGAGTTGGAAATTTATAACACACCCTTTTGACCTAGTCTCGGTACCAGCCCACCAATCAAGGCGGAGATCGCTTCCAGTATCCCGCCACGAAAGAGTGGTCTGGCGCACACCCTATCTCCAATTTGTTCCGTGCCCAGGAATGCATGGGTACAGGAAATTAACGCAATAATTAAATATTTGAGGTCTTAAGCGCACGTGCACTGACTGGCGTATGCTGCAGCCAAGCTCAGCTATCAATCACTGAAGGTCACTCTCACATTTCAGGTGTACGTAGCTGGATTCTGGAGGGCCCAACAGCTCATTAAACACTTGCTCCCGATAACATCAAAGTTCTCAGCAAAGAGATTTAACACAGTAGGCACAATGTGGCTAGTGGTAGGAGCGTGGACCAGCCTGCGCTTGTGCCTGTCCGTTTCTGTGAGTCCACAGACTGCAAGAGCTGCCAGCCATCACGGTGTGGCATGCAGGCATGCGAGTAAACATTAGTAACTAGCGCTATGCGTAGTTGCACTTTACAGTCATCTTGCGGTTTCGCTTACGTAATCATTGGCTTCCGCTAAGCAATAATTAAATTCCACAGGGACTACATGGAGATAGGGTGTGCGCCAGACCACTCTTTCGTGGCGGGATACTGGAAGCGATCTCCGCCTTGATTGGTGGGCTGGTACCGAGACTACTTTTGACCCCCCTGGACAATTCAACTTTTTTCACTTACACCCTGGACAAATAGCTACGAGCATCCCTGGACAAAATAATGGAATCACTGTATTCCCCCCTTGGACAGAAAAAACAGAAATAGCTACCCAGACAAAGTGACAATTGAAGCTTTACCCCCTGGACAAATGAACTACAGTGCGCAGACAATTGCTCCAAAACACAATATCCCCCCTATAGCTTCAAATGTACCCCCAGACAAACCCCCTGGACACAGATAAATTTTCGTGACCCCTCAGACAAAGTGCTCTTCTATGGGGGATGTACGGACATTTACTGGAATAGCCCCATATTGCCCACTCACCTATCCCACGGCCGCCCCCACCTATCTAATTCAGCTTCTTGGACTTGACGCAAATGGCAACCTTATAAAACATCAGGTCTACCAGATACTGTCGTGTGCGGATCCGGGCTACTATACAGTACACGAGCTACTATAGAATACCTCATTTTAGGGGCGTGGCTCAAATGACGTTGCGTGAGATTATTAACGTATCGCTTAATTTATGGTCAGTAGCTACCTTGCTTGTGCAAGTCGATTGGAGGAGCTGTTCATACCATCCACAGGACACTTACATCATAGATAATACCTCCTTCAGCTTCCTTGGTGATGGTTCCTTGGGGAAGTTATATTTATTATCTATGCTTGCATTCAGCGACTCAGTATACAGTTCTGACCTGCAATAGCTAGACCTAGACTACTTCAAATTCTGAATTTGAAGTGGTCTATCAGTGGTTGACTTAAATTACACTGTCCCGTTCCACGATTAAAATCATTATCCAAGCTATCTGTGCTGCCATAAAGTGAATAAAGACTAAAGATTTGGATTTGGGGAATTGTACTCGACACAATGGCTTAGCAATACAGCCATAGTTAAAAAGTGTTGAGTAGGAGGTATGACCACGGATATAATTATACCAATTAGCTAAGCTCTCCCTAGCTTAAAGATCATGCTACAAGACGTAACCATACTAGCTATATCATTCATCAGCCCACTTATTTTAGGGTTGGAAGCAGACTAAGGAGAGATGCTCCAAGAGAGAGTAGCTAGCTAATCTTATTAATAATGACATCAAGTCCAACACATCACCAAATGCCTTGTTGTCACAAGTAGCTAGCTATAGTTTACGCAGTCATCAGAAAAACAGTGGTTCTTGTCAGTAAAGTAGTGCAGCTGAAGGTCTGCAAGACCAAATGTCCTGTGCTATTCTCAAAGAGGAGAATAAAACTTGATATGTCCAAGAGTGGGGCCACATCACCTTTTCCTGTACAATAGGGCTGGTGAAAGAAATCTGACGAGATTTGTACGTAAGTTGTGCATTTAAAGTTAATAATCAACTAAGAATCTGAAATTTGCCAGCAGTGCATGAAGGTGATGAAACTATAGCTACTAGCATTAGCTACTTGTGATGGAAGTGACCTTTCCTTTGCAGTGCTGGGGGGGGGGGGCTGTTACAAGTAATGAAGTTGGCTAGTTATGTGGTGAGTGTTAGTCCATCAGCCTCTATGGGGGTGTGAGGGTATACCAAAATCTTGCAACTTTAGGTGCTCCGAGGTGGATTTTGGCTACCATAATTATGTCTGTAGCCTTCTGAGGCTGTTTAGGTTATCTTTGTACTCATATATAGCTAGCTATATAGGTACAGTGCATTTTGTCTATACCAGCAAACTTCTCGACTTTTAAGTCAATTAAGTGTTGTGGTTGTACCACCATTAGTTACTCAATACAAAGAACACCAAAGAACATTCTATATGTCACACAATAGTGGTCTTTTATTACATTCAAGATGGCCAACACCTTTTAGAAAATGTAATTGGCAAAACATTTGCCCCCCCCCTTCCATAGATAGCTAGAACCTTATAAAATAAACATAAATATAGCTTAATGGCTGTTGTTATAGACAAGTTGTATCAAACCAGCAGCCAAGAGGCTAACATCATTCCATGTAGCTATAGTAATGCCATACAATAAGATGAAGCCATGCAGATATCCAAACGCTTGCTAAAACTGATAGAATTCAATCATAATGCTATACACGCTTTCAGGTTCCATAAAAGTATACATGCAAGCTTCAGCTTTCTTCATACATGTAGCCAAAACGTAAACATGTTTCCATTTAAGGTTCTGTAGCTGATAGAGTACAGACAATACAATCATACTGGTATACACATTATTCAATTTAAGCGTCCATAAACAGACACTTTAAAGTCAAAATATCCATTAAGATGTATAAAAGATCATGTATGGCATTCCAATTTGAGAAGCCGATCATGCATATGCACGCTGTTATGTTGTAGGAATATACATTGTAGTGATCAAACACAAGAGTAGCTAGGTACTTCCATGCTAGCTAGTGGTTAGTATGTCAACATCACAAGATGGACGTAAGTTGTCAATCATATAATACGTAGCTATAGCTAAATACATTGTATGATCACATCCATGTGGTTACTTGTATTTTTCTATCCCTGTAATACTGCATGGTGGCTGTGATGGTAAATTAGTTGGAGATACAAGTAAGTCTTAAAGCTAGCTGCAATCATATGTATACCCATGGTAACTTGACCATTTTCTATCCACAATTACACTGGTGACTGTGTTACTAAATTAGTTGGAGACACCAGTAAGTCATTTGTTACCTATAGCTAGTATTACATGCATATGGTAACCTGACCATTTTCATCCACATGGTACGTACTTGTGAATCTTTCTAGTTGAAGAAGGTGGTAAGTTGCAGTTACTACTTCATTTGTTATGCTGCATACATTGTGGTTACTTCACGTTTCTCTCCATGCTGATGATCCCATTAGTTGGAGCCTGCTGTAAGTTGCACTTACTTTACTATGTTATAGCAGCTGCGTGTGAGTAACTCATTTTGTTCATCTCTCTGCCCACACCATAATAACTGGCGGTGTATTAACTCTCTGTAGGTGGGGTAAGTTAAGTTGTGCATGTAATAATAATACATATTGCATGCATTGCATATATTGCATGTATGGACATGTATTACATATAGCATGTGTGTATGTATGTATATATGTGTGCAAGCCTGCCTGCCTGCCTGTCTGTCTGTCTGTCTGTCTGTTTGTATATGTACCTATGTATGTGTATTGTGCATGTGTGTGCTGTACAGAATGAGACTATCCCACTCACACACAGTTAGGTGGAAATTTCTATAATATGTTCGGCGACTTGGGCAGAAGCCTATCAGAACTAAACAGCAGCTGGACAGTCACTGTGTGTTACATAGCTAATAGAGCAACTGCTAGATCATGCCTCTGCATGTACCACGTCAAGCATGGGGGTGTATAAAATTGCTTCTAGCTTGTTTTATAATATATATAAATTATTATTACAATTATGCTTCTTTATATCTACAGGCCTTTTTTGCATCTGTAGGTATCATCGTTGGTTCAGTTGTTGGCGGCTTGTTGTTTCTCTGTATTTCCATCGCAGTCATTGTGACCTGCTGCTACTGCTTTTGTTCAAAAATGAGATCTAGAGTGAACCGTAACAGAGGGTTTGTGAACAGCGCAGTACTCTCGCAGCAACAGTTACAGCCAGTGCTATTTTACACGAATCCACCCCCTGGTTACACCGCTACCACGGATCCAGCACTTTCACAGCAGCAGTTGCAGCCAGCCGCAGTACCTTACACATATCCACCCCCAGGCTACATGGCCACCGCCGATCCAGCACAGCAGCTGCAGCCGGTGCTACCTTACAGGAATCCACCACCAGGCTACACGGCTACCACGGATCCAGTACTGTCTCAGCAGAAGTTGCAATCAGCATTACCCACCATTGGCGATATCGCTACTACTGATGTCGACTCATCGACAGACAACATGTCTACCACTGATAAAGTACTATCACAGCAATAGTTGCAGTCTCAGTCTAATCTACCGGACTAGAGATGTACACAAGTCATGCTAAAATATAAAGATCATTTTACAATGTCTAAGTTTACATTATTCATGACATACGTATACAAGCCTTATTATAACAGTGATTTTAGAATGACCCAAACTTTATACGCTACATGTATATAATTATATGATCAAATGCACTTTACGTATGAAGCTATTAATTTTGTCATGCGACACAAACACTAGTTGTGATTAATTCTGCAGGACACCCCTAGTGGCAATTTTCAAACATTGGTTGCAGGTACTAGGTACACACAAAATTGTTAAAAAATAACCGAGTCTACCCTCATTGTGTAGAGTGGTGTAATGCAAATACATGCATACTTCATGCTTACTGCAAATATTAGACATGTACCCATCTGCCATTCCAGGCATTCCTGCAATTCACAAAGAAAAATTATACGAAATGGGAAGTAATGAAATTTAGATAGTAAGCTTGTATAATAAACTCTGATCACACAACCCAATACTTATGTTGAATTATGTCAATATCAGCCTAGCTACAGAAGTTGAAAATTTGCTTGCAGTGCAAGGTGATCAGAAGACAGGAATTGGTGTGGTTGGGGGCCCAACTCCAACAGTGTGTGAGTACTGGGAAGCGCTCTTCTGCTAACAAGATGAAAGCCTTTGCTCACCCCCTGGTGACTTTGCCTCGCAGATCTGGCTGGAGTGAAGTAGATGTAGTCGACAGTTTCAATAGCAGACTGGTGATAGGTGGTGATGGTGGATGGACGGTGGCCAGAGTGGGGGTAGGCTGGGACAAAGGTGAACGGGTGAGAAATAACTCCAGGAGAAGTTCTTCTTTGTAAACGAGCTCTACTACAATCTGGTTGAGATTGTTTGAGGAGAGAATCTGCTACTGCAGTGCTCTGGTTGGCCGAGCTGCTAGAGACTGCGCTACATCCAGGACTGTCCAACTGTACTGAGGAATTCCCTGCAATGGTACCGGTCTTTTGCTCGATTGCCTCTGCTCTTTTTGCATACGCCTCCTTGAGAGAAGGAAAGTCAGCTAGATCAACCGTACAATGAAAGTCATCAGTATTTTTAGTTTGAAGATCCAGGGTGTTTGATGCTGTTGCTGTAGATGTTGAAGACTGAAGCGAATCACCAGGTGGACCTCGGTACATGCAGTCTTGATTGATACCCAAATGTGGCGGTAGCAGGGGCACTGGGATCCTTCTTGACGTGGCAGAGCCCCGAAAATATCCAGCTATATGCAACGCAGAGAGAGCAGAGTAGTCCAATCGAGACTCCGCTATGAAACGAAGCAGTGGGCTGCCAGGAATACAATTAAAGTCCCCACAGAGGAGGCAGGGGCGGAGCCCCCAATCCGGTGTCGAGGCCAGCCTATGCAGTTCAGCCAAGAGGCAACTGAGTTGCGCGAGTTTTACATCACCGGCTTTTGGATTGAAGAGGAGATGGGTCGTGGCCACGCAAAATGTTTGGCTAGGCGTACCAAAGAAGAGGTAATCAGAATAAACAGACATGCCATACATCACAATTATAGGTCTGACATAGGAGGGCATGATTCCTGGACCCTCCCTAAGAGTTTTATGATACTACATGTACTTTGTCAGTAGTCAATACTCATGTCTTTTGGGGAGCCACAACTTCAGAGTACCAACCTTCAATGGAACTGTACCGGCCAATCTCCCTACGTGTAGGTGGTACGTGCTTTGCACACACATAAGATGATACCGTGTGGTCACCAATTTTTAACTAAATATGTGGTGTTAGCATGAACCACAATTTTTTCCTATAAAATATTCAGCACTATGGGTTGGGTTAGGGGCATGCACTAGCTGGAAGCATAAAGTCTCCTATTAATATCGGCAAATTATGAAATTTTTTCATGCAAAGTAATCAACTATATGGCATCTCATATACCATAAGTACTAAAACATGAACATGTACATGCATAGGCAGTACTGTGTGCTCCGCAGACTCTTTGTTCCTTCCTCAGTAAACACTGAAGTGTGAAGAAAGGAAAACGGACGGAGAAAGAGGCAAACGCTTAGGAGCAAGATAATTACGAGAGGGAAAGGGCGAAATACGGAACCTAGAACAAGGAATCTGACGCTACCTTCGAGTTTATCTTATAGATATCTAACCTGCTTCTTTCCTTAGCAGCAAACTTTCCAATGATCCCGACATTATCCCGGTTGAGGACCTTGGTATGCCTCTGGTACTGCACTCCGACCCACTCAAGGAGAGTGAGATGAGAGGAGAGGTAGAAGATGGCACTTCCATCCCTGTGCGACCCCGTCCGCTTTTGGTAGATTCCCTCATAACCTGGGGTAAATCACAGCATGATACTTCAATAATGGCAACAGCAGTACTGAATATTTCACATGTATACATGTAGACCACTTGTAGCTTTGATTCTTTCATTACTGTAATGCTACAATATTTTGCGTGTGCTTCACTTATGCAACCTTTGTGGGCGCTTATAGCATCGTAATAAGAGATTGCAACAACCATTTATGGTAGTGGCCTTAGTGGGTGTGGTTAACGAGCAACGACTCGAACTAGCTGTTCCAATTACATCTCCGCCGTCTTCAAACCTTTAGCACACGAGATATGGACAAGTTCATCACATAGTTTTATCAAGGCAGATATATTACAGCTCCCAGATTAGTAGGCCTAGTGTAGCCTCTGTAGCCTCTGTAGAAGTAGAGGTATAGAGTGTTGGAGACGGATGGCATGATCGAGCGGTATCGTGGTGTGGTGAATGTGGATAACCCCCAGCAGCTCGGACAGTTGCCATGTTAGTGGAAGGAGGAGAAGTGAGTGGAACTACCTACCCAGGACCCTTGATGAGGTCATTTACTCCCCCCCCCCCCCCCCCCAAAAAAAAAACAAAACAAAAAAACGGGGGGGCACAGCTCCTTCGAATATCCACTTTAAAAAGGGGGAACCCCTCATCTGTAGGCTTAGTGAAGGGTGGCGTACATTTTAGTGAAGGAAGGTGCGTGAAACAAGGCCCAGTGTTGGTTTTCCCGTCCGAAAAGCCACTCTTTGCAAAGAAAGAGCTACTTGAGCGTTTCCTGTTCTCAGGAGAGCCACTGTAAGTCCACAGGGTCAAAATGACGACTATACGCATCATTGGGGCTTAAAGGGTTAAATTAATTAACACGGAATCACCTTGTGAGGTAATGTGAGGCTGTGCTTGCATAAATGGCATATGAGGTCAGCTGTATTCATTTACTAACTGAGTTAATCTTCACGTTGGGGTAATATCCTACGATTTAAATCAGTTACCATGTTTGGCCAGTTGTGGTTTAAACCAAGAGTGGAAGTGTTCTTCCTCCACCTCCTGCAAGCACAGAATCTAAAGAGAAGAGAAAAAGTTGAGACTGTACATGTACATGGGTGAAAACCGAGTACTGCATAACATAACAGCAAATCTTCAAAGGCAAAGGGAGTGGAGTGCTTCTTGGTACATGCTGTTGAGTTATCAAAAAAATCTACAGCTCTTCCATACATTAGCTCTTGGTAGGTTCATTAACTGACATGAATTTCTACATTAATTAACGGTATGAGTACTGCAAACGCCACCCCTCCCTCCTGTTTGGTGCATGCCTCATAGTTAATTAAGAGGAAGTGTAATTGCATTTGAAGTACATACGTCCTCCGCTGTGCATACCGGTACGACGCCTACCAGACCCTCCCCTTCCATTAGTCTTCATGCCAGGAGATCTGGGAACGAGACTAGGCGCACAGACATTTAGCTCAGCTCACATCTGCAGAATATTTCAGCAGCTCCCTGAGCAAGTTCTGCTTGCGGTAGTCCCAGCACAGGAACTCCGATGGGCAGTCAGAGTAGAGGTAGGGATTCTTGGAGACTAGGTCCTGGGCAAGCACGTTGTAGGTGACGAGGGAAAGGGTAGGCGGGCTGTCCCCGTCCTCCGCCCATCCTCTTACTCCTCTTGGGCTGTTCACTTCTATCATGGGTCGCATGGGGACCCTCGGCCTAGCGGAGACGAGGGGAAGGGAGAGAGATAAACATCATCAGATCTAGGTACATCATCCTCAGATCCATGGACGGTCTTTCCTCGCTCCTCCATATTCAAAGCCTCCTAGTTTATGGCATACTTAAGCCTCACATGACTACTTACGAGCTAGCACCAACTTCCTAACTGTTAGTCTATTCATCAAATTGTGTCAAGCTGGCTCTGCAAATCCCTAATAAGCTGTTGCAGGTGTTGTAAGCAAAATAGCTCCATTGAACATCACTGTTGAAGGAAGAGTGCATTTATTCAAACTCAATAACGTTTGGCTATTTTGGTGAATCGGGTACATCAGACAGTGACAGACCATTACGGTAGCCATGTTTCCAGGCTCTACAAAATGTTTATGCAAAACAACTTTTTCGCTCTGTGCAAAAAAAGGGACCAGAACCCGGAAACAAGGTAAGGCCCCACACATACACAGCCTGTACAGTCATACCTGTGAGGGTGTGTGTGGTGAGATCTTGGCGGTCCCTGCTCTCTCAGTGGTCCGTGTTCCTGCGGTGATCCGCGCTCCAGTAGTGGGGGGCCATATTGACCACTGCTACCCCACTGTGATGATCCATATCCGTAGGGCCTTACAAAGTCCATGCCACGGTAGTAGGCGTGGTACTGCCAGCCTTTCGGCTGCACGTACGGGTGAGGTTGGGGGCGGGGCACACCATAGAGGGGGGGCTGGTGAAACTTGCTGGGATGGGGATAGGTACGGGACCTTTGATTGGAGCCGCTGGGTCTGGAGTTATGTACGGGAATGGGACATGAGTTAGATGCGTGGGGAATTGAATCACTGCACCATTTGTCAGAGGAGTGATCCTGACTTCCTGGATGCATCTCGGAATTTGTAAATTCAGTCTTTGGGTGAAGTTCAGCCTGTTCAAATTTGAATACATTAAAGGATGATGGAGACGTAATGTCTGATTCCCGGGTCCGCTTGGAGGCAAGCTCGATGCTCGTATGAGTCAGCTCCATGTGTTCTGTGCTCAGTCGCCTCTTGGCTGGGTTATTGCCACTCATTATGGAATAGGGCACAGTGGTATGGAGTATCAGAGTATCAGGAATGGGAGAATAGAATGCTGAAGTCACCCGAAGTCTTAAAAGTCTGCTAAAGATGAATAGCATTAGGAGGAGTGATAATTTTTCTTGTAGATTGTTGGGTGATATCTGTAATAAAAGAAGAGTTGGTTAGTATGTCATGTACACAGATCTTCCCATACTACCCTCGTCCCCAGGCCATACCCCCCCCCCCCCACGGTGGGGGTGTGTGGCCTGGGGACGAGGCTACTCCCATACATTAATCAAACAACGTGTATACTATGGCTATAGCTAGTTCTTTCTGCTCTCCAGCAACTGTATTAGTCTTGTCAGTTACGAAAACACTTGAGAATGACAGGTATGGCTCATAAATGCTAAAGATTACATCTACAGCAGACATTGGGGTACTACCGTACTCCATGATAATATCATGCATGATTGAGTGTGCAGGGCATAATCGAGTGGGTGTAGTGCACAAAGACCTAGCGTTGGTCTCAATGTGCATGCGTGCTACCAATGTCTGCACACATTCTGTTGCACCATATCCCTAGTCTGGTTTTCGGTGGTACTGCAGGTATATATGCAAACACACCATCTTCTAGCAAATCACTGTGACTGCTCTCGTGGGGTTGGCATGCATGAGTGGCCTAGGCCTGATGTCAGTGACGGAGTGACCTGGTGGTAGATTTCTTGCTATAATTATATTCACGAAAGTAGCTTCACCAAGTCACAAATGACATGGTACCATGCCTACTCAATCGTGCACAAGTTGATTATGCCCCATCCACTCAATCATGCATAATATTTATCTTTCTATTTAATAATTACTAAATTTAACGGGCTCGGTTGAGGCTGTTGCCTAGTCTCGTTCCCAGCCGACTTTTCGCCCTCCATCGGGAAAAGTACGTCTGGTAACCGATCTATTCCGTTTTGGTCCACAGTATTTCAATCATTGCTTGCGTCACGTTGTACACTGCACGTTGACAACAATGCAATCTTACATGTCGTCACACATTAAATAAAAATAATACAATACGCCAACATTCGGACATGAACTGAAATGGAAGAGGGGGGTTACCAAAAGCACTTTTCCCAACAGAGGACAAAAAATTGGCTGGAAATGAGACTAGCTGTCGCCTAGGTGGAGTAGTCAAAGACTGCCCCCACCCACCCCACATGACATACTTAGCCAAACCCACATATTTTAAAAACTGAGTACCAGCAGCCCTAGCCTCGAGCTCGTTCCCAGCCTGGATTTCCAAAGTGCAAAACACGCTGGGCAGTGGAGCCTGGGAACGAGGCTAAGCAGCCCCCCAAAGTTTGTCACCTACAGTACAAAATTCATGCAGGGGAGCTGGGAACGAGGCTAGAAGTCTTCCCTCTCTGTGCAACGTACGTAGCCTGGGCTCACGAGTCTACTCAATAGAATACTCTTACCGTACTTTTATCTTTACAGTTTACTTCAGTGGTATTGAGCCCGTGATTCTCAAAGGGGTTAGGGGCCGGGGCATAGTCACATCTACGACCGCCGGTCAAGATCTTGACCGGCAGTTTGCGCAAAAATACGCTCAGTATACGGACTATCCTGGGCGTGCCTCCACGTAATAATTAAATATTTTATCAAGGAGTACATGTAAGTGTCCCAGGGAGTCGAGCTGTTTTACAGACCGAGAAGGTTTATTGACTGAATCATCGATCCTCGGGTAGAAGATTGTTGCTGTATAAAATGTGAGTGTGTATACTAAAGCTTAAGGTATTATTTTTTAAATGAATGGGCCCGCCTCGTCTCTAGTCCCGGAACGTAACGGGACTGCGGTACCTAAGTCCTTGTCTGCAGATCCTCCCTTTAATGTCGGGAATTTTCACCATAGCGTGTTACGTACGTCCAATTGTTGTATATAATTAGTCGGTTTCCAACTTGGCATGCACTTCATAAGAGTCACCCTCGTATAATACCTTATCCGGCTAGATTTAAACATAGATAACAGAGGGTACCATTCAGATATAGTATAGGTGGTGTAAGTCATGACACGGTACTAAGCTTAATAGGGCCACACTATACTGATCAGTAAGAGTAACAGACCACAGTACAGAATCACACTACACAGGCGTGAGTTGCAGGTGAGAGGCATGCCCCCTGGTTGGCTAAAAGAGCCTTGCATAGTACAGGCTAAAGTATAAAGGAGAAGATCGTGGTGAGCTGTTGCGCTTTTGGCTTCAGAAATCGACATGGGGAGTCGGAAGGGCTTGGATTCTATCGGTTTCATAGGGGATTCATGCAAGTGGGTTCTGGCCACAAGGAGAAAGAACTGAAGCCGTCCAAACACTTGAGAATTTGTGGCAACCACTTCAGCAGGCCGGTAAAGAGTCTGAGAAATGAGTCGAAAAGAGTGACTAAAGATGTGTTCAAGCTTTTCGAAGAGTGGAATGATCGTTTTGAAAAGCCAGCAGGTGAGTAGCTATACAGCGATAGCTATATAGCTTTCATTGGTTAGCTTAGCTGCTTCATGATCATTTGAAAATAGTTATAGGAGTGCTTCAGAAACTATACAGTTTGTGACTTCATTTCCTGTGACTGGCTTCCTAACTGAAACTACATGGCTACTGGCTAGCATTCTGTCTGGGCTGGTCAAATTATCTGAAAGGAAGTATTCTCATCATTGGGGTGTACGCTTATAATCTGGAATAGACCGTTACAGCAACCATATCACTCTACCATGGTACCGTTGAGCTCTGAAAGCACTGCAGTTGTGAAGAACTACTACCAGGCTGCGTTTAGTCGTTTCACCTAGCCTGTAGGTAGCGGATTCGCGGCGGTATATGCATGCTTCTTGACAGCTAATAAATATTCATAAACCCGTACCCGTAACCTTAAACCACCGCTCAAATACCTATACATAATTTGCTGAGATTTACCAGTTTTCAGGGTAAGTGGAAAACACTGAAAACTAAAAAACTGAAAACTGAAAAACTGAAATGCTGAAAACCCAAAACTGAAAGTGTACACTTATAGTTCAGCAAATATACTAGCAAAAGCAGCCTTGTGGCAGTAGTCACTGGTCGGTTGGTCCAGTTCTTGGACCACTTTCCGGGGAACCAGAAATTTGTCAAGCACTATGCACGTTCATACGTGAGGCACGTATTGCGGAGCCACATCTGACTGTAGCTACATATATAATCCATGGTCAGAGTGTACTTCAACTTAACATCACAATAATGTTATTTGGACCATGGATAATAGTTTGGAGACACCCCCTAAAGTGGTTGGAGTGTCATACGTACATGTACGACTATATAATAAGTTGCTGCATGCGCTGTGGCAACAAGGTGATTCAACCCTCTGGCTATGCCTGGAGTTGGATGACTTGCTGCAAAACCAAGCCATAGCTCTTGCTAGTTATAGCCTCACGCTCAGCGCTTGTAGAACTTGAGAGGGTGTGGCTCTACAATACATGCCTCATGTAAGAAGTGCATAGTGGTCAAAAAAAAATTTGGTGCTCTGGAAAGTGGTCTGGTTGAAACAGGACAGGTGGCTACGACCCTGATTGGCTAGCTAGTTTAGTTATTTGTCTGCTTATTTTTCCACACTTATGGAGTGCACGATTGTGGTACTCTGCCACTAAAGCCACAGGCACCGTGGAAGGTACTGGGTGTTTGTAGTCTCAATAGGCTAAGGCATGTCAAGCTAGCTTTGGTATTGTGTTGCCTACTTATAATCAGAAGTGCACTTCAAAATTTGCTGAGTCACCTTGAAACTGTGCTATCATCAGATTCCAGGTCACATCACTTATGTCTCTCCACCTTGTGTACAGCATGTGTGCAAACTTCAAACACACAATTCCCCAGGAGTCATTATATTCACAATCAGACTCAATGGTCCATGGATGATAACATCTCATTGATATGCATAAGCTAAGGGATGCCCCCACAAGGCCCACTGCTCATTTATTACATTTGTAACAGCCTATAATTGCTCCAACAATCCCCTCTATTGTGTTACTGGAACTTATTGTTCTACCTGAACTTTAAACTTGTTTAGGCCCATGCTTACTGGTTTGCCCTGTCTTTATTTGTTTGCCAAGCTGCCTGCAGCTAAATGTCCATTGTCTGATTCATGTCCTTTGCCTGCATATTTGTTTGTCTTTTTGTTTGCTGTAAGCTGCCTGCAGCTAAGCTGTCCGATTCATGCTAAGTCTGTGCATGTATGCACTGTTAAGAGAAGTTCTCGCATGGTTGCTGCCCGAAGTTCTGCCGGCTCGCGCGCCGTTTTCTACACATTCATAGCCATACATGAGCATCACCACTCAAAACATTGTCCTCTTGTCAGAACATAGTTACAATATGGGTTATCATCAAGAGGGGTGGAACAAGGTTTTCTACTCACAATTTCGCTGATATGTGAATGATGAATCTTATGTTCCCTCTCTGGATTGTTATTAGACCAGTTTTGCAATTCAGACAACCAAACCGTATTGAAGTGAAATTAGTCAGACTGGGATAAGTGTATTAGTAAAGATTTCACTGAAAAAAGTGATGGTTTGTTTTCAATCTTCTCATAACATTTGCATTTTGTACATATCTTACTCATATTGGACCCATATTCCAGTAGGCAGCTACAGGAGTTCACTGCATGTATGAAGTGCAGCTCCTTGGGATTCTTGCAGCGTGTACGAGGATAATTTAATTCTCTTTCTACTTGTAGTGGACTATTGAGGATGTCTGCTACACCTACAGAGAAACCGCGCAAGGACTTATGGAGGTCTGCTGAACCCATACAAGAAGAGCACAAGGATTCAAATGATATAGTTCGTTCTACACCTGCTATGCTGTTGCCAGCAGCAGATGTACATGACAGAAGCAGGCAGTCACCACCATTAACCGAACCAGCAGCTAACCAGCCTATGACAGTCAATAAAAATCCAAAGGCCATCGAACCTTTTCGTACTCGGTTTCATGATGAATCTGTCAAAGTTGAGAGTTCTGAGGAAGAAGAGCAGCCTAGCTCACTTGACCTGTGTGAAGCTAAGGCAAAAATCTCGATGTTTAAAGAAAAAGTCGGAAAACTTGAAGAAGACTCAGCTAAAAAAACGATTATCATAGAACAACTTCAAGCAGATAAAGAACAGTTGACAAAGGACCTGGAAAAGACAAAACAACAACTGAGACAAGAAGAACAACATCGAGAGAATCTGGTGGAACAAAAGGCAAAAGAGATCTCTGACGATAGAGAAAAACTTAAACAGGAAATAGCCGACCTTCAGCAGCGTGTCTATAATCTCAATATCAGGAAATCACCATCCTGCGCTCAGGAACCTGACAGAAGTAAGTTAAATGCACTGGTGTGTACTCCTCCCACCACATTAATAACTGTTCATTTATTCTATTTTGTGACACCATGGGATGTACTGGTATGTATCTGCATATGTTTACACACTGTACCTCTATTCTTCTTGGAGGTATCATACTGTCAAATAGTGCTCCAATGGTTTGGCGTATTCATTAATTGGGTTAGCATGAACGAGCCCCTTTAGTGTAGTCAATTGGGAATTTTGTAGCGGACAGACGGACCCATGATTCTTTTAACCCCCTGTGGTAAAATGGTAACCTGGTGGTTATGGCCTTCAGAAAAAATATGTTTCTGTCTGTGACACATGTTCAAGAGTGAGTCATGGCAGCTACAGTACATAGAGTAAAAAGACGGGCCGTGCTGCTTGAGATTCACGTACACATTGCTTGATTGTACCGTCTGTCTCCAGCACTCATATCTCTAAGGCTACAAAAACTCTACCAACCTTGGAACAGTAGTAAGCTTCCCTTGGTAAAACTGTGCCATTGAACTTGTCCAGACCTTTGACTGTTTGTGTACCACAGGTTCAAAAACGGCATTTCCTTTAATAGCTACTCCAGATCACAGAGACATGGCTTGGCACACTAGTTTAGTTTTTATTCTCATGACTGGCTGGCTTGTGATAATATTTAAATTTCTGTGCATGTGCCCCCACACTCAATACCCTTAATGCACTAATATTGACAACAGTTTCACACATTTAGCCTATAGAAGGTAAGCACTCTTGATCGATAGGTGAAACTTCAGATAGATTGCTAATATATAGTCTGTAGGGTTCTCCTCCTTATTATAAGCATCTCTCCCACTTCAGTTTGTGCAACAAATAACAGTAGGCGTATATCATGCATAGAGTATGGTAGTATTCCCATAGATAATAGAGCGTACGTATGCTCTATTATCTATGGTATTCCATACATAGTGTAACTGATTACTTGTTGTGCATATCGTGCAGTAATAATTATTGTATGTACTTAAGGTAGCAAGGGAAATTGAAAAAATCCCCGTAAAACTGCTCATGAATAATTAATGAGCAATCAGCTAGGTCACGTGAGCTACATAAAGTTAATGAGATTCATTGCACTATTAACATTTGCCCATGGCGGCAACCGGAATCAACAGCGGGGGTGTGTCACTTTGATGTGGAAAGAGGCATTTGGTGTGGCCGAGCGGTACTTTGATGTTCACTTTCAACACTCTTTTTTTTTTTTAATAAGATGCCGTTTAGGCCGTCTGTAGCGCTGAGTAGGCTGTTTGTGTGTAAAATCCAGCCTGAAGTCTGTGGTAGTGTTTGTGAGTGTAGCTGAAAGGCCGGCAGGCAGCTTGCCAGACAGATGGTCATCCAGTCTTCTCTAGTCAGTTGTCTTTAGGAAAGTGACCTTTCTATCTCGTAGACTCCGCCCATTTTCGCGGATAGCTGCCGTTTGTGGGGTCCTAGCAAAAACAGTAGTGAGTTGTAGCTAGGCTGTGTGCGTGTGTAACGTAGCAAGGGAGGGGTTAGGGGAGAAAAGCATGCGTAGTTTTCTTGTGAGTAGGCTGACTGTCATAACCCTGGGGTGAATCTAGGCATGGATTGTGGCAACATTTGATTGGCAAGTCCGGATTGCGAAATGAGTGTATTTGTGAATAGCAAGGCAGATTTAGCTGTAAAACCGGATCTGAAGTGTTTCTGTGAAAAAGCATACGTAGGATTTTGGCCTGTCCTGTGTAGGTTGTGTGTAGGTGACGATGAGGGGTGAAACTGTTCGGGGAGTGCAATATTTGGAATTTTAGCAAAAGAGGGTTTTTTTGTGAATATTAAGCAGAGGGGGTAATTAGGTGCTGACCTATTGTCATGTGGGTGTAGGCTAGGATGTTGCCAACATAGCTATCAACTTGATTCGGAGATTCGGCTTCAACCCTACTCAGCTTCCCTTCCTACCTTAAGCCAAAACATTTTTTTGCCGTGCTACATTCATAGTATAAGGTTTTTTTAATACAAGAGAACATGAGACAAAGCAAGAATCAATTTGTAGCGACTAGTACACTTACTTTTGTAACAACTGTGCGATAACTGATATAGCTGTAAGTATTGATACCACGCATGGTGCACGATAATACGTATGCATGTGATAATAAACAGGTTCACCTTTATCATTAATTTTGTACAAAAAACTATTTCTGCCTACCTTCGTTTATAAGGAGAGTAAGATTGCAGAAGTGATGACGATTCTCTTGATAAGGATCTGAAGTTTAGCTACTCACCATGATTCTGTTCTGAAGTTATGGATCCAGGCACAAAGTGTGCACGATACTGTAACACTGAAAAAAGTGAGGGTTTGTTTTAATCGCGGTTTGGTTGTCTGAATTGCAAAACTGGCTTAATAACAACCCAGAGAGGTAAAATAAGATTCATCATTCACATTTCAGCAAAATTGTGAGTAGAAAACCTTGTTCCACCCCTCTTGATGTGTATGGTGATAACCCATATTGTAACTATGTTCTGATAAGAGGACAATGAATGTCAATGACATGTTGTCATCCGTGCATCCCAAAGTTTATTTAAGTAACAAAAAAACCTGAAAGAACGAATGGAATCCCCAAAAGCAACCAACCAAGGTAGGAACGATACCACAATACCCTTACGGATTGTCATCCCTATATCTTTTGCCATTTTTGCAACTAGGTCTCATTATACGTAAGTGCTAGTTACATGGGACGACAGGATGTTCAGGGTTCTCCCCAGAAAAAAAGTAGAGTGGTATGGGCGTATATCCTGGACCAGTGTACACAGCGTGGACAGTTTAAAGGCTTATCGTCGTACACTGTATTTGTTTGTTGCACTTGAAACCAAACTTACATTGTGCTTTTCCCTGCTTGTTTTGTTATAGTCCATACTATAAGCATATTCATAAGAAGCCATGCAACACCTACTGAAGACTACCTTAAGCAGGCATGTAAGTGACTATACATGCATGTAGCTTGTACTACATAGAACACTACCAAAGTTTTGACAGACAAGATGTAGCGTGGCGCAACCCCACGCTAAACAGGCCTAGGGAGAACCCTGATGTTAGATTGTGGTGTAGATGATTAGGTTTTTAAACGTACTTTGGTATAATAGAGTAATGTTTTTGGAAATGTGTTTCGTAGCTACTAGCGTAAATCGCCGATTCTCGACAGGCACGTATTGTCGCCCACGTACATCATCATTTGTCGACCAATGATTTACGGTGAGTTTACGTTCAATTACAAGCGTTTGTACGATGCCCGAGTTAGCTGTGCACCTTCCTGCTTCGAATTGTGCTATTTCCACGGTCAGCTGGCTCACTGTTGTGGCTGAGATCGTCACTAGCAGGGTAAGTGAAGCATATTTTAAGCCCTACGTGCACTGGTCACTATATATTGCTCCATTAACAGTCGCGTGACTGTTACATGATATTCGTACTCGACTGTTACATGATATTCGTACTCGCAGGGAAGGTAGGTAATGAGGAGTCTTACTTGCTAAGTTTAGCAGCGAAACTGTCTCAAGCTGTTTATGGAGTTACTAGAGGCATCTCGTCGGATGGTCGACATTTGATACTGGGAAATGTACGTGTGGTCGACAATACCAATACGCGACCGAAATTGTTCAATGAATTTCGTGCGAACGCATGCGTGTTGCGTGCAAACCCGCGAAATAACATCTAGATTTTTGCGTGCGAAATCGCGCAAAACTGCGTCAATTTGCGCGCGAAAAACGGCGAGAACTGCAGTCTCACTTCCAGCGCTGGCATGGCAAAATCTATTTGCACCTTCGGGAAGAAAGGCAGCCGGTGCTAGCAAAGCCTTACCGCGTAGAACCTCGCGAGTTTTCAAGTATTTCTCGCCAAACCGCATGTACGCAAACAGTCGGAATTCCACGCGAAATCGTGCGATTAGCCGCGTTCCTGCGCGAAGATACGCGATCTCGTGGGTTCACGCGAGATTCGCGTTCTCGCATACTATCTCGCGCAAATGCAATCAACAATTTCGGTCGGGCTTGCATATTGTACGTCATCCTCTGTCACACGAATATCACACGACCCTCAAACTTGAAAGCAGGAAAAGCAAGGAACGGCTCTTCATTCTGCGCAAGTTGACATGTGCGAGTATACTATGCGCATAGGCGAACATACATGTATGGCGCGAAGTTCAAAACTTGGTCGAGAATTGATGGTTTAGTACGCTAACTGTTGGTGAAGTGAAAGGGTGCATGTTGTGGAAGAGTGTAGGCATTATTGTAGGTGTGGATTGTGGTGTAGAATGTGGGGTAAGTGGTACATGTATGTAGTCTGGTCTAAGAGTGTGTATTGCTACATGTGGAGGATAAGTTGTAGTGTGAGGGGTGATGTGTGTTGCATTGTGAAGTGCTGCAATTGCCACATTCTATTGGCTGTGGATATGGCTGGTGTGGCATGCCAGGGATTGGTATGTGTGTGTGTGTGTGTGTGAGGTTGGAAAAATGGCAAAAGATATAGGGATGACCATCCGTAAGGGTATTGTGGTATCGTTCCTACCTTGTTTGGTTGCTTTTTAGGGATTCCATCCCTTAAATGTTTTTTGTTACAGTGGAACCCCTCTAATCAGGACCCCTGTAATAAGGACACCTCACTAATAAGGACATCACTTTTTGGTCCCAACTCATATGAATGTGTACTATTTGACCCCTGAAATGAGGACACCCCCAGTAATCAGGACACTGGAGCTGGTCCCAGGGGTGTCTGTAATAGAGGGGTTCCACTGTACTTGTTTCTGTTGTTTTTTGGGGGGAGGAGAAAGGTATGAATGGTGTTTGGATGGTGTGGTTGTGTGGGATAGATGAGCGGTATTAGCTGTATCCACATATGCTCCCATTCATGATAAACTAACAGCACCTATAATATAACAGACACAGAATGCACTTTGCACTGCAAAGCTAAAGATACAGCAGAGTAGCAAAATACATGCTAATGTGAATTGTAGCTAAGTGCCTACCGACTTGAGAATGCCACTGTACACCCACTCATTCTTGTATGCAACATTGTAATGGCAGACAGCTGCCTACAGCAGTTTGCCGACTCCATTTAATGCACATCATGGAGGTTAGTATGGTCTGTAATGGTTTAGCAGTTGTATCAGTGTTATTATTATAACGCAACTACAGCAACTCACTTTGGGTCCGTCATAAAGCGTACTCCAAGTATTATAAACGTCTATTAAAGCAGAACAGCTCGTGGTCGAGGCTGCGTTTCCGGTGTAGGCGTAACCATCGTTTAATACGCAGAACAGCACGGAACAGAACAGCGTATAGCGGCAAGTACTTGCCTCGAGCGCTTGAGAAACTCTACTAAACGGTTTGATTTGTTTGAGAACGCTATGGTGCAGGTGCAATAGCCCGGATCCAGTAGCGCTTCTTCCTGTTGGAATCATTGTAATCGCTTCAGTCATTGTTGTGCTATGACCTCGGAAGAAAGCAAGAAGAAAACTGAAGCCGATTTGCTGATTTAGTGACTCGCCGATTTGGCACTTAAGCAATGCTCTCTGTCAGCGTTAACAGTCTTGTTAGCTACTGTTGAAAACACTCGAGAATGACAGGTATGGTCCACGAAAGCTTATGACTAATTTAAGTACATATCACTTTGTACACGTACATTGGGGCAGCCTTTTTTTTTGGAGCCATCCCTATATATGGAGTACTACCGTACTCCATAATGGTGAGTGATGACCCTGGGTTCACTCCTATGGGTCTATTCAAGCCAGTTTGCAACTGCAATTCAGACAACCAAATTGTGGTTAAAATAATCCCTCAATTGTTTCAGTGTACATGTAATTGGTTACTTATATTACACTAGGGATGGCCCAAAAAAATAGATGCTGCATTCAGTGTGTACAAAATGATATGATCAAAACTCTGCTCTAGATATTCTTTATGTGCCTCTCTTCATCAGTAACACGCTTAAGTCTGTTACTAGGAATACGCAAGCGTAATATGCCTCGCGTGGCTACCAGAAACATGCATAAACAGGTAGTTGCTATGTGTTAAGGCTACACTACTTAAAAAGGACTGTAGAGAAAAAAAACTGGCCCTCAAAAGTACATGTAGATCTGTAAGCTGTACCATGCGTATTAACATCCTGGGAGGCATGCCTGCAGAACTTTTCCTGACATCATCACATCCTGGGTTGCACACAGGATGCGGACTGGGGCTGGGGTAGCCCCCGATGCACCCGAGGTAGCACGCAGGATGCGGACTGGGGCTGGGGTAGCCCCTGATGCACCCAGGGTAGCACGCGGGATGCGGACTGGGGCTGGGGGAGCCTGGGGCTGGGGCTGGGGTTTTGCACGCGGGATGCACACGGGGCCGACTATTTTCGCGAGTCAGTGAATAGCTGAACAGTAATTCTGGAGCAGATACAAAAAACGACTGACATCCAGGTGAATTGTCTCTATCTACAAGATTTTCTGGGAATCAACCTCGGATGCCACGACAGAGGGGCTGTAGTGCTTGAAACCCACGTTCGCATCGCTCGATCGTGCCGTCCGTGTCCAGCACTCATATTTCTGCTTATACAACAGTTACACAAACCCTACTAACCTGGGAGCTGTAGTAGGCCTTCCTTGATAAAACTACATGTATGTGGTAGGCTTGTCCAACTCTCTGACTCTTTGTGCTCTACGAGTTCGAAGACGGCGTCCACGTAACTGCCAGAGACGCCATTTGGAATACGTGCTGTGGCCCCCCGGGACAAAATGTGTGTTACATCGCGGTATATATATATAAATATATTGAGAGTAATTGCTCTGTCAAGTGGCGGTCGAGTAGAAACGGATGTATTTTAAATCACGCGACTTGGGCGGGGCGAGACGGGTCGCGATTCTGCCTATCACGAATATAGCAATTGGCCCGGAACCATGCTGCTGGAGAAGCTACAAAAAGCGACCGGTCTTTGGGAGATTGCTGTCTCTGTCTGCAACATATGTGTTCAAGGATCAGCCATGGCTGCTGTGGGTAAGTGGAGAGACGAGGTCGACTGCTCGAAACTCACCAGCGTATCGCTCGAACGTGCCGTCCGTTAATAGCGCTCATATCTCTACTCATACAGAGGCTACTCAAACTCTACTAATCTGGGAGCTGTAGTAAGCCTAAAAGTATGTGGTAAACCTGCCTAGATATCTGGCACTTCGTGCGCTCTCAGTTCGAAGACGGCATCCATGTAACTACCAGAGACGCCATTTTGACCACGTGCTTTGTAGGAGACATATAAAATGTATATAGTTTTGTTTTGGCCATAACTCCTCATAGAAACTGAAGGTAGAGGAACTTCACATACGTTTTCTTAATTGTTCCCCAAGGATCACAATGGTATAAGTTTCACACCTCTGTGACCCCTACTTTTTGCAAAACATTATATCGACGGATGTTTTTGAAACGCAACTTGGGCGGGGCCCGGGACAAGACGGTTCGCGAGCCAGCCTGTCGCGAAAATAACAATTGACCCGGAACCAATGGGAGAAGCTACGAAAAAGTGACCAGTCTCTGGGAGATTGCTGTCTCTGTCTGCAACATATGTTCAAGGATCAGCCATGGCTGCTGCGGGTGAGTGGAGAGATGAGGTCGGCTGCTCGAAACTCAGAAGCGTATCGCTCGAACGTGCCGTCCGTTAATAGCGCTCATATCTCTACTCACAACAGAGGCTACACAAACTGTACTAACTTGGGAGCTGTAGTACATGTAAGCCTTCCTTAGTAAAAATATGTGGTAAACTTGTCCAGATCTCTGACGCTTCGTGCGCTTAAGTTCAAAGACGGCATGCATGTAACTGGCAGAGACGCCATTTTGACCACGTGTTTTGTAGGGGCCCCATAAGGAGACATATAAAATGTATATAGTTTTGTCTTGGCCATAACTCCTCACAGAAACTGAAAGTAAAGGAACTTCACATGTATCTTCTTATTTTTTCCCCAAGGATCACAATGGTATACGTTTCACACCTCTGTGATTCCTAAAATATTGTAAAATAAATTTTAAAAAAGGAAATGCTCCTGCCAGGATTCGAACCCTGGTCTGCAGGGCCAGGCAGCCAAGGATGTTACCTACACCACCAGAATCTCATCTATAGGGCAGCTTAAAAACAGTTTTTAATACTACTTGAAAACTGCACACCACTATAAAAAATATGCAATTTTGTTTTGGCCATAGCTCCTCACAGAAACTGAAAGTACAGGAGCTTCACATAGGTTTTCTTATTTGTTCCCCAAGGATCACAATGATATAAGTTTCACACCTCTGTGACCGCTACTTCCTCCAAAACATTATATTACATTATATTATTTATTTAATTACATCCCCTTATCTTTACACTTGGCAGATTATTATTTACACCCCCTTCTTATCTTTATACTTGGCAGAGTATATATTATATATATATTCCCCACTTCACCCTTGTTTCTCTAGCAACAGGTGGGTTATAAATTCCATATACTGACAGGAAGTTGTTCATATACTCCAGCCCTGAGGGCAGTTCAATAATATACAGCTTGTGCATGCATGTACAGCCCGTATGACATAGTAAACAAGTTTTCACCGCGAGTTTCTACGGCATAGCGAGAGAGCCACTTGTTTAGGAAGTGGGCGTCTCCCGATAAGAGTAGCGCTGTACTTGAAGGAGCTGGGTCTTGGAGGCGGTGCTCATTACGCCACTTCCGCCACTCCTCGAAGTTCTCGATAGCCCATTTATTTACTTTTTCGGTGTTCTTCGGCGTGTAGCCAGCGGACAGTTTCTCAGCTTCTTCATCTGTTAAAATGGACGCGAAGCGACTATTTTGTCCGCAGCATTCTGTCCACTCAGGCAAACCAAGACAAGTGGCTGAACACAGAGCCATTATTTGGTTAGCTACCGCTGTACGGCTACTAGCTAGCGGTTGCCATGTTGCATGTTGCTATGGACCCAAGAACCAATCAGATACAGAATATAATAGATAATATAATAGATAAACCGCGGTAGCCAGGGATTTATGGCCATAAACAACCCTCGCCCTCGGGCTTCGCCCTCGGGCTCGGGCGGTTTATGGACCATAAATCCCTGGCTACCGCGGTTTATCTATTACATACACACATATATATAAACACTAGCTGAGATTCTGAGCCCATAGGTTGCGATTATTGGCCTCGCTGCGCTCGGCAATCATTGCTGGAGAGCATCACTGAAATATTACATCGGCAAGTTTCTAAATGGGCAAATTGTCCATCTTGCTTCTTCTTTCAGCAAGGGTATAGAGCAATAATCGTTGAAAAAATTACAATGATTGAAACGTAAAGAAGCGATAGTTTCTACGGGATATTACGCTCACACCGTAGTACTCTCGAAGAAAATTGAAATGTTCAGCAGTGATTCTCATGTGCACTCTGGTGAGTAGCTACGCACCACTACATGCCTTTTTCGTTAAAATTGGGATAGTATGACAATATAACAGAGGTTGCTCAACTCAACCTTGAGCACCAGAAATTGCAAGTTCACACAGAGCTGTTGTCTTGCTGAAGCAACTGCGTGAGTTCCAGTAGCTGTTGAATCCTGTTTCATGGAGCTGTTGTCTCACTGAATCTTGCTGAATCACAAGCAAGCAAGTTAACTGTAGGTATTTGTTATTGATAGCTAATTGCTGTTCTGGTACTGATGCAGCATGCCTTCTGCCAGGAAATTGTAGTAGCTACTTGAAGTGTGCTTTATCATAAAAGTGAGTTATACATGAGCGATATACATGCGCAGATGAGGCCTTGTGCAGAGGAATGATGTAATAGTTACCACACCCACAAGAATGCTTGGGAGCCGCATCGCCGGATGCAATTGCTGAAAAAGCTATTAGAACACAACTGGACCTTCAGGAGATGGATTTCTGTGTTTACAACACAATTCCAAGGACCAGCTATGACTGCTACAGGAGAGCACAGAGACCGGGCTTTGCTGCATCCCTCGATCCGCATACCGTCTGTCTACATACGCTATGCAAATTGTTAAGTTAGCAGATGTTACGTACCAAACAACACACCCGGGGTATATACAAATCAAGCGTGATCACTTTGCCAAGTGACGGTAGACAGAAACACTTTTTTTTCGGCGAGCAATGAAGGTGGAGCCTGTTTATTGCCAATTATTGCACACATATACGTATTATCGTGCACCATGCACGGTACTAATACTTATAGCTATATCAGTAATCATGCAGTTGTTACAAAAGTCATGCAGTGTACTAGTCGCTAAAAATTGATTCTTCCTTTGTCTCCTGTTCTCTAAACCTTGTACAAACATAGCAAACAAAAAACATTTTTAGTTTAAGTACTGTAATATTTACCGCGCAATAATTGATACTGTACGATTAATGATCAGTTACTCTTGGTGAAACTGTGTGGTAGACTTGTTGAAATCTCTGACTCTTCATGCGCCACAAGTTAGAAGACGGCATCCAGAAATGCCATTTTGAATACGTGCCTTGTAGAAGCCCCATAAACACCCACATTAACTGTGTATAATTTTTTTGGCCATAACCCCTCGCAGAAACTGAAAGTAGAAAAGCGTCATGTATGTTTTCACCCAATGATCCTTTCTGAACCTTCCTTCATATCAGATTTATTATTTTATATATGCCCCCCTTTTCAGACTTGTCTTTACGCTTGGCAGAGTATATACAGACAGGGGGCTGACTCACTAATATGAGGCTTGCTCAAACTGGGAATTAAACACTGCTCATTTGCTGATAAATTCTAAATTTATGTAATCTATGGAGCTGTTTAATAATTATGCTTTATATGAGTGAACTTATAGACATAAACCCTACAAATGAGGCATATCATAAATAAATTAGCAGTACAAGTCTGTGTTATGTGTGGTAGCTAAACGTAATGTTGCTTTCCACAGATCCAGACAATGAATTTGATGGTCCCCTGACTCCTATGGGTGCAACAGTGGCTGTTATTCCAAACCATGTTGACAAGTCACAAACCCCAGGTAAGTACAGAATCCATACACATACTAAGATGCATGTAGGCCTCAGTGACCCAAATGTTTACTTTATTATAAAGTTCTAGACAGAAATGAGCAGTACAGGGTTTCTTTTAGAAAATATCACAAGGGGAGGCAAAACAGAACATAGAGACAATTTGGGGGGGCGACTGAATAGCGCGCGACAATGCGCCATTTAGGGGGGTCTGGGGGCATGCCCCCCTAGAAAATTTTGATTTGTAGGTCCTCTGAGATTGATTTTGACGCAATCTGGGCCAATCTGGGGGGTAAAATCGCAATCATATTTTCAACTCTTGTAAGTTGCAGGCTTGCTTGCTACCTACGTACCTTAGGTGTTAAATGTGATATCAGTCAGCACTGTGTTCATACTGGCATGACAGCCAGCTTCGATCGAAAGAAGTTTCTCCCAGATGAAGATGATCAAAACACAATTGAGAAATCGCATTGGAGAGAGTAGCCTTTCTTCCTTAATGAGGATCGCAATCGAGTCACCAGAAAAACTTTCTGATAACAATATTGTAGATATATGGAATAGAAAGCCTAGAAGAATTGCCATTTAGATGTGTGGACAGATGTTATTTGCATGTACTGTATGTCTCTATAATCTCTACTGTTTTAAAAACTGGGACTTTGAAAACTCCAAGGGGGGGGAAAAGTTTTCAAGGGGGGGCGAATGCCCCCGCCCCCCCCCCCCCCCTAAAAGAAACCCTGCAGTAGTTATATCCTGAGCAAGGAATGTATCTATGAAACCATGTCTGAGAGAATAAATCCCATACTACGAGGGATGCGTGTACAGTGCTCCAAAGCAAGAAAGCAAACATTTTCAATTAATGAAATTTGGAGTTTAAAGTGCTTTTGCTGACATTTCAACTGCTGGACTACAGTCTTAGGACCTGCATCAATAGAACAGTATAGGCAGAACAGAATTGACCAGCCTCGTTTTAGTGTCTAAATGCAAGCTAAACAATGTGCCGTGTCCAAATACCCTAGCCTATTATAAAAACAGTGAAGTAAACACTGAATACAATAACCTAGTTTCTTTTCATTGTATTTTGCAGTTGCCTTCGTTATTTTTGTGTTTTTGCTTAATTGGGGAGATACCGTATTTTGGTACACTGGTGAGCAATACAGTGAATTGGTGAATGATTAATGAGGTTGGTGAGCACTACAGTGAATCGATGTGTGATTCACACATATCATACAGTGAACCAGTAAGTGATTGAGGTGAATCAGTAAGAAATATAGCAGATTGGAAGCATTTGACGTGAATCAATACGATTCAGCCAAATCGGTAGTGATTCAGGTGAATAGGTGAGCGATACAGTGAATCGGTGAGCAATTCATATAATATTGGTAAGCGATTCAGTAAATCACTGAGCTATTCAGGCGAGGAATTGCCAAGCGGGAAACGAGGCAACTAATTATGTTGTATGGCCCCACATATGTATGTATATATGTAAGTAACGCTACAGGAATGCAATTATTCAAACATACTTCCTGTGGGCACAGCGTTGCTTCCATGCACGTGCAGTAGAGCCAAAGACCATGCACTACGTCGTATACATGATGGAGTCGCCTGCAGAGAGGCTAGGCAGCGGTGATTAGGGAGGCTACGTGTGCATTAACACAGACGTAGTGGTGGTGAGAAGAGGAAGGAACATCAGCATGAGGTTCGCTGACAGTGGGTAACGATGATTTGGCATCAGGAAAGTGATGACGGCCATTTGCAAAGCCTCGGACAGGCTGAATGATCAGCTGAGCAGTGTAATGCAACTCGATTCCCTCGAGGCCCTCTGCATGGACTACCATGTATGCACTAGTACAGTGAACTGGTAAGTGATTCAGGCAAACTGGTGAGTGATACAGCAAATTGCTCTCTAATTTGCTGTATTGCTCACTGATACATGTAAATCCCTCACTGATTTGCTCTATTTCTCACCAATATGAATGACTCCCTCATCAATTCACTATATCACTCACCAATTCAACCACAGTATTCACCAATATGCATGATTTGCAGACTTATTTGCTGTATATATCATTCACCAATTCTCCTACATCACTCACTGATTTGCTGTATCACTCATCTATATGCATGAATCGCTCGCTGATTTGTTGTATTACTCACTGCTTCACTGAATCGCTCACCAATACATGTAAGTGTGAATGTAGCCTCATTCCGAGGCCACGAGGTAAAATTCGAAAAGAGTGGCCTGGTATCCACTGTTTGTGGATGCATGGCTTCACGGTCTTTTCTGGGGAATTTGGAAACCACTTGCTATACATATAGGATAGATCACTGCGTAGCGGGGTGTATGTATAGGACAGATCATTGCGTAGCGGGGTGTGTGACCCGTTATCTACCGCAGGAAAAATTATCTCCGAAGCCAAGGAAGTACTGAGGGCATCGCCCTCGGTACTTCCTTGGCTTCCGCGGGAGATGATTTTTCCCAAGGTTGATAACGGGTCATACACCCCGCTACGCAGTGGTCTATCTATCTTGTACTATGCCTAAGTCATTCTGACAAGAGTTATCAAAGCATCAAGAACTGCAGGGCAAGCTACTGCTCGCCAGAAGGTTCGAAAGGTGCCGTTCAGCACGACACGATAAACTGGGTAGTTAGCAAGCTTTCACAACGCAAAATAGTAGCTACAAGTGGTGAAACACTCCCAGCAATTGTAACAAACATGCACAACAGTTAATAGCCATGGTAGCTACCCATCTAGCCCGACCCTAGTGCCATTTTGGCAAAAAACGGTAGGCTGGCAGCATGGCCACACGTACAAACACACAGAAACGCAACAAAACTAGCTACAGACGGTGAATATTAGCTTACCGTGCTATCCCACATCGATTTACGGGCAAAAAAACGCCATACGTCTTGCCTAGCCACCAGCCCTACCACAGCTTTACAGCTTTCTGAACATTTGGAACGGAATCGGGTACCCGCTTTACGTAAGCAATCAGGGTATATTTTTCGCGCAGTAGGTATGACCCGTTATGTAATGCTGAAATCTGATTGGTTAGAATGACTTAGGTATAGTATAATTGTACATATTGCATTACCAAATCACAGATTTATGCACAAGTTATTTTATGGTAGACAGCCAGCCTTTGTGCCTTGTGATAAAGGTTTGTTGCCTTATAGATGCCTCAAAAGTGATCCGTGGTTACGTTTTGTAGTCTATTTAGCCTTCACAAGGCTTTGAGGCTCTCCAGTGTGGGCAAATTGCTGTCCCAGGAAAGTCAAGAGGCACTTCTGTCTACGGTAAGATGGCTAGAGTTAAGTAGCATATACGATAATTGAGTATAGGAAAATGTACAGAGTGACGCTATTAGGAACTGAGTTACGATAATTGGTAAATTGGGGGGTATGGCTGCTGCACTGTCGCTTCGTGATGAAGAATAGTAACATCCTCTGAGGTGGGGCGTTATTTAGTAAACTAAATTACCTCATTTCCAGCGCAAGAGCGAGCTTTCTACGACTAACAATAGCGAGGTTAGCATGGTACACCATTTATGTGTCGATAATTGGCAACTCACGCTACCAATTCGCCTGAATCGCTCACCAATTCACGAATTCATTGTATCACTTACTGATTCACCAGAACTGCTCACCAATCCCTATCGCACCCATACTGCTCACATATTTGCTTCTAATTAAACGTATCTTTCCAATTAAGTGAAAATGCAAAGCAATGAAGGTGACTGCAAGGTACAAGGTGACGCAACTGGGCCGCCTTAACAGTAGACAAAGAGTGTCACAGTGTATAGTATAGGCATGCCCAGGTATGCTATAGGGGCAGTTTTGCACCTTAATAGCTATCACATAAGTTGCTAGGTACCCTTTGCATAGGAATTTGTCCTGGCACTCTGGATTGTGATTACACTTTCTGCAATACATACTTAAGGCTTGGTATCCATTCCTTGCTCCTGTTTTCTCCCCAAAATATTAATTCAGTATTTTCTTTTGGGACTTCATAATCTATTTGTTGTATATGTAGGTGTAACATTTGGGAGCGGGGAGGGAAGGAACAATGGGACATTCTACCCTAAAAACATATTTAATTGTTTCCCTGGATGCATCTTTCAGGATACTTTCTTGTTATTTTCCCATAGAACCCCTGAGGCCGCTAACCATACGTGTTGAACGGATACTAGACAGTCCACTAGGCAAGGGAGCCTTTGGCACTGTTATGGAAGTAGTTCTAGCCGATGGTAGACATTGTGCTGGGAAAATATTTAGGAAAGATGTTCCTGTCACTCCCAAGGATCAAAATGAAAAGTTTTTCACAGAATTCTACATCTTGGAAAAGCTTAATCACGATCACATTGTGCGATATTATGGAACCCATACATCGCCTGATTTATATGACTCCGACCTACCAATGCTGTTAATGGAGCAGCTTTCAACCAGTCTCCGTAGCTACTACTTTGATCACAAATACTCCAATCGGTGCACTGACTTGCGTACTCAGTTCACTATCCTTCTTGGAGTAGCTAAAGGCCTTGCTTACCTGCACTCAAAGAGGGTGATACATAGAGACCTACATGACAATAACATCTTGCTTCAATTGGATCGTTCAGTGGTCACCTTGGCAAAGATTACCGATTTTGGTAATTCTTGCATTACCGGAAAGGATATGTATTCTCAACTCGACAGTATGACAGATTTTCCATTGACCCTTAAATACATGCCTCCAGAGTCCGAAAGTGGAAAGTACACTGATAAACTCGACATATTCTCTTATGGACATTTAGCACTTCTAGTTATAACCAAGAATCCTCTCAAAAAGCTGCAGCCTGTCAAACTGAGCGATGTTGGTTCTGGGGGGCACTGCATGGCTCGCTTAGAAGTTGATCGAAGGCAAAGTTATATTGACAAAATGATTGTCTATCTGGGTGATAAAGATCACAGTCTTGTTGTGCTAGTTAAACAATGTCTTAGTGATAAACCTGATTTGCGTCCTTCTGCCGAGTCTGTGATTAGTTGTTTAAAGATGATACCAGAAAAACCGATTAATTCAGTGCGTAATTATGAACCCATCGCTTCTGAAGAAGTAGACGGTAGTGACAGTAACTCTCGTCCTGATATTAACTAGACTATAATAAAAACTGTTATACATGCATTATTAAGTGTGTATTACATTGTATACTGTTGAAGTTTGTATTCAGCTATAAGCTATAGGGAGCTATTTTCTACAATTTTTATAAGATCATTATTCGTACAAGCACTCTTGTATATAGTTAGTCTTGTACCCAGACATGCATGTTCCTCCCCCTAATGTTCATGAGAAAACACTGTACTGTATCATGCCTTAAGAATCGATCTATTGTTATACGTTCATTTACACGTCCACACTTGTCATGTGTGCTGAGACACATCATCACGTTTAACTTAAATATAGCCACAAGAAGCTACTGGAAATTTGTAGGTCCCAAAGGCATCTATGTATGTAGCAGTTGGCGACTTGAATCCCAGAAACCACGAATGATTTTGGAATTAGCCACGGAGATGAAACGACAACTGCTAGCATATTAAGTGGCCAATTCTCGTGCAGTTTTTGTACCTGGGTCCACTGCTTCAAAACGGAATGGCGTATGAGCTTTGAACTTTTGCTGCTATATTGAGTCTACACTTATACTATTCATATTAAGCAATCATGGACTGAAATGCATAATCTCCAAACTGACGCGGTCAAATACAAGGTGCCTCATATGTCAATTGTCGCGCACGAGTACCTAAAATTATGTCGCTTACCGTACTTTCTGCCAATACCAAATGTCGTGCAGTTCCAATTGTTGCTCAACGTGCAGATTTTGTTCCTGGTCCACAGCTTCAACAATGAAACCTATTATCGGCACTGTTTTGTCACGAATATATTACGGAAATATATGGGAAAACTACCATGTGTTTTACCCGCACTCTTCCCACAAGTGCTTTCTTATTGACTGCCCCAATTCTGGTAAGTTATGTTAAGTTGCTTATTTGAGTCGTATTTTTTGCTGTTTGTGTATCCGTGTCTATTTGCTGAAAGGAAACTGGTACCTGGGTGCCTCGCAGAAGGCTAAACAGATTGATCGAATTGAGCCTCCTACTGCTGTACGTTTAGAGTTGAAGAATAATCCAAGTAAGCAAAAGTAATGGGCCGAAAGAAACATAATGGAAGGAAACAGTCTGTAAGGGGTGGGCAGAAGGTAAAGTGGGCAGCAGAAATGCATCGTGCTTGAGCAAGCTACCCTCCAGATCCTAGACCATGTCAAGGGAAGACTAGTGCATGGAGTCAAGCTCAGGTACAGTTGCATGCTACACACTGTTTGCGCATAAGCAAACTTTCCCCCTGGTATGGATGCCATCTTAAGTTTGGGTATTTCAGTGTGACGTTATATCAGACTCTAATGTAGCTATTATGGCATCAAGGAAGAAATCTCGTACCTTCACCTATGTTATGTCCTAGCTGCAGCATTCAACTGGGACCTCCAGGAGGTATGCCCTCAACGTACTTTCCCCTCCCACCCCTCAGCGCACGCACACACAAACTCATGCAGCAATCACCGGACCTCATCGTCCTTTAGAAGCTACTTTCACATTCATATTTTCTACTCATCTGCTGGCAAGCAGGTATACTTGATTGTGTTCATGCAGACAAGTGTAATAAAATACCAAACATAATGCTCCGCTCCTTGATGCACTAGCAAGTAAAATACTGAGCTCATGCTTTGAGGAGATATTGTAAAGCATGAGAAAATTTTCACTTTATTTTAGCTAGAGGGACACAAAAAAATTCACACTACGCTTGCCCTCAGTACACCATACAAGATAATGTACACACTTACTCACTGCAGCACAAAGTTCAAGTCTTTTTGCTTACGACAATGGCATAATAAAAGGGGGTGAAGGGAGTTCATCACTGTATACAGGACACTTCTTGAAAGTGCACGGATCTGTACGCCAGCAGTAACGTATCATTGCCGGTTTATTTCCAGTAGAACAGTTATCCACTTCAATGATAACAGAGTTACCTACAACTTTCACAGCGGAGCCTTCGAGCCATTGAGTGATGCTGCCATCAGCAGATGCACAACCCAATTCAAATCCGTAGGGATATCGCAACTCCAGGTTTTTTGGAGAAATGTTATCGTAATTCACTTCCACGCGAGTAATGGACTCTACAGTAGTGGGGGTGAGCTTTGCTGATTTAGCCAGGGGGCCAGTGTAATAGACTCCAGTGTCCCCGTAAGCAACTGCCCTACCTGCTAGGGCAAGTCGTGCTCCAACGTCCTCCTTGTCACGAGGATGGATGCTACCGTATGGAGATGTGGGGTCTCCAAGGTCCATTGCGACTGCCATAAACACTTTCTCCATTCTTTTGTTGGGGACGTAGCCATAATCATCAGTCTGTGCCCAGCGTATGACTGGAAAACCACCAACAGTGACATTGCTATTTCCAGTAGCTGAGAGCTGCACATGTGAGAAGGAAAAAATTACAAGTTCAGAGAGTACAATGCAGGGTTCACACAGGATATTTAAAGGTGGTGGAGGAACTGTGAGGTATCAATTATTATAAATGCATACTTGGGAGCTTAGGAATATGCCCTTTCAAGAAAGTTTGAAATATGGGTACAAGTAGTACATAGTAACACTTTGTCCTTAAAAGGAATACAACCTGCCTATCTCATGGCGTATGCAATTATAAGCACACTTATTATTATAAAGTATGACAGCATTAGAAATAATTTCATGGTAGAATTAGAAAATCTATTGGGGGGGAGGTTTGGGGAGTTTAGTACACTTGATAATTTTAATAAGGCAAGTTTTATTTTAGGATTTGAGAATTGGAACAGGGATGATTTTAAAGCATTATTAAAGCTAGTTAAGAGCTTTGTATTATTGATATGGGAGACTAGGAAGAAGGAATTGTATGGTGATCAGGATTGTGTGGTCTCTGGTTGTTCTTGCTCTTGTCCTCTGACTGGAGGTCTTACAAGCTCCGCCTGCGTCTGTGGGTGCGTGGTCAATGGCGTAAGCGCTACGGCAGCAACATGAGTATATTATTATTATTATAAAGTTTGCTAATTTGCCGCATGCTTAAGTCAAAATGATGTTACCTGCACAAAACCAAATGGGAAGAGGGGATCTGTGAGTGATCCAGAGTGCTGGTACCATTTTGCCCTCCAGTCATCAATCATTGCAGGGAAGGTGCAGTTGTAAGTGTTAGGGGCACCTGCGCATGCAAAGAATGTGTATGTATGCATATTATATTCAACAGCCATGTATGCTAACACCCAGTATGGTTGGCTTTTCTACAATGACTCTCACAGGAAAAAAACAACAAAAAAACATTTGTGCTCACCTGCATTTGCCTCTCCTTGATACCAGATAGCTCCATAGATGGTCATATTGAGGAACGGGTAGATCATAGCATTCCATAAGACTGAATGCTCATTTGGATTAGGCGCTTTTGACAAGATCTTGTCTCTGTGCAAGTGTCCAAGATAGTATATGTGCATATGTGAGTGTACATGTGTGTGTGTGTGTGTGTGTTGGTGTGAGTGTATGGGTGTGTGTATATGTGTTGTACATGTATTATGCTTAAGTACATGCTAGTACACTTTGAGTGCCACGTAAAATATCATTTACTACTTGTAGCTGAGTAAAACTGCTAGCTAGTAGCTATGATAGCTACAGAAAGTAGTCTTACTGAACTGACAAAAGAAAGAAAAAATGGTATATGGTTGCGTGTGACAATTAGCTTATCTAGCTATAGCTTGATATGGGACATGGGCACAACATACTGTGACTGATTGAAGCACTTGGCTAGTGCATCTGGAGAAGACCAGGCCTCCACTGGTGTTCCACCCCAGTCAGTATCCACCAGGCCTATGGGATGCTTTACATAGTCATAGGTATCTCGGCCAAAGAACCAACATGTGGCTGAGAAGTAGGTCCATTGACTACCGTTCACGGTTGCTGCAGGGAGAGGATTAAGCTAACCTTAGATCTGTGATAGGAAGCCTGCAGACTACTTATAAAACAATGGTCAATCAGTTGAGTTCTTGTATATACATGGTGACAATATTTAAAACCACTGCTTGACAGTACAATGCCTTACTAGGGCCAGCCACCGCCCACTGCTGCTCTACTCCCAGAAGCTCATCCACTGGAGTGCTTGAGGCCTTCAGGGCGGCTGTGAACAGGCGGACGTGGGGATAATTAGCTGCCTTTGCTATCTCCTCACTGGCATTGAAGGCCTGTCAATTATAGAGGCATGGTGCACTGGCATGATTACAGCAGTATTACTTATACAGTGCATTACACAATTAATGCTACATTATTACAATTGTGGAAACATCAGCAGCTCTTGCATTATCCTTGAAACTCTTCTTGCTGCATTATTATAACAACTGCTGCGCACTTGCAAGCCTTGGACTTAAAACAGACTGTCCATATAATATTATACAGAGCTCATCCCATAATTCCTGTATAAAGGCCCTTGGCATTGGACCTACAGCAACATTCACCTGTGGTACAGTGAACTGCATGTTGCTCTGGCCACTGCAGATCCACACATCTCCAAACAGTACGTCACTGAGGCTGATGTTACCATACTTCTGTGACTTGGCAGTGATAACATATGGGCCAATGTCAGTGGTGGGGGGAAGGGTAACTCTCCACTTGCACATTCCAGGGCCATCTTAGAAGAGATAATGATGTTTCATCAATTCAAAACATGTTTATCAATTAATAAAATTATAGGTAGAATTTACTCAGTGGAAATAAATGGTTAGGCCCTACGTATACTGGCAAGCGCTAGCTACTAGTGGGTTCAGTTTTGCTTAACTAGTAATTCAAAACGTCTTGTATGGGCTTGGTCTACTAATGGGACTAAATCTTTCTTCAGTATTTTTTGTGGGGGGAGGAGAGGAGCAGGGTTTAGCTACTCTTTTTTTTTGCATATTATACTGTATCACTTTTCCATCCAAACTCTAGTTCTCAATGATATATTTATTGCTACCTTACAGTATTATGCCATATTAGCATTACCTTGAATCATTGTGGCCGTGTACATCATGCCATTGAACTGAACAGTGACACCATCACATTCTGTGATGAGTCCCCACACATTGGCTGAGTGTGGACCCCTCTGCAGCACCATATGATCACCATAGTAGTTTGCAAAACGGAAGGTAGAAGCTATTGAAAATAAAAGGAGAGCACATGGCAAAAAGCTCTGCTAAAGCCTTCGACAAAGTTCTTTGGTAGTTAGGTTTCAGAGATCAGCCTGCTTACAGCTCATGTGTCTGTTGCATGAGCTGTACACACACTTGAAAGCAATAATTTCCCAGCCGTGGAGGTTGGCTGAATTAGAACATTATGAGGAGTGCTTGGTATAAAATCAGCTGCATTAAATAGTATTATGTGTACAAAGAAGTGTAACTATCTACCTCCAGCCTAAAATAGCTAATATATGCCCCCTTGAAGGCTAGAATGCCAGAGCAGCAAATATCCCTACCATTAGCTAGCTACTTTTATATCCTACTGAACAATTATCCATAACACATGCAAAACCAAAGTATACAGGTGCTTGCATGCACATTCGCCGACTGTAGCTATACAGGAAGCTTATAGCATGTGCTCATTCCGTACACTATATAGAGCAAATCATAGACTGCAGGGACTAGCCTGCGAGGAAGGAGGTGGAGCTCAGGTCACAGGCCCACCCATAGTAAACCCTTTATACTGCTGACCTGCAGAGACCGTACTGACAGCGGCAAGCAGCACCAACAGAGCACATATCGGTAGCCTCTCCATTCTGTGTATTCTATATAATAGTAGTAGGTTAGCTACTTGGATTATACCCGAAGAAGGTCACGAGTCATTTAGTATGTATACGCGTATTCATATGCATGACGCTACCGTATACGTATGTAATGAATCATTGGTTTTCACTAGCTAGAGAGTTAGCAGCCAGACCATGCATATGTCCGCTGAAGCCCTTTGTAGTATTCATGTGCTTCTTACTCACACCCATACTTAGGATCAGAGTTAATAAAACTGAACTCTCTTGGATTGTTGGAAACTTCTGGACAGCCCTTATAGCAACCAATAGTCCAGGGGAATCCATCAGGCATGTGGTAATGATACGTCATGACTCCATCTATCTCATGAGTGTGGCCTCCACACTCATCCAGGTCGGTGGGAACAAGCCCACCCTGGGAGTAGCGACCATAGAGCCCAAAACCGTCAAACATCCAGCCTAAGAGTTCGGAATGTTCACCGGCCATGTCAACAGGCAATTGGCAGGCTTCTCGCTCCCTGCTTGTGTTAAGTCCGACTCCAGAGTGGACATGATACTGATTTTGAGGGGAGGCGTGTCCACCGCACTGGTCCGTAGTATGGCCCTCTGCCTCCACTGCATCCACCCACTGCGTGGGTCCTCCCTCATTTGGGCATTTCGAACTATAGCCACAAGGTGAACCCACCCCAAAGATGTCCACACCATTCTTCAGTACACCCATCACCCCCAGGATTGGTTTGGGGTCTACTTTGAGGTAGAGAATACCATCGTACACTGTATCTTTTTCGCCAACAGGAATTGGCTGTTTTGCAAATATAGGCTTGGTGGGAATTTTGTAGATTCTGTCAAACTCGCAGGCTGATGCTGGATTTGTCCATTTCGGGTTATCATAAGGTGGGCATGAAGAAGTCTTTACAAGCCGATATGTATCATTCATTGTGATTGTCCACGTATTATATGGTGGGGTTTTAGGACATTCTACCATTCCTGCAGGGCACTTCTGAGCATGGACTCCAATGTGGCAAAACAGGGCCACAAAAACAGTAGGAACAAACTACAGGGTGAGGGGAATGTAGTGTAATGCACAGTAGCTATACCACATTCACCATGCAGAGGCACATGTTTTATGGCATCAAAACCTACGCCACTCCACCATGACCTTGAAAATAAGTTAGATCTATACATGTAAGAGCCATCACCAATCATGTAAGTAGTTATATCTCCTTGATACTAATCAGCTGCTAAACTAACCTTCATGGTATGACAATGGACACACAGCCACAGAATATACCACCAAATGCTAGCACGTCCCGACTGAAATCAAACTCCGATTAACAATTTAGCTATGCACGCTATTTATAAACTGTAAAGTGACCTTTAAGCAATGAATGCATTCAGCATTGTGCAGTGAACATGCATGCATGACACGTAGCTAACACAAACATTGGAGTGGATTAAAATAACATACTCGTGACTCAGTAGAAACTATTATGGACATGTGTGCATGGATTAACAAATTGCAAATCTGCTTACTTGCAGGTCTTAAAGTTAATGTTTGTGACCCTTAAGAAAATGATCTTAATGTCAGCATTGACTAAATGTAGTAGAGAGTCATGACACTTCACAGTATGAATTCATAATGCAGATAGCTACTGTATGATAGGCAAACATGTGCCAGTACAAAAGACATCAGATAAGAAGAAAACATATATTCTCAGTTTTCCTTATCTTTGGGCTTTGTAGATCTTGCATGTAGCTGCATATAGATAAAAACACCATATGATGACAAAGTAGACTATCTCTTGCTCTCGCTATACGAGTGAAAACTGCCAAATAGCTTCACAAATAAGATTGTGCTCACCACAACAATGGGCTTTCCTTGCAGCATGTATCCGTTTGTCTCTTGCAAGGCTTGTTCTGCCACTGCCTCACTTGGTAGACCCACAAATGCCTGTCCTTTCATCCGGCCAGACTGCATCACACGAATGTCAAACCTGCACAAGATATACATGTACCAGTTTGTGCAGTATGAGCCCATTCATAGACTCATTTCCAGTCAGCACTTTGCATCTTTTTTCGCATGTATGGCTGAGGAATAACATCAGCTTGTTCAATAAGACTAGCTCTCTTTGTGAACATTTGTGTATGACTGATTGAACCAGTAGCAACAGTGAAAAGTATCACACATGTCATTAATCTTATAGCTGTCTGTCTGTCATGGTCATTTAATTACACGTGTATGTCAGGAATGTGTGTTTAGTCATGCGTGATTGTGCGAGAGTACACCAGAAGTCTGTTACATCATATAATGGTTCTGACCTCTCCTTCTGACCCTGACTTCCACATACAGCCTGACAGATGCCTCTGGCAGGCAGCTAAAGCGAACAAACGAACACTTATGGTTACATCCACTATTTCCTGTGCTGAGTAAGTTTAATTTGTGATCCTTAAATGAAGAAGTAACCCTTGTAGGTTGTATTAATCTCATAGTTGTCTGTTTCTCTGTCATAGACGTGATGTTGCCTAATCACACACTATTGTGAGAAGTGTACTACGTCATCTGAAGATCCTAACCTCTACTTCTGACCTGACATACAGCCTGAAAGACACCTCTGAGGGTTGCAAGCAAAACAAACAGGCAGATGAAGCAAGCGAGCACAACAAGGACTGAAGCTAGTGAAGAAGTAGCTGAAGCGAGCACAGCTACTTGTAATGTTTAATGACAGTATCAGTAAATTCACCAATGTCACTGAACATTGGACACATATTTCAGCTTAAACATCCATCTACTGCTGTCAAGAGAGGTTTCTTGCCAACTTACATATTTCTCTGGTTCTCAGAAGTCCAGTCAATGTACCTCCCAAAAATGTAGCGAAGCTCCTATTATAGACACAAATCAATTCAGTGTCTGAATAGTATACACACTCCAGCACAACAGTATTATGATTAATTTTCAGGGGGAAATCCCACATCCCTCTACATCTCCTTCAGCATTAGTTTACCACTTCCAATAAAAAATCCTGAATCCCAGATGTAACCAGATAACATGCACATACAAGCACACATGTCCTTTTTCCGCTAAATTTACTTATGTTTATGTCAACGCATATGGTGCTCTAATGAATGATACTGCTACAAGTATATTCAGTAATAATTAGCTAATAGATAAACGTGGCCTCACTTTTTCCATGATGGTCTTGGCAAGGTTCTTGATGTAAAGTCTAAGGGAGGGCTCACCAGGAGAGTAATTTCTGAAGGCACTCACCTCCCGCATCTCTGAGAACATGATACAACCATGATAACTACTATCGTACTTCACACTGCTTTAATAGTACTGTACATTCATTTCTAAGTACCCCATGTTTTATGTTCAACACCATTGCCATGTTGAGTGTATACAGCATATAACCAACTGTCTGTATAAATAGAGCTCAGCCGCCTACTTACTGACACAGAATATGAAAAAAGCTTGGTGGAAGTGGAATCTGGGACTTTGGGTGCACAACTATCACAAATCAAGTAAACAGTGAAATTAAAAGCTGCACTGATGTTCTGGACATTGAAGATGCACTCAACTTACGGGTTTTTGACAGTCTATGAGCTTTTAGTTCTGCTGGTGAAATAAACTGCTCCCCTGGAGTACCAACTTCAATAGACTCTTCCTGTTCCTGCTGCTCCCCTACACCGTACACATCATGATCTTCGCTGCTCCTTGAAGCTGCCGTTCTGTGCTCCTCCCCGGCAGTAGCTGATGACACACCGATGCTAGTTACAGCGTGTAAAATACCACCAGTCTGTAGTGGCGTCTTGATCGGTTCAGATGGGATACTCTGTGCCAGTGCGGCCTGCAATTGTGCCATGTAGCTCACTGCAAATACCTGCTCTTCATGCCTCTGTGCTGTGTCCTCTGGTAGCGCTCTAATCTCACTGGGCACATGAATTTCAATCTTCTTCAGCGTCTGAAGAGAGTAAGCAGGAAATACTTTATTTCATGGCCTACAAACAAGATAATGTTATAGTATATAGCCATAGTTTGGGGAGGAGTCAGGATCTTCCTCCAATTAAAAAGTGGTGCTGACTACAAATGAAGAGGAAGGCTTGCTAGAGACACTGGATGGAATACTGGAAATGCTCAGCAGAAATACCATGCTAAACAGAGCTAGTTAGCCTGAGGATTATAGCCAAACTTCTAAATGCCTAACTGTTTGTACGCCACATATACATGGTACAGAATAAAATTTCCGTTTGCACAATCCAAATACACGGCAAAGGTCATTGATTCAACTTGTGTTTCTATTTGTTGTTCTTCTGGTTTCAAACCTCTAACTGAATTGCACAACCAGAAAACTAGTGTGCCATCTCAATTATCAGCACTAAGAATAATATACTGGGGGTGCCTCTTGCTCCCAGTGGTATGTGTAGTGATGGGCAATATTGCAGTAATATTGTCATATCGTGATACTCGAAGGTCATGATAATCAATATCATAAGCATTCTCAATTATCCAAATACCGTGAAGGCAATAAAGTCATCAATATCATTGCTACTGCCAACTTTCACCGAGACAGTTTTATGAACTTGACGTACACAAGTAATTCATTCTGACGCTAAAATTCTAAGTGTTTGCCTGAATGTAGTGTAGCTATTTATATTGGCTAAAAACTACTCATGTGTTTGGGTGTTTTATATCAATTTGACATTACCAAGTACAATACTGAAATACTGATTTATTGTGATAACAATAACCGTATCAGCCGTAACACGACTCACAGGGGCAGACGTGGGTGGGGCCTCCCAGGCCTCGTCAGTGCTCCGCTTCCTCTTCACAGAGGGCGTGGCACCCTTCACCTGCTTGAAGGTGGCTGCCCTCCTCTTGACAGTCTTTCGGGGCTCCGAAAGCCTGGAGGAGGATGACTACATCACATCTGAGCAATGTTCTTAGAAAGGATGCATGTAGTTACACATGGTATACAGTCTCAATGACCTAATGCCAAAGCATACATATAGGCATGTCATAATATGTCAGGAGTTTATAGGCTGAGTCCAACTCCATGCCCTGTTACTAGTGTCTACTTTACTAGTGTGTACTAATGTAAACTACTGCTGAACCTGGCTTTTGGCCTTGTCTTTCTATCTTCGTCACTCTCAATTTCAGACCCCTCTTCTTCTGAGGAAGAATGGGGGTGGAACTCATGGGGGAGGGGCTGGTAGGAGGTGTGGTCACCTGCCGGCTAAAGAATAAAGGGTAGAAAATAGTACATGTGTACTTCACAGAGAGTATTCATACACATATCAATACTTAAATCTTCTTTCTGTCTGTCTGTCCGTCACGGATTTGACGTCACCTAATAACATGCGATTGCACAAGAATACACGAGAAGTCCGTTACGTCATCTAATGGTCCTGACCTCTACTTTGACCTCGACTTCGACCTACATACAGCCTGACAGACGTCACAAAGAGTTGCAAGTGAAGCAAGTAGCTGAAACAAGCGACTTCGACCACGGATATATTATCTATGCTTCGACCTACAGATGCCTCCAAGGGTTGTGAGCAAAGCAAGCAGGTATCTGCAAGCGAGCGACTTGGGCACATAGCCTGACAGATGCCTCCAAGGGTTGTAAATGAAGCATGCAGGTAGCTGAAGTGAGCAAAGTGAGCCTGAAGTGAGTACAGTGAACGAAGCAAGTAGCTGTAGCAAGCAAAGTGAGCATGGCTACTTGTACATATAAAAGAACATCATAAGGGTTGGGCTAATCAATTTGGTGTGCACTCGTGGACAGATGTGCAGGTACTTGCATGCAGTCTTCTATAGACGGTAGTGCAAAGAGTTTGATACTCATGCAATCCATTCAACGAGTCGTTATTCTACTACATATCATGCCTAACTCAGTTTTGTTGACACACAACCCATTCCTTAAGCAAAAAAAATCCACTCCTAGACAGAGCAAATGCTCTGAGAGCAAATAGCAATGCTGCTTACTGACTGAATGTAGCAATCACTGAGTGCACATTCTGAACAAAGCACCCGCTCAGTGAACAGTCATTCACTGATAGGCATAGCGTGTACAGAGACATTTGGGGACAGGGCTACTGTTTGTCAACCAAATGAAATTTCTTACAGTAAACAACACTGTTTGATAACAAACTGTTTACTGCCACAAGAATTCGCTGATCTAAATGGAAAGAGTAGTTAATACAGTGATGGGAATACTTACGAGTGGAGGTGTTGGAGTGGGAGGGCCAAAGGGAGGAGGGAGGTTCATCCTGTTCATTAGGTGAAGGACCTGCAGGGTCAGTCCAATATGAATATGAAGGGGGTGGCACACACCAAAAAGGGGCGGTATAATGCTTTCAAGTATGAGCGCCCACCTTCTGTAGTCAAAAGTGTTCGGGCAATTCACTGTAAGGCTTCACAGAGCAGGCATGGAAAATTCCCATATAACGCATTTTCCCTCCCAGCCATCTCAGCCCTCTTCAATGTATCAATACGTGTTAGTCTCCCTAACAAATATCCAGTATGAAACCGTGTACAGTAACTGTTTATTACAGTACAGTGACCTCTGCAAGTACCTATGATCAGACTCTCTTATACTCGACTATGCGGCCCTTAATTGTTTCAGTAGAATTTCCAGTATAGGGACAGGCACTATCATGTTTGGTAGTTCATAAAAATAAAACATAGCCCCATGCACAGGCCTCCACACCCAGACTGTAAGTGGCAACTGTGGAGAAAAACCGTCTGAGAAATAAAATCTGGGTGGGGTAGGCCTGGGTATGAGGCTAATGATGCTGTTATAGCTACAAAATACCAGTTTCACATTTCACTAAAGTAGTAGTCATTGATGGGCTAATTAGGTGTGTTTCCCATACCTGCACATACAGCTTTGGTACACAGGCCAGAGCATTAGCAATGTTGGTGAGGGTGGTGTGGGTGGGAGGGGGGTAGAGGTAGCGGAGGTGGTGGGAGGGTGGGGCGGGGGTAGGGGCAGGAGGGAGGGTGGGGGCAGGCCTTGGGGGGGAGGGGAGAAGACACCAACACACATACATCATAAGTTAGGGTTGCATCTGTGCGTACATGCATGTACGGAGGTGAACTTTGAGGATGGATTCTTGGATTGGGGCCACTCCAGTACATGTACAGGAAGCCCTTCCCCCAGAGATGTGCAGCTACACCCAGTTACCTTGGCATAATGTACTGTTCTTTCATGCATGCAAATGCCGAAGGCTACTGTGGCTTATGCCGGAAATTTCAGATTGGCCCTAAAATCATCAGGCGAGTGTTATTCACTTCCAAGAGCACATACAAGAATGAACCATACTGACTCTCTCGCCGTGTGTGTGGAGCTCGGGGCTGTCGTCTCCTCAACTTGGCCAGTCTCAGGACCTCCTTCCTCCAGCTTCGACAAGTTGCATTCCCAACTGAGCAGAGAGCAAAAAAAAAAGATGAGCTCATGTGGTTACTGCTAAATGTGGTGTGGAAGGGGGTGGAGCTAGTAATGAGGCTGCAGCTGCAGTTGGCCTTGCCCCAAACAAGAAATCTCCTTTGGTATACAAATGTACTCTGGTCTTAATACGAGTAGTCTTCTCCCCAAGCCCATGTGTACATTATATTTTACCTACTGCGGGCCTGGTACATTACTCAAATGATATTTGCAGTTTGAGGTAACAAAGCACTGAAAGGAGAGAGAAATCCAGCTACTTGTAGCTACTTTGGGACTTCGACTGAGTGGCATTGCCAGGGAAGTGCAGCCATCCTTCAACCCATCTCCCTCTTTAGCAAAAGATTATTGTGTAGGGTCATTACAGCTCCAGAGTAAGCCAACCTTTTCAGCAGACAATAAAGCACTGGAGTAGACTCTAGGAAAGTACCATGACAGAGGTGGGACTAACAAATGAAAGCTGGCTACACAGGCACTGCTGTTTGCCATTGCATAATCATCTGTGTACGGAGGCATGACATGAGACTGCACACATTACTGTCAGCTGTGGCACTGTCTGCAAGTGATGGCTTAGCATAGTAGTGCAATTTCTTAAGCTGCAAAATTCCTGAAGGGACTACTGGTAGTCGCACGTGTACAACTGCAACACTATAACACTTGCATCTGCAGTGAGTGGGCCAATTTTCGAATTACTCCATTCCACTCTTTGAGAAGTTCATCACCCACGAGCATTCTTTTGGAGACTATACAGTAAAGTGTAAAGTTTACGAGAGCCAAGAAATGAGGCTATAAACAAAGGAAAGGGTTATCTTGCAGAAAGGTTCCCAGACCCACTGGGGAATGTCCCATTAAGTAATGAATTACTTGTCCTTCTCAGTCTCTTCCATGAGTCGGGAGTGCTTGGGTCTCGCCAGCTCCACCACCAGACGGGAGCCAAATACCTCCAGCTGGTGCAGCTTGCTCAGCCCCTGAATGTACCATGAAGAAGCACACGGAGACAGTGAGAAACTGCACACATTACCCCATCCATGAAAATGGGAGAGAGTCTGATATCTTTTCTTACGTGAGTGACTTTCAGGGTAGAATGGACTAAATTGTGCGTGGGCGAGTACACTTGCATATAGCTTTCAGCAGGAGCCCTTGAGCACGGCACATATGGGGTTCATGGGCTCTGGCTCTCAGACATCAAGGAAAAGCAGTGAATAAAATTGATACTTCTTGTAGCTAAACTTTAGGTCTCATTGGTGCCACAGACTCAAACAACGCGCTTAATTTGCCGGGGTGTGAGTTTTCAGAAACTGAATGACAAACAAATCATCGTACTCTGGAGCTGTATGCTGTACTATTATGTAATGCGTGATGATGCGGCTCCTACGCTTATGCTCTACATGTTCATAGGATACACAAACATGAGCTGACTACACATCTCGATTAGTTGCCTCGCTACCACTTGGCAACAAAGACCTAAGTCATCTGTGTCAAAAAAAAAGGCTCTTTGCACTGAAACAATTATAGGGGGTTGGTCAATCAATTGGTCAACTACATTACAATATACAAGAGGACGTATACTCATACTGTGAAGGTTTTGACTCAGGAAGTGGGTCACTTTAATGACAGTGCTATAGTGACTGATTGAGGAAATGGGTTGGTCAGCTCACACAGGAGATGAGTGCCACAAATTTGCTCCTGCATGAACTGACCAGGAGCTGCTTTTGTAGTGCTGGTATTAAATCTCCTAGTTTTATCATAATGGGCTTAAAAAAGTGCACTGCAGGAATATGCATCACTGAAGTGTTCTGTAAAAATTTACAGATGGGACAGGCTACTCAATTCACTTACTTTCTGCGCCTCCTGAGGTGATGCGAAGGTAGCGAATGCACAGTTTCGCTGCAGAAAAAATAACAGCACAAAAATAAAATCTAAAGAGCAGAGCAATACCCTCACATGGCATTGCCTGCTTGCTGGTTTTAGCTGTGCAGAAAACGGTATTTGCTATCTCACCACCACCACAAAGAAGGGTAAACAGTCTCATTCCTGAGTCACCACCACCACCACCACCACCATCACCACCATCACCTCCACCACCACCACCACTGCAAGGAAGCTACATGTATAGTATGCTAGACAGTCACATTTCCAGGGCATTGCACTAAGCTCACACTAGACTGGTCTGAATGTCTAGTAGTGGTGACCTGGGAATGAGACTGTCTAGCTTTTATAGCATACTTGTGGTGGTGGTGGCGGTAACCTGGAAATGAGACTGTCTAGCCTACTATAGCTAATATGGGTAGTTGGGTGGATTATGTGGCATACTTTTGGAAATATAGACATGAGAATAAGACAGTCTAACCCTTGCGTTGTGTGACATGGGAAATGAGATAGTCTAACCCATGTTTGTATGCGGGTATTACTATAACATGGGAATGAGAGATCACAACTTACCATTTTCCCGGTCTTGGGCATGACGATGACTTCTGAGGCCCCAAAGTGGCTCAGCAAGCTTTCCTTCTCGCTTGCGGTCAGCCAGGATGGAAATCCCCGCACCAACAATCGGCCTTCTAATGTCTGCACACCTTCCGATGACATCATTATGCAATCAAATGACCTGAGAGATACAGCCAATAACAAAAGTTCACAAGCAACACTATAACAGCAGGCCTCCACCCAGCTCTTGTCGCTATCAGTACGAAAGCTTTTCCCCCTCGTTTCGCACACTTGCATTAGTTAACACACACAGAGAAGGGAGACCTGGAAGTGAGGCTAACATCAGACTACATTCTGTATAGTGTGGTTTTAGCAATAGTGTACATTAGTGAGGTTAAAATAGAGATATGGTGTTGTCAAGTAAAGTAACAACCTAGCCTCCATCCTACCCCATGCAAGAAAAAATGAGGGGACAGCCTGGGACAAATGCTACTTCTAACTCGCAAACATTCTTAATCACTGCCTAGTTACTGGGCTGACCAGCCTATAGCACAGCCAGTTTGCCAACACACTGTGCCATGGTTTCCTATACACCGAGATTGATAAGCAGGAGCAGCCCCGTACCAGTAATGGCTGGTCCAAATCCCTTTTTAGTTTTTTAGTAACCTTGTGCAACGCAGCAAAGCCTACTGGGTTTACTTTTTATAGTGACACTACCATTGCCATGTGCTGCGTAGCTATATACACATACAGCTGCTTCTCAAATAGTACAACACGAGAAGATTATGTCTTTAGCATGCCTAGGACATACTACAGAAAGAAAGAAAACAAGGGGTGAGAACTCGGACTTCACTTTGATCCCTCACCTGGCCACACTGGGCTTCTTGCAGATACAATCAAGGAAGTGTGGGATCAGCGCTACAATACCTTAGTCTCACCCTTCCCCCTTCCTAGCTATAGCATGCTATGCCGGTATAGATAACTTGATGGAGCGGGAGCAAAACTTGAAGGCAGTGAAGGGAAAGTAATAATGGACCAACGTAATACCAACGAGATGAAGAACCGGAGAATCTGGGTGGAGTCACTGGTCCCTAGGGTAGCAATGACTTGGGGTACTGGACCCTAAGGGTATAAATTTACATGACTGTGTCCTGAGTGAATGGGGAGTCACTGGAGGGCAGACCCATGACCCCAGTTCTGATAATTAGCACCGTACTCACCAGCATCAACAATGACGGCTGTCGCCTGCACGTTCTCAAAGTGGCCTCATTATGTATGGGCGGGGATAGAAAACCAATGCTAGTTAGCGTCTATTAAAGGACTATGAATATGCTTCCGTATTTAATAAAGTGCCATGATTTTGCCGCGTATAATACTCTCAGAACCATGGATAATACACGTCCATGCTCAGAACTAGTTTCGAAGAATAGTGGAGTAACTTGACAGCTACCCCCGGTAAGTACTAACTTTGCTGATTGTAGAACTAATGCAGCAGTGAAATAAATATTGTCTCCATTAATTGTGTTACTTCAGTTGCTTAGTACAGTTTAACAATAAGGAATACGGTGTTATCACCAGACTCTGGGATTTATCCGTATATAGAATGGGTTACCTCGTGGTTGCATTTCTTTACTGTCATATCGCTAGCTACTAGCTAGCTACTGTATTTGCTGCAGAGCATAGATAAAAGAGAAGAGTCCTCGGTAGCTATGTGGTAGATGCGTGACTGTTCTAGTTTCACATGTTGTCCGTATTGCTGCTAGAAATTTCCGACCCAGAATGCTTACTAACTTAGCTATTCTGTGAGCTATGTGGCATATTCTTCACCCCCTTTTGGTCAGAAACGTATACATGTATACCTTAGGAATAAGAGGTGGAAGCGTATGTCGAACTACAGACCTAGGAGTCCCCCCCTCCCCTTGGGTACTGAACAGAGCAGGCCTGGGTGGGATGAGACTAAGGGGGGTGGGGGTGGGGGTGGTTTATATTTGTTCCAGTTGCAATTGTTTTTGCCAGGTAGCTAAAATTTTCAACACAGGGCCAGTATCAGATTTATTTTCATGCATGCCTATAAATTTTATGTACAAAGTGGCTACTGGTCTGGCAGTCCACGGTTAGAGTTTAGGGGAAGGGTTAGGATTTGGCTAGGGGCTAACTGATGGGTTTACACTTGCTGGGTTGTGTCAGTTTTGAGCTACAAGGTACTGCACGAATGCGCATACGCCTGCTTTCCCTCATATGAATGTATTCACTTCCTGTATGTGTTTTGTCGTACGGCTGTTCTAAGGTAAGCATACTTGCTGCGAAGAATGTGTGCTGCTGTACATATCGTTCAAATGTGTATGGAATCCTATTTGCATCCATGCTGGGTGGCATAGAAGGAGTAGTGATTTACAATGAATGGTACAGTATTTTGTGAACCTTCTCATCCTGATGACTTACAAGATGTGTATGTTTGCACAATATACAGAGTGCTATTGACGTGTAATTATGTGTATGTATGTTCCGCATTTCACGAAAGGTACTTGTTCATAACCAAAAATAAAACGTATGTCCTACGTTAGTGGACCTAACAGTAAGGTTCAGCTTTCCTTGTCACGCATAGTAACATCGAAACGTAACTGCGCCACCACAACTTTAGCCAGTAATGCACTTCATTGGCAAGAATACTTGCAGTAAGGTTATGGTCTTGTTCCTATTACAGCCATGCTATAACTCCACCATGATTAAGAGGAGAGGTTATCAGCTAGTGGCTGTGGGAGCAGTGCGAATGGTATATTTTTGGGGCCACAATTTGAGCTAGGCTCAGTTAGCTATTGTAGCTACTAGAAGTCCTTCGTGCTTGCACCCATTGCTGGGAACGTTTTGCTGCTTTTAATGGCATTACATGCCTTGAAAATAATTATATACACTGTATACTGATGCTAACTAACGAAGTCATGTATTAACCTTGGAGCTGCATCTGCCAGCTCTCTCCCATTTCTGCCATCAAAGTCAAAAACGTAGACGACAAGGGGAGAATCGTACACATCGGCTACCTACGGTGTCACATTCATATACGAGCACTACCCTATTGATGTGTCAAAGTGGCTGCTGACAGCTCTTAAAGTTTGAAGTGCCTTACCAATTGCTGTAACTCTAAACTGTTGAACGTACTTCACCCTGCAGTTGCCAGTCACTCTGAGGGTGCTAGCTCCTCAATGCTGACACATGGTACAGCTGTCATAGAATCCTCACCATCCCGGTAAATCCAGAAACACTTCTCTAAACGAGGACTAGTACATGATTTGAGCAGCTTGGGCACAATTCATGAGGACTAGGCCCATACCTTTGCTGAGGCCAGCTCCGCACAGCTTGAGTATCGATATCAGATACCGACATTGATAAGCAGTTAGCCTATGGAAAGAGTATTTGCACAACTATGCAGTCTATATCAGAAGGCACACAGAAGTGAAACCTTATCATTGCCAGCACTGTAGGAAGTTTTCCAATATCCTGCAATAGCACATCCACACACATGCTGGAGAGAAGCCATATCAATTTGACGAATGCAAAAATGTTTTTGCCTGGTTAAGTAGTCTGGTAGATAGGCGGTGACTTACGGGTTTACTCAAGAGCGCATAATTTTTTTTTCCCTTAGGGGTGGGGAACATTTTTTATGCGCTCTTGGTTTACTGCATGGGCGAATATAAGAGAGTACGATATCTGTATACACAGTACCATGTTTTATAAAGGTAAAATGAGGACATATGGACTATACTGAACTTGTGGCAGCCTTTTTATCACACGTGCCTCATCTGCATGCATCTATTAATTTTACGTACCAGCTTCGTCACAAGGAGAAGCGTCGAATAACCCTTTAAAATGTGGTAGGAGAGGCCGTTTAGATACACGCTGGCCAGTGGAGGTAAGTGATCCAACATGTAGGCATTGCTATTTGGAGATGGGATTTTCTTTGGGAGGGCAATCATGTGACAGATATAGCCAAGGATACCCTTTTCTGTAGTTGGGTGATGTCACTCTGTAAGAATGGGATGTGCACCATCCTCTCTGCAACCCTGTATGTTCAATGTTAATTGAATGAGCTCAGTGTACTTGAATAGGTGTCTGTTCCAAAACCGCACTCCCTTCATTATCTAGCATCTTAATTTTTCTACAATATTTAGTACTTAGTAACTACATACTAAACGATATGCAATGACGTCATAGCTACAATCACTTGTATGTGTTCTTTTTGCTTGAGATGTGTAGCTATCGTGCACAAATTTATGAGTATGCAATGATTCATAGTTACACTCATTGTTCTTTTCGCTTGAAGATGTGTAGCTTTCACATGCAAATTTAGCAATGACTATGGTTGCTTGAGATGTGTATTATGAAATTTAATGAGTACGCCATGACTTTACAGATATAAACACTGTTTGTGCTTGATGAAGATTTATTAAATAATTGTTGTCCCATAGCTCAAGATTCATATTAGCTATATCTTATTCATGGCTATTTTCTTGTATGGCCATTGCTTTGCATAAATTTATTTCCATAAAAAAATGTGCACATCAGCTCACCAAGAAGTTAGCAGCAGCTCCATGCTGGTTATGTTCCTACACTATCCAGTGAATCACCACAGTATGTGCATGTGAGCACTGAAACTTATCGACCTGGACTGAGAATGGAAGTACTGTATTTACCGTATTATACATTGTAGATATTTACCACCTTTTATAATGTATCACATACTAGGGATCATACTGCATGTTATTGTGTGCAGTAACGACATGGAGTCTTTCAATTTTAATTTTTGACTAAATTCAATATAGTGTGTGTGTGTGATCTCTGATTCAGCTTTGGCATGGTGTTCCCCTCAGGTGATGCAGTTTCTGTACCAGTATGCAGAAGCAATGGTATATAGTGGTGGGTGCAGGTGGAGACTATCCTTCTTTAGGGAGACACACACTCCAGTAGCCAGCCACACTGTTCATGCAGCAATGGCCATGTCAGGGCAGAGGTCACTGCTCAGGTAATGACAGTTATTTGTCATTTTGCTGTCTGGTATTTTTTTCCCCTTCTAGCTACTCAAACTATCCATTATTGAGGTAGCTATTCATTGTCACTTGCTGCTTTAATCCCAGCTGCTAATAGGCATGCAGCCGTGACATAATTGAAGGTTTTGAATTAACGAAGGAAATTCTTCAGGTAAACTCATGAACACATAATACGCACATGTACCTGTATTTTTATCAACTTGTGCAAGCTATTGTGTCTCCCCCCATGCATGCAGGCCTACTGACTTCCCCAGTCAGCATCTTCTGTGGTGCCTCCTGGGGACTAGCCATGCAGGAGGTGGCGTTATGGTGACATCAGGCAGTGTATCCAGAAGTCGAAGTTTGGTTCAGACAGCCTCAATGATGAGATCATCATGGCAGCTATCAAGGGTGCTAGCCAACCAGACCAGAGAGGTGGGAAGTAGATCAACTGAAATTTCAGTATGTCTGATCTCTTTACACTGCAAGTTGATCACCTGCTAACCAGTGAGCATAACCAGTGAGCATAGCAAGGTAGGGAATGTTGCTAAACATCATAATATAAATTAAGGCATTGCACTGGACCGAAAATCAAATTTCCTGAGGTTCTGCATGATGTACAGGACACACACAGGTCATATTGACTTTGACTATCCTTTACCAGAACTGTAGTGGACATTTCATGTACCCCTTCAGTTTCCCCTGAAGTGCAGGACAATCCATCCTGAACACCATTTGTCCTTCACTCAGACATCCCTCATTCCCCTGTAGCCATCCTGAAGTGCAGGTCAGTCCGTCCTGAACTGCTTTTGTCCCGCACCCAGACATCCCACATTCCCCTGCAGCCATCCTGAAGTGCTGGGCAGTCCGTCCTGAACTGCTTTTGTCCCGCACCCAGACATCCCACATTCCCCTGCAGCCATCCTGATGTGCAGGGCAGTCCGTCCTGAACTGCTTTTGTCCCGCACCCAGACATCCCACATTCCCCTGCAGCCATCCTGAAGTGCAGGGCAGTCCGTCCTGAACTGCTTTTGTCCCGCACCCAGACATCCCACATTCCCCTGCAGCCATCCTGAAGTGCTGGGCAGTCCGTCCTGAACTGCTTTTGTCCCGCACCCAGACATCCCACATTCCCCTGCAGCCATCCTGAAGTGCAGGGCAGTCCGTCCTGAACTGCTTTTGTCCCGCACCCAGACATCCCACATTCCCCTGCAGCCTTCCTGAAGTGCAGGGCAGTCCGTCCTGAACTGCTTTTGTCCCGCACCCAGACATCCCACATTCCCCTGCAGCCTTCCTGAAGTGCAGGGCAGTCCGTCCTGAACTACTTTTGTCTCAAAACCAAGACATCCCAGATTCCCCTACAGCCATCCTGAAGTGCAGGGCAGTCCGTCCTGAACTACTTTTGTCTCAAAACCAAGACATCCCACATTCCCCTACAGCCATCCTGAAATGCAGGGCAGTCCGTCCTTAACTACTTTTGTCTCGCACCAAGAAATCCCACATTCCCCTACAGCCATCCTGAAATGCAGGGCAGTCCGTCCTGAACTGCTCTTGTCACGGACCCAGACATCCCACATTCCCCTGTAGCCATTCTGAAGTGCAGGTCAGTCCGTCCTGAACTGCTTTTGTTCCGCACCAAGACATCCCACATTACCTTGTAGCCATCCTGAAGTGCAGGTCAGTCTGTCCTGAACACCATTTGTCCTGCACTCAGACATCCCACATTCCCCTGTAGCCATCCTGAAGTGCAGGTCAGTCTGTCCTGAACTGCACCCAGACACCCCCATTCCCCTATAGCCATCCTTAAGTGCAGAATGAACTGCTTTTGTCCCCATTCCATGTTATCCTGTAGCTTTTGTGAAATGTATATAGCTATAGGCCAATGCACGTCCTGCATGCAGTTCTATGCATGCACATTTTGCATTCTCTTAGCTATATAGCTATATAGCTACAACCCCCCTGATGAATGCCAAACCATTCAGAACAGTAGGTATGCTGATCTGTATTTCGGTTGCAAATAATTATATCAGGAGGTAAAACAAAAAAGACATCATAAGGTATGAATAGGGTTCAGAGCCGCAGCTGGTAGTGAGGTTGGAAGACATAGTTGTGAGAGTGGGACAGAAATAAGAGGTTGTAACAGGTATAGGTGTGGGGAATGAAGGTTCAAAGCTGCAGCTGGTAGTGAGAGTTGGACAGGTATAAGAGGTGGACACCGGTATAGGTTTGGGGAATGACGGTTCAGAGCTGCAGCTGGTAGTAAGATTGAAAGATAGAGTTGTGAGAGTGGGACAGAAATAAGCGGTTGTAACAGGTATAGGTGTGGGGAATGAAGGTTCAAAGCTGCAGCTGGTAGTGAGATTGGAAGTAGGTATCATAAGGTGAATGAGAACCAAGTTGATGGAGGGTGTCCAAGGTGTCTAAAGATGTGAGATAGGCAGAGGGGAGTAGGTGTGACTTGAGAACTGCATAAGAGAAAATATTTGTACAGCTGATGATGATCTAGCTATACATATTATCACAAGTATATGCATAAGCTACAATGCTATTAACGTGAATACTTACATGCCAGCCATATGTTTCCGGAATTGTTTTGCGTAAGGGTTATTGGCAATTTTGAGTTGTGTCACCTATACAAAATTAATGTATAGCTATAGGTTTCGGCAACACCATCATACAAAATTGTACCTCTGCAGATCGGTGATTAATTGCAATGAAGGACGTTTCAGGAAAGTCCTGAGAGCATACTACTTTGAGAGATTGCTCCTTTTTTCCTACAGCAGACTTGCACTCATTTACTACTATCCGGATAAAGTATTTGTGCCTCAAGTGCAGCCTCACCTGTGTATGTTATAATCATGACAGTACTTCTCTGCGAACAACATCCCTAAAAGTCTTAGGGAAGCTGTTCACAGAGAAGTATAGCTACATAAAATACTGTCACAATTAATCTTTCAGGAGGGTACATGTAATGCGAGCTCAGATCTATAGCTATATGTACTCACCCTATACAAGTCATGTGATTCAGTACTAGTGTTTTGTGCACTGATGTGGTAAATTCTAATTCTTTTGAAGGATATGGAATTAACTCTCCATCCAAAAGGACCCACTCGTTGGTGAAAGAGGGTGAGTGACAGTGTGACGAAGAGGCTGGGGAGTAGCAGGACCCACAGCCCTCCACCTGCGTAGGAGGGAATTAAAGGCCGTAATTATATATTTAGCCTAGTATAATACAAGTATATGTTTTTGTACCTTTTATTGCGGAACTTGTACACATTGTCATCAGCCATAACCACTTCCATTTGCACGATGTATTCTTGCTCTGGGTGAAGTCCATTAATTTTAACATCAAAAGTCGGAAATATCCGTCTAATGAGAATGCATGAGATAACTAGGAGTTAGTAATTATTCAAATGGCCATCAGCCACTAGCACTCACCGACCTCCCTGGGTAACAACCATTTCATTTCCTGTATGGAACAATTGTTTCCAAATATTCTTTTGCATCAGCATTACCTCAATGGTATTGCACTCAGTAACTACACTAGGGCACCTGCTGTTGGTTTGAGGTGTGTCTGTGGTTTCTAATACTTCACTAACAGGTGATACTAAGCTTTGGTCCAAAGCAGTCTCTCCTTTCTCTGTCATCACTGACTTCAAATGTAACAAAGCAACTGACATACATGTAATATAGCTAGATATATAGCTAGATCTAAACCTGTACCAAAAAGAAGCAAACTCTGTGTTTATATACACATGCATAATCTCTATATAGAGGGAACAAGTTTTCAATAACTGTAGAAATAAGCAGAACTACAGTCACGTGTAACTCCATTCCATAATAGCCACGTACATGTATTTTACTGGCCTGCCTTAAATTGCTGTCAGTGAATCATTAGAGCCAACGTATATACACGTGTTTTAGTGGCCTACATGAACAAATTATCAGCTAGAACCATCAGCCAGTAATTTCAACCTCTACACGTGTTTTAGTTGTCTGCCTTGCTATCAACGAATTAGCTATCAGAACCGCCATAGCTACACGTGTTTAATGGACTGCATCGAATTACCTATTATCAGAACCATCAGGCAGCACAGTAATTCAATCTATAAGCGTGTTTTAGTGGTCTAATATCCTTGCTGTCAATAGCCTGGCTGTCAGGCTTGCTGCACATTTCAAATAAACATAAGTTATTATTATCAGCAAGGAGCTAGCTAGCTATAAAAACAAGAATGATGTAGCTACGCTAGCTAGACACCATGCACTTACACTAGCGGTACAGCTTACTGATTTAAGCGATAGCTAGCAGATGGCTGATTCTACTTACACTGTAGCATGCTCCCAGGTACCATTTGAAACTGATTATTACGGTGTTGTGGGATCTACTGAACACATACCTGTTCTTGTCAAATCTTTTGAACTGAAAACAGGTCAACTGTTTGTTGATGGAGAAGCATCTGTGGATGGTGGTTTAACCATTAATCTGTATAACATACACAAAATTCGAAAATTTCGGCAGGAACGGAGCTAATACTAGATAACGAGGTGACCAAGTTGTTGATTTCAAATCACTTCGATGATTCTGCAGTGCAAAAAATCTGGAAGTGGTGTGGTGATCGAGACAGCCGGGTTGAATGCGATAGGCAGACGCTCCCTATGCCTACTTCTCCGGATTCAACACAAGACTTAGAGACTATTCCTGAGTCCAGCACAACTCCAGAGTCTACTATTACTCCTCTTGAGCCAGAGCTGGAGATCCTCCCTGTTAGTCCCCCTGAGTAGAAACCCACCCTCTCCTTGTTGCTCCTCCTCCTTCTTCTTCAGAGTTGGAGATCCTCCCTGTCATTCTTCCTGAGCCACAGTCTGGTACAACTCCAGAGTCTACTGTCACTCCTCTTGAGCCATGGCCAGAGCTGGAGATCCTCCCTGTCAGTCCTCCTGCAGCTGAGCCTCAGTTGGAGGCTGCTTCAGAGCCATGCTTCGAGACTCCATCGAATCCTGAGGCAGAGTTTGACTGTGCCATGCATAGTGCATGTGGTGGGTACTAGCCCACGAGCCAGTGGGAAACGTTAGGTGATCAGAAACTCCTTCAAATTGAGCCAGAGTTGTACTGTTTCCAGTAGCTAGCTAGCTAATGTGAACCGTTATACTCAATGACATGTTATACTTTTTTGTATACTGCATTGTAGTAGGCGGTGTCAATATAATATAGACTGCTAGTGTTTATTTCATTTGTACTAGTTATATGGACAATGAAAAATTAAACATGGCCCGCTACCTTAATTTGGAAATTTTATACATAGCTAATCATCAGCATTACCTCAATGGTATTGCACTCAGTAGCCTCACTACAGCATGTGCTGTGGTTGGAAGTGTGTCTGTCATTTCCAGTACTTTCTGATGGGTGGTACTATGTTTTTAGACCTGGCTCAGTATAGCCAGAGAAAAACAGAAGCCAAGGAAAGGCCTGAACTCCCATATAAATTATAACCTAACCCTGACCCTGACCCAATCTTATCCTAAAGGATAGTCAATGTCAATATGACTTGTGTGTATCCTGCACATCAAAACCTCAGGAAGTTTGACTTTAAATTTGGTCCAGTGTAGCCTCATTAATTCCCAGGCTTTGTCTTCCCTATTATATTGAGCCGTAGATGCACGTTTTGATCTGAAGCAGCCTCTGTAGTATTCTGTGACATAACTGCAAAAGCAACTGACATAATAATCAGTATAGCTAGATTTAGATGTGAACCAGTACCAGAAAAATAATTATAGATTAGTGAATTATCTAAGCAACCAATTCAACAAACACATGTCACATTTTCATAGCCTGCATGTCTTACTGTCAACGAATTATCAGAACTATCAGCCAATTACTCAAACTATACACGTGTTTTAGTGGCCTGCAGCAACCTATCAGACTGAGCCATCAGACAGCCCTGTTAGTGTTTTAATGGCTTGTCTATGCTGACAGCGAATTATCAGAACCACCATAGCCAATTAAAGCAAGCTATAGCTACACGTGTTTTAGTGGCCTGCAGCAACCTATCAGACTGAGCCATCAGACAGCCCTGTTAGAGTTTTAATGGCTTGTATATGCTGACAGCGAATTATCAGAACCACCATAGCCAATTAAAGCAAGCTATACACGTGTTTTAGTGGCCTGCCTTGCTGTCAGGCTGCTGCTTATCGTATAGCTATCATTTTAATTGAAGCCAGGCAGATCTCAGGCGTGCCCTAGCTAGAGACAGCTGTGATAGAAGTGAATTGAACAGCTGCTGTTGCAACACGTTTCAAGTAAACGTGGTGGTATTATTATGATGGCAATCAGTCCCTAATCAGAAACATCAGGCAGCACGCCAATCGTAACTGACTGTCACTTGCTAGAAGCCAAACAGCTGTCAGGGTGCTGCAGACTTGAATGCCTGCAGCTATAATGCATAAATACCATGCAATGCTGCTGAAGCTCAGTATGGCAATACTAAAGTCCTGATCAGATGTCTGTAACTCATCTCAGTAGCTATAAAACTAAATGGCTACTCTGAAGTGTGAAGATATCAGCCTTGTCCAGTCGCCAGTCTCACCGTCATCCTCAGAGGGTGATCATGAACCGCCTGGCAGGTGATTTTTTTGGTGCAAATTTATGATTGATTAGCTACTGCATCGGCACTTCTAAACTTACTCATGCAGCCGTTCACTGCTGGCTGGGCCTATGGAGGAATCACCTGCAGGACCTTTTCCTGGCCGATTCATGAATGAGCAACAACTAAAGTAAGCATCTATATCATATTGACTAAAGTCTTTATTATAATATGCATACGCCTTATCTAATAGGAACCTTTTGTCATGGAGAAGGAAGGAAAAGGAAAATACAAAGAAAACTTAATACGGACAATCAATTTACTGCTTAATATATTATCACTATTAATACAAGTGTGCGTACTTAGCCTTGTTAGCTATTTAGTACATACCATTTAGCATGTAAATGCCTGTTATAAGTTCTATAACCACTTTTCACTATAGTAACTCAGTGACATTGTAGTAATTATTTAAGCTATTTTGCAATCTGGTATTATATTCTACCATGGTACCTATAAACGTTTATTGAGTAAAAGTGTTTTTTATAATGTTTATTGAGTAAATGTGGTTTTTATACTGTGAATCCGATACTGGTATGTTGGCTAGTAGTAGCTAAAGCACCAGCTTTAGAAGGGATACATAATCTGAAACATGCATGTCTATAACAAAATTATCAGAATAGAGTCAGAGTCACTGAGAACCTGACCAAGAAGTAGCTGCAGGACTTTATAATTTTCTCAAACACTGTCAATGATCATGGTTTACAGTAATTATATTTCAAGTTGATATAAGAACATTATATTATATTCTAGTATATACACTAGGTATTATAGTTTCATACAAGCAAATATGATGCATTAAAGTGGTATGAAGTTTAAAGATAAAGCAAAAAGCAGTGCTACTTGGCATGTATATAATGATGTACCAGATGTCCAGTCACATAACTGATTACTGCATGGAGAGGTGCTGAGTTTCATTTATGTGCAAAACTTTGACTTTGCCAGTCTTATACAAGCGAATATAGTTCAATGAGCAGTTATCCACTTTAAGGTGGTTCCACAGTTTCTGCTCGGGAGGGATTTGTAGTAGTCTGTATAAAAGAAAATGTGAAATGCATAAGATGATGGCTTCCAACACAATAATGCAGGGAATATGCAGGAAAGGCGCCTAAACCCAATGCTAAAGTCACATGGGGTCGATTAAAAACGGACAGCCTATGAATGCAAACCGCGGACAGCTGTTGTGGGCTATTCACAAGGGACTGTATAGTCATATTGAAACCTTACCGACTAATAAAATAGCGTATAATATTTCCATGGCATATAATGAGTCTTGTCGAACTATCATTTCTCCTGTTGAGAAAAGTTGTAAATGCTGCAGCAAATCTCCTCCAATCAGGCTGTATGGGAATGTGCATGTGAATTAATCAGCAAAACCCTCATTGTATACCCTGTATAATTGTAGCCCTATTATATTTAATATTATATTTATGCTCACATTCTGGCTTATTGAGGGTTCTTTTGGTATGACACCTTCGTTTAAAAGATCAGAGCTTTCTAAATCCACTGAAGGCTGGAGGGGTTGCAATTTTCGATAAATGCATTGTGCTGTTTCAACTGCTCTGGGCATCTCAGAGTGCACTATGTACCCAATTTTGAGCCTGCCATTTTGCACAAGGTTTTGTAGATATTGGCCAGTGGTTTCAGCTTGTACTACTCCGGAAGAAGTTAAGCCATATGGAGGTATGTTCTGATAGTGCTCTCCATGCCGTATTAGTATTACGTCATGGAAATTTGGCCAGTCTGTAGTGTCTTCATGACTTCCATCCCAGTTCAAGTCCCACTGTGGCTAAAAATAATATTATGCATGCATGATAATAAGGAGGTTATCAGTATATGTACATGTCACATAAAAAAGGCTATGGTTACGTATTGAAAATCAACTTACTTTAAGTTTTTCTAATTCTTCTCGAAGCAGATCTGCTTGCTTCTGTACAGGTTCCAGCTGCACTGCATAGGTACATGCTTCAATCATTGCTTTCTGGTACGTTCAGATTAGGAAGAGAAATGCAAGCATGAATACCCAGTGGCTACAGAGTGCTGTATAAGATACCTATACCTCAATGAAGGTCGCAGATATAATAACATTTGACTGAGGTGGCACCATCGCAGGCATAACCTTGCCACGTATTGTCTGCTCTGTAGTCTCTTCCATCGCTTCTGCTGTGCATTGATATTGAGCGTGCGTGCATGCAGCTTTGAATGCCTTATATAGTCAAGCAAGTATTAAACTCTGCGCCGCATTGTAGAAGTTACATGCTGTTAGCCTAAAGCCGAAGGAGCACGCATGGTACGTGTAAGATGCGTGTTTGGTGTAATGTTTCACGCAGCCATAAAAACGTTCAAATCAATCAATCAAATTCTTATTAATTGGAGACACGTGTTAGCCATACGGTGTACGGTGTGCCGGCTCGCATAACACATTAATAATAGTTACTTAACTATTCACTGTATGCCATCAAGGCGGGGTGGGTGCGTAGTCATGTGAGGATCATGCTTCTACCGAAACTTAACTGAGAGACACAACAGTCCTTTCGCCAACGGAAAAATCACGTGAATTTATTTGCAAATGACGTCATGTTTCCTGTGCTATGGCGGCTATTGGAGTGGTAAGGGGAGGTAGACTAAAGTTTGTCTGTAGGCTTGCTCGTAAGCTTGTCCCTCGGCCTTGAGCTGTTTGCAGCGCTTCTATATACATTGCTACACTGTTTCAGCCACTATTAATGCATGTAGCAGTTTACCTGTTTTGCTGTCATCGGCACTCTTGAATCATCAGTGAAACGTACCAGGGTTCCACGTGACATGCATAATTTTATGACCGCAAAAACTAGCCGTATCTCGCTTACCGTAAGTCAGAACAACTCCAAATTTTCTGTACAACTAGGCCAATTATTCCTTTTTTTGCATGCAAAGTAGGAAATTTGACGGGTTATCAGAAAAAAAATCCGCAGTATTTTTGTGAAGGCGCGTGATTTGCAATACGGCTGTAGATATGGAGTATTGCCGGCTCAGTTTGTAAGTTTAGTGGCAGTTAATTGGTAGTATATTTCCTTATACATTGATCATATAGTGTAGCAAAGTTCATGTGCATAGGTAAAGTAGAAAAAGAAATATGGGTTGGTGAATATCTAATAAGCTACCGCAAGAAACGTTTTCTACCACCGGAAGCCTTACTTCCGCTGTAAATAAAATTGTACGTAACGTATGGACTTCCGCTCCGTTGGCGAAAGGACTGACAAGGCTAGGGGTGTCTCTAAACACTGGACTGGATTCTCCACTGGAACATGGGACTGGAACGTGGGACTGGATTATCGAACTGGAATGTGGGACTGGAATATGGGACTGGACTAGTATATTGGCTCATAAACAAATGTTAGCATGTCAAACCACTTCTAATAGAACTTGGCTATTGTAGCAAGAACTGATGATCAACGTAAGACAAGGCGGGGTGTTTTTAATTGCGAGTTTAATGTTGATTTATCTTGAGAGATGAGTAACTACATTCTTGTAGTGATACTAAACCTTTGCCTGCATAACGTATCTAGCTACTAAAGATGCATTGCCAAAAGTTTGCACATGTCAGTTTGAAGCATCAAGCACAAAATTAATCCGTCAAAAACTTACCTCCTCTTATTGCCAGTATCGGTACCCCTCAAGAGCAGTGGAACTTAGTCCCAGTGCAGTTCCTTAGAACTCCCTTGCCCCTGCTTAGCTTGGTGCTCAAAACTGATAACCTTTTGTGTCAATGCTGAAGTTTGGAGAGTGTAGTCACACATCTAGTAGAGATAAATTTAACACTAAGTTTCTAATTAAAAATACCCTATTATCAGTCCCTGCTAACATTGGTTTAGGAGCCAATACACCACTATTCCAGTCCCACAGTCCAGCTTGATAATCCAGTCCCACGTTCCAGTCCCACATTCCAGTGGAGAATCCAGTCCAGTGTTTAGAGACACCCCAAGGCTAGGGCATCACTGATGAAGTTGTGAGTTTTCAAAAAATGTTCTTCCACACTATTAGAATTCATAACTTGGCATGAATGAATGTTGTTTTCATAATTTTGGCAGCAACATCGATAAGCTCTGCTTCAAAACTCAATGGCAAGATGCACAACTACTGGCTCTTTGTAGAGCCATGACATTACTTTATAGATATATGTAAATGAAAGTCAACGTATATCCACACATGCATATTTCTGACATCCTCTGCCATTGCTAGTATACTGTCAGGAGCGTGGGGTATGTGTTCTTGGCCAATGGCCAAATTATTCCTCAATCTCTTTCTTTTGAAATAGGAAAGCCTACACCGTGCAGAAACTCCCCACGCACACAACTTTACTGTATTGATGAGAACCCAGTACACTATAGCTGCATACTTTATTAAACAGTTAACCAAACAAACTGAATGCAAATTTTAATTCAACAACGTTACAAAACATAAGCAAGTAAAAATACGTACTAGTAGTCTAAACAATGAAATTACACAAATGTGTGCAGGTCCTGACAAATAAAATAACAATGAAAGTTAGTAGAAATACATTAAATAAAGTTACGGCATTAGTAAAGCTAGCAATTTATATAAAATAGTATATCTAAATTATTGCTGTCCATTGTCGAATCTGCCACTTGTAATTGCAAATCACTGCTTGATAATGTGACTGTACTTGGTACGTCTGTGTGGCCATTGGCATTGGATCCGCTGTCGCGCTGAAGATAAACATTACAGTGGTTGGATTTAAATAGTGTAAGTGTGAAGAATTATAGCTAAGCAGTAGATAAAAATGCAGTATATAACTACTATCACACTCAGCATCGTTAAATTAAAATCACTCACCATCCACCAGGGATCCGGATCGGTATCGCAGCTTGACATTGTATTTGACACTGTTACAGTATTTGGTACGTCGGGCTGAAGATAAACATTACAGTGGTTGAATTTAAATAGTGTAAGTGTGAAGAATTATAGCTAAGCAGTAGATAATTTGACTGTATCTAGCTACTATCACACTCAGCATCGTTAAATAAAAATCACTCACCATCCACCAGGGATCCGGATCGGTATCACAGCTGTCGCGCTGAAGATAAACATTACAGTGGTTGGATTTAAATAGTGTAAGTGTGAAGAAATATAGCTAAGCAGTAGATAATTTGACTAAAAATGCAGTATATACTATCACACTCAGCATCGTTAAATTAAAATTACTCACCATCCACCAGGGATCCGGATCGGTATCACAGCTTGACAATGTATTTGACAGTTTGTCGGTGGGATAGCTTGTATTTGCCACCCTTCGGATCGGTGAGCTTCCGCCCAAGTCTGACTGAAGATAAGCATTAAACATTAAGCGTTTCTCTAACCATTAATACATGATCATGAGGGGCGCATACCGGTTGTATTGGTTCGACCTTTAGTAGAATGCTTGGTAGCGAGTCAATCTGAATGAAAAAATTATCAAAATAACGATTAATCAAAAACTGTTAACTGACCAGTTTGATGGTGAGAGGGGTTTTCTTTGTCTTCTTAACTACCGTTGGCCGAATATAATGGCTGCTTGGTAGCGAGTCAATCTGAGTGAAAAAAATCTACATTATTATCAAAATAACGATTAATCAAAAACTGTTAACTGACCAGTTTTTTGGTGGGAGAGGTTTTCTTTGTCTTCTTGGCTACCTTTATGCACTGTATTGCCAGTTCTAATGTGCCGCACCTGGTGTGCATCAGTCGTTTATTTGCGGCAGAACGGAAACGAACTTTTAAGCATTGGCGTAACTGGTCGATAAGACTAGACAGTTCTTTTCGGCGTAGCCTTTCGCTGTTCGCCCTTTCACTGGTGCAGAGGGAGGTTTTGGCCATATCGATATTATGTGAATGCTCGGCTGCAGAATGCACAGTATTTATATAGCTCAGGAACCCTTATAACTGTTGCCAGAAACCTACACGGTTAGTCCACACCCACAATTGCTTTTTTTTATTTTATGCGTTGAAGCCAGAGAACATCTGCGCATCCAGAGAATTAATTAATGTGTCTGTATAACATTATTGATATACTGTAGGCCTTGACAAAATTTGCTAGCAGAATTTTGAGCAAAATAGGCAGCCAAAAGAAATAAGCAATTCTGCAAGCAAAATGGGCTGTCAGTTTTACCCAACAAAGCAAAATAGGCGGAAGGATGAAATTTTATTGTGAACACTTCTACTGAGCAATAATAATGAACTTCCTGCACTTTCAGAGTGCAGCTAAATACAGTACCGCACAATAAAAAGTTAACGTACCGTCCGTACCGTACCATGAGCGCACCAGGAGCATACCTGGAACGAACCAGGAGCGTACCAGAGACCTTTGGTAAGCTTATTGCGCGGTACTGTACTTCTTGCACTCAGAAATCATTTCCTGTCACATGTAGCTAGTGGGCTTTTATTAGAAATACGGTCGAGTCAAGAGTACATATGTACTGTCTTGTCGTGTGGAGTGGTGATAGATCTATGGGGTGCCGTATGTCTCAAAACTAAAAAAAATGTGTATATTTACAAATACACCACACAATATGTAAATGTAGCTGGGGATATATATATCCCCTGTGGGATATATATATCCCACAAGGGATATATTATATCCCACAAGGGATATATATATCCCACAAGGGATATATATCCCACAAGGGATATACATATCTCACAAGGGATATATTATATCTCACAAGGGATATATATATCCCACAAGGGATATATATATCCAACTAGGGATATATTATATCCATCAGGGGATATATATATCCAACCAGGGATATATATCTCCATCAGGGGATATGTAAATCAGTATCTGGCGGATACAGGTCACGTGCGAACGCATGCGCTATATCGTGAGCTGTCTGGTGCACGTGACGTGGGAGCGCGCTCAAGATGGCTCAAGCGTAGATCGTTATGGCTCAACCACCTGCTACTGTGACGGTGAACGTCAGTACCCTTTCCAACGCCCTTGCGGTAGCCATCCAACAGGCAGCTGTTACTAGCGGCCGCGATCAGTCGGCATCGGCCTCGGCTACCATCGGCACCCGCGTGACCCGTCGCAGTCCGGTGCTGCAAGCAGCTCAAGTTCAAATGCACAAGACCCGACGTAAGTTGTGGAGTTTGTAGAATCGTTGTAAGCAAGCACAGACAACTACTGTCAGTAAAATAAATTCAAGCCATAGCAAAGTGTATACATGTAGCTATTGGTCTGGCAGGAAGTGCATACATACATACTATGATTGAATGGGCAATGTCGCGCATGCCACACTGATGGATGGCATTGCGAAGAGCTTGACGAGGTACTCTTATCCCCTGCCTGAGTAAATGCCCTTGCATAAGTATTTCACCATCATTAGGATGGTCCTGCTTTATAGAAAAAATGACTTCATCTAGCTGCTGATCAGATAAGGGTGTATCGTCATCAGGAGAAATACCAGCTTCCTCAAGCCTTCTGTAGAGTGTGGCCCTGGATATCCCCAAAATGCTAGCTATCTTTGTCCATTTATAGTGGAGTGCTCTCAGCTCCAAGATGTCATCTACATCCACATGTGCTCGTGGCCTACCAACCTTTGGTAAAGATCTGACAATTCCTATAATGGCTAATGAGTGATTATATTCACTTCAAGAGCTACCACAGAGTATAGGACATTCTATATTATCGTATAGCCCTACGTTTAATATTACATGCTTTATATCCGCATCCAATTAAACCTATGGTCAGTTTCAACAAAATGTGTTTTTTTTATGTAGGTAAGAGGCTATAGATAGAAAACAAGATCCTTACGTATCTAAATATGCATACCGATCCTGCCCCTGACTATGTTTCACATATTTTGTCACATTCAACTCTGCTTACAAACAGAAATTCCATTGTATTGCAGGGCTAGACTGCAGACGAATACAGAAGGCTAATCCTCATCCTTAAAGGCTAACCTTTGGGTTTAGAGCTAGATGCGTTGCATCAGTATCGAGGATTCGAGATACAGGCTACTGCACGAGTGCGGCATGCGCGACATTGCCCATTCAATCATAGCATGTATGTATGCACTTCCTGCCAGACCAATAGCTACATGTATACACTTTGCTATGGCTTGAATTTATTTTACTGACAGTAGTTGTCTGTGCTTGCTTACAACGATTCTACAAACTCCACAACTTACGTCGGGTCTTGTGCATTTGAACTTGAGCTGCTTGCAGCACCGGACTGCTGACGGGTCACGCGGGTGCCGATGGTAGCCGAGGCCGATGCCGACTGATCGCGGCCGCTAGTAACAGCTGCCTGTTGGATGGCTACCGCAAGGGCGTTGGAAAGGGTACTGACGTTCACCGTCACAGTAGCAGGTGGTTGGGCCATAACGATCTACGCTTGAGCCATCTTGAGCGCGCTCCCACGTCACGTGCACCAGACAGTTCACGATATAGCGCATGCGTTCGCACGTGACCTGTATCCGCCAGATACTGTATGTAGCGATTTACATATCCCCTGATGGAGATATATATCCCTGGTTGGATATATATATCCCTAGTTGGATATATATATATCCCTTGTGGGATATATATCCCTTGTGGGATATATATATCCCTTGTGGGATATAATATATCCCTTGTGAGATATGTATATCCCTTGTGGGATATACATCCCTTGTGGGATATATATATCCCTTGTGGGATATAATATATCCCTTGTGGGATATATATATCCCACAGGGGATATATATATCCCCATCTACATTTACATATTGTGTGGTGTATTTGTAAATATACACATTTTTTTTAGTTTTGAGACATACGGCACCCCATATAGATCTATTGACTAGATGATGGCAGAAAGAAGTGGAGAACCAGTCCATGCGGCAGATATATCAAGTGCTCAGGACACAGAGTACGATTCAGAATCAGAAGACAACTCTGGTACTGTATCGCAATCCAACAGTCAGTCCAGTCTGATAGTTCTTTTGTTGCATCTCTGCTTGGTAGGTTGCGACCCCCAACTCCCTCTGACTTGGCCCGTAAGAGACGGTTGCAACAGAATCCTCCACACAAAGGTGTCAAACGAGGAAAAGGCAAGGAAAAGGGGGATCCTAAGAATATCTCAGCCAGTGAGCGTGTAAAAGCCTACCCAGATGAACAGTTTACTGTAAGCAATAGCAAGTTGTTCTGTCGCGCCTGTCGAGAGGAGCTGGCGATCAAGAAGAGTTCAATCGAGTCTCATATCAAGTCCCAGAAACACATCAACGGAAAGAAGAAACTGGCCCTGAAGAACAAAGAAGAATCTGACATTCTACAAGCTCTGAAGGCTTATGACAGTCAAGTCCACCCAGTTGGTGATGGTTTACCCTACTCAACTCGAGTGTACCGAGTGAAAGTTGTAACCGCAATGTTGAAAGCTGGTGTTCAAGATCGACTTATTCAGAGCTCAACTCATCTCAGACAACTGATACCATTTATTCTGCAGGAAGAATTGAGCAGGATTAAGAGGGAAATTCTCAACCGACCTTTGACGGCACAACCCACGTTTGCGAGGCTTTTGTTGTTGTCCTTCGCTATCTCACAGATGACTGGGAACTAAAGCAGTGTGTTGGGCGATTGAAGCTTCTCGCCAAATCAATGACCGGAGACAACCTTGCTCAACAGATTGTTGTCGTTCTCTCTACAGAATTGGGAATTGCTCCTCATTGTATTGTTGCAGCAATGAGAGATAGAGCGTCTGTAAATGATGTAGCAATGAGGACAATCAAAGTCCTCTACAATCAGCTTATCGACGTTGGCTGCTTCTCCCACACACTGGATCATGTTGGGGAAAGAATGAATACACCAATACTCCACGACTTCAGCAAAGCCTGGATTGGTTTGTTCTCACGAAGTCCCAAATCGCGTCTGCTATGGAGGACTCAAACTGGACTGTGTGTACCTTCGTACTCTGCTACCAGGTGGTGGAGCCGATTTGAAGTAATCAATCAGCTTCTCACAGCCTTCAATGATGTTGTGACGTTCTTGGCCAATGATGACCTCCCTCCTGCGACCTCTGGCAAGCTTCTAGAAATCCTAAACGACCCAGCAAAAGCCAGAAAGTTAAAAATGATAGCTGTGGACGCAATGGAGCCGTTTGTTAAAGCCACATACAAGCTAGAAGGAGATGGTGCTCTCAGTGTTGTTGCTTATGAGCAGCTGAGCATCCTCTATGCATCCGTGCCAACTCAGCATTACCCAAATGTTGTTGCCGTTGCAAGGGCAATAGCTGGTGGCAACCCCACACGTGAACGACAGCTCGCGACATATGCTAAAGCATGTGTAGAGCCAGCGTACAACTACTTTCGCTCAAAATTTGACAACGACCTAAAGCCTGTATTAGTTGCCTTCAAAGCAGCTCGCTATTTCTCGCCTTCGAAGTTCTACGAGCTACAGCCAACTGTTGCGGACATCGACTGCTTGAGGGCATTCCCATTTTTGGACTCGCAACCCATTATTGATGGTCTCAAGGCTGAGTTACCTGCTTACGTAGCTGCTGCTGAAGATGTGTCTACAGAAATCGATGCAGTTGCTTGGTGGAAGCGCCACGCTACTGAACTTCCCAAATGGGCTGAAGCATTCAGATCCACACTTCTTGTCCAACCATCTTCTGCTGCAGCAGAGAGAGTATTTTCAATTCTGCAAGGCTTTACAGCTCAACAACAGTCATCCTTGGAGGACTATGTTGAACTCTCAGTTATGTTACAATACAACAGTCGTTCAATTCACTGTGATGACTCAGTTCATGTGACTGTTTAGTATGGTGTCATACTATCATTGTTTTTCCTCTACCACTTGATACTCTGTGTGTTTCACATTCATTGTTTTCTTCGTCTGATGTATTTTTGGCAACTTTATAACATAGTAATGCTGAAATTTTAGACTAAAGTAAGAAGCAATATGGGTACGATAAAAAGCAAAATGGGTACACTGAAAAGCAAAATGGGTACAAATATTGAGCACAAAAGAAAAGCAAAATAGGCAGGAAAAAAAGCAAATTTTGTCAAGGCCTAGTGCTGAGTAACTGCCACAATTGCACTCTAGTGATTGAGGTTGCTGTTTTTTTCTTTCTCTAAGAACCACCTTGGAACCAATCTTTTACACGGAGCCCACAGACCCTGCTAATAGGCTTCAATGATCAAAGGATTCTCCCCCAAACTTATAACATACTAGGAACCTGATCCAACACAGCAGACCATAGGTGACAAAACAGCAGACTAGCTAAACACTTTAACTATACATGCTAAAGTAGTAGCTAAGTAGCTAGACTAAGTTTTATTTCAAAATGTCAGTTCGGCCCTTTTATACCATAGCTAGTTATAGCTATAGCAATAGCTAAAATGTAATAAGTTAGGGAACCATTTTAATTTTAATTTTTATTGTCCATAGTACATGTAGAAATGAAATAATCACCGACTTACTATGGAAGGGAACAGAGCCATTAATTTTATCGAAATTGCTATGTGAGCCCACATCAATTGAGGAAGCCACTGCTAGTCCTGATAGCTCAAAATGGATGCAGGCAATGGAGACTGAGATGAGGTCTCTTAAGGACAATGATGTCTGGGAGCTCGTCGAGTTACCAGCTGAAAGGAAAGCAGTTGGAAGCAAATGGGTCTACAAAGTCAAGACAGGTGCTGATGGTTCCGTTGAACGCTACAAAGCTAGATTGGTCGCCCAAGGATTCAGCCAGAAGTACGGAACTGATTATGACGAGACCTTTTGCCCAGTTGTGAGGCAGGAATCACTACGTGTTCTATTGGCATTATCTGTGCAGTATGGTCTGAAGCTACACCAAGTTGATGTAACTACCGCCTTCCTGAATGGCAACCTTGAGGAGGAGGTCTATATGACGCAACCAAAAGGATTTGTGACCGAAGGAGAGGAGCATCTTGTATGCAAACTCAAGAAGAGCATCTATGGCTTAAAGCAATCACCCAGATGCTGGAATGCTGCTCTTGATTCTCACCTCAAAGAAATGGGTTTTGTCCAGTCAACAAGTGATCTGTGCATATACGTGGATGCAGAAGATGTGTTCTACATTGGAGTGTACATAGATGACATCGTCTTGGCTGGACGCACGGATGAGCGAATCCAAGAGGTGAAGGCTGCTCTCTCTCGGAAATTTGAAACCAAAGACATGGGAAAATTACACTACTTCCTGGGAATGACCGTGGTGCAAGATGAAAAACAAAGGTCTGTTTGGATTGGTCAACCAGCTTACACGGAAAAACTCTTGAGGGAGTTTGGAATGCAGGACTGTAAGCCTGTCAGCACTCCAGTGGATGTTAGCTCAAAACTTGTGCAATTGGAAGTCTGATGTATCTGTCTGTGAGCACTAGACCAGATATATCCTATGCTGTTGGCAACCTGGCCAGATATTCTTCTAAACCAACGAAGGAACACTGGACAGCTATGAAACGTGTGTTGCGCTATCTGAAAGGCACAGGAAAACATGGTATTCTCTACAGTCAGAAGGGCTCTATTGAGTGTGTTGGTTTCTCTGACGCTGACTGGGCTGGGGATATCAATGACAGAAAGTCAACATCTGGCTACCTGTTTCAACTAAGTGGAGGCGCTGTTACTTGGAAGAGTAAGAAACAAGGTTGTGTTGCACTCTCAACCGCTGAGGCCGAATACGTAGCGCTCTCAAGTGCAGCTCAAGAGTCAGTGTGGCTGAAGCACCTAACCACTGAATTGGGGAGTCCTCCTAAAACACCAACAACCATATTTGAGGATAACCAGTCTGCAATTGCCATGACCAAGAACCCTCAATTTCATGGACGTATTGATATAAAATACCATTTCATTCGAGAACAGGTGAACTGTGGCAACGTTAAACTCGAATATTGTCCAACTGGAGACATGACTGCCGACATGTTTACGAAAGGATTAACTTTTCAACAAACACCGACACAATTCTGAAGTTGTAGAACTACCTTAGTCAATGTGAGGAGGAGTGTTGAGAACAGTAATGAGAAAACATGCACTTATGACTTAATGTGTGTATGCGCTTAGTCACCATGGTTTTTGTATAGGTGTATCTAGGAATGTTAATTAGTTTTTGTATAGTTTCCTAGCCAGCCCTTTGTGGTGTATATCCTCTGTTCTGTGACAATGTCTTTTGTTTGTTTTGGGGCCTGCGCCTCCCGGTATACCTTTTAACCTGTGTACTCGTTTTTTCTTACTGACTTTTATTATTGAACTTTTGCTTGGTGAACTAAGTCCACGCTACGCTTTACTACTAGCACCGCGAGTGAGCATGATCTTTTCGACATTGTCATAACCTGTTGTGTAATTACTTTCTCAGGGCTCTTGAGAAAAGAAGATCATCGAACGTGTCCACAATGTAAATGCTACGATGAAGAGGCCTCTCAGTGATAACGGAGCTAGTACTACTTGAGAAGTGTCTGCAAGGCTACACCCAAAATGCAAATGAATCACTTGATTCGGTAGAATGGAAGTTTTGCCCTAAGACAATCTTTCTTGGCAAAGCTACTGTAGACACTGAATGCCTGCGCATTAGCTGTATGCTCGTTCAATGATGGGTCCAGTTACCTTAGTGATCTACTTTTGATTCTTTTTGTGTGGTACATAAGTGTGAGTCAATCATAGTACTATCCACATGTAATTAGTTATGTCTCCACCTCACTTATTGCAGTTATTTGCTGAGTCACACATTAACTAAATTAGGCGAACTCAAGACGGCACAGCCTATTATGCCGGAAGTTCCCAGAGAGTTGCTTGGATTTTTTTTGTTCCTGGTGGAGGTGGAAGATGAGGAGGAAGGAGGACAGCAACCACGATCTGAACGAGCTGACAGAAAGTATTACAGTCCAGTCCATAGTAATCAGATTCACATGTTACTTGGAAGCTCAATGTAAGCGTAGCCCTCTGAGAGTCTCCGGGAAATTCCCGATCTGAAGAAAATCCAGAACTGACATTGCGACTGGTTTAAGACTGCTCCGCAGGGAAAGGCAAAGACGCAACATGGAACATGGGGTGAGTGAGCCTGAATTCCTTGATGATTGCAAAGAGTACTTCAGAATCAACTCAAGGTTTGATCAGCCAGGATATACAAACTACACAAATCTCCAAGATTGTTCCTCAAAGCCATAAGGAAAGAAGATTGTTGAGAAGGCTTGTCCAACCGACTGATTTTAGGTCTGACACTCCTCCCTTCTACAGAAATCCCGCCACCATTTAACCCTCCCTACTACTGATTCATACGAGTTCCCTTCGGACCATGATACAACCTGGGAGGAGGGACTAGAAAGTACCAAAAAGAGGGCACGTAGAAGATGGGAAAGACAGGTAGTCCATAGTGGGTGGTTAATTGATATTTCCTTAAAAGTGAGCTTATCGTCATATTCATATTTCTGTTATCTAGAGGAACAAACTTTAATTTTGGCATTCCAGAGGATGGGAAGTCTGAGAGCACTTGCCATTATGGTTATAACTACCTCAGCTTCACAAAGTATGCATTATATGCAAGGGACTAAACATGCTGAGAACGTTTGTTTAAACTATATCAGTGGATGTAAGTGAATAGCACAAAGACTTATATTCCTTTACTTCCTTATATATTATTCATTAATATCATTCGCGTCCGCTATTCCTCATGTTGATACTGCTTCTTGCCAGCTTCGCTCTTCTGCCATTCCTCGTGGCCATTGCTACTTTCCTCCCTTCCGCGATTTCTCACGTAGCTGCCTGTCAGTGATATCCCTTCTGCTGATAATTTTAGTCAGTGAAAGTTATAGGGCCATTAGACAGGCAAAGGCAGGAGTAGGAAAAAGTGCAACAGACTGGCAGGGAAAGAAACTGTCGACGACCTCAAGAGTACACCCTTCAGCGAGCAGAGAAGCAATACCGGTGTTGCATCACAGACAGATGGTATTTGCTTTAAAGAGCTACCAGAAAACTCCAGTGAGAGCTTTCATTTGCAAACATTTACTTATCTGTCAGCAAAACATGGCATCTGTGTAAGAATGAATGGCCTGTCAGTGACATCCCTTCTGCTGATAATTTTAGTCAGTGAAAGTTATAGGGCCATTAGACAGGCAAAGGCAGGAGTAGGAAAAAGTGCAACAGCTTGGCAGGGAAAGAAATTACACCCTTCAGCGAGCAGAGAAGCAATACCGGTGTTGCATCAGATGTTATTTGCTTTAAAGAGCTACCAGAAAACTCCAGTGAGAGTTTTCATTTGCAAACATCTACTTATCTATCAGCAAAACATGGCATCTGTGTAAGAATGACTGGGTAAATACACGTAATAAATAAAGTGAAGTGATTTATATTTCTGTTCATAGCGAGACCTTGCCGGTTTTGCTGCAAAGATGAGTTTGTAGCACTTCTTAAAAACTTAATTTCTGTTCCAGTCAATACAGTTCTCAGGGGCTATATACCAAGAGATACCCCATGAGCAACTGGCTGTTCTCTACATACCCTTTAATTTTCTCAACTGTCACACTCATGGCTGAGCTGTCACTAAGGTTCAAACCCCCACACTGGGATCCCATACTCTCCAAGTTCATGAAGTGTAGCAGACACAAGGTCTATACCTTAGAGGCATGGAAGGGTAGCACCCCCAACAATGAAGGACACATTCCATCCCTTCGTGATTTAACATCCTTGGGACATGAAGTCTTAAAACCCTGGCTGCACCATCATTCACTCAAGATCATTGGGTCCAAGGGTATATTTGCTCAGCGCCTACAGGAAGCTCTGCATGCCAAACAGGCCTCAGGTTTGGGAGATAGCAATATCAGTGCTACGCCACAGCAGGTCACCTTAGTATCCTGACAGAATATTAGTGAGATGATTGTGGGGCCAAAGCTTGTCACATGGTTTTGTGTAAAGAAATGGCTTGTCCATCTACAGTGTATGAATGGGTTGTGTACCATCTCAGTAAGAAAGTAAGATTCGGCTGAGTGGGTCCCAATGGTCTCATCATTATATAGATTTCACTGTATTCATAACCTTAGCTACTAGTATATGTACTTAATAAACCTGCTGAAGAGCTCTCACCCATTCTTATCGCTTTTGCTGCCCTAGCAGCTCCTAGTTGAATATTCCTCGTTTTTAGGTGGCATCTCAGCATAGCTAACTCAAAATACAGCCAAAACAGCAAAAGAAACAGATACGGCTAAACTTGACAGTGGGCATTATATAGAAACTGGGTATGTAAAACTGTGATTTGATTGGTCGTTGCATAGGAACCTACAAAAACAGGTTTTTTTCAGCTGGTGTTCCCTCGGCAGTAGTTAGGTATGTAGGTAGAAGACTAGAACTGCAGACATTAGTCTTTAGCTACTATGACGTCTACACAATCTGTTCTCTTTTTTTACCATTTTCACCATTGTGATGTTTGGGTAAGCCTGTCTCTAAACACAGGACAGGTTCTGCTGACCCAGACTGATGCTTTCACAATGACTGTTGTCTGTTTGCCAGCTCTCTCATCTCCACTTGTATGTAAGCTGCACCACACACCCTACATCACCTACCAAGGAGCCCAGGCTCCCTACATGTACCCGTGTTTTTTCAACGTGCAAAAACGCTGAGCCTGGGAACGAGGCTAGAGCATGTGCACTTACTGAGCATTAGCTATACCTGTTTTTTCGCAGGCTATGTACAGAAGGAGTACCCCCATACAGCAACAACAGTGTTGATCGATGCTGTAAACGATAAATGCGACGAAGTCGAAAGCGTGCTAAGTGAACTGACTGGATAACTAGTGAACTGGACGTGCAAGTTTTGGGTTTCTTCATGAATATATAGCCTTTGGCAGCTCAATGTGCCCTTTATTTAACTGTGCCATAACATTGCTGGCCGAATTTTGGACCATGCATTATTCAAGGCCAGTCAGCTTCTCGATATCTTGATCAATATATCATTACATCATTATGTCATCTTATAATTTTTTCAATGTCATTATAACTTTAGGTTTTTGACTGATATCGATCATCAATTTTTGGTGTGTATAAATAACTTATAATATTCAACATAAATGTAACAACCTAGCTGTTAACCAGGTTACATGGTTGTGACAGCCTTGTGCCCTGGTTGTGACAGTGCCAATTCCAAGGTTGTTTTACCCTGGTCACAGTCTTGTTACAAGCTTGTTGCAACCTCCGTTACAACCTGGTTACAAGGTTGTAACCACCCTGTGACAACCTCTTCTAGTGCCTTGTTTCAACCTGGTCACCAAGTTGCTGCAAGGAGGGCATTTTTGTATGGGAATGCCAACGGTTAAAGGTGGTTTTTGAGGACGGAAGAGACTTCATTCTGAAAAGAGGTGGAGTAATTTTCACCAGCATAGTACAGAATAGCTAATGTTATGTGATGGCGCTTCCATTTTATTAAGTGATCTTTTCTTTAGGAGTGGAATAGAAAACTCTGGTTGTGGCAGACAGCCTGCCAGAAGACCCTCCACAACAACCCTGCCAGAAGACCCTCCAGAACAAAGCTGCACCTTGTGTGTAACGAACACACACCCTCGATCTGTCAAGAAACCAAAAACATACAAATCTGGTGAGTATTAAAAAAAGGTAGGCTCACATGTTGTCATATGTTATGTGCGAGCATGATATGTGCAAATTAATGCTCACCAACTCTTTTCTTTCGACTTCATATATTCAACCTCCTCAGGCTCTGAATCTGGCACTAACATCACCACCTGATCTCGCCCGCCGCCAACGGAAGAATGTGGGAGCCTGGGATTCGAAAAATTATTAGCCGACGTGTTCGACAAACCGGGGATGAAGGACCTACTGACGGAAACAACAGCTACAGCTGTAACTATATATGGGGCCACAGTAGCTTGTACAAACAACAGTACAGCCTGTGGCTACAGATACTGCATAACAGCTCCGTGCAGAAGGCACTATTCAAGTTACACATGTATGTGCTATAGACTCTTAGTAGTACAACGGAGAATGATTACATAATCAGTGTGTGAAATTAACGGTCGCCACGTCACCATTGTCGACCAAAAAATACTGTCTAGCGACTTACTTTTCATTTCCCAGCGCCATCCTGGCGACTCGCATTTATTTGGCCAGTTCAGCGTGAACGCGGCGTTATCGTGTTACAGTAATTGATAGCACGTGACGGTTGAGCTGACTCAGCTGCATGAGCACGAGGGAAAGATGACTTTGGAACAGTTTGGATTTGTGAAGCACTCTGCTACTACTAGTTCTGCTGCTGTCTCTATACAAAGCGCCACAGATGCCTCAAGTAGCGAACAGCCTACTGTGCTGCCCTCGAAAAGGAGGCGCTTCAACAGTGAGTGGGCTGAGGGGCGCGAGTGGTTACAGCACGACAAAGAAAATGGCGTGATGTTTTGTGAGTGGTGTCGTTGCTTCGATAGAAACGAGCAGCGAATGAAGAATGATTGGCGTAACAGGCTACGTCCGAACACTCTCTCGCAGCTGATGCTAATCAAGCTCAATGGACCTGCTCATTTGGATAGCTTTGATGCTCAACCAGCTATTTCTGAATGGTGGAAGGCTGGTATAAGATCCCGTCGGCCTGCCAGCAAGCCATATGGACCTAGAACAAAGCCTGACAGTGAGTCAGAAACTGATAGCTCAGAAAGTGACTGACTGTATTTCCTTATGGTTGTGTAATAATAATATTACTATGTGACTGTATGAATATTGATGTCATTATGTATGTAACTGGACAGTGGTGTACGGCTTCTATTTTTTATTGGTTATGCACCAAAAAACGTGGCGACCAAAAGTTTGCAATGGCTACTTGATCTTGAAGTTAGTGGTCACCACTGGCGACCTAGCTTTCATTCTTAATTTCACACACTGATAATCCTTCAAACTTGTTGGCTTCTTTGAGCATATTTAATGTACTGATCTCCCTCTTATATAGGGTCTTTGCAGAAGATGATTGACGACATGCTACAGCAGATGCTCTTCCAATTCGATAGTCTAGAAGCACAAATACTACAATGTTTCTTCCACTACAACTTGAAAGTTCTTAACCAGCATGAAAAAGGACCAAGTAGCTGTTCCACTTTTATATTCAAAGGTCCATCATCTATTGTCAAAAGACTCTGAGCAATGGGGCTGTAAGCAATACAGTGTGGTCATTTCTACCTAGTGCAAAATTGAAATATGGAGAGTCGAGTCAGACTGCAGACTTCTTGAGCTTTTCTGTAAAAATCAATAATGAGGTGTCTGATGATAACTGTAGGGGGCATGCACTCCGTGTGCATCTTGCCACGTGGAAAGAAAGGCCACCACAATAACAGTAACAGGAGCCATGGAAAATAGAAAGGGTCCTTAGGGTGAAAATACTACCTTTAAAGTACAGTTAATATGGTGCAAAGGTCAAATTTTATTGAAAATCATTTTTGACTTGCAAATATCTGGTCTACTCCTAAGCTACTATGTTGAGTAGTTTGAAGCGAAAATATTTTAGCGTTTTAAAAATATACAGGTAATTAGAATAACCATTTGGCGATATTTCCGGTATATCTCCGTAATTTGTCGCACACTAGAGAATCACGGAATTAGACCACGAGTCCAGCCTTTGTTCGCTCGTTGATCGTTTTTCCATGGTTTTCCAGACTCTCTAAGGAGCCATGAGCCGAATTGAGGAGCAGATACTGCTAGGATTAACTGACACAGAGGCTGCTCAGCTTGATAGCGATGACGAAGAGTTCTACGGCTTTAGTGAGCAACCGTCGTTGCCATTTCAGACAGCTGCGGGGCCTTCTACAAGTGGCGATATGTCTGATACTGAGAGCGAAGAAGGAGATCGTGGTATTCTACCGGAATGTGAGTTGCAGGAACGTATTTCTGTAGTTGCACGCCGAAGAGGGGAGGGAGAGTCACAGGAATGTATTTCTGTGGTTGCACGCGAAAGAGGGGAGGGAGAGTCACTGGCAAGCCAATCTATTGGCATAGTATCCCCAGAAAGTGACCCACTATACTCTAAAATCAATCAAAGGCTGGTTAACGGCTGCTCGTGCTCTGACTCTTGCCTCACCCGATTTACTACAGAGGAAGTGTTTATGTTTCATCTTTCACTGTGTGAAATGACCAAATCTGAGAAAGATATGCTAATTCTCGGAAAGCTTCAGGCCATCTCAAGAGTAAGCGATTCTACTCAGCATGCACGACAGTCGAAGGCTGGGAAATGTAAGCGTGTTACCTGTGAATATTGTTTTGATGATCGAATTGTGTGCAAGGATGGCTTTCTGTTCCTGCATGATCTTGGAACAAAACAGCTGAAAAACCTCCAGCAACATTTAAAGGCTAATGGACCGGTTCCAAGAGAACACGGCCTGACGGGTCACGTTCCCGCCACTACTTACCCATTTGAAGTAGTTAATGATGCGGCACACTTCATTCGGAATTACGCTGAAGTTTATGGTATACCACAGCCAGCAGCACGCAGTGGAAGGGCAAACAACCCTCCCATCTACCTACCAGCCTATCTGAATTACAAAATCGTGCATTCAAAGTATGTGGAGGCCTGTCAGTCAAAGGCTCCACATACAAGGTTCCTAGCCTACAAGTCTTGTCGGCGTATGGAAGAGGTGCCTAGCTGACATTGTCTTTATGACACCTCGAACAGACGTGTGTGCGACTTGTGAGGGATTTCGTATCCGCCTAAAGGATGCTACCCATGGTGAAACTTACTGCTGACTTCACTTCCCATCTTGAAGCGGCTCAGGAAGAACGAAACTACTACCTAACTTCAATGCAGCAGGCTACAACTGCTCTGGAAGAAAATCCAAGTGCGCCACCACAGTATGCCCATTATACGTTTGATTTTGCTCAGTGTGTTCATATTCCACATCATGCACGACAGGTGGGCCCACTTTATTTCAAAACACCCCGAAAAATTCAATTATTTGGCATCTGCTGTGATGGCAACAAGAAACAGCACAATTATCTGATAGATGAAGATAATAGCATTGGTGTCAATGGTGCTAACACCCATGGTCCCAACTCAGTTATTTCAATGCTCGACCACTACCTTAACACCCATGGCCTGCATGAAACCAAGTGCCACTTTCACTGTGATAATTGCGTTGGGCAAAATAAAAACAATTCCGTTGCTGGCTACCTTGCATGGCGTACTATTACTCGAAAACATCAGGAGATCACGTTGTCTTTCATGCGTGTTGGCCATACACGCTGCCTTGTAGATGGACATTTTGGCTTGATAAAAAAAATCTACCGCCAGTCTGATACGGATACCCTCGATCAAATGGCAGAGGTGGTTCAGCGATCTACTGTGAACAATGTGGCTCAGTTGTATAGCTGGGAGTGGCGGGAGTGGGATAAATTTTTTCCCGAGATGTTTAAGCGTATCCCACTTATCACAAAATACCAGCATTTCAGGTTTAGTGCCAGTAAACCTGGCACTGTGTTTGTTCGCAGCAGCTGCAGCTCAGAAGAAAAAGCTATTAAAATCTTCAAGAAGAAAGTAACTGCTGCTAGTGTCAAGCGAGCAAAACTACCTCCGATAATTTTACCTGCAGGCCTAACTGAAGAAAGAAAAAAATACCTCTATGAACAAATTCGTCCATTTGTTTCTCCTCAGTACCAAGATGCAACCTGCCCTTCTCCATAATTAATTTTAACTTAAGGACCATTTCTGTTTTCCAAGTCATATCTGGTTACAGTAGAGTTTTTGTACCAACTTAAATGTTTAACACACCTTCTTTTGATTGTTTACACTTTATATTTGCCTTGAAGGTGCCTTTTTGTGGCATATTTTTGGTGTTTTTGTAGTCCGAGTTGTAAGAGCACCCTAAGGACCCTTTTTGTTTTCTAATTTACACTAGTCTTTCGTATGAATTTACTACCCTCTTTTGAATGCATATACTTTGTATTTGCCTTAAAGATGTCCTTTTGTGGCATTTTTGGTGTTTTTGTATTGTCCAAGTTACTGACTCTTTTTCAAAACTTTAAAAGCCATTTTCTTAAAACTACATATTTGAATTCATCTAAAAAATTTAATTGTTGCATGCATTGAGAAAACCCTTTCAAAGTCAAAGCCTCTCAGGCTGTTCTGCATTCATTGCCGCATACGTGCATGCGCTAATCTCAATTTTTAACTCCGTCACCCTAAGGACACTGTCACATATCAATTTCATAAACTTGGCTGGCATGGACCCAGATAAGATTTATATGTTATAAGTTACTACTTACACAAATTCCTGCAGCTACATTATGTTGTTAAGTCTACAGCTATACAATCTATGGCATGCTTACTGAGCTAGAGACTATGCTTATCCCAGTATGTGTGCATAGCTGCAGGGGAGTTTGTGTAAGTAGTAACTTACCGTTCTCGGATTTGGCCGTGGAGAAGTGTTGTCTGTCACTAGTCCCTGAAAATATAAAGACTTCGTGTTTGATAACTGAAAGCTCAGACCTTAACTCGCATGTTTCCGTGCATACCATGCTAAAGGCGTGGGAGGCTCAGAAATGGCTACTTTGGCCCTGCTCTCTGAAACTGATGATAGTTAAGCAGACTTCTTGCAGTTCAAAGGACCTTACCTTGGTGAGAATCCGATGGCGGTGGTTTGGGACCTTATCTATAATGCTTGTAGAAATACCATGCTAAAAGTCACCTTTTGATCCAGGGCTGTTTCCCGCCGTGTACTGTCACGTGATTGCCACATGATGTAGTTGGCACCTATCCATTTTATTCAGTACTCCTGGAGATCATGAAAATGTGTTTATATTTCTTGTATCATGCTTAGTTTTTGTAGTATCTCTGACTAGGAACTCATTAGCAATAGTTTACAGTCTAGGTTGTTAATGTGTTGCACTAGTCATCTTTTTATGTCATTGACCCTGCATGCATATGGCTTTGGTGTGCGTTTAGTTTTGTATATAAGTTGATGTGTGTATTTGGTGTATTTTAGATTATAGTATTGTTCTATGTGAGTGTCCCTCTGTGGTCTATTCGAGTTCGACTTCAAGCGTGCATTTGTGTTACCCGAAACACAACATATTTGGCGACAAGGATCAACCCCAATGGCAACCCACGGCCATATCGGACAATTCGACCGTGGAGTAGAGGATTGGATGGCATACTGTGAACGCCTCCAGCAGTATTTCTTGGCAAATGACGTCGCTAATGCTGATAAACAGCGGGCAATCCTCTTGAGCGTATGCGGACCGGCTACGTACCAGTTGCCGTTTCAAGGAGACGGAATACCATTACTGCCACAAGAAGGGACACCTGGCCAAAGTCTGCCGTGCTAAGTCACGCCAATCGATACCTCGGCCGAACCGGAGTCGACCTGACCGGAAGTCGACTAATCGGAGCACTTTACAAGTGTCAGAGGAGGGTGGAGATGACCCGCTGAGAGGGGAGAGCAACAAGACCGATCCGATTAAGGTGTCAGTGCAGGTCTGCGGTGCAAGCCTCGATATGGAGGTGGACATTGGAGCATCTTGCTCCATCATAAGCGAAGCGACCTACAGCCAACTGTGGCTAGCTGACCAAGCTCCACCATTGTACCCGACTCAGAAAAAGCTGTGCACTTATACAAAAGAGGCATTGCAGGTCAAGGGAGCTATTGCAGTTACAGCTCACTACGAAGGCCAGACAGCAGAAGTCGAATTGGTGGTAGTGGCCGGCACGGGACCCAGCCTACTTGGACGAGACTGGCTCCAGAAAATCAGACTAGACTGGCAGAGGCTCAACCAAATCCAGCCAGCTGATTCCAAGTCCCTGCAGGATCTTCTGGAGAGTCATGCTGATGTCTTCAAGGATGAACTTGGGCTGGTGGAAGCAGCCCCAACCAAGATCCATGTTGAACCATCGGCACAACCTCGCTTCTGCAAGCCCCGGACCGTACCCTACGCCCTGAAAGGGAGGGTTGAACAGGAACTCAAGCGGCTGGAAGACGCCGGAATTATTGAGCCAGTGCAGTTTGCTGACTGGGCAGCCCCAATTGTCCCAGTGGTGAAGACAGATGGGAGCATCCGGATCTGTGGCGACTACAAGGTTACCGTGAACCAGGCCGCCAAGATTGACTCCTACCCTCTCCCAAGGATCGATGACCTCCTGGCTTCGCTGAGTCGAGGAAAGTCCTTTACGAAATTGGACCTCGCACATGCATATCAGCAGATTCCCTTGGATGAAGAATCCAAGCAGTACGTTGTCATCAACACACACAAAGGCCTCTATCGGTACAACCAACTGCCGTTTGGAGTATCCTCAGCCCCGTCAATCTTCCAGCGGACAATGGAAGGTATCCTGCAAGGTCTTCCGAATGTGTGTGTGTACATTGATGACATCCTGGTCACAGGGGAGACGGAACAAGAGCACCTCCAGACACTGGATGAGGTGCTGACCAGGTTGTCGAAGGCTGGTCTGAAACTGAAACAGACGAAGTGTGCCTTCATGCAGCCCTCGGTGGAGTACCTAGGCCACCATATCTCTGCCGACGGACTGAGACCTACCCAAGAGAAGGTGCGTGCCATCGCAGAGGCCCCAGCCCCCCGCAACGTATCCCAACTACGATCCTTTTTAGGATTAGTAAACTACTACGGGAAATTCCTACCCAATCTTTCCAGCACCCTAGCCCCATTGCATCGGTTGCTCCAGAAGAAAAGTACCTGGACCTGGGGATCTGAGCAGAAGAAAGCTTTCTAGGAAGCCAAGAAGCAGCTTACGTCACCCTGTCTGCTAGTACACTTTGACCCCACTCGAGATCTTGTACTAGCCTGTGATGCCTCACCATACGGGGTGGGAGCAGTCCTCTCGCATCGCATGGAAGATGGCTCCGACAAACCGATCGCCTTTGCCTCACGTTCGTTAGCCCCAGCAGAGAGGAAGTACGCTCAGCTAAACAAGGAGGGTCTAGCCATCGTTTTTGGAGTGAAAACGTTCCACCCCTACCTGTTCGGACGTCACTTCACTATCCTCTCTGACCACAAGCCGCTGCAACATTTTTTTAGCGAGTCTCGCCCTGTCCCCGCCATGGCCTCAGCTAGAATACAGAGATGGGCACTAACCCTGAGCGCCTACTCCTACATGATATCTTACAAGCCTGGACCAGACCATGCCAATGCCGATACCTTGAGCCGACTGCCACTTCCAGAGATGCCATCAGACATCCCTGTTCCTGGAGAAATGATCTTGTTGATCGACACCCTACAAGGTTCGCCAGTATCTGCCACCCAGATCCAGAAGTGGACCGATTACGATCCTCTGTTGTCACGAGTCAGGAAGATGATCCTGCAAGGGTGGCAATACACAGTGGATGAGAACCTCCGTCCTTTCAACCGCCGGAAGGATGAACTCAGTGTCCTCGATGGATGCATACTTTGGGGAAGTCGTGTGGTGCTGCCTGAAGCAGGACGGAAGCTAGTGATGGAGGAACTACACCTGGGACATCCGGGTGTGTCAAGAATGAAGAGTCTCGCACGTAGTGTGGTGTGGTGGCCCGGAATTGATGCTGACCTTGAGGGAAAAGTGAAAGATTGCCCAGATTGCCAAGTCAACCGCAAATTACCTGCCCCTGCACCTCTCCATCCTTGGGAATGGCCTTCCCGTCCATGGGCGCGTATCCATGTCGATCATGCCGGACCATTTCTGGGCAAGCTGTTCTTAGTGGTGGTGGATGCATATTCCAAGTGGCTGGAGGTTGTACCAGTTCCATCTACATCCTCCCAAGCAACCATTGCCACTCTTCGTACTATCTTCTCAACTCATGGACTGCCAGAATTGCTAGTATCCGACAATGGAACAGCCTATACCAGTGCGGAATTTGGGAACTTCATGAAACAGAATGGAATCCGCCATGTCACGTCTGCGCCGTACCACCCAGCTTCTAATGGACTCGCAGAGAGAGCCGTTCAGACGTTTAAAGCTGGACTCAAGAAATCTACGGACACAGACCTCCAAACTCGCCTAGCTCGATTCCTCTTTCAATATCGAATTACACCGCACTCTACTACAGGGATCCCACCAGCAGAGCTTCTAATGGGACGACGTCCTCGGTCTCACTTGGATTTGATCCACCCTTCAGTGGAATCCAAGGTTCACGCTAGCCAAGAGCGTCAAAAAGTAGCACATGACCAACATGCCAGAGACAGAGAGTTTGGGAATGGAGATTCTGTGTATGTTCGGAACTTTGCTGGTGGTTCGAAATGGCTGCCAGGAGTTATTACCGCCATCAAAGGACCACTGTCCTACGAAGTGAGATTGTCAGACGATCGTATTGTTCGGCGTCATGGTGACCACGTCCATCAACGTTTCGATTCATCAAACGAGGAGCCAACCGATGATTGGCTACCGAATCCTAACGACTCGATTACCCAACCCGGTACAGCACAAGAGACACCCCCTGCTGAAATGACCCTACGACGTTCAACTCGTATGCGGGTTGCTCCAGATCGTTTTGATCCCAGTTCGAACTAAGGGTGGGGGAGTGTAGTATCTCTGACTAGGAACTCATTAGCAATAGTTTTCAGTCTAGGTTGTTGATGTGTTGCACTATTCTATGCATGTCATCTTTTTAAGTCATTGACCCTGCATGCATATGGCTTTGGTGTGCGTTTAGTTTTGTATATAAGTTGATGTGTGTATTTGGTGTATTTTAGATTATAGCATTGTTCTATGTGAGTGTCCCTCTGTGGTCTATTCGAGTTCGACTTCAAGCGTGCGTTTGTGTTACCCGAAACACAACAGTTTTAGAGATATGAGCCTGTAAAGTAAAAAAAAAAATCACTTTTTGCTCTCTTTGTGTGTTCCACTATACATGTACTGTACGTATTCTTCCATGAGTACTCTTTGTTTATACCCAGCACAGGCATATGTAAAGGACTCTATTCACATTCGCAGAGTGTGTATAATGGCAAATACAACACAGTATCACACTCTCTCTCCTTCACACACAGACACACACACATACTGAGATAATGGAATCAAAGACGGTCTTTGTAGGGATGCCTGCCGTTGCCCAGCGAAGTGGTAGAGTTTAGCCTGGCCATGACATGCAAAGATCCTTGCAGAGTTGATCCTTTGCTCTGTTCCACACCTTTGGCCAGGAAAGAAGCCAAAGATGTGTGATTGCAGTTTCATTGCAGACACAAATACTGGACTGACTTGTTGTAAATTATATAGCACACCCAAGGTAAACTCCCAAGCCTACAGGACAACCCACCTGGGTTGTACTTCCTAAATAATTTACAGGGCCATTCTACAAGACAATCAGAGGCAAAGTACATGGGTGCAGATATCTGTCTGGCCAGGCAAACTATGTAGATAGCTACTTCAGCAGATTTCTGTAGCCAGGCAAACAAGGTATTCTTTGTAGATAGCTACTTTTAAATTAGTGGCTATGTTGTCAGATGGCGATGAATAATAAACATTTTCCTACAGCTGTACATAATTGGGAAGTTTTGACTTCCCAATATCATCTCGAAAATTCATAGTGTATTATGTACAGGGTGTAAAGTGACTGGTACTTACAATGTACATGTACAGCTATCCCCTGAAAATGCCAGCAGTCTTAAATTTGCATAGAATACATAGACCTGTCAACCTGCAGTAATACCAGTAGAATTTCAGTACCCACCGCTCAACAGCTCAAGTCGTACCAAGGCCTTTATTGCAGATATTGTCTCACAATCTTAGTGAAGAAACGGCTCTGAGATAAATCTGGCAGGCGGGCTTGGTATAGTTACTATCCCATCGGCAATGTGAAGGAACATTAATGCACGCCCCTTGGAGGTTGTATAGCACTCTATGGGAACAGGACAAATTTGATGTTGATACCATGGACCTGGTGGCTACAGCCCACTGCATGACATGTAGTCATTTCCCATGTAAGCACAAAAAATCAGTAACGGCAACTTTTTTAATATCAATGATTCTTAGCAAGTACAAATACCAACTTTCAAGGGGTGGTCACTCCCATACACACTGTAGTCACAGCTAAGACTGGGGTCAAAAAGTGGTCAACATGTCAAGGGGTATTTTTTATCATTGGTCAAGGGGTCAAGGACAATTTTTATAACCTGATATTGCAGTCAAATGGTCAAGAACCTTTTCGCAGATGTAAATTTTGGTATGGTCAAACGGTCAAGAGCCTTTCTGCAGCGCGGTCAAGCAGCAAAAAGTACAGTCAAAATCTCTTGACCCCGGTCTTAGCTGTGACTACAGTACATACGGGAGTACCCACCCCTTGAACTTTCAACTATTACCTACCTCAGTCATCTGCGAATATTCAGCAAATACTTCCGTAGTACTATCAGCTGGAGAGGGGAGGAGTATATTGGCTAAAGTAATACGAGTTTGCAGCACTTCAAGTGACTCTAGTACAGGATTGAATAGCCTCATAATAAACCTCAGAGATGCCTAAACTATTCCCTATATGCCCACACACCCTCTGCATTTGTGAGACAGTAATAAATAAATTTATAAAGTCAATGCTGATAAACGGAGCTGAGCCGGGGGTGTTACGGAACACCAAAGTCTCTGGGATCTCAGCAACGATAAACTAGCCCATGGATACAAGTTACAAACTGTATATAAACAACAACTAGTGCACTAACTACAAACCAAGTTTCATTGATGCAGCGCTGCACAATCACTATTAAATAGTTACAATTTTACGCTATACTATTGCGGGTAATACGGAACACCCGAGGGTATTTCGGAACACCGCATGGATCTGCAAAAGGCTCAGTGGAGGGCTGTAACTGGTATGCTGGTAGACTAGCTTAGTATCTACTAATTATACTATTTTAGTCAGGTGTTTGCTTGAAGCGGCTAGTCTAGTGGTCAAGCTACACTAAATTGTTGTTACGGTCGATGCAAGCATATGGATGCCAATACGTGCAGTTATACAAAAGCAATCGTTGCCACCCTGACAGACAGGAGGTTTGGTAGTTCCTTGGTGCATTCAACCATTGGCAACGTCTAGTAACTACTCCAGTCGGGAGAAGACTTGACTCAACCAATTTAGTAGGTGTTCAGTTGATCCCCGAATTACCCCCGTGTTCCGAAATACCCGAATTTCCCTTACTAGTTAAAATAAATTGTCTCACCAATTTTCTGCTCTCTACAGTCGAGTCTCAAAACATAGTGGACTGTTACCAATCACCCTAATCCATATAAGGCCACGTCCTCAGCCGCATTAGTATTTTGCGGCGCGCGCAGGAGAACGGTCACGCAAAGTGAGTCCAATATTTGTTCTACATATATACATCTCGGTTCTGAACTGTCTAATCTCACTGCTTAGAGCATTGCATATTTCACCTCCGAACAGCAGCGCAGCGCCGATATTTGTGTCACGTGAGAGCTGCACCGCCTCATGCTCACACTCTGACGTCGTCTCGCCTTAGTCTCGTGCCTGGGCAGTTCGCTTCCATGGCTTCATCCATATGCCAGGGTCCTGTTGCCGCAGTGTTGGTTGCCTTTGCTGCCCGGGAATCCGATAGGTAGTTTTGCCAGATGCTCGTATTTTCTATCTTTGTACACTATCATGCATTATTTTGTACGTGTATGTGGACTATCTTCGCTCGCTTCAAGGTTGTAAAAATGGTCTCTAATCTGTCTTCCGGTATGGAGGACGTAGCTACTTTGCATGTGATAATTCTGAATTTTTCTCTTGTAGGTAAAACTGAAAATTATTGACTCAAGACGGTTGTTACTGGTCTCGCTTCTCGGGGGCTGGCACGCGAACTAAGTTGTTACACATTGGTAAGCTGTAGGTAATTAAGCATAATTTAATTATTTGAGGCGAGGCGTATCCGCTCTAATAAACGCGCTACAAAAAAAATCGTTACTGTGAGTGTCGCTCTTTTAGAGAGAGAAAGCTTACAAACACGTGAAGTGGTGTGTCATAAATAGAGGGACTCATAGTACAGCTACTGGTTGAAGGCTGCTTGAGATATAAAATTTGTATGTACAAAAAATCTAATGCGCCACCTGAAAAAATTTGGTAACTCTTTTGGCGCTATATTAGATATATAAAATTGTGTTGATGTATTTGTCGCTTTAATTAGAGTGGGCGTTTATAAGAGCGGATATGGTATACCACTAGTGTGAATAATAACAGTGTGGGCCTTAGTCGAAAGCTAGTTATCGAGCAGGTTAGGTGGTTTAGCGGTACAGGCTAGCTGCTAGCTTATATAGTACCTAGCGTGCTAGGCCTTTTAGATTAGCTAGCGGTACGGGCAACCTACTTTACTCTTTAGAGCTTGAATCAAAGTTGTTGGTTCAGAGCTAGCCTTAGTGGCCAGGCTGTGGTGGCGACATCCAAACTAGTAAGCCTCTAAAGAAAGCCCCACGTTGTTTACTCCCCCTCTGGCTTTGTCTATCATCCTGAACGGTTCTTTTACTTCTGGCTCTGTGCGTGTAGCGCAGCAAGATCACAGCATTCCACAAAACCGCACATCCTTCTTGTGAATGTGACATACTTTGTGTTTTAAATTTAAACCAGGTTCTTCCTGCCTTTTTTTTTTTTTACTACATAGGGGGGGGGGGGGGAGCTAGGCGTCCTGTGTCACCTGGGAAGCTGGGGTGCAGCTGTGCATGGGAAAGAGGCTAAACTCTGGAATGTTAATTAACTTTTTGGCCACCTTGTTTTGATAGCTGACAGCTTTGGGTGTGCATATATGGTAAATTGATGGTTTGTGATAAAATAAAAACAGCTTGCTTTGAAAACAAGCTTCAGCATGATGTGTTTTCTATAGAAAAGCAGCTCACTTGTGTCACAATACACTTATGATTGGTTGCTATTTGCTAAAAAGCAAGATTGAGTTTATTGCCATTTTATTGTTGATAATGAATGAAAGCCGTGGTGATAAGAAACTTATAAAAACAGCTAGCACTTACATATAGCCACTAGAAAGAGCTAGAATCTATTAGCAAATGATGCTGAGCCTTTTGTCTTTCCTCCCAGTTTGGTCACTTCAAGGCCTTAGTCGAAAGCTAGTTATATAGCAGGTTAGGCGGTTTAGTTTAGCTAGCGGTACAGGCTAGCTGCTAGCGTATATAGTACCTAGTGGGCTAGGCCTTTTAGTTTAGCTAGCGATACGGGCAACCTACTTTACTCTTTAGAGCTTGAATCAAAGCTGTTGGTTCAGAGCTAGCCTTAGTGGCCAGGCTATGGTGGCGACATCGAAACTAGTAAGCCTCTAAAGAAAGCCCCACGTTGTTTACTCCCCCTCTGGCTTTGTCTACCATCCTGAACGGTTCTTTCACTAAGAAACTTTCAGCTACTCTTCTGGCTCTGTACGTGTAGCGCAACAAGATCGCAGCATTCCACAAAACCGCACATCCTTCTTGCGAATGTGACATACTTTGCGTTTTAAATTTAATCCAGGTTCTTCCCACCTCTTTTTTTTTTTTACTACATGGGGGGGGGTGGGGAGCTAGGCGTCCTGTGTCACTTGTGCAGGCCTGGGAAGCTGGGGTGCAGGGGTGCAGCTGTGCATGGGAAAGAGGAATGTTAATTAACTTTTTGGCCACCTGGTTTTGATAGCTGACAGCTTTGGGGGGTGCATATGTGGTAAATTGATGGTGTGTGATAAAATAAAAACAACTTGCTTTGAAAACAAGCTTCAGCATGATGTGTTTTCTATAGAAAAGCAGCTCACTTGTGTCACAATACACTTATGATTGGTTGCTATTTGCTAAAAAGCAAGATTGAGTTTATTACCATTTTGTTGTTGACAATGAATGAAAGCCGTCATGTTAAGAAACTTACAAAAACAGCTAGCATTTACATATAGCCTCTAGAAAGGGCTAGAATCATTTAGCAAATGATGCTCAGCCTTTTGTCGTTCCTCCCAGGTGGTTCTTTGGTCACTTCAAGGGTCGAGCTGACAAAATATGTTTTGCCGGCAGTGCCCCCCCCCCTCCAAGGTGATTCTGTGGTTGCCTTGATGACTTGAGCTCACAGAAGTTACTTCGCAGACAGTGATGTGAGGTTGTATGTGATTACAGTTTCCCAGGTGTTACATGAACATACCTAATAGGTTCAGTTCTGAGTGTTGTGCGTAGTGTTTATGTCTATTGGGCTTACAGTGTGCGTGTGTAATGCTCTAAAGAGCTTTTGTATTTTGTGGTTGTTTGTTGGTGTGTGTGTGTGTGTTGTGTGTACACTTTGTGCTGTATATATATTATGGGCTTTGCTGTACAGCGATTCTGAGGTAAGTTATTCTTTTTGCAAGAATGTATACTACCGTACACATTCTGCAAATGTGAATGCAGTCCTGTATGCATCCATGCTGGGTGTATAGAAGGGCGCTGAATCTATAATAGTGACCTGATTTGCGAAAACCCGGCACTTCGCACATTTTTACGAAATTTAAAATTTTTGACAATTTGCAAGCTGTCATATCTCAACAATGGTTAGAGCGACACAGATGCTTCTTGGTACAGTACAAGTACCTCCCTTCAACTAAAGGAATCCCACGCTAGAGGTCTGCAGCTCTCTCTGTTTCTGTGATATGCGCCTTAGTAGTACCGTCATTTTTCGAAAATCGCCGTGTGATCGAAAGCTCCATGAACTCAGCCCCGTATCTTCCTTGCCGTGTGGTTGAATGGCTTCATTTCCGGGTTATTGCTGCAGCAACACCTCCTGCATAATCATCCCATGTTTCATTTAGATAGCCTATAGCGTCCTGGAGAGAACGCGTCTTTGAAGTATGCGCATTCAAAATGCGCGAAATGCTGGGTTTTCCCAAATCCAGTCACGATACTATAGTGTTAAATTAACATTTTATACTATCATGTGATCATTCACTTAAGTCTATTGGTTACTATTAGTAAAAGTTTGGCTAATCTATGAATTTGCGTTACTTCTGACTGTCAATCCTCATTTGATGCGAAACATTTGCACGGCGACAGTCCATGACGAATATTGTCCCATGATAATTTCTGGCAACATAATTCCTTAAAAATATAAAGTGCAGACTTCTGTAGATGGGAATGTACACTCACACGTAATTAACTTGGACAGAGAAGTGTGTGATGTGTGGGCTCGTTCCCAGACTTGCCTCCCATGAATGCGGAATAGTAAAGAGGAGGGGATTTTCTTGAAGGTACACATTTGACGTCAGCCACTCTTTTGACTCTTCTCTGGACTCTTTAGCAGTCTGCTATCATATTCAACCTGACGTAACATGTACACTCACATGATAAAATCGGCCAGGCCCCCTCCTCTTGACTTTCTTGAGCATATGGGATGGGTACCTGGGAAGGAGGCTGTCTGCTGTGCTGCTTACATGCAACGAGGACCCACGTGCATTCCTTGCAGCTCACACTCCACTTGAGGGGCACAGCATGTCCAGAAAAAATGACAACTACAGTTTTCCATTTTACTTTCTTAAGTCAATGATAATGTCGTTATCTTAAAGTTCAAAAAAATTGCTTCGGCCTCTCTGTCATTTATTTCCTGCTCGATTGCAGATGAAGCTGCAGAACTAATTATTGCATATTCTGCTTTTATTGATATAAAATACCGATATATGCAAAGTTTAACAGTTTTTCAGATGGTGTACAGGGTACTTGAGTATAAAGCAGCTGTAGGCAACACTGTGAGACCTCATGGGTGGGGAATCATTAGTTAGGTTCTGAAGCCTCCCTGGATCAAAGGAGTTGGCTGCAAGTCAGCACTTGCCTTTCTGCAAATATAAATATTTGACTCTGCTGATATAGTACATATGCTCTGCTGCAGCAACAGGCTGACAGCTTTTCATTCTTAACCTGATGGTGTAATTCTGGCAGAATTACTCCTGAAACACCAAACATCTGTGGGCGGCAACCTTCTTGTTGAGACCCCTCCCTCCCTCACCCCCCCCCCCCCCAAGAAGCCCTACCCAGTACAACATACCCCCAAGGTTACATGCCGTACCCCCTTTGCCAAACCCTTGCAGGTGGATCTATGCCAGTATACTCACGTCAACACTTAGTCTTTTACATACAGTAATTATTCCATGGGTCTTATAGATAAGAAGACGACTATCTTTACTGTACTAATTACTACACACATCAAAATCCCTTCCATCAGTCAAATGCCTTCGTAAGAACATCGCAGAAAATGGTTACACACGTATGGGAATGCTCCTTTGGTCGCTTAGTTGTCTCAATAACATAATATTGCATATTCTGCTTTTATTGATGTATACCGATATATATATAGTTTGAAATGCTATCGCGAAATCAGACATACAGCAATGCTTGTGCCTTTTGTGAGGATGTTTGTGAAACTGAAATACAAATTAAAGCGCATGTACGGACATGCCACAGTGAGAAGCCATTTCAATGTGTTCATTAATTCCCAGCCCTCCACCAGCGACACTGCCTCTGCTACAGTTAGCAAGCAATCCTCAGCCTTGATGGTGGTTGAACAAAACAGAGAACAGAAACATACCAGATGATGTCATCTTGCGTTATTCCCTCCGGCTCACGGAGCCTCTTTCGGCTATTAGCCATCTCAGGTTAGCCTATAGCAATTCTTTGCCAATTATTGAAATTTATTAACCATGCAGTTCACCAGGGGTGGGAGGGGCTATCTGCTGAATCCGCAAACGTGATGCCCACGGGTAAGCCAGTGTGTCTTGCGTTCCTTATATGCTCCTTATACTTCACTATGATGCTCGCTAAACTATCTCTCATCGTGCCTTAGCTTAACAAACAATCTGAAGATGGTCCAGTAATTTAGACGGTATTTCTTTAACCATGGATAACCAGACTGCAAGTTATGTCCGCTCTGCGAGCAGTGCAGGGAGACACACGGCGTTGCTATCTGGATCAATTAGCAATTTACCTTCCCACCTTACAAACCATGAACGCTGATTCTTAAAAAACTTTTTATTATTATATCAAAACAGTACCTTAAATGGCGACAATACAGCATACAGAAATTGGATGATATTCGAAGGAATCTCTTCTCAGATATGGTCTTCTGGAATGGTAGCAGCTGCTTGGACATCGAATCCGGATCTCCTGTTACAACTGGCATAGAAATATTTTGTCGAGTTCATCAACATATAACTTTATCGAACGCCTGGATGTATTTGCGGAACGTATGGTTAAAAGCATTCACAAGTGGTTACTGAGGGAAATTCGTATGCACCCTGTGAGCATGGGGTAACAGCCATGATTGCTACAATCAAGTGGTCTGCTGCAGGTGGCAATATAAGCTACATTCCTCCCCCTCCCCCCCCCCCCCCCACACACACACCCAAATTAACTGTCCCATAACTAACTAGACATCCTCTCAAACATCATCTGAATGGAGCAATTGCAGCAGAAATTATTTAATCTTACCACCCTGGTGCGGTAGTTTTAGCCAATCGTTGGTTTTGTCCGAGTATAATTTGCAATCTGCATGGTTTGATGTACATATTATAATTTATTATCAGTGACAGCTAGATATGCTCTACAATGCTTATGGGGAAAGAGTGGACGACCATTTTGCTTGCAGCTGAGATAGCACCATAGATGGAAGTAACATTTTGGTTGTATTCAATATGATGTGGTTAGGTGGTAGCAATATGATCTGCAGCAACATGTACCTCTCGTAATACTTGCACAGTTTCCTTGCTCTTCAACTGCAGCCCCACTGTGAATTCTTATCTCTTTACTTTGATAAGTACTACTGGTCTATGGTCAAGGGAATAATATATTTGAGCAAAAACCCGAAATAGCTACTGCATAATGTAATAGTTAAAGAAATCAACCACAAAGATGTTCAAATACTAGTAGAGGAGCAAGAAGGCGGCTCAAAGTCTGAAAGTTTCTTTAGGTATTTGCACTAGATGAGCGTATGAGTATGTCCCTGTCATTGCATGTCTGGAAGTACTGGACACGATCACGTGCAATACAGATGCCTTCATCAAGAAGAGTCTTTCAGCATGGTGGAGTACACTTCGAAAAGAGAAGGCTAGCATTGAAGCTTAGTAAAAGAAAGATACTTGCAACACTCATGTTTACAAACACATCTATCGTAGTTGATCCTAGTTGATGAAGACTTTGCACGAGAAGAAGAGGCACTAATGCATGACCTGCAAAGCTTTGAGTGTATATGCCCTATCGCTAGCTAAATTAAAACTAAAATGCCTAGACAACCACGCACATGAAAAAAGCTGCGAGTGAAACACACACACTATACCGTTACAAACATGTATAAATACAAGATTACCTTGGCTGCCAGCTTGCTGTACGCACGTACGTTACTAATCTGCAGCAGATGCATGACAACCAAAATTACTACTACATGTATAGTTGTTTCAGCTCCAATTATGGGTGGGTGGGGTGGGTTTTGAGGTGATATTCGTTGATATACACACTCAGGAACACAGCGAGGTCTGCTAAGCCTTGAGCTACACACTGAAAGTGCTCAGTTACTTGTACCGTCGGCTGTCTTCTCAAATCTATAGAATTCAATCTTAAGTCACAGACCTTGCATGTTGAGTAACTGCGCTGCTTCCTCCGAGAACCAAGGCAGACTTTTGCCAAACCGTTCCCCATCGTCACTACAGATCGTTACAGACAGCCGTACGTCAGAAAAACTGTGCAAAGAATGTCTGTAGTTGCACTTTATAAATACCCATGCCCCATGTATACATACAGGCACTGTACAGTGAATTCTCAGTGGAATGGTCGGCATAGCCATAAACTGTTACCAGAAGTTGAGGACAAGTTTGTAATCAGGGACATGGCAGAGTGGAATAAATGAAACTAACAACTTCACGCTGATATGCAAACCCTACACAAAGTAACTGTTAATATAATACATTCCTGTTCCACTTCGTTATAGCTAACTGTTTGCCACCATCATGTATAATTGTGCAAACCCCCTTTCAATTCCTCTCGTCTTTGAGCTTTGTACACAAGACCCAACATAATCATGTGTAGAAGGTCAATTATTCTTACTCTGTGGATCTGCTCTGTGCACCCTCCTTCTAGATTAAAATTTGTATACCTATCTCAGGGTGGCAGGAGCTCTAGCAGGAGGAGCTGGAGCCTTGATGGGGCATTGACATGGTTCTTTTGGTTGGGGCACCTCCCTCCCCCGCACCTCCCTGTTGATGCATGTGCTGGGTAATTACATAGCACATGAACTCGGACGGAGAAAATGTACTCACCTGCCTTGGGTGTTTGTTGCCAGCTGGATAACATATATGAGACAAAATTAGGTAGGACTCCTTAGTGACAAGAACCACTACTACTACTATAGGTTTCGGGTTCTTTCTGGCTATGACGATGGTTCCAAAGCTTGAGCTATTGGGGCGACAATTTTTTTTCCTGTTATCAGTTAAACACATCTTTGTTAAAAGATAATGTGTACCTCATCTGAATGCCATGATTCTTTTCTGTGACAGTATTGCTCCATGTCTAGTATTAAGGAGTAAATATTTTTCAACAACACTTCTCTTCCTACGTACTTTAGCGCAGTCCCTCCTCTCTTTAAGCTCTTCCATGTGGCATTGAGGTGTTATAAACCTGCAGTCAAGAATGTTCTGCTCCCAGCCTGTTCCAGCTAGGATATTCTGAAATACATCCCCAGATGACTATCTTGATACGGTGTATATAAGAGACAGAACAACCAGCAGTCATTTGCAGAGGAGAGGAAGAATATTTGATTACTGTGAAGATTCACTTTCAATAACATGTACTGAATTTGCGAGGAGTTAATAAATAGTTCATTGGTCTAGCTATAGGACTCTGCAAGACTATGTTCTAAATGATGCAGTGTGCATAAGGAGTGCACAGTTAATTGGTGGTAGCTTGCACTTCAGGAGAGGGTCAACTTCTTCTAGGGACAGCCCGTCATTGGATTGCTGGTTCTGAGGCAATGTCTCTTCTTTTGCATGCACATCTGAGTCACTTTCCTGCAAAGCCTCAGCTGTGTCCATCTGCTTCTCTTTCTTTTCCAGCCGCTTGTTCCTGGATTTGTGCTTGACAGATTTTAGATGGCACACTGACGGGGATATAATTGACTTAGGATCACTGACTCCGTTGGGTCAACATCACTTCTTTTTCTTGGTGGATTTCTATCCACTGTACGCTTCCATGCTAGTTTAGATGACTTGGGACAGTGCAAAGCACTTAAGAGATCAGCAGGGGTCATAGTACCACTACTTGTAGTGCTCAAGTCCTTCAGGTTGCTTGAAGCCACCATTGTAACTTGTGGGTGAACCGTGAGCTCCCGTGGTCCAAGAATAAAATAAATCTTGTTTTTTCTTTGATTATTATTCTCAGTGTGGAGAAGTCCCTATTTTTTTCTAAATTATTTCGGCCTATTATGGACAGGCCTGACTCCTACTGAGGGTGCTATAAAAGCATACATGTGTGTGTGTGCACGCCTCTGTACATGAGGAATCAAAAATGGGGGTGCAAAGTGCAGATAGCTCTTCCACACAATGCTAGCAAATGTTTTGGCTTACTAACAAATCATACATAATTGGCTATAGTCTACTCGTTTGGGCAGCTGCATGCAGATGTGCTACTTGTGCAGGTTGCTATTCAAAGGATATTTTCTTTTCTCGAAATAACTGATAATCTTCATCACGGATGTGCAGTAAGTTTATGTGTCCTTGTAAAAATGTAAAACCATGAAGCGGAGAGGACACTTGCCCTTCACTGGCAGCAAATTCACCACAAAAGTGGCTGACAGGTTTAATCATTGGGTTGCTTTTCCTGCACCCTGTTTAGAGAAAAAGTGTGTTTACCTTAATCTATGCCAGAAGCAGTTAATTTACTTCAGTAGCACAACATACCTGCTTATACTCTTGAAAAATAGACAAGATTTGAGACTCAGACTGACAGGTGTTGTTGAAGATGACCCAGAGGCTGTTTTCTCCTCTGCTAAGCAGCTTGTTTGTTGTGTCTTGCCTGAGCCAGACAAAACAATGTAGGTATTTCTAACCATCAGCAGTCTGTTCTCCAGTTTGGCAAATGGGACAACTCTTATATACCTTGTCAGTTATTATGGAATCCTTCATTAGACCTTCAGTTCTGACACCATATCACACACATGAGCAGATTGTTGATCAGACCTTTTTCTCTATTTGGAAATGTTACTCAAATTTGCAGTGTACGTATGTCACATACGACAAGCAGGGACACTTCAAGTACTTTGTTAAGAGTGCCTTTGCACCAGATTTGACGCTGTGATGATTATACTTGTGCAACTTCCTCTGACTTCTTGCTGCAATACCAGTGCATCGTGTGTGAAAGCCACTTCATTATCTTTAGGGCTTGCAGTCGTTGGAGTGTACAGAAGTCATCATGACAGGGATGGCTCTCGATGCAATTATACGACAGCTTCACACTTCGACATCAGGGTGTGATGAGGCCCTGAATTAGCAGAGCCAAGGCTCAGGTCTATGGCAGATGAAGAATGGTTGAACGATATATCTAATCAGCTTAGCTAGCTAACTCACACTTTTCCTACTGGTGGTAATAGCTACCTATAATTATTGGCAGCATTTCCGTGTAGTGTACCCTTACTCTTACCATGGTGCGTGGGTGAATGAAAGATATTGCTACAGTATTTATCTGCCGTACACCCTAGCATAGCCTTTGATCTGTCCGGCTGACTTCTGGAACTAGGTCTTCCCCTTGAGGACCTATATCGACTATAAAGCAATGGAATAAAATAAAAAAAGAACGTGCCTGGGAACGGATGTAAAATACCACATAATACTTAAAGCAGTAGTTGGAGATGTACATTTCGCCGTGAGAAGCTTCGTCTTGAGGCTGAAAGAGGGCTGAAGATGTCCCACGATACGTTGGAGATGTACATTTCACCATGAGAAGCTTCGTCTTGAGGCTGAAAGAGGGCTGAAGATGTCCCACAATACGGCATCTCTAGATCACTGTAAAGGAATTCTCGATAATGACATCCTGAGGGCTGCCATTGTAGAGGATGGAAAGTGGGCAACGGCTGTAGAAGTGTTGCGTAGTTTTTCAAGATATGATATCCTGTGGGAGTAATACTGTGGGAGCAATCAAGAGGCAGCAACGTGGGAGGCCTACGAGATCACCCCAAGACCCCGCCCACTGTTTCTCAGACCCCACGCACAGCATCATCTCTATTCTTGGATTTGGAAAAGTATCGAGCAGACCGGTGACCTGAAAACGAGGCCACACATCACACACTTCTGTGTACTTGACAGATTACTATGTAACTTTAAACTAAATGATGTACAATGTGAAAAGATTTCTGGGCCTATTCCAGCATCTGCTAACTTCACGACATACAATCTTAGCTTATCCCGCTCCAGCAGGTCAGCCCAGGAGAACTTCAAGGTGGTACTTTCCGCAAAAGCAAGATACTTCCCGACGTCTGTTGCCACTTCCTTTGCCTCCTGCATTGTGCAAGGTGGTTGTATACAACATATTTGTCCATAGGTAGTAAACAAATCCTACCTTAGCATTCTTTCGACCGCCATCAAAGCCCTCAAGGTACTTATGGTAGTTTAACATCTCAGGCTGCTTGTCAGGGTCTACACATTGGAAATGCGCTGTATACCCTTGCCTCTGAACTTGATAGGGCTTCTTTATGTATAGTCTGGGCCCCTGCATTTTCTGTGCTCGCTTAACTGCTTCAGCATGGTCATAGTCTGAGGAATGAAAATAACACTTGCAAATGCAGTTAAATTTGCTACACACACCTGTATAGGTCGGCGGAAGTTAGGACACACTGCTCCTTGCTGATGAGCCATCCTCCGATATTGCTCCTGCTGGGCAACACTAAGACCTTTGTGAACCTTTCCTCGAAGGTAGTTTGACAGGTTTTTCATTGGTTTCATCTGAGGGCAGCCAGGAATGGGGCACATGTAATACTTTCTGTATTTCTCCAAATTCTTTGCTGGAGTGAAGAATGCAGCTGGAGGTGAACTTGTAAACTGATGGATGAAATAAATAGTATACTTGGCCTCCTTGCTCGTATACTTTCCTCTTCCATATCTGTGCTGTCATCTTAAATTCAAGGATAAACTTTTAACATCGGGGTACACTGGAGTCTGCTCTGAATTATCTGGTGCTGTTGTTACAGCTAGGTCTTCAAAATTCTCCACGTAGATGTTAGCCACCACCGGTGACACTGGAGATCCCATAGCCGCTGCCTCCGTCTGTTCGTACAGTTCTCCCTGGAAACTGAAGTATTAGACATAGCTCCAGTAGGCGGGTCAGGTGAGAGTCTTGTCCTTTCTGCCAGGCTGTTGTGTTGACTCGCTCTATCTCGAATCACCTGTAGAGCTTCATGCAAGGGCATATTAGTCAACAGGGATTTGTCATAAAACTAACCATGACTTCATCCTCTCTGATGATCTCATCCTTGATCTGTTTGATTGAATTCTTCACAAAAGACTTTGTCTGTCCAGCAAACGACCCAGTCACCTGTGTCATGTACTTTGCCAGATAGTAGATCGGAGAATTGATGGACAAAACAATCAGCCATAGAGGAATATCTGGCTTATGGATCTTTGGAATTCAATGTATCCTCGGTGTTCTGCCAGCAATAGGTCTTACTCTGGCAAGTATGGTTTCATCGATCTCCCTCTTGCGCGTCAGTACTTTCAGCTTGTCCATGATCTTCCTCTCGAATCTGCCAGTGGAATCCTTGTTGATCTTGTGATATACTGGAGTCTCCAAATGTGCACGCATCTTCTCGTCTGCATCCATCACTACTGTGGCATTGCCCTTATCTGCTTGCCGGATCAACACATCTTCCTTCTCCTTAAGCGACTTCAAAGCTCTCCGCTGTTCTTTTGTTATGTTGGCTTTAGGAGGCTTGGCACCCTTGAGAATGCTGCATACCTTTCCTCTCAGCTCACTTGCTTCTCTGTCCGGTATCTTCGTTGCTCCATCTTCTACTGCTGTAGCAATCTCCATGTATGGGATCTTCCGGGAGGTGGGGGCAAAATTGAGACCGAGCCTCAGTACACTTTTCTCCTCAGTTGCCAACTCATATCTAGAGAGATTTACAACCCATCTCGATCTGTCAATCCTTGCGCTGTTTTTTATTCTTCTTCTGGACGACTCCCTCGGTCTCTCGAGTTTCCTGACATGCCGTTGTTTTGTTTCTTGGAAGGTCTTCTCCGTGGCTCTTAAGTATATGTCCGTGACACGGCTGAAATCTTCTGGTGTCATCCAACATCTCAGGTTCTGTTCCAGCCACCGTGTCTCATCCTCAAAACGTTCCTTCTGGCAGGAAGACCATCGAATTCGCACTCAGAGGTAGAATCGGCTCGATCGTTCTGCAAACTGGTATCCTCCATGTGTCTTCACATGCGGTTGTAAATAGAAAAGTCAAGTCCGAAAAACTAGCTCCTGTTTCCACAGCCCCACAGCTAAACTACATAATCAGCAGTTCACTGGCGCACTGGCCATGGTCGTGCTGGTCAGCAAGAAACAAATTATAGCGATGAAGAACATGTTTAGCACTTTTTAATGCTGTAAGCTCAATTAATTAGAATATTTGTTTATTAAGAGTATGCCTATGCAGTTAGTAAACAGTAATTTAGCAGAAAATACAAAGTGGACGGTTTAGTACTGTAAGTTATATTTGCAATTGACAAGATAAGGTATACCTAAAGTGCATTATTCCATTTTCTATAAATCTTGCAACCCTTCAGCTCTTTTGACCTCTTGCTCTGGAGCACTGTATTTGGAAAAAGAAAAACAGAAACAGAAAAACCTCACAATAATGACAAGGGCCGTGAGTGTTAACTCTTTACCGACCATACCGCAAACGCACGCGAGTTATCGCGTGACCATAAGAATTTTACACGAACACGTGCGAATGATGCCCCTGGCTTTGTCGCGTTGCAACTCAAGATCGGTGAGACTTTTGTTTGGACAACTTACGATGGACTGACAGCAGACTTGACAGAGTAACTCTACGGCGTACGAAAGTACTGATGGGAGCGGCAAGGGTAGCGAGAGGAGAACGACAAGTCGCCCATCTCAGGAACGATGTGGTGAGTCGATTATATAAACTTTTTAACAGTTATTCTACAGCGCTAAACTCACTCTGTGCGTGAGGCGCCCCTTAGGAGTGCCAGTGTGGAGAGATTCTAACGCTGTAGGCGGTATAGAACTATGCTTTTGGGGAATAGAAATGTTCAACATAAGTCTAGTATCTGATTATACAAACTGTCATGTATGATGTAACAAACTGACATGTACGGTTGAGGTTCACATGCATTCAGTGTGGTAGCGCTCAAAGCATGAAGGGCCATCATCTGGGGAGTCACGTGCCACCACACAGAGGGCTTTCCCACACTGCCTGCACCAGACATAGGAGTCATACCTCCTCCGCTTCACATTCAAGCAGTAGGTGCATTTACTGCGTTTGGGGAGCCTAACTGGGAAGTGTCCACCAGTGGAGTGAGTATCTTCGCCTGTTCTTCGGCGCTTGGCTGCTGGACGTCCACAGTGTAAGGCTACAGCCCTGACTGGTGCTGGGAGAGCATAGCGAAGGCGAGAATTATACTCCCCAATCAGACCCTCTGCCAACTTCAACCTGAAATTTTTCAGAGTGATTTGTCGAACGTTGGAGTCTGCCACTGGCTCGAAGTTGTGGATAAGGATGGAGGCATTTACGGTACAGCTATCAAAGAGAAACCAGAAAATATAACGGTAAAACTTTCTGGTTTTACATCTCACTGGATAATAGTGACGGAGCTGATCGGACTTGTCCACCCCACCCATGAACTTGTTGTAGGCTACTATGCTTGGTGGACACGGTACTTGTTGGGTACTGCCATCACGATTCCGTCGTCTCACTGTGGCACTCTCATCTGGCTGAGAATTTGTCGACATGATATATACTGGCTTCCTGTCCTGCCACACATTCACAATAAGGTTCTCCCTCTGCCTGAAGATATATTCACCCCTCTCCAAGTCTCCTGGATAGGCATAGAATGTTGTAAGTAAATCTAGCCTTGTTTCCGGCCTCTCCCTACACGAAAATGAAGTCGAGGGCAAGCACAATTTTATTTTCGTATAGGGAGAACCTGTGGCCTAAATAACTTTCATTCTGTTTTTTTCTAGGTGTGTAGTTCCATTTGATGATGGGTAATGGTGGCAGTTTTGACGAAAGGGGCAGCAGCTACACGTATAGGGGTATTATACGCTACCCATGGCCTGGGAATGAGGCTTGGTATTGCCTCAGGGCTCCTATGCCTAACACTGAGTGACTAAGGTAATTGTCACTATCTTAGTCTCATGGACCAGCTCATGAATTGTTTTGCACACTCTGGGCAGTCGAAAGTCCTCTTGTGAAGGACTTTCTAAAATATTGTACTGGAGATGCTTCCATTTGCTTTTGAAGTCATTCTTGTTGTGGTTGAGATGCTTCCATTTTTTGCTGTAATTGCACTTGTGCTTGAGATGCTTTCATTTGCTGCTGTAATCATTCTTGTTGTGGTCGAGACGCTTCCATTTTCTGCCCCCAACAGCTGTGCTGTGGCGTAATGAAATATGTGAATCCAACAATCAATTTTTGCTGATGCAGGTTTCGGTCCGCACTTGACATTGTAATGAAGCTAGCATAAGCAAGATGAAAGTTTGGGATAGGTGCCCGGAAGGTGGTCCAAACTGTACTAGAGCTGTGTGGCCTCTGGCTCGGTATAATGACCAGACCAACTTTCTTTTAGGATGTCAAGTACTAAAAAGGATCTTCCAAGAGGGGAATGGAATCATAGGTTTGAAGAAGTCTGCGCGTCAGTGTGCAGACAACTTGTGAGGAGTGACAATATTTTGTCAACCTAAGCATAATTTACAATAAATAGGACCATAATTATAGCAAAGTAAAAGAACAAAAGAATGGAATATTTTGACCTAGCTTGAGCGTAATTTCCTCAGGCCTATTAGCAACATACTAGAGCTGCAATACACACTTATACTGTAACGCTGTAGAGGTTCACAGATGGCCATGTAGGTTATCAACAAGGACTTTATAGAATCAGCAAGTTCTCAGCACATGTATAATTGTGTGTTGAACTTGTCCTTTCCTGTTGCTTCTGCATTTGAACTTGATTGTCTGCTATCGTACAAAGTTGATGTTGAATGCTGAATTGACTGTTGTAATACATGTATCTCTCTCACGTAAAAGCCTTTGTCTTGGACCATATTAATAAGGAGTACTGCTGACCATCTTTTCTCCTGACTTCACTTACAAATTTGCTAATTCTTTTCATGATCTAATCATCAAATACGGTGATGAGGATTATATTTCTCTGAGGTGTGTTCAGACATTAACAGACCACTTTTTGTATTCAATAGAACCACACTTTTATGCACATCAGCATCTGTAGCAATTGCAGACTGCTGTTCTCCAATTCCAATAGCACCTACATCCAAACAATCATCTGGAATCTGTGAGAAAATTATATTATTATTAAGGACCTTGTCCTTACCAACAACATTAACAGCTACACTTCAGCCAATCGCTTGCCATGAAGGCAACGAACAACTTTCACAGTAATATCCTGTACAAAACTGTGTGTTGCAATGTCCAGCAAATCCTCAGGAACAGCCTGCCATGTTCGGAGGTGAATCTCTAAGCCGGTCACACATTTGGCCAGGTTCCACTCTTCCACCACATCCACATCAAGACGTGGAATGTGTTTATCAAATGTCTCGTCAGTATTCTCCATTCAGCTCATACCTGACTTACCTCAGGAGCCATCCACCTATAGGTCCCTGCCTGAGTTTTACAGGAGTAATCTCGCACTACAAGCATAAAGTAGCATGTGGTGCCTAACCTGCAGAGAGTTTAATGATATCCCTATAGTTAGAGTCTATTGATCACTGTTTGGCTGCAATACTCGCGGCTATTGGTGCAACTGGAGGTGCATAGGGTGGAGTAGACAATTAAGTTATAAATAATATGTGGTTGTATAATATAGCCTCTAGGCAATCCAAGGATTAATTATAGTGGACAGGAAATGACATTGGCAAAAATGGTCTGCTAACATCAATATGGAAGTACTTAAGTTTCTTCTTAATTAGCGGCAAATAAAGTCATATATTTGGGTTTCAAGTTGTGTATAGAACAGTGGCTTATTGTTTGGCTTTCTCTTACAATCCCTTCAGTCTCTATTTGAAACCCGCTTCACCTAAACTGCACTGAAATTAACTTTCACGGCTGTAATAAAAACAGCCTATGATATTACTTCCTATTTCTATCTGAAACATTGTTATACAAAATGATGTGAAGGTATACCTACAATACAGATCACAGTATTGATGATGGTGTTGGTTGAATGTAACCTTGTCCCTCTCCTCTTTGTTTTTAGCCTACTAGAGAAATGGCTGTGAGTAAATGCTTGGGCTAATAACGTATGAGAGAATCAGCACTTCCAAGTGAGCCATGTCTCATAGTCTATAATGGGAACCTCTCTTTTGGAACACATTTGGCCAGGTTCCACTCTTCCACCACATCCACATCAAGACGTGGAATGTGTGTATCAAATGTCTCATCAGTATTCTCCATTCAGCTCATACCTGACTTACCTCAGGAGCCATTCACCTGTAGGTCCCTGTCTGAGTTTTGCAAGAATAATCTCACACTACAAGCATAAAGTAGCATGTGATGCCTACCCGGCGGAGAGTTTAATGATATCCATGTAGTTAGAATCTACTGATCACTGTTTGGCTGCAGTGCTCACAGCTATTGGTGCAACTGAAAGTGCATCGGGCTGGAGTAGACAATTAAGTCATTAATAAAAGCAGCCTATGATGGGCCCAATGGGAGAATGTCTCCACCCAGTCTGTCACTTCAATGCTAGTGGCATGGGCCTTTTCTATGCTGATGTAAGGTGGCATGTTGTATGTTTTGCCTGGGAGATATACTGTCCCACATGCCCTACAGTTGCCCTCCCAAAAGGTTGGGGGTTTAAGCTTTGGTGTGTTGAGCCACCTGGCTGCACATAGTGGTTCATGGTGTTCCCTGTCTGGGAGACAGACACTACATTGTTGGTAGTTGTTAGGTGGGGCTTTGAGGGGTGTATGGATATCTGGCTGGTTTTGTATTAGTGTTTTTCCATATTCTCTGGTGGCAAATTGGCAGTGAAACATATGGATCCCAATGGTCTGTGTATGGGTGTATGCCTTGGCTTTGGAGTATACATACCTCTGGCAATATGGGCAGTATGTGGCTGTTGTTTGGTCTTTCTTACCCTCCAGCCTGGTTAATGGCTGTTTGACAAGTATGCCTATGGCCATTAGTTTGTAACTGCTAAACTCAAAGCCTGTACCATCTGTATTCCACCATGGCTCAGGCCTGTCTACATCCAACATGGCAAAGATGGCCCCTGTGGTTCCACATGCTTCTTGTATTGCCAGGTTGATACCTAGGCTCCAGCTATAGAGCATTGCTTTGTATGGTGCCTTCCTAATGTATTCTTTGTATTGTTCTGGTACCTTTGCATAGAGGTTTGGTGTATTGGTAACAAGGGCATATATGTACATGGATGCTAGTCCCAGTGGGGATGCACCTTTGCTCCCTTGTAGGCCCAGCCATGACCAAAATGTGGCTGTGGCTATGAGTGCATTCATATTGCTATCATCCCACAGGGATGAATGTGGTGTCATTAATAAAAGCAGCCTAGTACTAAATTAAAACCGCAACCGTGGAGGACTGTGTGTATCAAATGTGTCATCAGTATTCTCTATTCAGCTCGTACCTGACTTATCTCAGGAGCCATCCATCTGGTCGTTCCTGTAATGGTTTTGGAACACATTTGGCATGTGATGCCTACCCGGCGGAGAGTTTAATAATATCCGTGTAGTTGGAATCTACTGATCACTGTTTGGCTGCAGTGCTCGCGGCTATTGGTGCAACTGAAAGTGCATCGGGCTGGAGTAGACAATTAAGTCATTAATGAAAGCAGCCTATGATGGGAATGGGAGAATGAATCTCAATCAAGACGAGGCATATGACACAGTAACTGAATAGCAGTTGCACTTGTCATTGTATACTTAGCTCCTACCATTTCGTCCACTATAGGTGTACTATATAGTATACACTGCCTGTGGTAAAATTAAAGCCGCAACCGTGGAGGACTGTGTGTATCAAATGTGTCATCAGTATTCTCCATTCAGCTCATACCTGACTTACCTCAGGAGCCATCCACCTATAAGTCCCTGTCTGAGTTTTGCAGGAGTAATCTCACACTACAAGCATAAAGTAGCATGAGATGCCTAACCTGCAGAGAGTTTAATGATATTCCTGTAGTTAGAGTCTGCTGATCACTGTTTGGTTGCAATGCTCGTGACTATTGGTTCAACTGGAGGCGCATATGAGTGGGGTAGACTATTAAGTTATTAATAAGACGTCGTTGTATAATGTAGCCTGTAGGCAATCCAAGGATTAATTATAGTGGACAGGAAATGACATTGGCAAAAATGGTCTGTTAACATTAATGTGGAAGTACTTAAGAATTAGCGGCGAATAAAGTCAAGTCATATATTTGGGTTTCAAGTTGTATATAGAACAGTTGCTTATTGTTTGGCTTTCTCTTACAATCCCTTCAGCCTCCATTGGAAACTCGCTTCACCTAAACTGCACTGAAATTAACATTCACGGCTGTAATAAAAGCAGCCTATGATATTACTTCCTATTTCTATCTGAAACATTGTTATACAAAGTGATGTGAGGGTATACTTACAATACAGATCACAGTATTGATGATGGTTACACGTCCATTGGTTGAACGTAACCTTGTCCCTCTCCTCCTCCTAGTTAGCCTACAAGAGAAATGGTTGTGAGTAAATGCTTGGGCTTATAACGTATGAGAGAATCAGCACTTCTAAGTGAGCCATGTCTCATAGTCTGTGATGGGAACCTCTCATATGCGGGTGACAATGATTGGACACACTCTTGCAGAATGCAAAGCTTTCGTTATGCCTAATATTTATGGCATTTACTGGCTCTCGTGTCAGTGATGGGAATGGAAGAATAAATCTCAATCATGACGGGGCATATGACACAGTAACTGAATAGCAGTAGCTCTTGTCATTGTATATTTAGCTCCTAATATTTCATCCACTATACGTTTACTAAATCAAAACCTCAACCCTGGAGGACTGTGTGTATCAAATGTGTCATCAGTATTCTCCATTCAGCTCATACCTGACTTACCTCAGGAGCCATCCATCTGGTCGTTCCTGTAATGGTTTTGGAACATATTTGGCATGTGATGCCTACCCGGCGGAGAGTTTAATAATATCCGTGTAGTTGGAATCTACTGATCACTGTTTGGCTGCAGTGCTCGCGGCTATTGGTGCAACTGAAAGTGCATCGGACTGGAGTAGACAATTAAGTCATTAATAAAAGCAGCCTATGATGGGAATGGGAGAATGAATCTCACAAGACGAAGCATATGACACAGTAACTGAATAGCAGTTGCACTTGTCATTATATACTTAGCTCCTACCATTTCGTCCACTGTAAGTGTACTATACAGTGTACACTGCCTGTGGTACTAAATCAAAGCCTCATTGGAGGACTCCATTCAGCTCATACCTGACTTACCTCAGGAGCCATCCATCGGAATGTTCCTGTCTGAGTTTGGGAACACGCTTGCACAGGTTCCCCTGTTCCATAGCAAGACATTGCAAAACTTTATCACAGAATACTTACTAATGCATACGTGCATTTGGGTAGGAATTCTCCGTTCAGCTCATGCCTGACTTACCTAAGGAGCCATCCATCGATACGTACCTGTTTGAGTTTTGGAACACGTTTGACTAAGTTCCAATCTTCCACCACATTCATATCAAGACATGGAATGTGTGTATCAATTGTGTCGTCAGTATTCTCCATTGAGCTCATACCTGACTTACCTCAGGAGCCATCCATCTATAGGTCCCTGCCTGAGTTTTACAGGAGTAATCTCACACTACAAGCATAAAGTAGCATGTAATGCCTACCCTGCAGAGAGTTTAACTCCTAAGGGTCAGCAAGTCACACGCATTACTCACATACCAGCAAGATATTGCTAACAGTCCTTAGGTATTTATACCATTGTTCATTACCTTTTTTTAGACTTGTCCTCATGACTATACTCTCCAAATTACCTCGTTTAACTTGGGGCTCCCTTTTTATAGTGAAAGGCCGTACGGGTGGGGGACTAATAGCTGGGCTAATGCTCGGCCTCTTCCAATGCACTTCAGAAGCAGATGACTCAACTCCACTCTCCACTATACGCTGCAATTCTTGCATTTGTCGTTGCTGTTGGCTCACCTTTTTCCTCAGTTTGCACTGAGAATGCTGTAGAATTAGGGTGGAACCAGGTTCAGTCAGGACGCTTAACTCCTCGGCAGCCATCGTGGGTTTAGTGCTTACGTAGCCGAAGCCAAAAATAGATGGGGGATATCCCTAACCCTTTGTTGCTTGTAAAACGGGCCGGCCTATCTAGGCTACTACTGGTGGTAGGCGTGATCAAGGTCTGGCATACGGAATACGTGACAATCATCAGCATCACAATTCCTGTGATACAAACAAACATGGCTAAGGTAGTCTCTGGTGGCCAGGGTCCCCCCCCCCCCCCCCAGGGTAGTGAGATTAATGTCATGGACTATTTTGCAGCTTTCTCTTTGGATACCCAGTTTTTCTCTGAGGTGCCTACGGAGGGATTGGTTTACGAGCTTGAGGTTACACTTGGTTGCTTCTGTTTGGGCTGAGTGCACTCAATGATGGGTGTGTGCAGTCCTCCTGCATCTTATTACAGACTACGGCTATGTACACGTGAACACGTCCAACTGCTTTCGACAGGTATACAGTATACGGATGCTATTTCACTCACTTCCGTAGGTGTGCTCGGCCGGACGCCATCCAGCTGTGCCTCTGCTGATGGTTCGGTCTAACAATGTGTAAAGAACATATAAATGCACAGCTTGTACACAGGCATAATCATAAACATAAGTCAGTAGTAAGAAAAAATTAGCCTGCTCACCATCGTCTTCATGGCCAACATACTTTCGAGGATGTCGGCGGCGTTTCGTAGAATCTCTATTTGGGACTTTCCCCCAGCTAAAATCTGCAGCCTTTTGAAGGCGGTTTTTCTCTCCTCAATCCACTTTCGCTGTGCGGCAGCATTAAGCTGTTTTCTAAGAGCTGTAGGCCACAAGGTTGTTGGTGTGGCAACATGCCTCAATATCAAATTCTGTACCCCAGCAATACCTCTTCTCCAGCTGCTTTATCCTCTCTTGTGCTGCTGCCTCGGTGATGGTATATAAAGTACATGTACTGTTGCTTATTGTTTGGCTTTCTCTTACAATCCCCTCAGCCTCCATTAGAAACTCGCTACGCCTAACACTGCACTGAAATTAACATTCACAGCTGTAATATAAGCAGCCTATGATATCTATCTGGAGCATTGTTATACAAAGTGATGTGAGGGTATACTTACATTACAGATCACAGTATTGATGATGGTTACACGTCCATTGGTTGAACGTAACCTTGTCCCTCTCCTCCTCCTAGTTAGCCTACTAGAGAAACGGCTGTGAGTAAACGCTTGGGCTTATAACGTATGAGAGAATTAGCACTTCCAAGTGAGCCATGTCTCATAGTCTGTGATGGGAACCTCTCATATGCGGGTGCCAATGATTGGACACACTCTTGCAGAATGCAAGGCTTTCGTTATGCCTAATATTTTTTTTCTGACTCCTACTAAACCGGTGACATATGTTCTATCTTAAGCCTTACTCTTCATCAGTTTTTGACAGTGGCCATGGGTGTTGACTTGCTCTCGTGTCAATGAAGGGATTGGGAGAATGAGTCTCAATCAAGACGAAGCATATGACACAGTAACTGAATAGCAGTTGCACTTGTCATTATATACTTAGCTTCTACTATTTCATCCACTATACGTTTACTATATAGTGTACACTGCCTGTGGTGCTAAATCAAAACCGCAACCGTGGAGGACTGTGTGTATCAAATGTGTCATCAGTATTCTCCGTTCAGCTCATACCTGACTTACCTCAGGAGCCATCCACCGTGTTGTTCCTGTCTGGGTTTTGGAACACATTTGACCAGGTTCCACTGTACCACCACATCCACAGCAAAATGTGTTTATCAAATGTGTCGTCAGTATTCTCCGTTCAGCTCATACCTGACTTACCTCAGGAGCCATCCACCGTGTTGTTCCTGTCTGGGTTTTGGAACACATTTGACCAGGTTCCACTGTACCACCACATCCACAGCAAAATGTGTTTATCAAATGTGTCGTCAGTGTGTTTATCAAATGTGTCGTCAGTATTCTCCGTTCAGCTCATACCTGACTTACCTCAGGAGCCATCCACCGTGTTGTTCCTGTCTGGGTTTTGGAACACATTTGACCAGGTTCCACTGTACTACCACATCAACAGCAAAATGTGTTTATCAAATGTGTCGTCAGTATTCTCCGTTCAGCTCATACCTGACTTACCTCAGGAGCCATCCATCGGTACGTACCTGTTCGGGTTTTGGAACACGTTTGACTAAGTTCCACTCTTCCACCACATTCATATCAAGACATGGAATGTGTGTATCAATTGTATCGTCAGTATTCTCCATTGAGCTCATACCTGACTTACCTCAGGAGCCATCCACCTATAGGTCCCTGTTTGCGTTTTACAGGAGTAATCTCACACTACAAGCATAAAGTAGCATGTAATGCCTACTCTGCAGAGAGTTTAACTCCTAAGGGTCAGCAAGTCACACGCATTACTCACATACCAGCAAGATATTGCTAATAGTTCTTATGTATTTATACCATGGTTCATTATACCTTTTTTTTAGACTTGTCCTCATGACTATACTCTCCAAATTACCTCGCTTAACTTGGAGCTCCCTTTTTATAGTGAAAGGCCGTACTGGTGGGGGACTAATAGCTGGGCTAATGCTTGGCCTCTTCCAATGCACTTCAGAAGCAGATGACTCAACTCCACTCTCCACTATACGCTGCAATTTTTGCATTTGTCGTTGCTGTTGGCTCACCTTTTTCCTCAGTTTGCACTGAGAATGCTGTAGAATTAGGGTGGAACCAGATTCAGTCAGGACGCTTAACTCCTCGGCAGCCATCGTGGGTTTAGTGCTTACGCAGCCGAAGCCAAAAATAGATGGGGGATATCCCTAACCCTTTGTTGCTTGTAAAACGGGCCGGCCTATCTAGGCTACTACCGGTGGTAGGCGTGATCAAGGTCTGGCATACGGAATACGTGACAATCATCAGCATCACAATTCCTGTGATACAAACAAACATGGCTAAGGTAGTCTCTGGTGGCCAGAGTCCCCCCCCAGGGTAGTGTCATGGACTATTTTGCAGCTTTCTCTTTGGATACCCAGTTTTTCTCTGAGGTGCCTACGGAGGGATTGGTTTACGAGCTTTAGGTTACACTTGGTTGCTTCTGTTTGAGCTGAGTGCACTCAATGATGGGTGTGTGCAGTCCTCCTGCATCTTATTACAGACTACGGCTATGTACACGTGAACACGTCCAACTGCTTTTGACAGGTATACAGTATACGTATGCTATTTCACTCATTTCCGTAGGTGTGCTCGGCCGGACGCCATCCAGCTGTGCCTCTGCTGATGATACTTTCGAATCGGTCTAACAATGTGTAAAGAACAAATATAAATGCACAGCTTGTACACAGGCAAAATCATGAACATAAGTCAGTAGTAAGAAAAAATTATCCTGCTCACCATCGTCTTCATGGCCAACATACTTTCGAGGATGTCGGCGGCGTTTCGTAGAATCTCTATTTGGGACTTTCCCCCAGCTAAAATCTGCAGCCTTTCGAAGGCGGTTTTTCTCTCCTCAATCCACTTTCGCTGGGCGGCAGCATTAAGCTGTTTTCTAAGAGCTGTAGGCCACAAGGTTGTTGATGTGGCCACCATGCCTCAATATCAAATTCTGTACCCCAGCAATACCTCTTCTCCAGCTGCTTTATCCTCTCTTGTGCTGCTGCCTCAGTGATGACAGAGGTATGGTCTGTGGACTAGCTAGTGCAATTGCACAGTTCACCTGTTGCACGTGCCTGTCTATGCAATAGCCTTAAAGTTAGCACAGAAAGGTTGCAAATGTGTAGGTGTATAGACTAAGTGCCGGCACTTTCTGTAGGAGTAATCTCACACTACAAGCATATGATGCCTACCCTGCACAGAGTTTAACAATATACCTGTACTTAGAGTGTACTGATCACTGTTTGGCTGCAGTGCTCCCGTCTCTTGAAGTGCATAGGGGTGGGGTAGACAATTAGTAATACGTGGTTGTAGGCAACAGAGGCCAAGGATTATTTATAGTGGCGAAAGTAATCTCTTGGCATCAAGGTGGAAGTACTTAATGTTTCTTCTTAATTAGCGGCAAGTACAAGTTAAGTCGTATATTGTGGGTTTCGAGTTGTATATAAAAGTACATGTGAAGTTGCTTATTGTTTGTCTTTCTCTTACAATCTCTTCAGCCTCCATTGGAAACTCGTTTCACCTAAACTGCACTGAAATTAACTTTCACAGCTGTAATAAAAGCAGCCTATGATATTACTTCCTAAAACATTGTTATACAAAGTGATGTGAGGGTATACTTACAATACAGATCACGGTATTGATGATGGTTACACGTCCATTGGTTGAACGTAACCTTGTCCCTCTCCTTCTCCTAGTTACCCTAGAAGAGAAATGGCTGTGAGTAAATGCTTGGGCTTATAACATATGAGACAATCAGCACTTCCAAGTGAGCCATGTCTCATAGTCTGTGATGAGAACCTCTCATATGCAGGTGCCAATGATTGGACACACTCTTGCAGAATGCAAAGCTTTCATTATGTCTAATATTGCTTTATCTTAAGGGCTCAAAAGGGGTGTAGCGGATTTCATTTGCATTAGCTTTGATTGTTAGTCGAGTAATTGCAAACTTCCAATCATTATATTATATCATTTTGAAGCTTTTTTAATGCTCTTTTCAAATCTACAACTTGTTTGTTTAAAATATAAAAAATAGGGTTTCATACTTTTGGGGTGGGTGCAAATGGTTTAATTGAATTCATGACACCAACTTTAAGGTTCTCTAATTGGGGATTTATATACCACTTATATAGCTTAAGGACAAGGAAGTTAGCAGAGGCTTTTGAGATTGCACTTAATATCAGACTGGTACAGTGATGACAAAATTACTACCTATCACGCCAGGTAGAGACTGACAGAATTTACTCAAAAAAGGCACTTATTAAATAGTTGTCTGCTGAAATCCATCCTCAATATGTAACCTTATTGTATAGAAATTGTAGAATGATAGGAACAACTTAATAACAAAAAGGTTAGCATGAGAAACATATCCAAACGATGCTCAAATACATCATTACAAACTAATACTAAAGGAACGCGTCACTACAGAAAGTCTAAACCAGTTAAAATCCACCAGCTTCATACGTTTTGCCTTCCTTTCTTTGGTGTTCGTCCTCGAAGCCTTTGCAAATCCTTCTCAGCTGCTTCCTCCGCTTACGAAATTCAGTTGAAGCCTGCCGTTCAGCATGGCGGATTCGTTCCTGATCACGAACTTGAATGTACCTCTCGAGGTACCGCCCAGGAATTAGTCCCATTGATGCAGTAAGATCGGCAAGGTATTTCATACCGTCGTTGAACTGGCAAATTGAGAGATTTGCAGCTAGGTTTACCATTATTGGCCCTTTGGGTCTGTTTTTTGGTGCATGCTGCCACAACACTGAATGAAATGACTCATTGGGGTTCTGTGTGAGGCCCCGAGCTGTTCGCTTGAGAAGGTCCTCATGACTAAGGCGATTGAAAATAGGTTTCAGTGGCTGAAAGAATTTACGAGGTAGGTACTTAGTTGGGTCATACAAGCTTGAGCCTGTTGCCTTATCAACTTGGTATTGGCAATACGAGTTTGGTCCAACTGGACAATATTTGTGCATTTCATGAAGGTTTCGGTTCTGGACTTCATGGTGAAGAATCGCCATCACTGCTGTTTTCATTTTATCCACAACCGGAAGATTCTCTCTCAATGCACGGCCATAAAGATTCTGTAGTTTATCACAGAGCTTTATCGTTAAACCACCACGTCCACCCACTGGTGAGCCATCTTTAAGCTTGAATGTTGTTAGAAATTTGCGAAGTGCAGTACCCATGCGCTTTTGTACATGGCCTATACACTCTTCCTTCTCGACTGGAAATTCATCGCCATAAGGCTTAGCGGCAGAAACTTCAGTAAATGACTTACTATCTCCATCGCTTACCATTCTGGTGTAGCGAAGGTTGTGTCGTTCTATGGAACGGGTGAACAGCGCAAGAGCACCAGCAGCCTCCATACTTGCAGCAGAGCCTTCATAGTTGATAGGACACTCGTCTCTGTGCTCCTCCATTCGCCTATTGTATTCCACAGAGCCTTTGTATTTCTCCCAATACTGACAAACTTTGCAATACTTGACGAGCACTTCAGCATCCAAGATCTGCCCTGTGTCAATAGAAATGGCTGTGACAATACCATACAAGGATGAGAAGCCACGCTTGGCCCAGCTGCCATCAACACTTACAGAAGAATTTAGCGTTTCTCCTGGGTCTTCTTCATTATGGAATTCATGAAACAAATGAATTCCTCTGCCAGCTGATTTCATGCTCTCCAATGAAGCTGACTGGGCATGTAGGTTGATGTCATGCATATGCTGCAAGAAAGAATCATTGTGAGGAGGAGGTGGCATATTCATGAGGGCACAGAATCTGGCAAGCATTTCATGTGTAACCCCGATTGTAGTAGTGGCGAACACAGCCCTACGGTTCACCTCATACGACTTTCCTCGAGTATGTCGCAGTGAACTGGTAGGCAGTGGAAGAATACCAACAGGTTCATTATGTGTATGTAGCCTCATTCCCCAGCTTTTTTTGCTTTTTTTGCAGGGAATGAGGTTAATGTACACGCATGACATAATACTTGCGGCATAGTGATGTATACATATAGCTATTCAGCTGTGGCAGTGCCGCTTTTTGAAGTAACATGCTCCTTACTCACACTATTCATACGCTCAATCTGCCCCCAATCCTTGGATGATTACAAGGATCTTACCATTAGCCACCCCTAAGTGTGCACTTGCCCCCCCTGCAGTTGGGGCTCAGCTAATCATTTTCCATGTATAATGGGATTGATTAGATTATTATAAAGATAATAAACACTTGTAGAATCAATGAATCACTGTATATATAATAATAAGTCAATTGAGTCTTGTGTGGCTATATGACAAGGAAAGGAATGGTGACATGTAATAACGGAGAGGCGCCGTGCCTTAATTATTGATACTTACATTCCCGTTCTCCTCCATCACTTGTACTAATAAAATGATATGGGTGGTAGAACCTACATGAGGAGGAAAAGATTATAATTGCAGAGTGTTTCTGCTTCCTGAGGGGCAGGGGTAGGGTACTATTGATATTGGTAACACCAGAGTACTTGGCCTCATGCTCTGACATCATAGAGTGCCGTATAATTATGGCAATCGTTGCTGTGTATTGATACAAACTGGATACACTGTGCCGTTTCTAATGTCATACAGGGGTCATACCCAAAATTCATCTTGATCCTCCTCCTCCACCATGATCAGAATTAAGCGTACTTCTAGACGATTTCTGCGAGACAACTCTGGCATTGTCTATGTGGATGGCACTGGTGCAATGTGTTATGGACGGCTCAAAAAGCTTTTGTTATTTGAGAGTGACCAACAGCAGCATGCTTTTGCAGTCATCCAGCAATTTAATCCTGCATTTCAGAAGCTTTGCAAGGATTCTGTGACCGATGCTAGGCTAGATGATCACATCACTACTCTTAGGTTAGCTATATACAAACTGAACATCTTTATCACTGACTTAAACTATGTCATTATATTTCAACAGGACAGGAGATAGGTGTGTTACAGAGATTACTTCTATTATCGACAAATGTGTGCTGATTGACTTCACAAGCAAAAGTGGCTATGTTTATGCAAGTCTCTTCCCAAACTGTGTAGAGCCCGAGTAGCCATTTCTTTTTGTAATCATAAATGACCGACTGCATGTTGATTGTTTTACCCCCATGCATGCTGGTATCAATTTGGGTACTATAGTATTCTGGTATAATGGTGTTTGAGTTCTGGGCTTGTAAGTTACATGATGAAAGGTGTGACTTAATTAGACTGCATGCCATGGAATCTGGATTGAGCTGAATCCTCATGGTACTGCATATATGCCCGGGAATAATAGTATTATGTTCCCGGGCATATATGCAGTACTATAATAACATCCCGATGGCATTGCTCTAACAAGGTTGTTGCAGACATGTAGAACTTACAAGCTTGTTACCTGGGTTAAAAGGGTTGTCAGTAGCTGGCAACAAGCTTGTTGGGAGCATGGTGCTTGTAGCCAAGCTTGTTACAACCCTGTCACATGCTTGTACAACCTTGTTTTTTTTGTATGGGTGAGGACCTGGGCACTTTAGCCGATTTTGGCATGGCCCGAGTGAAGAAGCTGTCAGCAGAGGCTAGGCGGCATTCACGGGCTGGGTGCGACTTGTCCCCACATACTGCACAGACATGGCGGAAGTTACACGGCTCTGGGGCCTTATAGCAGCGGCCTCTGTTCCATGAAATGCATAACGGTGAGGAGCCTGGTCTCTCCTCCCAGGGCTTCCTTGCACCCTGGGTCCACGTGCGCCGATTTGGGAAAGGCACAGATTGACCTGCCGGGGCAACCGGAGAAAGCGCACAGTCGAACTGTGAGTGGTCGCTGTCAAAGCACAAGGGACAGAATGATCCGGTGCCTGACTGAAAAGCCAAAAATGTAGAAGAGTGCAGAGAGGAGTCCAGCCTGGACCACTCCACCGTGGCTTCTCCTTGAGCATTCTGGCGAAATACTTGATCGTATATAGTCCATCCGTCACCGCCACACTTCTGGGCCTCTCGTACTATCAGGCACAAGTACGCCGGGAGGGAACGCACCATGTGTGGATGGCTCTCCGACATAATGGCTATGTAGGTGGCGAAACATGACACCCAAGTAAGGAGGGATTTCACTTCCCGCAGCTTGGGCCTCGTACCTGGGGCTGGCAGTAGCTGGTTGGGAAGCTGAAGGCATTCGATGTTCTTCAATAGGGCGATATTATCCGGCAGAAGTTCTTTCATATCCACAAATTTGAGGGCTCATACTTTCTCGACTAGTTTTGCCGGGATTGGTGGGAAAGCTGAGGCTACCTTGAAAGGCGTGGTTTTAGCAGCTGTGGAAGTTATAGACGGGCCAGCTGGGCTCGACAGCAGTTGTGCTAGATTGACGAGAGGGGATGTCACCCAGTATACCATTTCATCCACTATAAGTGTACTATACAGTGTACACTGTCTGTGGTACTAAATCAAAGCCTCAACTGTGGAGGACTGTTTGTATCATCAGTATTCTCCATTCAGCTCATGCCTGACTTACCTCAGGAGCCATCCATCGGTATGTTCCTGTCTGGGTTTGGAAACACGCATGCACAGGTTCCCCTGTTCCATAGCAAGACATTTATCACAGAATACTTACTAATGCATGCGTGCATTTGGGTAGGAATTCTCCATTCAGCTCATACCTGACTTACCTCAGGAGCCATCCATCGGAATGTTCCTGTCTGAGTTTGGAAACACGCTTGCACAGGTTCCCCTGTTCCATAGCAAGACATTGCAAAACTTTATCACAGAATACTTACTAATGCATGCGTGCATTTGGGTAGGAATTCTCCATTCAGCTCATACCTGACTTACCTCAGGAGCCATCCATCGATACGTACCTGTTTGAGTTTTGGAACACGTTTGACTAAGTTCCAATCTTCCACCACATTCATATCAAGACATGGAATGTGTGTATCAATTGTGTCGTCAGTATTCTCCATTGAGCTCATACCTGACTTACCTCAGGAGCCATCCATCTATAGGTCCCTGCCTGAGTTTTACAGGAGTAATCTCACACTACAAGCATAAAGTAGCATGTAATGCCTACCCTGCAGAGAGCTTAACTCCTAAGGGTCAGCAAGTCACACGCATTACTCACATACCAGCAAGATATTGCTAACAGTCCTTAGGTATTTATACCATTGTTCATTACCTTTTTTTAGACTTGTCCTCATGACTATACTCTCCAAATTACCTCGTTTAACTTGGGGCTCCCTTTTTATAGTGAAAGGCCGTACGGGTGGGGGACTAATAGCTGGGCTAATACTTGGCCTCTTCCAATCCACTTCAGAAGCAGATGACTCAACTCCACTCTCCACTATAGTTGCAATTCTTGCATTTGTCGTTGCTGTTGGCTCACCTTTTTCCTCAGTTTGCACTGAGAATGCTGTAGAATTAGGGTGGAACCAGATTCAGTCAGGACGCTTAACTCCTCGGCAGCCATCGTGGTTCTAGTGCTTACGTAGCCGAAGCCAAATATAGACGGGATATCCCAAGCCCTTTGTTGCTTGTAAAATGGGCCGGCCTATCTAGGCTACTACCGGTGGTAGGCGTGATCAAGGTCTGGCGTACAGATACGTGACAATCGTCAGCATCACAATTCCTGTGATACAAACAAACATGGCTGAGGTAGTCTCTGGTGGCCAGGGTCCCCCCACCCCCCAATGCCATAGACTATTTTGCAGCTTTCTCTTTGGATGCCCAGTTTTTCTCTGAGGTGCCTACGGAGGGATTGGTTTACGAGCTTGAGGTTACACTTGGTTGCTTCTGTTTGGGCTGAGTGCATGGTGTCAGCTATGGTTTGCTCTCCCTCAAGCCACTCCATGATGGGGGTGTACAAGGTGTGCTTTGGAATAATTGGTTTTTGCAGAGGTGTCACCTTGCAGGTGGGCCTAAATTTGCGGAGTGGTTTTGCACTGACTTTAAGTGAGGGCCATGTTTTGTTGACCACAATTTCTCTGAGGATCTCTTGGAGCCATTCTACTGGAAGGGGTACCAGGGCCGCATCAAAGTGAGAGGCTGAATATGTGATAAATAGTGGATGCTTGCCTTTGGGGTACTGGACTTGCCAGAAGTCAAAGGCCTCTCTGTGGTGTACTTCCGTAGGTGTGCTCGGCCGGACGCCATCCAGCTGTGCCTCTGCTGATGAATCGGTCTAACAATGTGTAAAGAACAAATATAAATGCACAGCTTGTACACAGGCATAATCATGACCATAAGTCAGTAGTAAGAAAAAATTTGCCTGCTCACCATCGTCTTCATGGCCAACATACTTTCGAGGATGTCGGCGGCGTTTCATAGAATCTCTATTTGGGACTTTCCCCCAGCTAAAATCTGCAGCCTTTCGAAGGCGGTTTTTCTCTCATCAATCCGCTTTCGCTGGGCGTCAGCATTAAGCTGTTTTCTAAGAGCTGTAGGCCACAAGGTTGTTGGTGTGGCAACATGCCTCAATATCAAATTCTGTACCCCAGCAATACCTCTTCTCCAGCTGCTTTATCCTCTCTTGTGCTGCTGCCTCGGTGATGGCAGAGGTATGGTCTGTGGACTTGCTAGTGCAATTGCACAGTTCACCTGTTGCACGTGCCTGTCTATGCAATAGCCATAAAGTTGCAAATGTGTAGGTGTATAGACTAGGTGCCGGCACTTTCTGTAGGAGTAATCTCACACTACAAGCATATGATGCCTACCCTGCACAGAAATTAACAATATACCTGTACTTAGAGTCTACTGATCACTGTTTGTCTCTTGAAGTGCATAGGGGTGGGGTAGACAATTAGTAATACGTCACTATGGCCATTGGGTCCTCTTGATGTGGATTAGAGTCTTTCTCTAAACTCTGGAAGTGCTGTTGATAGTTTTTTGTTGCTGCTTTTTCCCCTATGGCCCATTCCTGCATGTTCTTGTATACTGTCCTTTTGCATTGTATACATTTGGTTGTCAGGCTCTGATGCCTCATCTGCAATATGACCATTTCGTGGGCGTCGTTCACTTTGCACGTTAGCAGATAGACGTATGGGTAAATTTCTCCATCAACATAACCATGCAGAGAGTATTTAGCAGCCATTTTACAGAACTTTAGATAAGATCTAATATATACATTCCACGTGATCTACTCACTAATTAGTTTCTAATTAGTTAGTTTTAGACTTGAAAGACTTCAATATAGGCATGGGCCGGTATTGCAGCGTTAGCTCCAGCTGTCACTGAGACTGACAGCTGCTCTTTTTGTTGGTCTGGTATCCCTCTCGTTTGAGGATCGGTGTTTCAAACGCTAGCTTCACCCTGTCACTGATTGTGGCTTGTCCAAGGCTGTCTTCAAACGTTATCTTGACCTTACACAAGTCAGTGGCAGCATTCAGGAGGTCCACGCCAGCAGGCTCCTCACAGATTAACTCTGACTTCCTTTGGTTGAGTTGCTGACCTAGGGTACCCGCCTCACGATCAATGAGTTGGAAATCATGTAGCACATCTGACTCACTGCCTCCTAGGGTCCCATCATCCAGGTAAAAAACTCGGAACTCCGACTTCAGCAGCTGTGTCAAAGGGTGGATGGTGAGACAGAAGAGTAAAGGACCGACAGGGTCACCTTGCTGAACACCCTCGGCGGAAAGCAGCATTGATTCCTGAAATCTGAGGGTGGATGGAGCAGAGTAGCAGGAGTATACAAAAGGCAGAGATTGTGCAGGAGTGAAATGCCTTGCAGCCACAAGCAGCTTGTCTCTCCTAATGCTATTAAAGGCATTCTTGAAGTCAAGTTTAAGGAGGACATGACCAGGTGGTAGATTGGCAAGGTATAGCCTGGCGGAGTGTGCAGCTGCTTCAGCCCCAAGGGGGGTCCCATAGCCCAGTTGGAGGGGAGCCAACGTTGGGCCCACGCTCTGCATAACTGCTGTACTGGCCACCTTGGCTGCCAAGCGCCGCAGGATGCAACCCACTGCGATAGGGCGCACACCGCCATCCTTCTTGTTAAGTGCAATCAGAGAAGCGCCGAAGAAGACAGGCCGTATCTCAGGCGGAGTGTCACCAGAGAGGATGAGGTTGGTGAGACTAGTAAGGACACGGAGGAGTGTCTTTACTGCCATACCGGCTGATGAGCTTGTGAGATCAAGCAGGTGCTGGGGTCTGAGCCCATCAACCCCACCTGCCGAACCCTTTGGAAATGAGCGAATGGCATTAGCTACATCTCCTTCACTTACAGAAAGGGCTCCTTGTAGCTCATGGTCCACAGGTGGTGGTGGTAAGCAGGAGTTGGGATGAGGGACAGGATGTTTGGATCTGAGGGCAGCAATGGTGGCGTCATTTGCTTCTGCAACTGAGTCCTCGGAGCACGCTAAGCGGACAGCGCCTCTAAAGTCCCCTTCCTCCAACTTGGCTGAGACTCTGGAAGCCAAGGACCACAAAGGGCCCGCATGAGGCGACTTGGTGACAGGCTTCCGATTAGTGGATGGCAATGGAGGGTCACACTCCTCACTCAGCTGTAGATTGACCTGCCTCCAGCGACGGCCCCCTCTCCTGGGAACCCTCAGGCATCTTCTTGGGGAAGTTCAGCAACCTCATCCAAGTGTCAACATCATTAGCAGCTGTCACTTCCTTCACAATGTCTGCCTATTTATTGGCAGCTTGCCCGCGTGATGACCGTGGAATTCTCTTTAATATCTTCCCACTGGGTTGAAGCTGAATGCTTGCAGCAGAGGAGGTGGGAGCTAGAATTTGAGTGTTGATTAGGCGCAGGAGTGCTCAGCGTTGGCGGGGAGGGGCCTGGGCCATGAGATGCCGAGGCCACCAAGCTTGGTGGTTTTCCCGAGCCAGGCAGCGGCGGCTGACAGGACCGTGGACGCGGATGACTCCATCTCTTTTTAGCAGAATACACTTCAAACAAACACCACAGGGAACGTGCAAAGAGGCAATAGCATCTGGAACTATCTCAACAGTCTCAACTGACTCAACCGACATCACGTAACCCAAATTTCTAAAAAAAATTCTTAGTTATATTATGTTTTCTCTCGTCTTGCACAGTCTTTTGTTGTGCCATGTTTTTTTTGAATTTGACCTGTTTTAGCTTGGAAATGACTAATATAAAAGAACAGAGGATAGGGGGTTGGGGGGTCCCATAAGTCACACCCCCTCTTTGGGCGGAGATGGGCCCATAACCATATGTATGAATTAGATGAGAACATGATTATGACCGTGATATATGGACTGAGAGTATGCGAAATAATGCCCGGGTTGTCGGTTAGTTCTGTTGGGCAGTAGCCTCAGGAGGAGGCTTTGTCGGGTCCCTTATGCCCCTTTTCTTCCTTGTTCTTCCTAGGGCACTCCGAGAATGGGTGGAATTTTAAGCATTCATGCTTGAATTTGCATGGTTTGAAAGCACAGACCTTCTTGTAGTTGAAGTTGAAACAAACATCCGGCTGCGTTCGGGCTTGCTTCCGGGGAGCTGTGCCTTCAAGCCCCCAGGGAGTGCTTCCTTTCTTTGCTCGTGGGCAGTCCTGAGCCTCGTGCTTTAGGGACGCGCATGTTGTACAGCCCTGGATCACCCTGGCTCTCCCAGTGAAGCACTGGCTAAAGAGCGTGGTGTTCACTGTAGCCCACTGCCTGTTGCCTGTTGCCTGTTGCGGCAGTGTTCTGACGGAAGGTGCAGTCGTAAAAGCGCCACATGCCGCCACTGTATTCCCGGTATGCCTTCAGGATCGTGACGAAGTAGGCGCACATCTCTGGCACTGCCTCTGCAAATGCCGGGGCCATTACAGCTATTTATACCTCGAAGCAGTTAGCCCACTGCAGGAAGGAGTACTTTAGCTTGTGCCCTGGGCGCACTAGCCCGACCCCGGTGTACAGGGCAAAGTGGTCAGTGGTCTGAGGCCTGCTGCCACTCTGCATCCTCCTCTGCACCTGGGTCACAGAATGATGGGAATCAGTTCGTTGAAGTTGACGTACTCCCAGTTTCGCATCTTATCCACCATGCGTCTTGGTAGGACTGGGAGGCCGGTCCCGATGAATACTCCCTGCTGGGCCTGCCCTGGTTTAAATGATCTTCCAGGATGCCCGCCCATGCCACTCTGAAATCCGCTGCAAGGGGGCCATGATTGCCCCTAAGGCTTGCAATTCCCACACCTGGCTGCCCTGGGATTGGGATCAGCGGGGGCAGCTATGTGTGGAGCTGGGAGCTGGGGTTGCCCCTAGCACAGTCATGGCTCCTAGCTGGCCTGCAGAGTGGGTACGATGGGAGAGGAGGGCAGTCAGTGACGGCTAAAGCTGATTGGAAGTGTCCTGCCTGTCCTTTCCGTGGGTGCTGGGGGGAAGAGGATGAGGCTTTGGGTTCCGCCTAACCCGACTTGAGGGAGTTACTTCCCCTGAGCCTGGGAAGGGCAGGGCCCCCCACTGCTTCCCCCAGATGGCCTTGGGATCCCTTTGATATCCCTGTGCCGTGGTGATTATAATTTTTCATGTACTATCTGACATTTGTCAGGCCATAGCAAAATTTGATCAGCCATGCAGCATCAATGTCAGGACATTATGGCAGCATGTGGATAATGGCTTTGTAATATCGAATTTCTTCTTCATTCGCTCCTTTACAGTGCCATCCATCGTCAAAAGACTCCGAGCAATGGGGCTGTAAGTAGTGAGGGATTTCTACCCTTCGCTTGATCGCCGCGCAGGCGCATCATTGCCGGCATTGTGTTGGTCGCTGCTTGCATGGTCGATGATGCTGCTAGTCTTGTGGTTACCTGAACCCTTGATCCAGCTCTGAGAAATTCTTGAGCCCACAAATCCTCTGTTCGTACCTGCGACAGACATCACACCACAGCGTAGACACAAGTGACTTCTTGTGCTGGTCTACATCGCACCGCAACCATGTCATGGACTGATGCTCTCGCTCATAGAGCCGCTACCACTTATCAAACGTTTCCTTCGACACTTGCCTTCTCCCTTTCTTCGCACTGGTCGAAGAGCCTTCAAGCTGTAGCGGCCTCTATCCTCGAGCTCATCGCCATTTTCGCAATGTCAGCGCCACGTGGTGCATCGTAATTAAATTACAATACGCGGTGTCGTCTTGCGTATCAGCCAGAATGTAGATTCATGACGAAAATGAACGGCCACTCATGGCTTTTGCACTGTTTTTGGCCGATGGCCGACTGTAATAATCACCTCTGCTGTGTACCCTCGAGGGGCCATCCCCTCGCAGCACCTGCACGGTGCGACCTGGGTCCCGTTGCCCCATGTAACCCTGGGGAGGGGGCCATCCCCATTGCCTCTGTTGTTGTTGCCTCTGCCGTGGTATCCGAAGCAATCCGTCCAAGCAATCCATCGTCTAAGACGAGATGGCATCATACCCACCCACTCCCGAGCTTCCCGTCGACCCAGAGCCCCCCACAGTACCTCCAGTGCTATTAGATGCCGACCGGACCGCCATTATTCAAGGGGTGGTCGAAAGCCTAAGTAGCAGGCCTGGTACGGCTGCAGCCCCCAGCGGAGCCCCTTTAGGACCAGCTTCCACGGCAGGTAAGATGCTCTCCCCCCCCCAGTCCGATTGGATTAGGGTTGCCGCAGTGAAATACCTGTCATCTCATGGCAGAAATTTAAATTGGTAACGGAACTGCAGGGGTAACGTAGCCCCAGAACCAAGGCCGACAAGCCAGGAAAAAAAGGGGGGGGATGGCTGTTGCTACCGCATGTGCGTCTAAAGCCCAGCTGCGCATGCGTATAAAGGTCAGTTAGGCCCCGCCTCCTTTTGCTGCTTCTTTCCGAATTTGGTGGTAGAGTTCAGGTGTTATCTGTCCATTACGCTGCCGGACGAGGCATCTGTTTGCGGCATGTGCACAAAAAATATTTCGCACCCAGGTTTGGGCATGTTGCAGTGATTGATCAGCATTGATCCCTTGGGTGAGGCCTGGCATGGCAGCAACAGCAGGCAGCCCCAGTGCCTGATGCACCATGGGTGCTGGGAAATGCTATATATAGACTAAGTAATATCAAAACATTTCGCATCTGATTCAGTATAAAAGCAGCAAAGTATTAAGTTATCAGAACCTAATAATTCTGTAATCCATGAAGTGTATTTTAATGAGTTATTTTCGGCTTCATGATCTTCGAGAGAAGTCCCTTGTAATTTACTGTCATCAGGTTGTAATGATATACTCTAATAAATAGATATGGACCAGAAGGAACTACATTGGTTAAGTTTGCTTGCAGTACTTAGCCTAAGTTTCAACTTACAGAGGAAGTTGGACATGATATCACATGAGGAATTTAGAATTTTATAATCAGTGACTGTGTAGGGCTAGCTTATAAAGAGCTTACTTCGAGATACCAAAGGCAAACAATGCTTCAGAAGTTAATTCACTGAGCTCATCAGATTTTCTATGTCCTCCTGCATCTTATTACAGACTACGTATGTACACGTGACCTCGTCCAACTGCTTTCGACAGGTATACAGTATACGTATGCTATTTCACTCACTTCCGTAGGTGTGCTCGGCCGGACGCCATCCAGCTGTGCCTCTGCTGATGATACTTTCGAATCGGTCTAACAATGTGTAAAGAACAAATATAAATGCACGGCTTGTACACAGGCATAATCATGAACATAAGTCAGTAGTAAGAAAAAATTTGCCTGCTCACCATCGTCTTCATGGCCAACATACTTTCGAGGATGTCGGCGGCGTTACGAAGAATCTCTATCTGAGACTTTCCCCCCGCGACAATCTGCAGCCTTTTGAAGGCTGCTTTTCTCTCTTCATGGCGCTTTCACTGGGCGTCAGCATTAAGCTGTTTTCTAAGAGCTGACAGCCTGTAGGCCACAAGGTTATTGGTGTGGCAACATGCCTCAATATCAAATTCCGTACCCCAGCAATACCTCTTCTCCAGCTGCTTTATCCTCTCTTGTGCTGCTGCCTCGGTGATGGCAGAGGTATGGTCTGTGGACTTGCTAGTGCAATTGCACAGTTCACCTGTTGCACGTGCCTGTCTATGCAATAGCCATAAAGTTGCAAATGTGTAGGTGTATAGACTAGGTGCCGGCACTTTCTGTAGGAGTAATCTCACACTACAAGCATATGATGCCTACCCTGCACAGAAATTAACAATATACCTGTACTTAGAGTCTACTGATCACTGTTTGTCTCTTGAAGTGCATAGGGGTGGGGTAGACAATTAGTAATACGTGGTTGTAGGCAACAGAGGTCAAGGATTATTTATAGTGGACAGGAAATAACATTGGCGAAAGTAATCTCTTGGCATCAATGTGGAAGTGCTGAACGTTTCTTCTTAATTAGTGGCAAGTACAAGTTAAGTCGTATATTTGGGTTTTGAGTTATATATAAAGTACATGTGAAGTTGCTTATGCAGAATCTAAAAAAGAAAAAAGGCAATATATAGGTGAAACAAAACAGTCAAGTAAATGAAAGGAAACAATAAGTATTTATACTACAATAAGATTAAAAATATTTGTAAAAAGCTATATTAAAAAATATGGAAAAAATATATATATACATGTAATGAAATAATATCAAATTAAGAAAATGACAAAAATAACATTGTAAAAATAATAAAAATATAATATAAAACTTTAATATAAAATATATAACGCTGAGATAACAAAACAGAATACTTACAAAAAATGACTAAATAAATTACTACTAAATACTAAATAAATAACTAATTAAGAGCAGAGACAGCTACGAGCAGAAGTGCCCAACACTGCAGCTGCGTTTCCACGCTGCATCGCAACTGAGATTCTCTGCAGCAGAAAGTGGAGGGAGCGTGGTTGGCGCTTTGAGGCGGTGGCCCAGCTCGCGAATAAATGCGAGTGCCTCAGGCCCCATAACTCCTGAGGTCTCAATTGCTACGGGGACAAAGTGAGTATGCTTATATTCTGTGAAAAGCCAAAATACAAAAAAAATTAACATACTAATACCTACAAGTGAGTATAAAATCATAAAAAATTCTCACCTTAGGAGCATGCACTATATTGTCACTTTTCACATTGTTGAAGACCTTTACGTGCAGTTCCATACTCTGCAGTCTGTAGATGTATACATTTCCCGTCAGTATATGATCAGTGAGCAGCAGAACACAATGTAGTGTCACTGATACATCTTGAAAACGCTGAAGATTTGTTGTGATTGCCCACTTAGAAGTACACACTCCAAATAGATACGAAAGGTGTTCACTTGTAAAGTGCGATAGGATATTGACTTCATTACACAGAGTATGTTGGTCAGCATGTTTTAAAACTTGTAACCCACACACTGAAATATGCAAAGGATTGCTGAAACATGTTCCAAATTGGCCAGCTCGTAGCATGTGTGATAACATAAGATCACTTTCTTTGATCAAACGTAGTAGTGAGATTGACCCATTTGTTATTTGTCTCGAACGGCCACTAGTTGCTAAGGTAGCAGAAGTCCTAGCTGCTACATCCTATTGATGTTACTTTTAGGTTCTTTTAGAACAATATTCTCTGAGTCAGTTTCAAGCAGCATGAGAATATGGGGTGAGCCTGAGTGAGCCCCACACTAGCGATTCAGATTCTGTCCCCACATCTGTGTGTATTGTGTATTATTATTATGGTATCTACATCTGAGTACAAATTCTATTTTTGTGTATTAAACATTATATATGCACCGTTAATCACAGGAGTTACAAAATTGTCACCATGAATTTGCCTCTTTTGCCTAGCCATTGAAGCATTGTGCATATAGCATAGCATCGAGATGGGCAAATGCGGTAGACCCCTGATCATCCATTTCTTGCTGGAGGTTTTGGTCGCATATGATCCTGGACGGCCACGGGTACCGCTGGCTCGCCCGTGTAATTTGGTATAGATAACTGAGAAGGTCAGGAAGATGACCTGGTGTCTCGGTGCATATGATGCCTGCATAGATGCCTGCTGATAGCCCTATGTTGGTCTATCAGCAGGCATCCAGACGGTACTGAGTGCTCCTCCAAGAAAAGCAACCGAACTACATCCTGCCGACTACGCCAATTGTAAACCGTGCCGAGTTAGCGTGCGGATATTGCAGATATCGAAGTGAGGTTGGAGTAGTTTGATGGTAGAAAGTTGGAATGAATCCTAGCTGAACTACAGAGCTTAAATACACACAAAAGGAAATGATCTAATACATAACTGAAAAATGCATACGTGCAACCAAAAGTCCTAATAGCACATACACAGAAAGCACACATGACCCTTTAACCAGGTGACATTCCTTCCTAGGACTATTACAGAAAACAGATGACATAAGCCTATACAAACTTGAGGAAATACATGTACTTAACACATACATCATACATCCAATTAACATGTATCTAAAGACTAACATCCTCTTTGAGTTACATCTGGCTATTACACAGTATTACGTAAGTTCCTGCATTCCTTAGTGGTTTGGTAACCTCAGCTCCATACTTCTTACATTGTCCCCCTCCTCATAGAATTCGCCCCGAATTCAGGATCAATGGGGAACGGCAGGGTCAAGTCGCTCCGGTGGTCGGCGATCCCGTTGGGGGTAGCGGCGTGGGGCGGGCGGCTGTGGCTGTTCAGTCTCGGTAGTGATAAGCTGCATGTCTTCGCCAAACACATCTGTGGTAGAGAGATTAGTGGGAGTAGGTGCTTGGGAGTTTTCTGCAGCAAAATCTTCGTCCACAGCTGTAAGGAAGCGGGTTCCAGGTGCACATAGCTTGAGGCGGTCAAAGTGCACAATGTGAGTCTTCCTGCGGCCACGAAGTCCTTTGATGCGATAGTCACTGTCTGACACTCGTTCAACGACGGTGTAAGGTCCAGTCCAGGGATGGTGTAGTTTCCGAGAGTGTCCCTGCGGAATAACCGTGGAATGTAGCCAAACCAGGTCTGCAGGTTGGAAAGGGTTTCCGTGGACTCTCCTGTCGTATTGCTCCTTGCGTCGTTCATGGCTAGCTCCCAACTTCTCTCGAGCAAGGCTGTAGGCGTCCTCTAGACTGTTCTTGAGATGAACTGCATAGTCAGAGATCGGGGGGGGTGTCCGTTACATTACGCGGTGATCCATACATCAGGTCAATGGGTAACTTCGCTTGGCGACCAAACATCAGAAAAAATGGGGTGAACCCAGTAGATGAGTGGACACTGGTGTTGTAGGCCATGCACACCTTGCGGATTTGGTTCTCCCAGTCAAACGCATGTTCACGGGTTGTTGTGGCAAGCATATCCAAGAGTGTCCGATTGAACCGTTCGACCTGTCCGTCACACTGCGGGTGGTATGGGGTTGTCCTTGTTTTCAGGATCTTCAGCAACTTGCAGATCTCATGGATGACTTGGGATTCGAACTGTCTTCCTTGATCCAAATGTAGCTGTTCTGGGGGTGAGAATCGGCAGAACATCTCGTCTGTGAGCTTCTGAGCTACGGTGGTAGCCTCCTGGTTTGGGATTGCATATACTTCAGCCCACTTGGTGAAATAATCTCCTGCAACCAGTACATAACGGTTACCAGCTTCGCTCTCCGGGAGAGGGCCCATGATATCTACTGCAACCACTTGCATTGGGTAGCCGGCCTTGATGGTCTGTAAGGGGGCGTGATTCCTCTTGGGTGCTGACTTCCGAGTCTGGCAAGCTTCACAGGTGCGGCACCAATTCCTAACATCTCGCTGCATGCCTGGCCAGTAAAATCTTTCCTTTACCTTGTTCAGAGTTTTGTCTTCCCCAAGGTGGCCTTCGAGTGCTCCAGCATGTAGCTCGTGGAGAACTTCATCTCGGAGGGAACGGGGAACCACCATCTGCAGCCAAGTAGACCGACTCTGGGTGTCCTCGTAGCGACGTTTGAGGATGCCATCATCCATGACCAGTCTGCTCCAGAGTTGGGAAAGGCACTGAGCTTCCGGTCCCTGTCCTCTGGCGTCTTCGGATGCTGGCTTCTCTGCCTTCTCAACGGCTCGCAGCAACAGTCCAACGGGGCCATCATCAAGTTGCAGCTGCCGTAGCTGATCTGATGATTTCTGCACAAGGGCTGCCGTGACGTATTGTTCGACTGCGATGGCATCAGGTTTGGGCTCTTCGATGTGTGACGCTCTTCCACACTGTGTGCACGGGTGTCTTGAGAGGGAATCTGCATTCTGGTGCTTGCGTCCTGGTCGATGGGTAATGCTGAAGTCGTATTCCTGGGGTCTCTCCAGCCATCTCGCAAGTTGCCCTTCGGGTTCTTTGAAATTCGACAGCCAGGTTAAAGAACCATGGTCTGTCCTCAGTGAAAATCGTCTCCCTAACAGGTACTGGTGGAAATGGTGGATGAAGGTGACAACAGCAAGTAGCTCCCGTCTTGTCACACAGTATCGACGCTCCGGCTTGGTCAGGGTGCGACTGGCATAGGCTATCACTCGTTCTGTCCCATCTGGTTGCACTTGGGAGAGGACAGCGCCAATTCCAGTGTCACTGGCATCCGTGTCCAGGGTGAATTCACGAGTGTAGTCTGGGAAGGCTAGTATTGGTGAAGTGACAAGGCGGTGGCGGAGCTCTTCAAATACCATCTGGCAATCAGTAGTCCACATAAACTTGCAGTTCTTCTCAGTGAGGCGGTGGAGAGGTTTGGCAACAGCAGCGAAGTCCTTCACAAAGCGGCGATAGTAGTTCGCGAGACCAAGGAACTGCTGAACCTCTCGTTTCGTCTTCGGCACAGGCCATTTTGCCACCTTCTCAGTCTTGGTAGGGTCTGTTCGTACGCCGTCCTCAGAGACAATGTGGCCCAGGAACTCTACCTGCTTACAGCAAAAATCACACTTGCTTGGTTTGAGCTTGAGTCCTGCACCCCTTAGGCGATTGAACACCTCCCTCAGATTCTTCAGATGCTCCTCAAAAGTCTTGCCAACGATGATGACATCATCCAGGTAGACCAGGCAGCTTGACCACTGAACTCCAGCCAGGACCATGTCCATCAGGCGCTGAAAAGTAGCAGGGGCATTGCACAATCCAAATGGCATTACCTTAAACTCAAAGAGGCCACTGGGTGTGCAGAATGCCGTCTTCTCCTGGTCTTCTGGGTCAACTTCAACTTGCCAGTAGCCGCTGATGAGGTCCAACGTGCTGAGCCACTTGGATCCAGCGAGGGTATCAAGCGTGACATCAACGCGGGGAAGAGGGTAGGCGTCTTTCCTGGTCACAGCGTTAACACGTCTGTAGTCGACACAAAACCGGGTAGAGCCATCCTTTTTCTTCACCAAGACGACTGGTGATGCCCAGGGGCTCTTCGATGGCTTGATAACATCCTTCTCGAGCATCCCGTCCAGCAGCTTCTTCACTTCCTCCTTACGGAAAGGTGGGATTCGTCTTGCTTGTTGGCGGATTGGTGGGGACCCCTCAGTGTCGATCTTGTGTGTTAGCTTCCCTGTTCGTCCAAAGTCATCTGCTCCTCTAGCAAACAGGTCCTCGTACTCCAGACATAATGCAAACAGCTGCTCCTGTTCTGCTTGGGTGAGCCGATCTCCACTCTTGCTGGCCATTGCCCACAGTCGACGGCAATGCTCTTCAGGAACCTCCCTAGAATTGGCTTGCGTCGCGGCAATCGTTTCTGCTGCAATGTCAGCATCTGCGACCAACTCCATCTGTGCCACTGCAGTCCCCTTTGGGATAGTCACAGCCTCGTTCCTCCAATTCAGCAATCGTAGTGGAATCTCAGTCCCCACTGGCGTCACTATAGCTCGAGCAACCATCAACGCATTGCGTTGTTGCACATCACCTTCCACTATCCATGTCCGGCTCACAGCTGAGTGTGGCACATGGGCCATGGCCTCTATCTCACTGAATGGTGGAACATGCACGTGTTTATCCAGAACAACATGCACCTTTGTGTGTTGCTGTGCCTGCTCCTGACCATCGAGAATGAATGAAATGCTGCGGTCCTTAAAGTGTAAGGTGTCTCTTGCCTCTCCCATCTCAATGGTACACCGATGATCCCTCAGGAAATCTCGTCCGAGGATGACATCAACTCCAGGCGTGAGTGTGTCCACAACGATCACCCGTATCGAGAACAGCTCGTCCTTCAGCTGTAGCTCTACCTGTGCACCACCATGCAGATGGAGAGGAATACCTTGTACGCTGACCAGCTTCTGTCGGTCTGAGCTCATCAGTGGGGTCTTGCATCCAGTCCTGTTCCACAGCTCCTTCGCTAAGATAGTTGCTGCGGCGCCAGTGTCGACCAGTATACTCGCCGGAACCCCATTGACACACCCTTTCAGCATGCAGTCTGCTTCAGAAGTGATGGTGACAGCCGTAATTGTGGTTTCTTCTCCGTGTCCAGTTCCAGGTCCATTATCGTTTCCATAGTCGTTTCCAAATTCGATTCCAGTGCGAGCCTCCGGTATACCCTCAGGAGCCTGGCTCCCGCTGGGGATGTTAGCAAGTAGTTGACTAATGGCTGGTAATGAGGAGGAGGGGCCTATGGGGTCCAGGACCAGGGGAGTGGAAGGGGCAGAGGGGAGGCTGGACCGTGGAGGTAGAGTTCCCAGCCTGATACCTGCATGAGGTTAGGTAAAGATAGTGAAGCTCGTTTAGTGGTGACCCCTCATTTTTTGTAGCATGGTCACTCTGGTGTGCAACCGGCTTGCCCTGGTCTGGCGGTTCTAGTCTAAGATGGGTGGTTGTAATATCGTAGTGATTCGGTATATTAACTCACTAAGGTTGTCCAAGTGGGGCAACAACGATTCTTTCAATAACAGTTGGTTATTGAAACTACCAGTGAGGGGTAACAGGTGGTTACTCCCGAAATACTCTCTAGAACTGGAATAACAAGTGGTTGTTCAGTAGAACTCAGCCTGGAGTTGACTGGTAGCGATTCTAGAATTGAATCTTAAAGTAGAAGTGGAAGAGAGAGACTGACTCAACTACTACACATAACAAAAGAAAAAAAGCCAACTGCTATAGAAAACCTATACATCAATACTATTAAAGTTAATCACTGACTATTAACACCTAACACTAAATATTAACTCCATTTTACTACACTCCTCCCCCCTTAGATTGCAAAGTTCAAAATGTTAGAAAAGAAGATATTCCCCTTCGTCCCTGTCTTCGGCTACGTCTTCAGTATCCTCAAGTTGAGTGACGTGGTTTACGCATGCGGAAGGTGCATGGACATCCGATTCGAATTGACAGTCAAATTGCGTTTTCTTTGACCTGCAAACTGGGGCTATGTGGCCCACTTTGCCACAACGGTGAAAGGTCGCATCATTGAATCTGCAGTTTGCTTCATCGTGGTTACTTCACCCACATGGGAAGCAGGGGCGCCTCTCCCTTGAGTTGCAAATTCGTTGATCATTGTGCCCCTTCCTGGAATTGGGAGATTGTCGGTTGCTAATGCGGTGAATGGACGTTTCCTGTGGTTTAAACGATTTAGTGTTCTGTTCTGCCGCCTCCATGGCTTGGGCCAATTCCATAGCCTTGGTGAGATCAGGCTCGGACAATAACCGGTGCTGGATGGTGACATTGCGAAGGCCGCAAACTAAGCTGTCGCAAAGAGCTTGGTCCAACTATTCCCCGAACGCACAGTGGGTTGCGAGCTTCTGCAAGGCTGCTTCCAATTCCACGATCGATTTGCCAGCGGCTTGCCCCCTCTTATGGAAATGGAACTGTTCGACGATTGTAGCACGGTTGGGCTCGTAGTGTTTGCGAAGAATTGCAGAAATTTCTTGCAAGGATTTTTGGTCAATGGTGCATTCGGAGGCAAAGTCAGTATCTACCTTATAGCTATCTCTATATTTCTACAGCCTTTTTCAGCAGCTTGTCCAACTTTTTTTTCAAGAATTTGAGCACTGGTTAATTTGGGTATTTTTATCTTCAACTGTATATTGTGCTTATCATGACGGTCTCCCATCTGTTTACGAAAGACCAATACTGGGACACGGAAGAATACCAACTGGTTCATTATGTGTATGTAGCCTCAATCCCCAGCTTTTTTTTTTGCAGGGAATGAGGTTAACGTACACGCATGACTTGCAGCATAGTGATACATATAGCTAATCAGCTGTGGCAGTGCCGCTTTCTGAAGTAACATTCTCCTTATTCACACTATTCATACGCTCAATCAGCCCCCAACCCTTGGATGATTACAAGGATCTTGACCATTAGCCACCCCTAAGTGTGCACTTGCCCCCCCCCTCCCTCCCTCCCTGCAGGTGTACAAGGGAGGGGCTCAGCTAATCATTTTCCATAATGTATAATGGAGATTATTATAAAGATAATAAACACTTGTAGAATCAATGAATCACTGTATATATAATAATAAGTCAATTGAGTCTTGTGTGGCTATATGACAAGGAAAGGAATGGTGACATGTAATAACGGAGAGGCGCCGTGCCTTAATTATTGATACTTACATTCCCGTTCTCCTCCATCACTTGTACTAATAAAATGATATGGGTGGTAGAACCTACATGAGGAGGAAAAGATTATAATTGCAGAGTGTTTCTGCTTCCTGAGGGGCAGGGGCAGGGTACTATTGATATTGGTAACACCAGAGTACTTGGCCTCATGCTCTGACATCATAGAGTACCGTATAATTATGGCAATCGTTGCTGTGTATTGATACAAACTGGATACACTAATGTGCCGTTTCTAATGACATGTCATACAGGGATCATACCCAAAATTCATCTTGATCCTCCTCCTCCACCATGATCAGAATTATACCAGCATTTGCTTCCTGAGGGTCAGGGTACAATATAGAAATATCCAGGTTGCAACAACCAAGTTCGTGGTTGTCACAACCATGTTGACAGGATTGCAACAACCCTGTGACAGGGTTGTTGCAGGGCCATGACATGGTTGTCACAACCTTGCCATAGCCCCACCACAACCATACATCCGCTTTGTATATGAAACTGTAAACAGACTGCAACAACCTTGCACAACCTTGTCACCAGGTTGTCAATACTTGTAACGTGACAACCTTGTCACAAGTTTGTAACATGCATAATAATGCTCACTACCTGTAATATGAATTACAGAATAATTATTAGCGCTGATCAGATGAGAAAACTTTATAAAACACATCGTCAACATATATACTCATAATCAGAAACTAGCTGATACAAAGTGCATGGTAAACACATCGTCAACATACTCATAATCAGAAACTAGCTGATACAAAGTGCATGGTCCTGATCCGCTGATCAGATGAGAAAACTCATTGTCAACACACTCATAATCAGAAACTAGCTGATACAAAGTGCATGGTCCTTATCTGTAGAACAAGTGTCACTTTTTGGATTTGGTCTTGCGGCTATAGTTCGTGCACTTATCATTGACAGCATCGACAAGAATGCTCCGGCGTGTGTTGGGGTATTTGGACTGGACAAACCCTAGAATATAGGCAAGTAGAATAATAGAATCATACATTTACATTATTAATATAGTATAGGCACTATTGCTGCATAGTACTGTGATTCTGCAAGTTAGCTTACTAAAGCATGCACCAATGATGTCCTTGTTGAGAGCTGGGTATATGCCGGTGCCAGAGCAGCTGGAGGTTGCCAAGACTGATGGCGTGAAAAATACAATAAGTAGGTTTCTAATCAGCCTGGTTGCCGAACTGCAGCTCTGGTCGACTGCCTCCTCTAACTGCCTCTTTGACAAGTAGACGCCATAGCCCTCGACAAGCTCTACTTGCTGTGGCTGTAAAACATGTACAAAATAATTAGTTTATGTCATTAGTTAATTTAATTCCTGTAAACTTACAGAGCGGACAGCTGCTGGCACTGGTTGTGGTGATACTTGCAGGGGCTCTTTCTTCTATAATAATATATGTGAAGATTAACGACAAATAGAAACTAATATGTCACAAGTTACTTTAGATTTCTGCTACCCCTAAGTGTGCACTTGCCCCCCCCCCCCCCCCTGCAGTTGTACAAGGGAGGGGCTCAGCTAATCATTTTCCATAATGTATAATGGCATTGATTAGATTATTATAACAAACACGTGTAGAATCAATGAATCATAATACAGTAACTGTTGATCAGTCTATTGAGTCTTGGGCTCAGACTACAGTACCGGTGTCCTACCTGTATAAAGGGAAGACTCTAGAAGAGAGCCTGAGACAACACCAGATGGCCTTCAACATATTAACAGGTATTAAAGCTTGCTGCTGTTCAACCCTAATTAATGCCCCCGTCATCTGTACCCTCAATCTAATTTCGAAATCTTGCATGCTTCGCATCAGACCCCTTGGCTAAGGGTGACCTTGGATCTTAGTAAATTATATGGCCATGCAGGCCGACCAAGCTAGTAATATAATGCACTTATGTGTAGCGCTGTTGCCAGCTTGTAATCTTCCGCATACTTAACTTTCCAGCACATGCACTAGTATACTATCTGTATACATCTGTATATTCCTGAGAATATGACCCTTGAACCCTGGTAGACTTACAGGTGCGCACGGTGCATCCCGTGGCTGAAGTGAAGAAAGAAGGTGGATAGCAGCTGAAGGCAAAGGCTGTACGTGCAGGGGCTCTCTTTTCTGTATACATGTATAAGGGTCAGCGGCAGATATAATGTGCATGCATAGCATAAACACACATGCAGGTACATACTATGTATGCGTGTCTAAAACAGTGCAGATGTACTTGTATTAGAAACTAGCTTACATATAGCTTCTCCTGATGAGATGACCCTTTAGCATTAGACTTCTGCAAACAAAACAGTACGTTGCATGCATACCATGCCAGAGAGGATATGACATACCATTCAAAAATTACACATTCTGAATCACATATATAGTTTACATTCCACATGTGACAAAATTCGAAAGAAGCTATATAACGGTAGTGGGCTAACTGCTAGCACTCTTAGCAAAATTTCCACCAGCTAGGGCTCAGTTGATTTTCTTGAACCACCCCACTACTACTACTGATGCCTCAGCACTTCAAACAGCTGTAGTGCTTTGCTTTGGCAGCAAAGGGACTCATAGACGGCTGCAGAGTGAACGAGAACGGCAAAGGTGGAGGCTATTAGGGTGTCGGAAGAGGCTAGGGCGGCATCGCGTGAGCAACGAAGGCAGAGACTGCTAGTCCTGTCAGCAGAAGCTAGGGAGGAATTGTGAGGAGTGACTTAACGAATGCGATGACAGAGTCAGCCCCTTCAGCAGCAACGCTCACTGACGTATGTGGGAGCAAAGGGCAATGCAGCAAGAACCTGATCTAAATACAATATGCACTAGCACCATGTACAGTATACTACAACTGTTGCATGCAATCCTCACTATGGTTCGCCCCCACAATGTTTTGAAATCACCTAGTATTAATGAATTAATAACGTACTTGTGTACTGGGGAGGTTGCAAGGTGATAGCTCCATCTATATAGGTATGTATATATATATACATGTATATAATTACAGAGAAGTGACATTGTTAACACACGTACATACCTGTACATCTTCCACATCACCGCAGTCTGAAGAATCCTCCCACAGGATATCTTGATGAATCGGACTCATCTGTACGCATGCATATAAGATAGCACACATTACACATTATTTGTAAATGGATGTGAACTCAGCATATATAAAAGGGAAGTAAAGAAGAAGACCTTTATTTTCGCATGTCCACGGGAAAAACTAAAAGGTAGTTACATGTAATTAAGCCACACATTCTGCCATACTGAGTTGCAAATTTTTTTTCATAGCAATTGCAAAATAATAACACCAAAGTTTGTGCTCATGGAAAATCCTATGCTACTGGAGGAAGATATGGAACTATTCACTGCAGCATCTCTCAGGATACCAGCTCATAACACAGTGACTGTGTATTATAAGATTCACTTGATAAACTTTTGCAGAACTATCATTGCCAAGCGTACTTCTAGACGATTTCTGCGAGACAACTCTGGCATTGTCTATGTGGATGGCACTGGTGCAATGTGTTATGGACGGCTCAAAAAGCTTTTGTTATTTGAGAGTGACCAACAGCAGCATGCTTTTGCAGTCATCCAGCAATTTAATCCTGCATTTCAGAAGCGATTCTGTGACCGATGCTAGGCTAGATGATCACATCACTACTCTTAGGTTAGCTATATACAAACTGAACATCTTTATCACTGACTTAAACTATGTCATATTATATTTCAACAGGACAGGAGATAGGTGTGTTACAGAGATTACTTCTATTATCGACAAATGTGTGCTGATTGACTTCACAAGCAAAAGTGGCTATGTTTATGCAAGTCTCTTCCCAAACTGTGTAGAGCCCGAGTAGCCATTTCTTTTTGTAATCATAAATGACCGACTGCATGTTGATTGTTTTACCCCCATGCATGCTGGTATCAATTTGGGTACTATAGTATTCTGGTATAATGGTGTTTGAGTTCTGGGCTTGTAAGTTACATGATGAAAGGTGTGACTTAATTAGACTGCATGCCATGGAATCTGGATTGAGCTGAATCCTCATGGTACTGCATATATGCCCGGGAATAATAGTATTATGTTCCCGGGCATATATGCAGTACTATAATAACATCCCGATGGCATTGCTCTAACAAGGTTGTTGCAGACATGTAGAACTTACAAGCTTGTTACCTGGGTTAAAAGGGTTGTCAGTAGCTGGCAACAAGCTTGTTGGGAGCATGGTGCTTGTAGCCAAGCTTGTTACAACCCTGTCACATGCTTGTACAACCTTGTTTTTTTTGTATGGGTGAGGACCTGGGCACTTTAGCCGATTTTGGCATGGCCCGAGTGAAGAAGCTGTCAGCAGAGGCTAGGCGGCATTCACGGGCTGGGTGCGACTTGTCCCCACATACTGCACAGACATGGCGGAAGTTACACGGCTCTGGGGCCTTATAGCAGCGGCCTCTGTTCCATGAAATGCATAACGGTGAGGAGCCTGGTCTCTCCTCCCAGGGCTTCCTCGCACCCTGGGTCCACGTGCGCCGATTTGGGAAAGGCACAGATTGACCTGCCGGGGCAACCGGAGAAAGCGCACAGTCGAACTGTGAGTGGTTGCTGTCAAAGCACAAGGGACAGAATGATCCGATGCCTGACTGAAAAGCCAAAAATGTAGAAGAGTGTAGAGAGGAGTCCAGCCTGGACCACTCCACCGTGGCTTCTCCTTGAGCATTCTGGCGAAATACTTGATCGTATATAGTCCATCCGTCACCGCCACACTTCTGGGCCTCTCGTACTATCAGGCACAAGTACGCCGGGAGGGAACGCACCATGTGTGGATGGCTCTCCGACATAATGGCTATGTAGGTGGCGAAACATGATACCCAAGTAAGGAGGGATTTCACTTCCCGCAGCTTGGGCCTCGTACCTGGGGCTGGCAGTAGCTGGTTGGGAAGCTAAAGGCATTCGGTGTTCTTCAATAGGGCGATATTATCCGGCAGAAGTTCTTTCATATCCACAAATTTGAGGGCTCATACTTTCTCGACTAGTTTTGCCGGGATTGGTGGGAAAGCTGAGGCTACCTTGAAAGGCGTGGTTTTAGCAGCTGTGGAAGTTATGGACGGGCCAGCTGGGCTCGACAGCAGTTGTGCTAGATTGACGAGAGGGGGTGGGTTAGGAATTGCTTGGGATGTAAAACTGGAGCTGCTACTTGGTATTACCGGGGCCGAGGTTAGCAGTGGTACAAAACTGATGGCGTTTGGCGGCGGCAGCGGGTCTGGGAAAAGGAGTAGGAAAATCAACGTAAATGTGAGGATGATGTGCCATAGGTGTAGCAGCTTACAGTGTGCGAGAGCAGGATTGCGAGTGGATTTGGTGATGCAGCAGGAATGAGGTATGCAAATTATGACAAAGGCAGCAGGAATGCGGTATGCAAATTATGACGAAGGCAGCAGGAATGAGGTATGCAACTTATGACAAAGGCACTGGCCGTGGCACAAGAGATCATGGCGGGGGGGCAAGGATACGGATGCTGATTAGCGGCTGACACCTAGTAAATTGAGGATGAGCGGCATTGCCGGTGGATTTGTGATGCAGCAGGCTCGTGCTAAAGGCGGGCGGCTTGGTCAGGAGAGATGGGTTTGATAATAGGCAGCAAATGTGATACTGAGCAGCGGCAAACACATGGGCGATAGCCTTATACTAGCTTAGCCCCTCTTCTCACCGGATTGGGTTTCCGACGTAGCTGGGAGGGTTGATGTCGACGGTCCAGGTAACGCCGCCGCAATTTCTTCACGAATCAGCCGGCGCAAGTGATCCGAGGACCCTAGTGTGGTTTCTGCCATTGGTTGATGCTGTTCCTGGCCGTCTTCCATTGACGGTTCTCGGAGGGGAAGCTGACAAAAACTCTGTGAGCAGCAGCAGCACGAGGCAGCAAGAACCTTGATGCGGATGCGTAAACTGCATGTGACCGTACTAATTAACATTTCACGCGGCAGGGAATACCTCTCATGTTAACCACGTTTAATACTTCTTATTAAACTCCATTTAGCTGCAATGCTCGCGGCTAGTGGTGCGACTGGAAGTGCTGGAAGTCCAGTCTGGCTTGCGGGAGATGAGGATCAAGTTTTGACAGTTTCTATGTTTCATATAGTCCTTTTGAGCCTCCTACGTTTACTATTAACATTCTCCGAGCTGTTCATAAAGGGTCGTTATTGTATCCTCGAGCGGCATCTGCTCAGTCACTATATATAGTCTGTTACTGTACAAACAGGAAGTTCAGTACATAACTGACGGTAAACGGTGTGCCTGTTTCCGTCTGCACTGAGAGCAGGTCTCGTTTGCATGCCAAAGTGAATATATATTGAATAGCACGTGAACCTGGAAACGAGGCTAGGCGCTAATGGCCTGCTTCCTGGCTGCCTCCCTAAGGGTTACCTGTGGCTTTCCATCAGGCTGGAGTAGACAATTAAGTCAGTAATAAAAGCAGTCTATGATGGGAATGGGAGAATGAATCTCAATCATGAAAAGGCATATGACACAGTAACTGAATAGCAGTTGCACTTGTCATTGTATACTTAGCTCCTACCATTTCATCCACTATAAGTGTACTATACAGTGTACACTGTCTGTGGTACTAAATCAAAACCACAAACCTGGAGGACTGTGTGTATCAAATTTATCATCAGTATTCTCCATTCAGCTCATACCTGACTTACCTCAGGAGCCATCCAACGGGTTGTTCCTGTCTGAGTTTTGGAACACGTTTGACCAGGTTCCACTGTTCCACCACATCCACAGCAAGACGTGGAATTTGTTTATCTAATATGTCGCCAGTATTCTCCATTCTGCTCATACCTGACTTACCTCAGGAACCATCCACCTATACGTTCCGGTCTGAGTTTTGGCTACCCTGCAGAGAGTTTAATGATATTCCTGCAGTTAGAGTCTACTGATCACTGTTTGGCTGCAATAATCGCTGCTATTGGTTGAACTGGAGGTGCATAGGAGTGGAATAGACAATTAAGTTATTAATAATATGTGGTTGTATAATATAGCCTGTAAGCAATCCAAGGATTAATTATAGTGGACAGGAAATGACATTGGCAAAAGGGTCTGTTAACATTAATGTGGAAGTACTGAAGTTTCTTCTTAATTAGCGGCGAATAAAGTCAAGTCATATATTTGGGTTTCAAGTTGTATATAGAACAGTTGCTTATTGTTTGGCTTTCTCTTACAATCCCTTCAGCCTCCATTGGAAACTCGCTTCACCTAAACTGCACTGAAATTAACTTTCACGGCTGTAATAAAGCAGCCTATGATATTACTTCCTATTTCTATCTGAAACATTGTTATACAAAGTGATGTGAGGGTATACTTACAATACAGATCACAGTATTGATGATGGTTACACGTCCATTGGTTGAACGTAACCTTGTCCCTCTCCTTCTCCTAGTTAGCCTACAAGAGAAATGGCTGTGAGTAAATGCTTGGGCTTATAACATATGAGAGAATCAGCACTTCCAAGTGAGCCATGTCTCATTTCATATGCAGGTGCCAATGATTGGACACACTCTTGCACAATGCAAAGCTTTCGTTATGCCTAATATTTATGGCGTTTACTGGCTCTCATGTCAGTGATGGGAATGGGAGAATAAATCTCAATCAAGATGAGGCATATGACACAGTAACTGAATAGCAGTAGCTCTTGTCATTGTATATTTAGCTCATAATATTTCATCCACTATACGTTTACTAAATCAAAACCTCAACCCTGGAGGACTGTGTGTATCAAATGTGTCATCAGTATTCTCTATTCAGCTCGTACCTGACTTATCTCAGGAGCCATCCATCTGGTCGTTCCTGTAATGGTTTTGGAACACATTTGGCATGTGATGCCTACCCGGCGGAGAGTTTAATAATATCCGTGTAGTTGGAATCTACTGATCACTGTTTGGCTGCAGTGCTCGCGGCTATTGGTGCAACTGAAAGTGCATCGGGCTGGAGTAGACAATTAAGTCATTAATGAAAGCAGCCTATGATGGGAATGGGAGAATGAATCTCAATCAAGACGAGGCATATGACACAGTAACTGAATAGCAGTTGCACTTGTCATTGTATACTTAGCTCCTACCATTTCGTCCACTATAGGTGTACTATATAGTATACACTGCCTGTGGTACTAAATTAAAGCCGCAACCGTGGAGGACTGTGTGTATCAAATGTGTCATCAGTATTCTCCATTCAGCTCATACCTGACTTACCTCAGGAGCCATCCACCTATAAGTCCCTGTCTGAGTTTTGCAGGAGTAATCTCACACTACAAGCATAAAGTAGCATGAGATGCCTAACCTGCAGAGAGTTTAATGATATTCCTGTAGTTAGAGTCTGCTGATCACTGTTTGGTTGCAATGCTCGTGACTATTGGTTCAACTGGAGGCGCATATGAGTGGGGTAGACTATTAAGTTATTAATAAGACGTCGTTGTATAATGTAGCCTGTAGGCAATCCAAGGATTAATTATAGTGGACAGGAAATGACATTGGCAAAAATGGTCTGTTAACATTAATGTGGAAGTACTTAAGAATTAGCGGCGAATAAAGTCAAGTCATATATTTGGGTTTCAAGTTGTATATAGAACAGTTGCTTATTGTTTGGCTTTCTCTTACAATCCCTTCAGCCTCCATTGGAAACTCGCTTCACCTAAACTGCACTGAAATTAACATTCACGGCTGTAATAAAAGCAGCCTATGATATTACTTCCTATTTCTATCTGAAACATTGTTATACAAAGTGATGTGAGGGTATACTTACAATACAGATCACAGTATTGATGATGGTTACACGTCCATTGGTTGAACGTAACCTTGTCCCTCTCCTCCTCCTAGTTAGCCTACAAGAGAAATGGTTGTGAGTAAATGCTTGGGCTTATAACGTATGAGAGAATCAGCACTTCTAAGTGAGCCATGTCTCATAGTCTGTGATGGGAACCTCTCATATGCGGGTGACAATGATTGGACACACTCTTGCAGAATGCAAAGCTTTCATTATGCCTAATATTTATGGCATTTACTGGCTCTCATGTCAGTGATGGGAATGGAAGAATAAATCTCAATCATGACAAGGCATATGACACAGTAACTGAATAGCAGTAGCTCTTGTCATTGTATATTTAGCTCCTAATATTTCATCCACTATACGTTTACTAAATCAAAACCTCAACCCTGGAGGACTGTGTGTATCAAATGTGTCATCAGTATTCTCCATTCAGCTCATACCTGACTTACCTCAGGAACCATCCATCTGGTCGTTCCTGTAATGGTTTTGGAACACATTTGGCATGTGATGTCTACCTGGCGGAGAGTTTAATAATATCCGTGTAGTTGGAATCTACTGATCACTGTTTGGCTGCAGTGCTCGCGGCTATTGGTGCAACTGAAAGTGCATCGGACTGGAGTAGACAATTAAGTCATTAATAAAAGCAGCCTATGATGGGAATGGGAGAATGAATCTCACAAGACGAAGCATATGACACAGTAACTGAATAGCAGTTGCACTTGTCATTATATACTTAGCTCCTACCATTTCGTCCACTGTAAGTGTACTATACAGTGTACACTGCCTGTGGTACTAAATCAAAGCCTCAACTGTGGAGGACTGTTTGTATCATCAGTATTCTCCATTCAACTCATGCCTGACTTACCTCAGGAGCCATCCATCGGTATGTTCCTGTCTGGGTTTGGAAACACGCATGCACAGGTTCCCCTGTTCCATAGTAAGACATTTATCACAGAATACTTACTAATGCATGCGTGCATTTGGGTAGGAATTCTCCATTCAGCTCATACCTGACTTACCTCAGGAGCCATCCATCGGAATGTTCCTGTCTGAGTTTGGAAACACGCTTGCACAGGTTCCCCTGTTCCATAGCAAGACATTGCAAAACTTTATCACAGAATACTTACTAATGCATACGTGCATTTGGGTAGGAATTCTCCGTTCAGCTCATGCCTGACTTACCTCAGGAGCCATCCATCGATACGTACCTGTTTGAGTTTTGGAACACGTTTGACTAAGTTCCAATCTTCCACCACATTCATATCAAGACATGGAATGTGTGTATCAATTGTGTCGTCAGTATTCTCCATTGAGCTCATACCTGACTTACCTCAGGAGCCATCCATCTATAGGTCCCTGCCTGAGTTTTACAGGAGTAATCTCACACTACAAGCATAAAGTAGCATGTAATGCCTACCCTGCAGAGAGTTTAACTCCTAAGGGTCAGCAAGTCACACGCATTACTCACATACCAGCAAGATATTGCTAACAGTCCTTAGGTATTTATACCATTGTTCATTACCTTTTTTTAGACTTGTCCTCATGACTATACTCTCCAAATTACCTCGTTTAACTTGGGGCTCCCTTTTTATAGTGAAAGGCCGTACGGGTGGGGGACTAATAGCTGGGCTAATGCTCGGCCTCTTCCAATGCACTTCAGAAGCAGATGACTCAACTCCACTCTCCACTATACGCTGCAATTCTTGCATTTGTCGTTGCTGTTGGCTCACCTTTTTCCTCAGTTTGCACTGAGAATGCTGTAGAATTAGGGTGGAACCAGGTTCAGTCAGGACGCTTAACTCCTCGGCAGCCATCGTGGGTTTAGTGCTTACGTAGCCGAAGCCAAAAATAGATGGGGGATATCCCTAACCCTTTGTTGCTTGTAAAACGGGCCGGCCTATCTAGGCTACTACCGGTGGTAGGCGTGATCAAGGTCTGGCATACGGAATACGTGACAATCATCAGCATCACAATTCCTGTGATACAAACAAACATGGCTAAGGTAGTCTCTGGTGGCCAGAGTCCCCCCCCCCCAGGGTAGTGAGATTAATGTCATGGACTATTTTGCAGCTTTCTCTTTGGATACCCAGTTTTTCTCTGAGGTGCCTACGGAGGGATTGGTTTACGAGCTTGAGGTTACACTTGGTTGCTTCTGTTTGGGCTGAGTGCACTCAATGATGGGTGTGTGCAGTCCTCCTGCATCTTATTACAGACTACGGCTATGTACACGTGAACACGTCCAACTGCTTTCGACAGGTATACAGTATACGGATGCTATTTCACTCACTTCCGTAGGTGTGCTCGGCCGGACGCCATCCAGCTGTGCCTCTGCTGATGGTTCGGTCTAACAATGTGTAAAGAACATATAAATGCACAGCTTGTACACAGGCATAATCATAAACATAAGTCAGTAGTAAGAAAAAATTAGCCTGCTCACCATCGTCTTCATGGCCAACATACTTTCGAGGATGTCGGCGGCGTTTCGTAGAATCTCTATTTGGGACTTTCCCCCAGCTAAAATCTGCAGCCTTTTGAAGGCGGTTTTTCTCTCCTCAATCCACTTTCGCTGTGCGGCAGCATTAAGCTGTTTTCTAAGAGCTGTAGGCCACAAGGTTGTTGGTGTGGCAACATGCCTCAATATCAAATTCTGTACCCCAGCAATACCTCTTCTCCAGCTGCTTTATCCTCTCTTGTGCTGCTGCCTCGGTGATGGTATATAAAGTACATGTACTGTTGCTTATTGTTTGGCTTTCTCTTACAATCCCCTCAGCCTCCATTAGAAACTCGCTACGCCTAACACTGCACTGAAATTAACATTCACAACTGTAATATAAGCAGCCTATGATATCTATCTGGAGCATTGTTATACAAAGTGATGTGAGGGTATACTTACATTACAGATCACAGTATTGATGATGGTTACACGTCCATTGGTTGAACGTAACCTTGTCCCTCTCCTCCTCCTAGTTAGCCTACTAGAGAAACGGCTGTGAGTAAACGCTTGGGCTTATAACGTATGAGAGAATGAGCACTTCCAAGTGAGCCATGTCTCATAGTCTATGATGGGAACCTCTCATATACAGGTGCCAATGATTGGACACACTCTTGCAGAATGCAAGGCTTTCGTTATGCCTAATATTTTTTTTCTGACTCCTACTAAACCGGTGACATATGTTCTATCTTAAGCCTTACTCTTCATCAGTTTTTGACAGTGGCCATGGGTGTTGACTTGCTCTCGTGTCAATGAAGGGATTGGGAGAATGAGTCTCAATCAAGACGAAGCATATGACACAGTAACTGAATAGCAGTTGCACTTGTCATTATATACTTAGCTCCTACCATTTCATCCACTATACGTTTACTATATAGTATACACTGCCTGTGGTACTAAATTAAAACCGCAACCGTGGAGGACTGTGTGTATCAAATGTGTCATCAGTATTCTCCGTTCAGCTCATACCTGACTTACCTCAGGAGCCATCCACCGTGTTGTTCCTGTCTGGGTTTTGGAACACATTTGACCAGGTTCCACTGTACCACCACATCCACAGCAAAATGTGTGTATCAAATGTGTCGTCAGTATTCTCCGTTCAGCTCATACCTGACTTACCTCAGGAGCCATCCACCGTGTTGTTCCTGTCTGGGTTTTGGAACACATTTGACCAGGTTCCACTGTACCACCACATCCACAGCAAAATGTGTTTATCAAATGTGTCGTCAGTATTCTCCGTTCAGCTCATACCTGACTTACCTCAGGAGCCATCCACCGTGTTGTTCCTGTCTGGGTTTTGGAACACATTTGACCAGGTTCCACTGTACCACCACATCCACAGCAAAATGTGTTTATCAAATGTGTCGTCAGTATTCTCCGTTCAGCTCATACCTGACTTACCTCAGGAGCCATCCATCGGTACGTACCTGTTCGGGTTTTGGAACACGTTTGACTAAGTTCCACTCTTCCACCACATTCATATCAAGACATGGAATGTGTGTATCAATTGTGTCGTCAGTATTCTCCATTGAGCTCATACCTGACTTACCTCAGGAGCCATCCACCTATAGGTCCCTGTTTGCGTTTTACAGGAGTAATCTCACACTACAAGCATAAAGTAGCATGTAATGCCTACTCTGCAGAGAGTTTAACTCCTAAGGGTCAGCAAGTCACACGCATTACTCACATACCAGCAAGATATTGCTAACAGTTCTTAGGTATTTATACCATGGTTCATTACCTTTTTTTAGACTTGTCTTCATGACTATACTCTCCAAATTACCTCGCTTAACTTGGGGCTCCCTTTTTATAGTGAAAGGCCGTACTGGTGGGGGACTAATAGCTGGGCTAATGCTTGGCCTCTTCCAATGCACTTCAGAAGCAGATGACTCAACTCCACTCTCCACTATACGCTGCAATTTGTGCATTTGTCGTTGCTGTTGGCTCACCTTTTTCCTCAGTTTGCACTGAGAATGCTGTAGAATTAGGGTGGAACCAGATTCAGTCAGGACGCTTAACTCCTCGGCAGCCATCGTGGGTTTAGTGCTTACGCAGCCGAAGCCAAAAATAGATGGGGGATATCCCTAACCCTTTGTTGCTTGTAAAACGGGCCGGCCTATCTAGGCTACTACCAGTGGTAGGCGTGATCAAGGTCTGGCATACGGAATACGTGACAATCATCAGCATCACAATTCCTGTGATACAAACAAACATGGCTAAGGTAGTCTCTGGTGGCCAGAGTCCCCCCCCAGGGTAGTGTCATGGACTATTTTGCAGCTTTCTCTTTGGATACCCAGTTTTTCTCTGAGGTGCCTACGGAGGGATTGGTTTACGAGCTTTAGGTTACACTTGGTTGCTTCTGTTTGAGCTGAGTGCACTCAATGATGGGTGTGTGCAGTCCTCCTGCATCTTATTACAGACTACGGCTATGTACACGTGAACACGTCCAACTGCTTTTGACAGGTATACAGTATACGGATGCTATTTCACTCACTTCCGTAGGTGTGCTCGGCCGGACGCCATCCAGCTGTGCCACTGCTGCTTTCGAATCGGTCTAACAATGTGTAAAGAATGCACAGCTTGTACACAGGCATAATCATGAACATAAGTCAGTAGTAAGAAAAAATTAGCCTGCTCACCATCGTCTTCATGGCCAACATACTTTCGAGGATGTCGGCGGCGTTTCGTAGAATCTCTATTTGGGACTTTCCCCCAGCTAAAATCTGCAGCCTTTCGAAGGCGGTTTTTCTCTCCTCAATCCACTTTCGCTGGGCGGCAGCATTAAGCTGTTTTCTAAGAGCTGTAGGCCACAAGGTTGTTGATGTGGCCACCATGCCTCAATATCAAATTCTGTACCCCAGCAATACCTCTTCTCCAGCTGCTTTATCCTCTCTTGTGCTGCTGCCTCAGTGATGACAGAGGTATGGTCTGTGGACTAGCTAGTGTTGTTCCTGTCTGGGTTTTGGAACACATTTGACCAGGTTCCACTGTACCACCACATCCACAGCAAAATGTGTTTATCAAATGTGTCGTCAGTATTCTCATACCTGACTTACCTCAGGAGTCATCCACCGTGTTGTTCCTGTCTGGGTTTTGGAACACATTTGACCAGGTTCCACTGTACCACCACATCCACAGCAAAATGTGTTTATCAAATGTGTCGTCAGTATTCTCCGTTCAGCTCATACCTGACTTACCTCAGGAGCCATCCATCGGTACGTTCCAGTCTGAGTTTTACAGAAGTAATGTCACACTACAAGTTTACTATAGAGTATACACTGCCTGTAGTGCTACATCAAAGCCTAATCCCTGGATGTCATAGTTAATGTCCCCAAGTCTTAGTTATAACTAATGTCCCCACACCTCCCGGCCTAACACTATAGTACGCCCCCAATGAAATGTTTGCAGCTATTAGTTCCGCTTGCTATCCAATAAACATCAGTAGGTCGGCTTCAATTGCATCAAGAGCTTCTTTCCGAATTTGGTGGTAGAGTTCAGGTGTTATCTGTCCATTACGCTGCCGGACGAGGCATCTGTTTGCGGCATGTGCACAAAAAATATTTCGCACCCAGGTTTGGGCATGTTGCAGTGATTGATCAGCATTGATCCCTTGGGTGAGGCCTGGCATGGCAGCAACAGCAGGCAGCCCCAGTGCCTGATGCACCATGGGTGCTGGGCTGTACAGTATTACAGCTCCTGGGTCGTCCTTGTCGACTGGAGAGGGTACCCGTTCCGGTCTCTTTGCCGGATGACTGTGTGTATCAAATGCGTCGTCAGTATTCTGGTAGGTTCCGGTCTGAGTTTTGCAGGAATATTCTCACACTACAAGCATAAAGTAGCATGTGATGCCTACCCTGCAGATATTCCTGTAGTTAGAGTCTGCTGATCACTGTTTGGCTGCATGCTGGCAGCTATTGGTGTGCATAGGGTGGGGTTATTAATAATACATGGTTGTATAATATTGCCTGTAGGCAATAAGGATTAATTATAGTGGACAGGAAATGACATCTCGACAGGTATACAGTATACGTATGCTATTTCACTCACTTCCGTAGGTGTGCTCGGCCGGACGCCATCCAGCTGTGCCTCTGCTGATGGTACTTTCGAATCGGTCTAACAATGTGTAAAGAACAAATATAAATGCACAGCTTGTACACAGGCATAATCATGAACATAAGTCAGTAGTAAGAAAAAATTAGCCTGCTCACCATCGTCTTCATGGCCAACAAACTTTCGAGGATGTCGGCAGCGTTTCATAAAATCTCTATCTGGGACTTTCCCCCAGTTAAAATCTGCAGCCTTTTGAATGAGGTTTTTCTCGCCTCAATCCGCTTTCGCTGGGCGGCAGCATTGAGTTCTTTTCTAAGAGCTTCACGATCGGTTTTGTTTAGAATTTGACCCTATTTGACCTCACGTGCTCAATTTTCACTGCATATCTGCGGGAAATTCAAACATACGTAGTTACACTGATATTAAACATTTTACTAACAGCATATTTATGCATTTTGAAGTATGTCCTTAGTGTATAAAGTATACAAGTATTCCACCCAGCCCCATCCTCAATGGAAGTAAATTTCAAGCTGATGTCATAACAATATTTTGGGATATGTGGCACCATAAGACATTCAACAACCTTTGTGTTCTTTGAGCTTCCTGCATCTTTAGTGGGTAAATCCTTATCTCTTGTTTCCTATAGCTGATACTTTAGTTGAGCCCCACGTGCAAGTACATGCTACCTACACTGAGATTGTCTTCTTAAGTCGATGACTGTGTGTATCAAATGCGTCGTCAGTATTCTCCATTCAGCTCATACCTGACTTACCTCAGGAGCCATCCATTGGTATGTACCTGTTCAAGTTTGGAACACGCTTGACCAGGTTTTCCACTACATCCACATCAAGACATGATATCCGTGGCAAAACTTTGTCACAAAATACTTACTTATGCATGCGTGGTGTTGCCATGCAGTACTAGGGCTTTGTAGGAATTGCGTTGCGATGCTCGTCTGACTGTTCGGTTGTTTTGTTGCGCACGTAGCCTCCCTAATCGCCACCACCTAATCAGCTCAAACTGCACACGCAAGCAAATATGGTTGCATTCCTGTAGCGGTACTCACATGCATACATACATACATACATACATACATACATACATACATATATAGGTATATACCATAAATGGCACTGTGGGCTACTACTGCAGTTTGGCTATGAGCTGTACATACCTGCATCATAATTACCTGCAATTAGCTATGAGCTGTAAACTGTCAGCTCTACATGTACCTGTGTCATAATTAATCATAATCGTATTACATGAGGTACTAGCACCTGTATAGTAGTTGTGAAGTATAGTCACTAGCCTCAAAGAACACCTGACGCAACTGTTCATTAATTAGTATATGGTGTACACCTCACAGCTGTAATCTGGTAAGTCTGTGAGCTGGCACCAAGCTCATTTGCATTGGGTCTGGCAACTCTCAGCTCAGTACCTATCCTATGTAGCGCTATATATTCAGTCCCTTGTGCACTTAGTCTAGTTGTTGAGGACTAAACCCTCTATGATCCATCAACTGAACCTTCTTCTCTCACGACTGAACCTTCAAGCAGTCCGATGGCTAGCCTGAATCCACATACAGATGAAAACAACCCCGTCTTTGCCCACTGCCAGACGTTTTCGAGTTTTCCTTTCGAGGAAGATTCAGTAAGCAATACAGACATATTCTTTAGCATCACCGTTATTCCAGAGTGTGTTTTTTGCAACTTGGAAATATTATGCCGACTTATTTCGAGAAAAAGCCTTTCACCGGTGAGATACAACTTAGTTCAAATTCTGCCAGAACAGTCGGGTCACTATGTCAACCCCACAACAGAGGCAGCCGCAATCATCCATATCATTGTAGTAACTCGTTTAGCTTGCTGAAGCATTTAAGAACAACTGATTGAACCATGTATTACAACACTCAGAGAGCTACTTATATACAAACAGTGAACCACTAAAGAAAGGTCTAGAATACAGGAAATCAAATACAAGGGAAATCAAATCACAAGCAATAAGTATCAGTGGTGAAAAGACTAATATCCATAGCACTGAACTATGACACATACAAACAGAACTATACTGAATATGTAATATCCTATAAGGTACTACAACAAACAAGGTGTCAAGTACAACATACACATGAAATCAGAAACCTAAAGTTCCACTAGAATAATGTCCTTATATGGTCAGGTTATCACATTCCTCCACCTTTGGTTTGGACAACGCCATCAAACGGTTGGGAGGGCATCGAACTCGGCTAGAGCGTCGAAGGGGTTGGTCAGCAACAACGACCTGATCTTGAACATCAATGTGTGCTGGAGGTGTTGGCAGATCGGTGAGGTCAGGAGTCACCACATCTTCCTCAGTTGCGGTAGCCTCAACTGCGCGAGGCTGAATCTGATCGATGTGACGTCGGATTGTTCTATCGTCACTCAATTGTACTTGGTAGGTGAGACCTTGTCTGGACTCAATTGTACCGGGTATCCAAGGAGAATCTTTCCCAGACTCACGGATGAACACTTTGTCCTGAGGGGAGAACTCACGTTGTCTTGATCGGCGATCGTGAGCAACTTTCTGTGAAAATTGACTTGAGCGAACTCTAGTATCGAGAGCTGGCTTCATCAGATCCAGATGCGTTCGAAGAGAGCGACCCATGAGTAACGCAGCTGGAGAGACACCCGTAGTCGTGTGAGGGGTGGTTCTATAATGGAACAGAAACCTAGCGAGTTGGGTGGTCAACTCCCCAGGAGAACTTTTCTTCATAGCTCGTTTGAAGATCTGCACAGCCCGCTCTGCTAGCCCATTGGTAGCGGGATGGTATGGGGCTGAGGTCAGATGTCGAATTCCGTTTCGTTTCAGGAAGACCCCAAACTCTCCACTGGTGAATACAGCTCCATTGTCGGAAACTAGAATTTCTGGCAGTCCATGTGTGGCAAAGACGGTTCTCAACACCGAGATTGTGTGAGAAGAAGTAGCGGAGGGCACTGGCAATACCTCCATCCACTTGGAATGCGCGTCGATAACCACCAGGAACATTTTTCCCAAGAAAGGGCCAGCGTAATCAATGTGGATCCTGCTCCAAGGGCGATTTGGCCATTCCCAGGGGTGTAAAGGCATGGGGGCTGGTGATCGTTGTTGTAATGCACATTGTTCACAGTGTTTCACCTTCTTTTCGATGTGGGAGTCGATCTTTGGCCACCAAACGGAACTTCTGGCCAACTGCTTCATTCGTGAAGTTCCAGGGTGACCATCATGTAGAATGTCCAGGATCTTATCGTGACCAACTTGTGGAATGATGACCCGACTTCCCCACAGCACACAGGAGTCTTGAACACTAAGCTCCTCCTTTCGGGATTGGTATGATCTCAACTGTTCGTCGGCAGTTGATTTCCAGCCTTCTTGCACCAGCCTTCACACTTTTGAGAGTACTGGGTCTCTGTCAGTCCACTGGCGGATTTGTTTAACATCAACAGGTGAGGCCTGAAAATTTTCCATTAGGAGAACGGTCTCCCCAGGGCATGGTACGCTGTTGATCGATTCCGGTAACGGTAGGCGACTCAGAACATCTGCGTTGGAGTGTTCCTCACCTGGCTTGTACTCCACCTTGTAGTCGTAGGCACTGAGGATGAGGGCCCACCGTTTGATCCGTGCAGAGGCTAACACTGGAATGGGTTTGTCCTCACTGAACAAGTGTTGTAAGGGCTTGTGGTCTGAGAGAATTGTGAAGTGTCTTCCTAGCAGAAACTGGTGAAACTTCTTCACCCCGAAAATGATCGACAGCGCCTCCTTGTCCAGCTGTGCATACCTCTTTTCCGCCGGGGCGAGGGATCGGCTGGCAAACGCAACGGGTTTCTCGGTACCATCGTCCAGCCGGTGTGAGAGCACAGCTCCTAGTCCGTATGGAGAGGCGTCACATGACAGGACTAGTTGCTTCTGAGGGTCATAATGCGTCAACACACAGGAGGATGTGAGACGGGTTTTCGCTTCCTGAAAGGCCTTCTTCTGCTCCGGACCCCAGGTCCATGTGGCTTTCTTTTGAAGCAACCTGTACAGGGGTGCTAACATACTTGACAGGTTGGGGAGAAACTTTGCATAGTAATTCAACACTCCCAGGAAGGATCTTAATTGGGGTACACTGGTCGGGGCAGGTGCTTCCAGTATAGCCCTCACCTTCTCTTGAGTAGGTTGCAGTCCCTCGGCAGAGATCCTGTGTCCCAGGTACTCGATGGAGGGGAGCATGAAGGCACACTTAGAGCGTTTCAGGCGTAGACCAGCTCGTTCCAGTCGAGAGAGGACTTCCTCCAGGTTCTTCAGATGCTCGGTGTTAGTTTTCCCAGTCACCAGGATGTCATCAATGTAGACTGACACACCAGGGATACCGTTGAGAATACCTTCCATCACACGTTGGAATATGGAAGGGGCAGATGCAATCCCAAATGGAAGGCGGTTGTATTGGTAGAGGCCCTTTGTTGTGTTTATCGTGGTGAACTTTTTTGATTCATCATCAAGGGGGACCTGCTGGTAGGCATGAGCTAAGTCGAGCTTCGAGAATGTCTTTCCTCCCTCCAGAGAAGAGAACAGATCATCGATCCGAGGCAATGGGTACTTGTCAAGCTTTGCAGCTTGATTTGCTGTGACTTTGTAGTCGCCACAGATCCGTATGGAGCCGTCAGTCTTGACTACGGGGACGATCGGGGCAGCCCACTCTGCAAACTCCACTGGCTGGATAATTCCGGCATGGGAGAGACGGTCCAGTTCCGTATTGACCTTGTCTCTTAAGGCATATGGCACAGTTCGGGCCTTGCAGAAGCGTGGCTTGGCTTGGGCATCGACATGGATCTTGGCAGTCATGTTCTTGACTAGTCCAAGTTCATTCTTGAACACCGTAGCATGCTTCTGTAGCACTGTGTCCACATCTGCAGTGTCCACCTGGATCGTGTGTAGCAGTCGTCCCCAGTCTAGGCGGATCTTGGACATCCAGTCTTTTCCTAGTAGGCTTGGACCAGTGCCGTGGACGACCAGCAGTGGTAGTTGCTCCACTTGTCCTTGGTAGTCAACTCGAACTTGGATCGATCCGAGTATCTTCAGGGTTTCTCCAGTGTAGGTACGCAGTTTGATACTGGTCTTCTGGAGGGGTGGGAGGTTACCCTTCCACAGTTGCTGATAGGTAGCTTCACTGATGACCGATGCTGACGCTCCGGTGTCTATCTCCATTCGAAGCTCAGCTTGATTTACAGCCACAGTGACAGCAATCGGGTCAGTGACTTTCGAAGAGGTACTGTACAGCGAGTATGTTCCTGTCTCATCGTCTGGTTCATCTAGATCCTCTTCCCTCGTCAGCTGGTGAGTCTTCCCTTGTTGCCTGCCTTTGGCCTTTGAGCGACACACTTTGGCTATGTGTCCCCTCTTCTTACAGTAGTGGCATTCGGCGTCCTTGAACTGACAGTCCTTTGCCTGGTGCTGCCCTCCACACCTGTAGCACTTTGTGGAGGAGGGTTGTCCTGCTGTTTTGTGAGGTTTTGCAGGTCGGTTCAGTGTCAACACCGCGTCTGCCTTGAGCTGTGGTGGCTTGGTTTGGAGGTCCCTAGCGTTTCGTTGAGCTGCTTCAGCTGCTGTAGCTAGCTCCATGGCCTTTTTATAGGACAAGTCTGGCTCTGCAAGTAGGCGTTGCTGGAGCCTCTTGTCTCTTACTCCGCAGACTAGCCTGTCCCGGAGCATATCGTCCAATACGTCTCCGAATCGGCAATGTTCGGAGAGCCGCCGTAGGCCCGCTACGAACGCAGAGACACTTTCCCCTTCCTTCTGGCAGCGCATATTGAAGTTGTACCGCTGCACTATAAAGGATGGTGGGGGTTGGTGATGGTCCTTCACGAGCTTGACGAGTTGTTCGAACGATTTTGTGGTAGGCTTCACCGGGGCCACTAAATCCCGTATCATCTGGTACGTCGACGCACCGCACCCACTCAGGAGGATTGCTCGTTTCTTGTCCGCAGAATCGACATCATTAGCTAGAAAGTACTGTTCCAGGCGTTCTGTGTATGATGTCCAATCCTCTCTGGTGGACTCGAATTCTCCCAGTGCGGCATGAGTTGCCATGAGTTTATCCTCGTCGCCAAAATGTAGTAACTCGTTTAGCTTGCGGAAGCATTTAAGAACAACTGATTGAACCATGTATTACAACACTCAGAGAGCTACTTATATACAAACAGTGAACCACTAAAGAAAGGTCTAGAATACAGGAAATCAAATACAAGGGAAATCAAATCACAAGCAATAAGTATCAGTGGTGAAAAGACTAATATCCCTAGCACTGAACTATGACACATACAAACAGAACTATACTGAATATGTAATATCCTATAAGGTACTACAACAAACAAGGTGTCAAGTACAACATGCACATGAAATCAGAAACCTAAAGTTCCACTAGAATAATGTCCTTATATGGTCAGATTATCACAGTCATGTTGCAGTCTAAGTTGATTAACGTCAACCATGCAGGCAGGACTATTAGTGAACTCTACGCCTAGCGCTAGACTTGAGTAATACTAATACATCATACTAGTTGGTAATAGATGTTCTTTAAACATTACTTGGTTGTGTAATGTGCTTCCATTTTAGTAATATCACTTTTCCTGACCTGTATACAAGAAATTTTTACCTCGCTTGTTGAGTTAATTATAATGTTCACCAGGCATGGCTATCAGTAAACTCAATGTAAACCTGGACACCAGCCAGATTTTCTTTTACTTGTGCATGAAAAGTAGCCAAACTAAAGCTCACTTCATTCTAATTCCCTATTCTAAAGCCCCCAGCATGTACTGTACGTTATAAAACTCATCTTGCATGCATTGTTGAAATAATGTCGACCATGCAGGCATGACTAACCTGATTATCAGACTAAGTATTATCAAAAATATCGCATCTGATTCAGTATAAAAGCAGCAAAAAAGTATTAATTAATAATTCTGTAATCCATGAAGTGTATTTTAATGAGTTATTTTCGGCTTCATGATCTTCGAGAGAAGTCCCTTGTAATTTACTGTCATCAGGTTGTAATGATATACTCTAATAAATAGATATGGACCAGAAGGAACTACATTGGTTAAGTTTGCTTGCAGTACTTAGCCTAAGTTTCAACTTACAGAGGAAGTTGGACATGATATCACATGAGGAATTTAGAATTTTATAATCAGTGACTGTGTAGGGCTAGCTTATAAAGAGCTTACTTCGAGATACCAAAGGCAAACAATGTTTCAGAAGTTAAGTCACTGAGCCCGTCAGACTTTCTATGTCCTCCTGCATCTTATTACAGACTACGTCTATGTACACGTGACCACGTCCAACTGCTTTCGACAGGTATACAGTATACGGATGCTATTTCACTCACTTCCGTAGGTGTGCTCGGCCGGACGCCATCCAGCTGTGCCACTGCTGCTTTCGAATCGGTCTAACAATGTGTAAAGAATGCACAGCTTGTACACAGGCATAATCATGAACATAAGTCAGTAGTATGAAAAAATTAGCCTGCTCACCATCGTCTTCATGGCCAACATACTTTCGAGGATGTCGGCGGTGTTTCGTAGAATCTCTATTTGGGACTTTCCCCCAGCTAAAATCTGCAGCCTTTCGAAGGCGGTTTTTCTCTCCTCAATCCACTTTCGCTGGGCGGCAGCATTAAGCTGTTTTCTAAGAGCTGTAGGCCACAAGGTTATTGATGTGGCCACCATGCCTCAATATCAAATTCTGTACCCCAGCAATACCTCTTCTCCAGCTGCTTTATCCTCTCTTGTGCTGCTGCCTCGGTGATGGCAGAGGTATGGTCTGTGGACTAGCTAGTTGAGGTACGCCGTTCTGTCGAGGTTCTTTCTGTTTGGATGTCCACTATACTGAATAATATTATGATAGTCATCTAGGGAAGAATATTGAAGTGGTCCTTCTCCAGCTTTTTCGGGACCAATGCACCACCACAATGAGTATGCTTATATTCTGTGAAAAGCCAATATCTATGAAATACAAAAAAATTAACATGCTAATACCTACAAGTGAGTATAAAATCATAAAGAATTATAATTCTCACCTTAGGAGCATGCACTATATTGTCACTTTTCACATCGTTGAAGAGTTCTATCCTTTACGTGCAGTTCCATACTCTGCGATCTGTAGATGTATACATTTCCCGTCAGTATATGATCAGTGAGCAGCAGAACACAATGTAGTGTCACTGATACATCTTGAAAACGCTGAAGATTTGTTGTGATTGCCCACTTAGAAGTACACACTCCAAATAGATACGAAAGGTGTTCACTTGTAAAGTGCGATAGGATATTGACTTCATTACACAGAGTATGTTGGTCAGCAAGTTTTCAAACTTGTAACCCACACACTGAAATATGCAAAGGATTGCTGAAACATGTTCCTAATCGGCCAGCTCGTAGCATGTGTGATAACATAAGATCACTCTCTTTGATCAAACATAGTAGTCAGATTGACCCATTTTTTATTTGTCTCGAACGGCCACTAGTTGCTAAGGTAGCAGAAATCGTAGCTGCTACATCCTATTGATGTTACTTTTAGGATCTTTTAGAACGATATTCTCTGATTCAGATTCACGCAGCATGAGAATATGGGGCGAGCCTGAGTGAGCCCCACACTAGCGATTCAGATTCTGTCCCCGCGTCTGTGTGTATTATATAATATTATATGTATTATTATTATGCAATCCACATCTGAGTACAAATTCTATTTTTGCATATTAAACATTACGTATGCACCGTTAATCACAAGAGTTACAAAATTGTCACCATGAATTTGCCTCTTTTGCCTAGCCATTGAAGCATTGTGCATATAGCATAGCATCGAGATGGGCAATTGCGGTGGACCCCTGATCATCCATTTCTTGCCGGATGTTTTGGTCGAATATGACCCAGGACGGCCACAGGTACCACTGGCTCACCCGTATAATTTGATATAGATAACTGAGAAGGTCAGGAAGACGACCTGGTATCTCAGTACATATGATTCCTGCATAGAGCACAAAGCACTGTACCCATGTGCCAGTGTCTGGTAACAGGTTCTTCTGTTGCAGAAGGTCAACAGCTTTCACCAGGATAATGTTGCCTTCTGAGGTGGGGACTGCAAGTTTCTCCCTTTGCTGGTGGAAGTTCAGTAAAGTTAATATACTCCCCTGATAGAATACGGTCTCTGTGGCAGTTGAACTGGTAACACTGTGTCTGCTACAGTTAGCACAAAAACAGACAACAGAAGCATACCAGATGAAGTCATCTCGGGTGATTCTGCCTCGTGATTCTCCGGCTCACGGAGCCTCTTTCGGCTATTAGCCATCTCTATTCTTTGCCAATTATTGAAATTTATTAACCATGCAGTTCACCAGTACATAATCCTATGATCAGGACCCCCATCAGTATACAGGAATAGAACAGGTGGAGGCTCACCATAATAATCTCGAAGATTCAAAGCCAATTCTGAAGCATGACGAATGGATGAAGAGGGTTCCATTGAACTTTCTTTAGGTTAACAACAACATTACCACTATATCATGATCCTGTAATGTCATTTGGGATTTCAATAAGCAACGTTACTGATGGAATGAGGCTAAAACGAGTGAAATCATGATCTGCAACTTAAACATCTTGGTTTCATCCAGCTATTACTCTCCTGCCTCTTTCTACTGCTGCTACTGGGTAGTTCGTCTAGACAAGCAAATGCACTGTACTCCCTCAACTTTACAGCTCTCTCTCTCTCAAACTGAAAAATAGCTGCAGCATAGTGAGGGTCTTTGTGAGTTTTCCTTAGCTGACGGCTCTGAATCATGTATTTGACATCTAGCTTTCCAGTGTAATGACAAGCAGATCATGGCAATGCAGCAAGGACCTGATCTAAATACAATATGCACTAGCACCATGTACAGTATACTACAACTGCTGCATGCAATCCTCACTATGGTTCGCCCCCACAATGTCACCTAGTATTAATGAATTAATAACGTACTTGTGTACTGGGGAGGTTGCAAGGTGATGGCTCCATCTGTAGAGGTATATAATATACATGTGTATAATTACAGAGAAGTGACATTGTTAACACACGTACATACCTGTACCTCTTCTTCCACATCACTGAAGTCTGAAGAATCCTCCCACTGGATATCTTGATGAATCGGACTCATCTGTACGCATGCATATAAGATAGCACACATTACACATTATTTGTAAATGGATGTGAACTCAGCATATTACCACGACTGTCTTCTGGAGAGTATCAAAACTTGATTTCTTCACAACGTTTTGATTAAGGACAATGGAAGGAATACCTAAAATATAAGCAGAATAGTAATTAAGATTCATGCAATTTGATAGCCACTTATGGCGAGACCTTGGCGGATCCAAGTGAGCATGAGGTAAGCTTATGGCCGTGCTATACGATGATTTCTACTCTGAGCTATGGGTAATAGACATAGTCCTACCTTCTTTTATATCCTGCGATTGCTAAGGTTAAGCATAGGCCGCTTTTTAATTCAATGGTAGTCGGCGGTCAGTCCTGGAGTACCGCTTCACCACAAGTTTGCTCCAAGGTAGGGCTGATCCCTGTCCATTTCCCGATTCCTGGAGTCCCAGAGGCATCAACAACTCACAATCTAGCTTCAGAGCAGTCAGTAACTCTTCTGTACTTCTGTATTAGCTAAGGCAAGCCCAATTACACCACCAACAATTTCAAGCACCCAGTCACCTACCCACTAATTTGATATAGTCATAGTAATGTTGTACCACAGTTGATTTAGCCACTATACAATTGCACCTGAGTGACCATAGCAACCATTAATTGCCAAAATGACGTCAAACAGGCATATTAGTACTGATAATGTATTTCTAAACGCAGGTGAATTGAGTCTTTCCTCCTAGTCATGCCGTTTCGTGCTGAAATTTTCCCTACCACCACACACACACACACACAACTGTAGAGTAGCTAGTCTCGCCTCGCTGGCCCTCCAGTAAGAAAGCAGTGAAATAATTTATCAGGCTAGGACAAAGCCCAAAGTATCTAAAATTAGTATCTGGTATATGGTTGCAATACAAACTCACCTGAAATTCCGAGCACTTCCCCCTCGTAGAACTTTCCGCCCCATTTGAAGTCACCAAACGCTCCTATACACCTTGTGTCCAGGATGCGCTGCTGTGGCTGGAACGACGCTGAGGTTCTCCTCCTCGACCCACCGGACAAGGACGAACGATTTCGACATCTTGCCGAACGCCGAACGAGAGCATACAATCGCAGAGAATTGGACGAACAGACAGCTGTACTCGTACTGGCTAGCTAATAGCTTGTGCTGCGATCCCGCGCTTTCGTTGTTTCACGTGATAAGGCCGTGACATGTCACGTGAAGCAGTACGGCTTGCGGGTCTGGGCACGCGACTACCTAAAAATGGCTGAAGAGCTGAGTAGGAGATCGTTACAGTTTCAGCATCCGGATCCATTATCTAGTTAGTCGAACGACCAGGTACAGAATTATTAAGAAACGGAAAGCCGAAGTGAACCTTGAGGCTAGCCGTGACGATCCAGTTTTGCCTTTTGTTGCGGGCAATCAAGACCTACAGGGTGTGGCATGCCGAGCAGAGGAAGGGCATTTACGCTTTCCTGATAGTGTGGAAGATCAGCAGGATTGTGATCTGGATAATCGTGAAGTACTCACTGACCTGTTGCCTGAGGAGCCTGAAACCTGTGATGTGTTAGGCTTGTCCCACACACTGGAGTTTCATTACTTCTGTAGTGATTGCTTGCAAATTCTGCCTAACTGCAAGATGCCCTGCTGTCCTAATGAGTCCTGCAAGAAATGTTTTGAGTCTACAGGTGCAGTATCTTCATTTATTGCAGTGCCACTCGAGTTGCAACTGATAAATTTGATACAACGTCAGTGATTTGATCAATAAAAGTTACTATAGGATGTTGCTATTGGTCTGCCAGTGGCTGGGACTTTTGTGTACTGGTGTGTGACTCAGCAGTCAGTACCCAATGGTCCTACCCAAACCACCCTAACCAAACCATAATTATACATGTAGAACTGCCTGATCCGTAGCCACTTCATGTAACTTAATTATGTATGCATGCATGTATGGACAGTTATCTACTAGCACCTGTATCTATATTATGTGACTATTTTTTATATTATAGGAGGTTCATGCTGGGAAGAAATCTGTGCAAAATATGATCTCCGCAAAGGAAGGGGGGAAAGTCGAAGTGATATATATGATGGGACTGTCTATCAGCACCTGGTCTATAGTGGTTTCCTCTCCAATAAGTGCAATATTTCACTGATATATAATACTGACGGTGTCGTTCCTCATCTTTTGCATTGTGGCCCATCCTGCTACTTGTTACTGAGCTGCCTTATAGACTGAGGTATGCTCAATGTGTGCATTCCTGTTATGTTCACTGTATTATACTACTATTTATACTACTATTAAATTGTGGGCCTGTCCTTGTCTTGTGCATCATGTAGAGTTGCTAAGCAGAACAGACTGCTGGCTGGACTTTGGTATGGGAATGCCAAGCCAAATATGAAAGTGTTCTTAAAACCAATGTCCAAGACTTTAACACAGCTGCACAGTGAAGGTAATATTATGTGCATTATCTTGTACATGAGTTACTTGATTTAATTAATATCCTGGTTTACATGTAGGGTTTGAAGTGAACCCACCAAATGCAAGACGGTTTACATGCCGAGTCGTGCTTATTGCAGGCACATGTGACCTCCCTGCAAAAGCTATTGTAATGAATATGATACAATTCAATGGGTTTTATGGATGCCCACTTTGTCTGCAAAAAGGTATGGTCACATTCAAGCATGGCAATTCCATAGGTAATATGACGTTTAAAGCTGAAATGTTTTTGTGTCTATATATAAGGTGTTTCTGTTTGTGTGGGGCCGAGTTCAGACTTACCCTTTTGATATTAATGACCCCACTGGACCTCAAGAGAAATAGTGAACAGCATCATCAACATGTAGCAGATGCAATAGTGCCCACCATGCCACTAATAATTATTTTTATTGTACACTCGTACTACCACTGTAGTATTTACTATAAGGCGAACTGTCCAATATCCAGTGATATTGGACGGCTCGTGTTATCAGCTTAATAAACAGACTATTTAGGATCACGAGTGGTGTGTACAATGTACAATAAATTCCTCATTGGATGGGTAGCCATCCAATATCACTGGACATTGGACTCGTCTTGCTTGTATTGGCTCGTCCTTCGGACTCACCCAAATACTGCAGACTCGTCCAATATCCAGTGATATTGGACAGCTACCCATCCAATAAGGTATATATATTTCCTACTCTTTTAATAGGTTTTTGGCGTTAAAGGGCCATCGTGTTTGGAAAGCATGAACGGTATATGACACTGAATGTCCATGGGCTACTGCGTCTACCTGAAGTTGTGAAAAATTTAGGCCCACTATGGGCTCACTCGTGCTTTCCATTCGAATCAGCAAATGGTGACCTGCTGAAGTTTTTTCATGGTTCTTCAGGTGTTGAAAAGCAGGTATGTAATTTGTGCTTAATCAGTGTTTATACATGCAAACGAAAATATTTGTATATCTTTGCATCTAGGTTGCACAGCATGTTAGTGCTATACAGATGCTCCCTATACTGGCCAATTCTTTGGAAAAGGGAAGTAAAGAAGAAGACCTTTATTTTCGCATGTCCACGGGAAAAACTAAAAGGTAGTTACATGTAATTAAGCCATACATTCTGCCATACTGAGTTGCTAATTTTTTTTTTATAGCAATTGCAAAATAATAACACCAAAGTTTTGTGCTCATGGAAAATCCTACGCTGCAATGCTACTGGAGGAAGATATGGAACTATTCACTGCAGCATCTCTCAGGATACCAGCTCATAACACAGTGACTGTGTATTATAAGATTCACTTGATAAACTTTTGCAGAACTGGATTGAGCTGAATCCTCATGGTACTGCATATATGCCCGGGAACATAATAGTATTATGTTCCCGGGCGTATATGCAGTGAGTACTATAGTAACATCCCGATGGCGCCGGCATTGCTCTAACAAGGTTGTTGCAGTCATGTAGAACTTACAAGCTTGTTACCTGGGTTAAAAGGGTTGTCATGCAGTAGCTAAAATGATATGGGTGGTAGAACCTACTCAACTAACTCCTAACTTCTCAACTCCGTAACGGAGCTATATTATCTATGCTTTGACGTATAGACTGCTACTAGCACTTTTGAACTGCCAACGCCGTATAGCTAGTTTCCCTAAGACTAAGGTCAGAGGCAAGTAGGAAGCGTTTTTGCATTGCAATATACATGTATAACCACCAAATTAAATAGCAGTGGGAAAGCTATAAGGTACCTGTACAGTGCGATTAGACGTCTGCCGATAGCATAACAGCTGTTCATGAGTTATTAACTTGTAGAGGTAGCTACATGACCTGGCGATTTCATGCATGGATACAAATAGCTACATGAAAGCCCACACCACCACAAAAATACGATTATACCATTTAACTGTCAGTGCTGACTACACTAGTGCTGACCGATAGAAAGAAAAGCCATTCACTATACCAATAAACAGCTGGACATCAGGCAGGCACATGCAAAAACTATAGAGACATGAAAACGCAAACACTAACTTCCTATGATAAATGGGACACTATCTGGCATAACAAGATTTTTTGATATCTAATATTGAACGTCTCGGCAGTGTTGTATGAAGTAAGGTGTGCGTGAGTGGAACAGGCCATTATGGCTTGATTGGTATGTATGAGAAAAGTAATTAAGATGGCTGAAGGAGGTAGCTATGTATCTATGTGTTTAATATGTATATACTTGTAAATAATGAAAAGTGAATGATAATGACTTGAAGGAATGGGGAGATCAAGGTAATTTTTTATGAAACAAGTTGAGTGCCAGAAGCTGCCAAGTAAACAAATAATTTTCATTTCTCTACATGAAAATGGGGGTAAATTACAATAATGCCATTCACATTTGAGATAATTATTATAATATTATGGTTGAGATGAAAAAATATGTATTTAGTGAGCAGTAATATTAATGATTATACATGAAAATGATCTGTTGCAACCAGTGCATGCAGAATTGAAGGCTGTGCAGATAGCTACTCATAATTTTGTCTCGTTGACCACATACATTCTCTGTGAATAATAAGGGATTTCCAAATCTACATCAAGGGCAACCTGTAAGGAAAGACAACAGAAACCTGGCTGGCCCGCGAGACTACATGTGTGTGTATCACTTTAATATATATTTCTTTGAGGATCCTGCCAAATATCTGTTGTTTTCCTTTGACACAGATTAAAGACACAGCATGTTTCCCGTGTTGTCTAGAGAAATAATATTATGCATTAATCGTGTGCGAAGATCCTATGCCCATGAGACTAACACACACACACATACACTGTTCTTTGGGTTTCTAAGATTTATACTTTCTGTGCAAGCCATGCAGTACGTATTCAATGTACTTATCTCTTATATATAATTATATGTTAACTAAGTACTAAATTGCATTGATGGGTCTGGCATGGATTCTGTGCCCAGACTTGGACTCCATTCCCCCACTCCCCTCGCGAGAATACGATACATTACATATAGCTATTCGGATTCAGATTGTTTTTGTGCAAACCAGCATGCAAATCTATGTAGTAGGCATCTGTTTTGAATGTGCTTTAATACTATATGCACTACGTAACTGCTTGGTTCACCCCGCCCCCTCGCGAATTAACGTACATGCCAAACCTCCGCCCTCAGTTTACTACAAATCCGTACGCGTGGGGGTCGGTAGTCCGTTAAATCCCTAGCCAAGATCTGAAGTTGCGAGCTATCTCACATGCAATGCAGGTTCGTTTCCGATTCGCCAAATCATGTGTGTAGGTGTAGGGAGGGGCTGTGTGTTTACGAAACTTGACGTGTGTGTTTGCTGATGCATGCACGTGCCTTTCCACTCTAGGGCTTCACAGTGATGATCGTGGCCCTTCGCCTGCTGATCGAAGCTGAAGCGCAGATGTGCCCTAGTGGGGTGCAAACCTGTCCCACTGGTGCACCTTACAGGGCAGTGACCATTAGTGCAGACAGCACACATCGCATCGTAGCAACCTCGACATGCCCGCCTTATGACAACCCAGGCTGGCAAAATCCAGCTTCTGCCTGTGATTTCGATACCACATACCGGATTCCATTGATTTCCAAATTTGCACAGCAGTCTATTCCTGTTGGAAATGCACTAAGACGTTTTGATGACATTCTCTATCTTACAGACGATCCTAGACCGATCTTAGGGGTCTTGGGTGTATTCATGAATGGAGTAAACATTTTTGGCGTAGGATCACCTTGCGGGTTCGGCTCAGACTGTCCAGCTGCTGGCACTGGAGCACCGAGTAATTATGTGGATGCAGTTGAGTCGGAGGGCCACACCACAGATCAATGCGGTGGCCACGCCTCACCAATGAATCAGTATCATATACACTCTGGACTTGGATTAAACACAAGTGCCGATCGAGAAGCGTGTGGATTGCCGGTGGATACATGCGGTGAACATTCTGAACTCTTAGGCTGGATATTCGACGGTTTCGGTCTCTATGGTCGCTACTCCCAGGGTGGGCTTGTTCCCACCGACCTGGATGAGTGTGGAGGCCACACTCATAAGATAGATGGAGTCATGACATATCACTACCACATCCCTGATGGCTACCCCTGGATCATTGGCTGCTTGAAGGGATGCCCAGAAGTTTCCAACAATCCAATGGAGCTCACTTTTGCTAACAGTAATCCCGCTTACGGTTGTCCAACTGGACTAGATACCGACCCAAATCCAGTAATAGAACCTGCACCCAGCCCGATCCCTGGAATTTGCCCTGATGATGGTGGAGCGGCTGCATTACAGGCATTCATAGCCTGCACACTTGCCGCTGTACTGACCGCGGCAGTTTTTGTCATATGATGACACGGTGGTTAGAGCATTGGAGCCTCACAAAGTATATAGTTATACCGTGTTTACGTGTGGATAACCGTTAGGGAACATCTCAATGGTAAATGATATGGTAATCTCATTCACTACGATAATATCTGTCATTGTTTGATGTTGTAAATATTCATTCTCTGGTATTATTAGCATTGTATACATACCTGCACTGATATTAGTACATACCTTCACATAATCATACGCATGGCAATTATTCATTGTTATTACAACTTTAGAGCATGTTTCGGGTAGAACTAATACCTGTAAGGCTAGACAACGTAGGACATGCAGCTTCAGTTAACTAATCACCGTATTTCTTTCTAAATTTTCTTTCCTCGGAGATCCCAGACATCTGCTTATGAGCTTTTTAGACATTTCATACTAGCCATGGCTACACAATCATGGTCATGCTGAATCTGCTACAACACTGAGAGTCTGGTATGATACTTTTTATAAGGAAACAAGGTGTTGAAGGGTAAAAATTAGTTGTAGGTATAGGGACAGTTCTACTTTACAGCTAGGCAATGGAAGTAAGATAGCAATTCATACATTATAATTAAGCGTTGCCTTTAACTCTTTGTGCCTTAGAGCTCTTTGTGCCCAATACCGATTACTGGAGTGCAAGGTCTCTTTGCAAAAAGGTAGGGAAGATATCCATTCTCATAAAATGCGCATAAGCATCACGAAAATTATAATCCGTGAAGTGTTACAGAACCTAATCCTGGCCCTAAGCTCGAGTGTGTATAATTTAACGGTACCGTTTATCCTACTTGACCCTAAGAGTCCACAGAAGAGCTCAGCTTGGCTATGTACACACATGCCATAGCTACAGCCAAGAAATCAATATTAACATCAAACAAATGTACAGTTATTATTGTTGATAGTACACCAACTATCGCAACTGTATAGTTGTCTGACTATAACTACCACTCCAGCTAACAGGAGCATAAATTAGCTGTACTAGCAAGTATCCAATTGGACTCCAAAATATCTAACCCTAAACGTGCATAGAAAATTACACATATGATTTGCATACATGTTATCTGTTGTTTTCTTTTAATTTTGGACAAATGGTACCGGTACAACAGGCAGAGTTACAGAAACCAGACCAAGAGAATCCATAAGAAGATGAGTGACACAGTACAACAGTTCCCAACAAAATTATAACCAAGCCAGCAAAATACCTGAACGATCACCCAAAACAGTAACTGTTAAGAGCTATAGTACACTGAACAATGCACATTGGCCTGTTGTACATTGCAGTGTGTAGTGAATGGAGGTTTGATAAAATATAGACAAAAGATTGTCACTGGAGAGCAACTGATGAGTACTATACCATCATCTCGTTGTAAGCTGACTGTACTTGAGGAACTGCTTCCTTGAGAGAATTGTTGATATCACGCCGAAACACAGAAAGATTTTTGGTGAAACTGTGTGTATGTGTGTATGTGTTCATGTGTGTGTACTTGTATCCAATAGCCCCTATAATAGGTACATAGGCTCCTTACCACAGCAATTATGGGGTGGAAGGCCTGGTTATGACACCAACTTATGTCAATTAGCATTTGAACTTCTGAGCGACTACCTGGCACTTTCTGCATTTTGAATGTGCATGCTTCAAAAAATGCATATCTCTGGAATACTAGGCACTATCTAAATCAAATGTGAGATACAATACAGTAACTTCAATTTTTAAAAAAAAAAAGGGATGTGCCAGGTTTTCACTCAGCAGGTTAAGTGATGTCCAACATACTCTCCTATGCTCACTAAAGTGCAGATATTATGGAGGCTCTTGTACTTCGGTTGGAAAGGCTGAAACAGGGTATGTGATCCATGTCAACTTACTTGTCTCTGTTTCGTGGCTGCAGGTTTCTCTCAATACCATCCATGAGGTTATCAAAGCAAGCAGCCATAGCATTCTGCCTTTCGGGAGGTTGCAGAGCAATAACACGTTCACGCAAGCTCTGAAAATACTGTAACAGGAGAACAATAGACTACCAATAATAGATGCAACTCCACTTAATACTAGATAGTAATAATAACCTCAAGAGGAGCCACTGAAAGGATGTGCTGCTACTATTATAATTTTAGCAGCCAATAACAAACAACAACTAAGGATGCATGTGGGGGCATTTCTGTACCCAAACCACCTAAACAAGTCAATATGACATGATTATAGCACTACTCAGAAATCTGCCTTATCCAACATACAATATAGCAGTTAAAAAAACAGATAGCAGTAAAACCAGTATGGTGCTTGCTTTCGACAAATGCTGCGGAAAAAGCTGGCACTGCCATGACATGGAGAAAGACAACTGTTTGTTGTAGCTTAGCAAGAATGCATGGAAGGTACTTCAAGTCATTCACGCTCATAGAAAAGTTGTTTGGTCAGGATTTGGCCAAGTTCTGTCATCAATACAGAAATAGACTTTTTGAAGAACTCTTAAGAAATATAAGTCAACCCCATTCAACAGCTGGGTCTTGTAGCTTTTATGAGCCTTGAACTACCTACTTGTTGGAATGTCTACACAGAATCTTACAGGATACTAGTCTTGTACTCCTGCAGCAGTAATCTATTGCAGCTTACAACTAGCTGTGTACATACTTTCGAGCACAGCCTTTGAATCCCTACTGTAGCTGTGGTATCACATCTCAAATACTCGAGTTTCAAGACTGCTTGTTAACTCTATATTAATAGCTATCCTAGCTTCAGTTGCTAGTTTAAAGCTGTTTTTGTAAAAGAGTAAATGGCACTCAAGTGCAATGTAAGAAAAACGTAAAGCACCACAAAGTACTTCTAGAATGTAACTGGCCAAAATTGTGAAACAGGACTTTGGCTCTGTATACCAAGCAATATTTTTTTGAAAAGGAATATCTTCCATCTGCCCATCAAACCTCTGCACCACAATAGCCGTCATCTTTGTGAGCTCAAGGTTGGCATATATCGATATTCATTGGTTTGTACTTCTAATTACCATCACTAAAGTCGGATACTAGAGATAAATTTTGGACAATGTCTAGCAAAAAACTGAAGTCAAATAGTGAGTAAAGAGAGACTTTCACATACGTCTTCATTGAGCAGGATAAGTCCCAGTAGAGGGCGGGACATGGACCACTGGTTGCGACAGTTCTCAAACATTATGACATTGATGACAGAGGAGAGCATCTGTTGAAGGAGGTCTGGATGATTGTCCAGGATGCGGAGGAAGGCAGTTTGGTGGGAGGGGGAGAGGGGAAGGCCCTTGTTCTTGCTTAGCTTCTTGAATAGGTAAGTAAGGATATGATCCAGAGTGCTGCAGCAGCCTGTGCACACCATCGCATCTGAGAACGTGTGTGTGTGTGTGTGTGTGTGTGTGTGTGTAATTAGTTGTCTGTAATTAGGACGGGCAATCATATGAATGTGAGTGTGATTTGAAAAAAACTTGCATTAGCAATAGGCAAGGTAATTGCACAAGCGAAGTGAGTGTAATGTAGCATATTGGAAGTGCAACTGTTCCCAAATCGCACAAGAATCTATGCGATTCTATAGTTCATATAGCTATAGCCTTTGATGAACAAATAGAAAGTGTGTAATTACAGCAAGTATGAAAATATTTTCATTACCAACCTAGTCCTGTGAGGCCCTCAGAGATGGAGGAAAGGAGATAGATGAACACCTGATGGGGGTACAAAAAATGACTTGGGCAATTAAAATATTATATCTACTTGAGCACTGCAGAGTGTAAAGATTTACACTAGCAAGAGATTAGCAACACCATTTGATATTACACAAAATTATGTTCTTTTTGGTAGACTAAGTGTTTACATCGATCATGATCTACTAATTGCATCACAAATTCCTTATGTATTGTGACATACCTCTGGTTCCAGGGTACTGACAAACTCCATGTGATCTTGTGTTAATGCCTCCAATAGCCCATAGTACGACTGACTCACTTTGGGGTAGTCCTGTGACAGAGAAAACCATGAAGCCTTAACAGCTCCCATACTACACTCACGCAATTACACCCATGCAGGGTGGTTCTAAAAGTGCTTTATCTTTACTGTGTTTGTTTGTGTGTCTGTGCTAGGACCGTGCCATTGCATACTAAGCTCACCAGCACAATCGAAGCTACTGCATGAAAATTTTACAGGCCATGCGGAAGTGGGAGAATATTCGAGTTCTGGCTACTAACTGAAAGTGCATTACGAATCAGCACTGTGTAAGCTCACTAAATTCTGCATCGAATAAACTAAGCCCACACTCCTCCCTGGGTATTTCTAAAGTATGCCATGGACTGAGGGTAACCGTAGAACAGATCAGTATTGTGAGCCAGGGACCATGGGGTGTTCACTACTACATACATACATACACATACCAGTAAATTCTTAAGTGGGATTGAGACCAGTAGCTTGATAAACATGTTGAGAGCCTTGTCCAGAGAGCCATCTCCGTACAATCGGAACACACCAAAGTTCACATAGTTGCCACACAGAGCTGCCTTCAGCATGTTGAAGCAGATGGAGATTCCTTTAAGCTTGCAATGCAGTCAAGGTTGTTGGGGTGAGTGGATTATGATACTTATATACTAGAAGTACACATACACACAGTGCCTTACACTGTAAGCCATCGCCATGTGCGAAGAATCCTATTCGCATCTATAGAAGCTATATGGCCTACGTATATAAAACAGCAGCTTTCAGAACACAGAAAAGTACAAACATGTTTTTGCAACGTACTAAAGTCAGTCATGGCTGGTAGTGGAGAGCATGTACTGCTGGAAACTCATGCACACATCGTCAATTATGCCTTCAGTTTGCAAGCACTTATATCTCCATGTGTATGTAAGCTACAAATACTGATGCTGCAATCCTTGGAGCTATAGCCAGCCTGCCCTATTCAAAATATGTAGTAGACTCTAAACATATGCCACAGTTCAACTTGTAGCCAGCAGAGCATTGCTTTACAATGTTATTCCACAAGTCTTTTCCATTTAAAGTACGTAAGATGCAAGGATATTTGAGCGGGTAGATCTTGTCTTGTGGTATATCCGTTAGGGTAAGGATGCGCTCTCCATAGTTTACAATGGTCTTGGAAGCCTCCCTGAATAAAAGAACTCCATTGGGGGAAGTGACGTCAAACTGACAGCGCTGAACAGAGGAAACACAACAAAAGGCCAGTTATTTTGATGAATGTTGGCCATTAGCTAATAACTATCTCACCTGTGATCTGTTGAGGACGAGCTCTGCCACAAGCTTGAGCACAGGGGTGGTCACAAATGGGTCATGGTACCAGAGACTCAGGGCCTCAAGGATCACCTGGGTGTAGTTGGGATAGCTAGGAGGGCTAAGGATGTGTACTCATGAGGAGTCATGCATGTCTTCATACGGAGGGGAACGGGCCCTGAGATCCCCCCCCCCCCCCCCCTCCCCCCAGACTTTCGAAGTTGATACTCTGATTTTCAGCATTTTGGGGGGCCCAGAAGCCACCAAAAGCAACCTCAGAGCATGTAAATTTCACAAATTTCCTAGGGGACATGGCTCCGCATACATCATTTTTTCCACCCCCACTTAAATATCCTGTATGAGATCCTGCGCATGATAAATATTGATAGTTGTCTATTCAGCCATAGCATACTGTGTGATTATACAGTTAAAGTTAATATCACTACATCTGGTCAGGATACATCCAATCAAACAGCATCATGTAACACGTTCTACTACTGAAGGCAATGGCAATCCCCCTGAGGTCACGACACAAACCCACCATGGTGCGCTGTGGGAAAGAAAGAGTGCGGAGTCAGTTTCTTGTGAAGGGTTACATTTTTATGCTATATACGCAGGATTACAATAAACCACAAATTTTCTTTCGTGAAATATTAGGGCTTCCAAACTGCAATAGACCAGCAAAAGCCAGAGAAAAGAGAGGCTGTAGTCTTGTTTAAGAGTGAAAAGATCATTCTGGCTGGAAAAACAACAACAGTGGGTGAGAAGCAACGCCAAGTCCTTTGAATAGCAAGTAGGTTTAACAGATCAAGCAAGAAGAATGCTACCTTTAGCTTATATAGGGGCTAAGAAACCAAGGGTGCATCGAGCCGCTGGCTCAATGCATCCTTGATGGAATCTGAAACAAAGCACTACGGACTTAGTCTTCACTCACTAGCTTCATTTTTTACCAAGAAGGTTCCTTCCCCTCGATCAAGTCAGTGTGCAATAAATTAATAATCAAACTTCCATGCTCAAACTGCGAAATCAAAAACTACAAGTATTTCTGTTGACAAAATGAAAAAATCACAAACATAAATTCAACCAGTTATGGAGTAATTGTAAGGGAGGGTCTGAAATATCGAGGAAGCTACATACAAATTAAACATTTTTTGTATTAACATGAATACATACTAAGGCTGTACTGATACTGACCCCTTATCTATATTGGAGTCAATATTAGCAATATCGGTATCGAAATAATCACACCCACATGACTTGTAGCACGTGGTCTCAGAAGTCAGGCGTTAGTCAGAAGTTGAGAGTCAGACCTTGGGCTGGTAGACCTAGCTACAAATTGCTCAAGAGGTTCAGTTCAGCTAGAACTGTGGTGATGATAATTCCAAAGTAATTTGCAATGAAAAGATTCCGGTAGGTGCAGCAATCTATCTGTGCCTCATACTACCAAATAGTGATTTCATCGCCTTAAAACTACAGTGCTGACACAGCCTTAATATCAGCAGAATGTGACCTTCTAATATCGGAATCGGGACCAGAGGCATATTTGGTATCAGTACAGCTTTACCGCATACATAGTTTAATGGAATGACAGACAAGATCAGTGTACCTTCAGTTCTCCTTCAGAGACCATGTGTCTTGAGGAGAGGAGAGTGCGGAGGTGCTCTGCCGTGGCTGTGGTGATACCAGTACAATAATAGCTAGCATCTTCTAAACACACAACATGAGAGTACATGGATGCATAATATGGCTGCTATGTTATGCACGTACATGTATGTCCCTTTATAAGAGTGCCCATGGGTTCATATGAGAAGACTCTTAAAATACTCTATGCTGTTCCCTATTGAGTGTACATGCCAATTTCTTGTAAATATCCTCCCAATGGCTGATATTTATATCTACTATGTAATTATAGTCACCAAGCAAACCATATTGACAAAATATACATTATAAGTATATTTAACACTTCGACTACATTGTGTATATACCATATCCGTGAGTTTGACTTACTGGTCATTGGACTGATGAACCTCTCGAACCTCTCATCGTCTTCTCCCAGCTCCACCAGTAGCAGCCGACCCAAGGCTGTGTAGAAGGTGGTGCGGCAGCGCATGTCCAGGTTGCTGTGAGTTACGTTCAAAAATGGGAAGTGCTCCGGCTATACGGGGTGGTGTGGTGTGGTGTGATGTTGGGTTTATAATGCATATGCCAAAAAAAGTATGTATATATAGCTAATGACACTATTCATGAATGCAGAGCATTGTGGGGCAAGTGTGAATGAGGCGCCTGCTCTTGGAGGCCTCGTGTGCGTTAGTGATCAACATTTGAATCTTTGAGTCGGCATCATTGGAATACAGAGTACACGAGAAGCCTTATTAACATGTACCTTACTGCATGTACATATGAGAGTAGGTACATGTACATACAGACAGCACAATAACGTACACACTTGTAGTGCTTGGAGTACGTGTATAGCACCTGGGTGCAAATGATATGCGATATGTGATGGACCGTACGGACAAACAGACAGACAAAACTCAGCATTGAACACACTAGTGTGGGGCTCGCTTACACTCATCCAATAAGTCATGCACCACGAAATGATAATGCACACGTACATACTGATAAGTGACTCAACACATTTAGGATCCCTATCTTATTGTAGACTTTGTGCTGACTTACTGTGTGGTTCTCCAGGATGAACTGTACCGACTTCAACTTTACTAGCTTTCTCACACTGCTGTATCTGAGGAAGACAACCAACCAGTGGCACATGGCCATAACAAGCTGACCGACATCCAGTACTACAGCCCCTTCCTGGCACTATCCACTGAAGCCTTAGGAAGAGGAACTAAAGTGGTAATGTACCCTCATTTGGCTCTTCAGTGGCAAATGCAATCAAAGTTTCAAACTGCCAATCACTTTCTACATGCATACCTGGCAAAAAAAATACGGGCCAAAAAGCCTGATGTCTTTTTTTTAGAACACTTCCATGACAAAAAAACATTAACAGATTTGTAACCGAATGTGACGGACGTCATTATACACGGGTATAACACAGAAGTTCACAATTTTTCAAAATTTTTGGAAAGTTACGCACATGTGCTAACAGTGGATACCAGGCCACTCTTTTGTGGATTTATATTCGGTAGCACTCCAAGGCTGTTATCTTAACTAGCAATGAACACCCCTAAGTAGTATAGGACTTTGGAAATTAACATTAATGGTTGGGAGTGAGTGGATGCTTCCCGAGTTTATACTGTTTTATGAGCCTCTGTAGCCACTGCACAAATTCTTCTCTACTCTGGTAAAACAGAAAAAAGCATGGCACAAAAATTAAACCTTAACCATGGACTATGTCATGTGGGTGTGGTCAACGGGATCTCTGGTACAGCAGTAGCTATATTCACAGTCATAATATTCCAAAATCAGCTCAACGTGTACTAGCCCCTTGAAACTACACTCAAGTGACACTATGCATAAATGTAAGAGAATAACTCACTGATCAGCCACCAGTTGGAATGGCCTGGCAGCTGCTCCAGTGAGCTCTAGTCTCAATGTAGCATACGTGTCCCCCAAAGTGCACAACTGGGCAGCGTACACCCTGGTCTATTCGTATGCACACAAACTCACACACATAAGGTGACAGTGAAAACCTCCATTATAAACAAGCAGGCTAGTAATCCTGTTATCAGGGAGTCCATCGAGCTATGGTCTAGCTCGTACCTGGGCTCTATAACAAGGGGAGGAGCAACTGGTATCCACTGTTTGTACATGCACAACAATTTATGGAAAAGGATCAGTAACACATACATGTGAATGATATTAATCACGATGTCATGCAGTATTGAAACAGTAATACCAACTAATTTATAGCTAAATTTGCTTGGAATATTTACTGTTGTCACAGTGATCATCTGAACGTGTTTCATTTCAAAAGAGGGGGGGGGGGGTGGGCAAGAGCCATTTATGCAGGAATGGAGGCTTAAGGTTCCCTAGGGGCAAAGGAGGGGGGGGGGGGGGCAAATATACCCCGCCAAAAAGTATCCTGCTGCTTGTAGTTGCTCACCCAACTGAGAGGTCGTTCAGCAGCTGCAGTGTCTTGTTCACTATGAGCCTGCTGCTGGTCCAGTACTTTAAGTTGGTCACACTGGCAGGAGTGTAAGGTACATGATAGGATTATGTCATATACTGGTACATCAGTTTGTCATATATTATGTCAGAGTAGGCATGACCCAGATATCATGGACTCATTATATTCTCACATGAATAAATTAAACCTTTTGGCACAGTACAGATAATATCTGTACTCAGTTTCACCAAAATGTCTTCACGTGACCCGAGAGTCTCGGGTAAAACATGATCCTCACATGACTACGTTAGCAACCGACTTCGCCCCTAGCTAATTAAACGACGTTTATCCATGTAGCTACTGTAATAGCATCCTTAGGCATCCTTCTTCCCGACCTAAGCCTTGAACGTCATCGCTTTTGAGTATCAAAGTCAATGGCAGGCTGCGTACAGCGAAACGGATAAAGTTAAGTAATTATTAATAATTACATTTTGCAAAAATTTCTCGTTGCTATGTGTACCTGACGTTCGGATATTTTGCTGAAACTGTATTGTGCCAAAAGCCATGTGACAAGCTACAACTACACACTCCAATTAAAGCCACTTATTCATGAAGACAGTGGACTGTTGCAGACATAAAAACATTGTGCAGAGATGTACATGTAGCTTAACTTTGGCTTTGCATGAGTTGGCATAGCTGGCTACTCACCAGCTAGACTACATGCACCTACAGATACACACCAATCATACGACTTATATGCTATCATCCATACATGTGTTAAACATCAGCAGCCATGCTACTTACTGAGACCCCTTCATAACGACACACAACACTAAACCAGCAAGCTTTCATACAGGATTGATGTTGCATGCAGAGTAATGCCCCCTAAGGGGTCTGGGAAATTTAGATGCTCTGAGGCTGCTTCCGGGGCAGCCCCAGAAGGCTGAAAAATAACTACTAATAAGCTATTGAGTAACACCAACTTTTAAAAATTCTGGAGGGGGGGGGGGGGGGGGGGATCCCAGGTCCTCCCCCTCGGTATGAAATCCTGTTCTTGTGCAAGTACATGTACTATGTATATTAAAGGTAGCGCCAGTGCATGTACATGCACAATTTGAAAGCAGTTACACAATTCAAATACAAGCCTGAACCAACTTCAGACTGCAATCATGACTTTGACTGTTACTGACAAGCAATGCAAAACTGTATTTATCTTGCTTGGCTTACATTTTAGTCACAAAGACATTTAGGACCATTGATTCATCATTTAGCCCTAATTGCTCAGATAACGTCTGATAAACCTGCAAAAGATGATTACTATAATTAAAACCTTGGTTTTCAACTGGTGCATATCACACACCCTTGAGGATCAATGAAGGTGTACAAACATAATGCAATTGGGCAGAAATAAAAACTGTGCAGCAATGAAGTCATACCTGTGATGTCTTCTGAACAATGTCCCCTACGTAGACCATTCTGAAATGCTCAAAAAAGTGGAGCATAGCCTGGTCCAAATACTCACTTCCATGCTACGGGAGGAGAACACAAACAGTTCAGAGCAGCCAGCTGTCCAATGCTCTCCCTGGCATTTAGGACACTGGAACAGGGGGACATATACCTTCCTACCAATACCTATGTTTCAGGTTGTGAAGTATCAATACTGAATACATGTAGTTACGAATGTATAGGCGTTTATACACTGGGGTTCTTGGGACGTACATGTACTGTAAAGCCAATACACCTTTATTTGTATATAGTGTTATACCTGGGGTAGATGTGCATCTGTCAAATCCATTAGTTGTAACACTCTGCATGTGTGTGTGTGTGGGTGGGAAGGGGGTTGGGAGGAGGGACGGGAGGGGGATAGGGGAAGGGGTTGAAAAGCGAAAACACTTAAAAATATGCTTACAAAAAATTAGCTATACATCTATATGCCACGTAAAATATGTGCTTTAATTTAAATTACACTTCCATAGCACTGGATGGATGATGGACTAACGAGAACCTGACAGTATCATCAATCTGGGTCTTGTTTCTATGGGAGATTTTTATGTAAAAAAAAACCCCCGCTGAGAACGAGGCTACACTGTACACTGTTTTGCTGTCCTAACCTGCAGACCAGCTGCCCGTCCATAGCATCATAGTCATCGGCATTGGTGTGGGAGATCCTGCCCCCAAGTACTGAGCCAATAAGGTACACCAGCCAGGTCAGCTGACCTATATACACCACAGTAACAGAGGGGATATTACCAGAAGTTCCACTCAAGTGAAACCAATGACTATGCATTGCAGAAATCAAATGTATGCAGCCTAACACATAGCAGTGTGAAGATACACACATTAGGAGGATATACATACAAGTGCCAGTCCTGGGTAGAAAACGAACTTTATTCCGTCACTTTATTCTGCATTCAAAGCGCTGTATCTCTAAACTTTCATTAAGGGCGGGGCTCATACATGCTATGTAGAAGCGTCAATATGTGAGGCTTCTACGTAGCACATACGAGCCCTGCCCTTAGATGATACAGCACTGTGTCACTGCATTCAAAGACCTGTATTCTAAACTTGCATTAAGGCTGGGACACATACGTACATTCTATATAGAAGTGTCAATATGTGAGGCTTCCATGTAGCACGTATGAGCCCCGCCCTTAACGGAAGTTCAGACATACAGTGAGCTCAAAGCGCTGTTTCTCCAGAATTTCTGCTAAGGGTGGGGCTCATACGCCCTGCGTAGAAGGGTCAATATATGAGGCTTCTACGTAGCACGTATGAGCTTCATCCTTAACAGAAATTCAAAGATACAGCGTTTTGAATGCAGTAACGCAATCAAAACATATGTTCGTTTTCTACTCGGGACTGTCACACATGTATGATGAGTGCTGGTTTGCTCAATCATACACATGAAATGGATGATCAACAATGAAATGGCAAGTTTCTGAAGCTGCCATACATTGTAGTGATGTGCCTGCTTACCCTCCCTGAGAGCCATCTGCTGAGGAGGTGGAGAGGGTGCCTGGAGCAGCTCCTGGTAGCCAGCGGCTGATTGGTCAAACAGAGACACCAGCAGCTGGCACGTCTTGCTGTACTCACATCTGATGGGGGAGAGGAGGGGGAGGGGGAGGGGGAGGAGAACGGGGAGGGGAAGGGGGAGGGGAGGGGGGAGGGGGAGGGGGAGGAAGAAGTATCAATTTAGTCATCATTGCTTAAGAAACAGATGAACTACATGCGTTGTTACCAGAGCCACTTAGCTTGGCAACTGCACGGGTACTAGTTGGAGTAATGTTTAATGGCACCTTCACACCAGGGGGCCATGTACATACCTTCCAACAGTGGCCATCTGCTCAAGCTGCTGGGAGACCACAGTCTTGTCTTCCAGTGGGTTCTCCAAGCTCTCTCTAAGTACTGTCTCTACCGACTCTAGCCGCGAGGTCACATAGGCCTTTGTGATCTGAAGGAGGGGAGGGGAGGGGAGGGGAGGGGAGGGGAGGAGAGGGGCGGAGAGAAGGATTGCACATCAGTTGCTACGTAAGTTGATTCTGCTCATGTAATGAACACGCATACTGTATAGCTCCACCATACCTTATTAATAGGCATTTTGAAATATATGACTGTAAATAATTTATCGTCAAGGTATCATTTTTTGCAGCTACAAATATATTGTTAATATGGTGAGCTCTATTTGAAATTGTGGCTACACACCTCAGGGACATATGTATCAAGCAGGTGAGGTTCATTACTGCGGATGTAGGGCACGGAGCCGACCAGTCTCTGCCAGAACCCCAGCAGGTAGTGAATGCTGTTGGCTGAGAACTGCCATGACTGTGAGTGTGTTTGTGTGTGTGTGTGTGTGTGTGTGTGTGTGTGTGTGCACGCCCAAACACAATTTGATCCATCTACACATGTGCATACACTGCTAGGCACACCTTAGAATCATTATAGCAACCATCCATAATGCTTCAAGTCTTACAGTTACTGCTGTTTGCCTGACTTTGAAAATTAGGCATTATTCTACATTCAGACACAGAACAATGCACACAGGCACATTAAAATACATGTACACACACACACACACACACACACACATACACACACACGCCCCCCCCTACCTGTAAGCTAGACACTGTGAACTTGGCCACAAGCTCGATCAGCCGGGGGTACTCCTCCAATTTCATCAGCTCCCCCAATTGGTAGTTCGACTTGAGGCGCATCAGCAGCCGACAGAACTCATGGTAGCACTCTGGGTCCACAAGGGTCTGCAAGGGGGAGGATGGTCCACGCACCACTGCTGATTCAACGGCTAGGGCTGTGTACTGCAAATGTTTTATGAAGAATTGGATGTCATAGCTGGAGCTGCTGGGGAACACAAGCTCCTAGAGCCCTTCAGCATAAAAGTCATTCCATACTGGCTGAGCCTTTTGTAAAAACATATATGGGGACATTGACTCCTTGGTGGCTTGAAATCATAGTCACTAGAATTTTCCCATCAGATATTGCTGCAGGAAGTGTGGTAATACACACGCACACATACACACACACACACACACACACACACACATGCAGACACACACACACACACACACACACACACACACACACACACACACACACACACACACACACACACACACACACACACACACACACACACACACACACACACACACACACACACACACACACACACACACACACACACACACACACACACACACACACACACACACACACACACCTGTGGCTGCTCCAGAATGCTCCTAACACCCTTGACCAGCTGGGCCAGAAAGTTACTCCTCTCCACGTTGTTGAACAGGGATCGACGAACGCTGGCTAGCTGCACCAAACATGTGATTGACTGCATATGTATGTGTGTGCAGGGTGGGAGAGGAGGGGGGGGAGGGGGGGAGGGGGGGAGGGGTAGTCTAGCTCTTCCCTTTTCTCAACACATACAGTGGTATTGTTACTGTAGTTTGGCTTTCTTGTGGGAATTAATTGTTTATCAGAAATTCAGTTCATACATATGGGAAGCAGCATATTTGAATAATTGTAGAAAAAAGTCAGAACTGTGAATATTAAAAACCAGGCCATTTTAGAGCACTGATTCCCACAGCAAGTGTGAGTGAGAACACATGTATGTATATTACCATAGCCGCCAGCTCGCCGTGGAGGCTGTGAAATAGGTTGAAGAAGAGCTGGAGGGTAGTGCAGTCGAGAAACACAGAGCGCCAGGAGGTGGGGATCTGGACTGTGGCTAGGTCGTCTGCTGACTCATCGGTGGAGGTACCAATGAAGTCGAAGGAGAGACAAGCACAAGCCAACTTCAGTAGCCAGCTGATCAGGCTGTGCTGTAGGAGAGAGGTTCAGGACAGAGCTCAGCTACCGATCAAGAATATCAAATGAAATGCTGCACTCTGATCGGTCACTTGCCTCACTTAGTACCCCTACCTACATATCAGGCCAATTCTCTTTATGCCCTAGATACACTGCCAAGTGTAAAGATTTAAGGAGGGGTGTAATGTAATACAAATAATAATACAATGAGCTTTGCTCGCTTCACTCGCTTCAGTTTTGTTTCGCTCACTTCAGTCCCTCCTTCACTCGGTTCAGTCCTCACTTCATTCGGTTCAAGCTCACTTCATTACCGGAAACAATCAAAGGACAGCTTCACTTCTCTACCTTTCACTGGTGACACTACTTCAGTGCTCAGTCAGCGTCACCAGGAGCATATGAGTGCCGCGAAGCGTTTTGTGCCATGGGCTCCTAGCTAGCACTAACAGACCTTAAAGATTAACTAGAAGAAATATGATTCAGTGTCCTTCCTCGGTGTTTAAGAACAACAACTGTGTCCACCTAGTACCTATACACCTATTAAGTCCTTTCCACCCCGCGAGCGTCTCACACAAGATAACAGGCTCTCGCCATTTTAGGGGACAAGACTAGAATGTAATATGGCGTTACAAAATTCTCACCTGGCTCTCATCATTGACGTTGATCTGTCGGAGCAGGGTGCAGGAGAGGGTGAAGATGTCATAGAGGCTCTCATCCCGGAAGGAGCTGGCTACCTTGCGATGCTTGGTGAGGGAGCGCATAGACTCGGCCTGGTTCATTTCCGTCACCAGCTGCTGCAGGGTCTGCACACCAATCACTGCGTGGTCCACAGAGCCCTGAGTACGAGGGAGGGGAAAGGGAAGATGGATAGAAGAGACAGGGGCAAGAAGTAAAAGAGAGGAGGGAGGAGCAGGGGTCAGGGCTGGGGGGGGGGGGACCCCCTTGGAAACTTTCTGCCCCCCTTGGGAATTTTAACCCTTCAACATTGAATACTGCCCACTATATATGCACACCCCCTCAAAATGTTTTCTGACGCGCTTTTGCCCCCCCCCCCACCCCCCTTGGGGATTTTCCTAAATGAAACCCTGGGTAAATGAAGACCACAGGTGTACAAACTTTGCTATACACCATAGCTAAGATGCATATACATTTCTAAAGTATTTTAACTCCAAGGAAGTTATACTGTTTATGTACGTGTGCAGAAAGAGAGAGGGCTGGATATCGATCCTTGATAGTCGTAGCCCCATATATGGTTGGTTTCTCATTTGCTATCACAACAGTACAGCTGCTTCACCAGCTGGTGCTCTCTCACCCTGAGGAACTTGCCCACTTCATCCAGGATATCTCTGAAGACGAACACCTTCTTGTCACCATCGAACCAGCCATACTTTGTAATTCGAGCTATCAACTGGATGGAGGAGAGGAGGGCTATCATTTGTGAGAGCAGAGAACAGCAGGTAACGTAGGAAAGTGAGGAGGGCGGGGAAGACAGGCAGGCAGGGAGGAGGACTGGTATGCAGTCCATTATGCAAAAATTACTGCAAGCTACAAAGTTAGGGAGGGTGTGAGCACATGTGGAACATCTTTCCCATGCCAAACAAAAACCCTGCATGACATCCTGCTCTGAATACATGCACGTACTGCTAACTATAGTAGCTACAGTCATGTGACAAGTGCTTTACAGAGGCAACAGTGCCTGCCATTGTGGACACACTTTACTGTACGACCGGAAGTACAGCTACTCTAACATCCAAACACCTAACTGGGTGCTCTCATACATGTATGTGAGCGAATATGAGAAGAGGGCCAACTTTGTGCAGTTTTACAATTTTTGATAGCTTTCAAATTGTCATATATCTCAACAACCAGCAGCGAAACATGAACAATTCTCGGTACAGTACCTTCAACTAATAGCTGTATCACCATGAAGTTTCGAGAAACTGGCATGTGATTAAAGTGCCATGACCTCCACCCCATATCTTCCTAGTAGTTTGGAAAAAGGTGTTCTTTCAGGGTTATTACAGTAACACCCCTTGTAAAACAACCCATGTTTCATTTTGATCATTTGGAGATACGTGTCTTTGAGGTGCGTGCATTTGAAACATGCGAAGTGGGCCCTCTTTTTGGTTAAACAACCCTTTTTTTACATCCACTCACAACTAGATCACCAGATAACCCCGTACCTGCACCAGTGCTTGTGTGACAAAGGGAGACAACTGGAGCCTGTTACCGAGGTACTGCAACACATAGTTTCCTGAGAAAAGGACAGAAACTATATTAAAAACGACTTTTTAGCATTCAACCACCTATGATTAGAGTTTATCATGTCCCAAACTATAAATACTAAAAACAGCTAAGTAAACTAGCAACTTAATTCCCATGTCGATATGTGGACTAGGTATGAGGCAAAATATAAGTTAGGAGCCGAGACCAAGGGATTAAAAAAACTACAGGCCCGAGGCTGACAACATGAACTTTTACTGTTGTAAGTCGACGCTTCAGCTCTGCTCTGATAAAGACATCACACCACCTGAAACGAGTTGTCCAGAGTGGCATTTATGAATGAGACGACAGGGGGGCGGAGCTGGCTCTGCACGCCCATGCTTGGAGGGGACTATAATACCCTAGCTACAGTCAGGGCTATAAGGAAAGTGCTTCCGCATGTTTTACGCTGGTTTCGTTTGTTCTTTTTAGTGAATGAAATCAGTTCTTACGGTAGGTTGCTTTAAATGCTGGGTGGTTACTATGCATAGCCAATGCAGCACAGAACTGACTGGTTAGCCCATAGGCACTTTTGTAGATGACTAAGCTCCACACCTCACAGGGGGTAACTAAGTCTTTACCTGTCATTGACCAATAAAGTTGCTACAATTTAGTGAGCTGTACTCTAAGATGGAATATTACACTTGCAGGGATCAATTCATAACTACAGTACTCACTTTAGCCAACTGTGGGCCCCTTGTACATTTCTCACGTACATGTACGTGACACGTAGGGTAGGAGGGTGAATTTTTATGTTGGTGAGGACACCTGCAGTTCCCAGACAATGGAAGAAAGACAGCAAATCTATACTTCCTGTAGCGACTCTTCGAGCCTGTTTGCACCATAGACTGAGCACTGAAATAATATCTGGGTAAGAGCATCTGACCAGAAATCGGAAGGTCCCCAGAAACTTACTTAGTCTGCAGCACTATTGTAAAGTTGAAGCCAGAGAAAGTTAGTCCCACTGTACCATGAATACTGGTAGCTGACACTGAGGTTAATTCATGATGTCGCTAAAATTACAGCCTTTGTTCACTGTACAATGTGTATACATGCAGGTACACGCCCAGTGAGGATTATAATTTTTTGACTTTGTCTGACAACTCAGTTGGACATGATCTCATTGAACACAGTCAGCGCTACTGAACAGCCATATACAATGTTTGCGCAGCAAATGTCCGATGGCCGACCGTTATAATACACTCTGCATGCCATCCCAACACACCATGTACTGCACACTTCTCAATGCACACTTCTCAATGCACATCAGTAACAATAGATAAGCAGAAGTGTTGCCCCCACCCCATTCCCTACATCCTTCTTTATGGTTAATCTTTTGCTAGCAAACAGCACATGTATAGGTATGTATGTACTAATGAAAGTAAACTGATATCTTGTTAACCCCCTCCCTTCACACATGTAGACCACTAATTAAGCACATGTACATATAACTGCAGCAGACAATGCCAGCCACTAACTTAGTTGTAGACGATCCTGTAAACTGAGGTTGGTTGTATTTCTGGTGACCAGCTTGGTCAGGGTAGACGCTGCCAGCAGTAGGGCGTAGGGGCTCTGGAGGACCACGGTAGAGGTGAGTGGAACGGGATGGGAGAAGAGAGGGAGAAATGAGAGTGGGTGTTTTATATATGCATGTGTTTGTGTATGTGTGTGTGTGGTGTGTGTGTGTGTGTGTATGTAGGTGTGCGTGTGTGTGTATGTGTGCATGTGTGTGTATGTTTGCGCAAGCATGGATGTATAGAGAGAGAGTAAGGCTATGGTGACATTATTTACAAATTAAAACTGGAGTGAAATTATCACAGCAGTAATTGCTACATCAAAACTAGGTACCTTTATGGCATTGTAAATAAACCAAAACTGATATTACATAAAATGTACGTACCTAGAGCTTGCACAACTACCTGCAAGCGTGCAGACTTAGTGTGTTGATTTAGTAATTCACTAGTGGCCTATAAACTTACAGTGTTGTTATTATTAGAACACGCCTACAAAACTCTCAACTCTCGTAATCATGTCACCTGTCTTACAGCATTTACCACTTTTACACACAGTACACACATAATAATATATGTACTTCAAACCTTGGCAAGCATCTCTTCTTAAAAATATGTTGTGCATTTGTCCAGACTACACAGTACTCTATCTGAACCACATGCTGATATGGAGTGGTCAAGCACATGTATTAGGCATACTTGACCACCTCATGGTCCGTTGATGCTTGTACTGAGCATTTGTTTCGCATGTGATCCGCTGGTACTAAGATTGCTTTACCTTTTTTCGGCCTGTATATACTGTATGTGTATCCGGACGGATCATGTGTGCAGTGATTGTGTCATAACCGCTGAGCTTGTAGGCTAAATTAACGTATTTAGATGGCAAAAGAGCTGTTGTTCGGTTTTATGACTGCTAAACTGGAGGCGCTATGAAACTGCCATGTCAGCAGTATCGCTTAAGGTCCAGGGGGAGCCTGGGAACAAGTCTAGCTACTTATAGCTACCTTGTTAACCTGCTCCACAGGTATGTCTTACCTACTGTTGAGCAATACCTTAAAAAAAAACTGTCCTGGATGTTTTTAGATACGAAATATCAACTTTGTTAGACAGGACAAGCTTCCCTGGTAAATTTATTACTGTCTAGCTAACGTCTTCATTTCGAGATTAGAATTGCGCATTCTTATGCTCCATATATAGAGGGACAGTCACGGATAAATATTTAAGCATGCAGACTTTACGATCTAAAATGCCTGATAATGTATATACGTATACGGTATAGTTAAGAGCTGCAAACTGGTAAATTCATGAGTATACACTTGGCTGTGTATACAAGTATGGTATAACAGTATCGTTCATTTATCAGTACCTGTGATCTCTCCAGCACAAGTTGGCACTGTGGCAAGGAGTCAGGATCCTCCGTGAAGCTAACCAAGGCCTTCTCAGCCTGGGCCCGTCCCTGCACATCCTGAGATTCATACAACTGCTGACACAGCAGCTCTAGCTGTACCAGTTGCTATGATGAGGGGGAGAGACAGGCATCTCATTGCCAAGGAAGAGGACATGCACTCACACATAGCCAATGTGAATCCACCCCACTCCCAGGCCTCTTAGGCCTGCCCGCCTCATTCCCGGGTTTGTCTGTCTCATTCCCAGGCTACCCCACCCCATAAAAGTGTGAATTAAAATCTGAGGCTGGGAATCTTGTAAGTTCACACTGATTATGAAAAAAGCCAGACACATGCTACAACCCATGACATGAATGGAATGATATTTGGAACTACTCTTCCACTATATGTGCATAGCACTGCCAGCTCATTCGGGAACCAGTCTTCTGCGTAGCTGTAGCACACGTATGTATCTAACAGTTGGTTGTAAAAATGCATAGGCCACAGATTGGTAACTACTGTATACCAGAATTATTCATAGGAAAACATTTCAAATACATGTACAGCTTACATGTTACACTCAAAATGGATACTTTGGTGGAGACATTTCATGGTGAGCTTAATGCAATCACGATGTAGTATAATTTTATTACTTTAGCGAATACTAGCAGCAGTGCCATAAAACATTCTCCCACCATCGTACAGTAAAAGCCAGCGCCCACTTAATAATATGCATAGTGATAGTGAAATGTGCTTACTAAAATTTCTGTATGCACTGTTGGTCACTTTCATGCTACGGCTATCAGTGGTCAAAAAATTATCACAGAGGTAACTGCTCACACACGCACTCTTGAATACGTAATGGTAGAAACACACTATAAACGAGTGCATATAGTAAATGGCATTCAATTTGAGTTATTAAAACTTAAGTGCTACTTACGGGACCTTCGACAAATCAGAAGTCTCAAGTTCGATTACATGATGTGCACTAAAGCCATATAATGCATACCTTGGTGTGTGTAAAATATAATGCACACTTTCTAAATGATGCCCACTAGAACTATGGCTGTTATAATTATGGCTATTGGTGCGCATAAAATACATAATGCACACATTCTAAATGACGCACACTAGAACTATGGCTGTCTCAGGTCAGTGAAATCACTATGTAGTCTACATACATGTTAGCAGTGCATTTGGCTTGTGTATTATCCTACCTTTGATGGTTACTATATATTGCCCTCGCACACTAACAAACCCCCCATAATGCACTACAAACTATAATATTACTTAAAGCATTGGTAGCAGGGGACTTATTTAGTGTACACTCTTACCACAATCTTGTCTTACAAAAGAATGCATAATTCTATACTGTCAAGTGTCAATAAATTACACCCCAGAGGGTGTTGTTTCAAACTCAGATCTCAATTTGACTGTGGCAGGGGCGGAGTAGAGATCTGGTATTACACATGGCAGGAGCCCAAAATCGCACCACTTCGCGGCACTCATGGGCTCCAGCACATGGTGATTGAATACATTCTGCACTAAAGAAACAGGTATACCAGTGAGCTCTACATGCATACATGCAAAGTCTCAGCCGTGATAGTCTACTTCAGTGCTGAGCTAAATAATACCAATGGTTAGTGTCATACGTACAGCCACCTAGATCAATACATGCAATGCACATAAAGGCTTCTTACAGGCACATGTATACAGGAGAGAAGTATGCTACACTTGGAGCTCAAAATTTCACCAGTCACATTACAATGTTGGCCACGGTCTGTTTGAAGAGTCTGAGAACGCATGTAGCTGACTATTTATCGTTTCAAAGAGGTTTCCGAAAAGGCCCAAGGTGAGCAAGGCACAGTTCTGCAGGTATCGTTCCTAAATACTCTACCACATGTGCTAGGTATGTGTACAGTCCCTTTGACTAGCATATCCATCAGGGCTGCATTTAAGCCCCCGCCCATTCCAAATGTACAAACACTAAATAATAATTACCTCAACAGACTACCATGGGCGGGCCCTACTCAAAGACAAAGGACCAAACATGCATTAGGGCTGCAACAGGTGTAATGGTACTCCAGGAGCATCAGCACCCTAGAATCAGGAGAGTACAACATCCATCAGCCATGTAGTTTGCACATGGTGAACAATGTGGCAAATGGTGAGTTGATTCAAACCCAGAGTGGAACAATACACACTACATCAAGGTTCACTGTAAAAAGTTGCTATCGCTGTAGCTAAATGCTCTACAGAAGGATAGACCATGTAGATAGAGCATAATGGCCACAGTAGAATATAAACTACAGCAGTCCTCTTGCTGATCTACTAGACACCATCACCCTCTTCCATCACCATTTACACACACACACACACACACACACACACACACACACACACACACACACACACACACACACACACACACACACACACAAACTGGTAAGCTATCATACCATGGCGTAGCTATGTCATATCATGCACAGGCTTACCCCTATTCCCTGCTTTAGAATAGTAGTGGTTCCTGCCCCTTCCACACCACCACACCTAGCCTCACTCCATGGCGACTCACTTAGCTACTGTCAGAGACTCTGGTGTTATTTCTTACGTAAGTGAAAAGGTGAAATAGTGGTACATGTGCGGAAAAGGAGCATGGGCAAGAACCAGCACTGTTCCTATGCAAGGGATGAGGCAGCAGATCCAGAGGGGAAGTCTGAGTCACACTTTCAGCAAGGAAGTATTGCCTCCAGTCAAAGGCAGTGAAGTAAAACCATCCCTGTAGGGTCTCTTTCCATGCATAACTACTCCATGAGGCTTAAGATGTGAAATGGAGCTAGCTTATGAACTTGCACTCACACACAGGCAGAGAATTGCTAAGAAACTGCATTCAGCACACCTCAAGCTACTGAGCACTAAAATGTCCCAAGATTTTCTCATAACTTCCTATGTTTGCAAACACTTGCATAGTCAGGTGACCAAGTAAGTTATACAGTACAGATATCAACAGTATCAAATAACACACTGGAACAGCAGACTCCTGCAATTCTAACAGACTATACAGCAGAGAGAATGAATTAAATTAGGTAGGAATTTAGTGAAGCATTGATCAGAACACTAGCACTGGACACACCCTTGCCACACCTCCCATGAATATCCCAAGCATAAATATAAATGGCTGGAAACAACACTGGTCTCAACCGGTCTCTTTTGCACAAAAAAAAAGATGGATTGTAGGGACTGGAAACAAGACCACCAGGCGCTTTGCCCTAACACAAGTGTGACCTAGCCAAACCCTAACCCAATGAGCTCATGGCCTCTAGAAATGCCATGCGTCCTCTTAAAAGCTGTTAACTAGCGCCAAATGGTACTAATGCGCTCTACAGCTACAAACAAATTGCCAATGCGCACTGGGTCAGCGGAACACAGCCCATACCACTCCCCACATGCCCCAGCCACATGTATTACATATGCTCAGGATACATCTATATAGCAAACTACAATAGGTACACATACACCACCTATACTAGTAAACTATGTATGCATATCAAATTTAATGACAAAATATCATGCACTCTTCTACTATACAATTAATGATTTACTCGGATGCAGGCTCTTAAGCATGCATTGCGTACCTGTTCCTCCATAGCTACTTGTGCTCATGTGTGGGAACGGCTTAGCACCTAAAAAGGGGCTGCTTTCTGAATGCTTTCGTGGCCCAGGACTCCCGAACAACCGATGCAAGGAGCTCGAGCGTGTTTTCGTCTCGCTCACACAAATGAAATATCTTTAGCTCGGATAAATAGAACAACAGGCGTCATAGAAATTGTGACCAGCGCAGATTATAGCCCAGCCAACGACAACGTCTGCACAAAAAGCTATATTAGTGCACAGAGTCCTACACGTACCAGGTGAGCCCGTGTATAGTTGATATGTAATAAGACTGCACATACTGCAGAGGAGAAAAATCCGTATAGGTGCAGAATGTTAGAGAAATATTGATGCAGTGAGCTTCAAATGGAGTATTCTGGCGTACATGTACGTTACCAGTACTCTGACTCATGAAGCTCAGTCTGTGGTCTGTGTTCTTGCGGAAATGTCAAGGGAGTGCATCTGGACTTGCACATGTAGATTGCCATAGTCTCATTCTCAAGTTCACAGTTTCTCTTTTCTACATGTAAAAAAAACTGAGCAATGGAGTGAATGATACAATGTACATGACCAGAAAGGTCATGATCAGGTCTCATTCATTTGACAACTCCTGTACTACATACACCCAGATTGAAGCCAGAGGTGTAAAGCAACTGGACTGACCATGGCAGCTGGAGCAGGAGGACTGAACTTTAGTGGCCTGGGACTGAAACAGACGGGTTTGTGCTGTGGCTGGGAATCTGTTATTATATAGCTGTGATTAGACGGGGGGGGAAACCTAGACGGACCCCAGCTGTAGATTGAGCCCAGGATGTTCTGATTACTACTCTTACCCACAGAGCTTCTAGAGCTCCTGAGCAGAGCAGCATTATACATATAGTTACTAAATACGCTAGTAGCGCTTGCCAGTAGGGCCTAGCCATTTTTAACTACTCTCTCAAGTAATTCCCCCTTTATTTTATTTTATTATTTTCAGGAGTGGGAAGCCATAGCTACTGCCGTGTTTCGTTTAGGAGACTCCCCAAGGGGAGGGGGCATGTGGCATTCACTTTTTAAGGGCTGAAATCCCAGGGGGGGGGGGAGACAAATGCCCCCTCCTTCTCTCCTAGTGATTAGGTGAAAATACCATGTAGGATTACGTGGCATTTTTATCTAGCTATGGTTTCCCATTCCGAAATAACATAATATAGCAGAAAATTTCACGGGTGGGATATTTCACGAAAGTGCATACATTTTCTTTTGTGCGTCATCAAAGGTCTTTGACCATGCCTCTTGGATACTCACACGTGGAACTGTTGCTGAAGTTAAAGTGATGATAGTGATGGCTACTATGCATACACAAGCATTAATTTTGTGCTACTGTACTTGCCGAAGAGCTGCCATGCCAGAGGTGTGCCAGCACTGCGCCATCGCTGCATACTTGTTTGCTTTGATACAGACTGTGAACTTGTAGATGTGTTCTTTTCTGCTCTTCACTGGGTCGTAAGCATCCTTTGGTCAGCCATGACGCTAATAGAAGTAGATCGTGGCCCTCTGGCATCCAGAAGAGCACTCACCAGGCTGTAACCTTCTCTGAGATTCTCCACGGATGATTGCATATTCAAAATTTTGCAAGTTCTTAGTTTGTACCAGCAACAGGCCGACAAAAATTCAAAGTTTTGTACAATGCAAAAATTTCCTCCTGTATGATTCAAGCTTTAGATACGTAATATAGCTACTAAATTCGCTAGTAGCACTTGCCAGTAAGATTTATTCTCTCGAGATGTACATATATACGTAGTAACGTAGCACACAGTGAAGTGGTTTTGACCTCTAAAGTGGCCTGTCTCCTGCTCCATTAGAATAGTGTCTGGGATGCCTGTCCAGTGCAACTAGCTTCTGCTTAAAGGTCTCATCCCGCTGCAGGTGGTCTCAGTCTCGGAGGCGGTATGGCACTTGGACAGCAACAGCAGCAGCAGCATCCAAGTCTAGGGAGTGTGCTAGGTGAGCCTACTACGTAGCCTTCTTCTGGGTCGTATCACACTCACAGAAAGCAGAAATACATGAATGAGAGATGTCCATACATATGAACCTCAATAGGTTCACTTTGATTCATGGTTTACTGTGGATGTAGATATATGCCATGCCTTCTACTAACTTATTAAATGACAAGCTATATTTATGGTATTAATGAAAAAAGCTTCACTCGGTGTTGATGTTTGTACATCTGCTCACAAATCAGGTGAAAACTAATACACAAGCCAATTGTACATGTATTTATATCTGTAGACATTGGCATTAGTCTTCTAAATTCCTTAAATGTACAGAAAGAGTCAGTAAAATTGTCCGTAAACAATCTTTATCACTTGGCGAGGAGTAGTATGGAGGTAGTATGATAAGTGGGGAAGTACAAATCTACCGGATTCTGACTTTCTGCAACTGAAATGGCTTTCTAACCAGTCAAGAATATTTAGCGAACCTGTTATTTTCTATTTGCTACGATTATTTGGGTAGCTATATATCTTACCACAGAAATTTTGAAGTGCCTCTCTCCTAGTGGTGACTGTGAGCTGCTGGATCACTTCAGGCTATAAACCCTGCTGCCCTTCATTTACAACTTCGTGATACAGAAGCATTTACGAATTTATAAGCAAACATGATGTAATCATACCACAGACATGAGATGGTAATATCCGAATTCCCAGAATTCTGGGAAATTAAACGCATGTGCAAACAGCGAATACCAGGACACTCTTCGGAGTGGTGTGGTCTGGGGACGAGGGTGATATAGAACAAACTCCACGAATCACATTTTGTGGTTAGATCACGGCAACAGGCGGCTATTGCTAACAATATGTACCCTCCATAGTGGCCCATACACTTCCTGTTAATGAGTTCTATGGTTAGGACAAAAGGAGAACATTAGGACATGTGTAAGTGTGAATACAATAGCTACATGTATGTGCACCGATGGGAAGCGTGTACCTCCGTCATATTCTTCTTCTTTGCCTTACAGGACAGCAGCAGCAAGTGAGCCTGGGAGGACTGAACCAGCAGGGACTGCAGGCTGGAGGACTAGGTTAGGATCAAGCGCCTTTCTTGGATTTCAATAGACAGTCTTGACAAACTGTGTACTAGCATTCTGGTGGGCAAATGTTAGGTACAACAGGAAGTCTTCAATTTGAAGTCATATGTCATCTTGCATCATCTTGCCGTGGGTATAGCGCTTAAGGGGATAATTATTACCGTATAGTGGGAAATTTTTATCAGGAAAAGTTTTGGCAAACCCTGTAGTATTGCAGGAAAATTTGCCAGCCCTAGCTTTTAACTCTCATTTTTGAGCATGCAAATCAGGCAGCTGCAAGCGCTAAAACGATCGACATGTGACTGATGAAATAGGGAGACCTGAGAGAAAATATTTTGGTAATGCCTCTATGTTCATATTTAGAAAGCCACTATTGCTGTAGTGTTGTGTAGCCAGACCCTCACACTAGGATCTGTCTACATGTATGTGAGCTAGACTGCCGACAGGACCCAAAGATTAAGTATCTCTGCAGGAGCCAAACAGTATATACATGTATGCCATCAACTAATATGTTGTGGCGATACAGTTTTTGGTCACTTACCAAAGAAACTGTCACACATCTGCATAAACTCTATGACCAACAAAATTTCACCAGTTAAATATTTGCCACTTGAAATAATTTTATCCCTGGTGAAAGTTTCCCGCTCTGTGGTATTTCACATCCCAAAGAAGTAAGCTGATTCTCTATTCAAACTTCATTGCTTAACTATAGAGCAAGGGAAAAGAAAAGTACTTTCCCCTCCAGTGTGGGTGGGCTAAAGAGAGCTATAGTTACATCTGAAGGCTTCCATAATTTCTGTATGACTACTCACACACATGATTTCTGTGTGAAAGATGCATAGCCGAACCTGGGAATGAGGCTATAATGTAGTGCCGTATTACATTGTGCCATCAGCAAATGAAAGCCTGCGCATTCACCTACGGTTTCGCACTCTTGACCTCTTCACACACTACCACTCCTCTCAGGTGGATTGGGTGCAGGCACACAGCAGCAACTCAGATTGGGACAAGGGACCCAGGCTGGTGGGCTTCAATTGGGGCAAACTGCTGGACTACAACTAGGACAGACCGGTCAAACAGGTGGACTCAGATTGGGACAAGGGATTCAGGCTGGTGGGCTTCAATTGGGGCAAACTGCTGGACTGCAACTAGGACAGACCAGTCAAGCAGGTGGACTCAAATTGGGCCCGGGACAAGGTACTCAGGCTGGTGGGCTTCAGTTGGGGCAAACTGCTCAACTGCAACTAGGACAGCCTGCTCAAACTGGTGGGCTCAAATTGGGGCAAGGAACCCAGGTTGGTGGGCTTCAGTTGGGACAAACTGCTGGACTGCAACTAGGACAGACTGCTCAAACTGGTGGGCTCCAATTAGGACAAGCAAACCAGCTGGGAAAGCTGCAATTAGGACAAACACCTGGACTCCAGACATCTCAAGCTGGATTGCAACTGGGCCAAACAGCACTGCAAGGTGGGCTTCAATTAGGGCAAACAACTCAAGCTGGTGGACTCAATTTAGGGCAGACAACTCAGACTGGTGTGCTCCAGTTGGGACAGACAGCTCAGACAACTGCGGGTCTACAACTGGGTATGCAAAATTAACGTAATATTTATACATGACATGTGCTTATATCTCTCTTCAATTAACGCACACATACAACAGGTGGCCTCAAGCCTGGGCAGTTCCAGCTAGGTCAGAGCACTGGGCTGGGAGCACAACAGGTAAGTACATAAACTCATGTGATTCGAAGAGTGGAAATTTTTCTATTGCAAGTACAAAGGATCCATGTGATTGTGTATTAATTACATAACATATTAGTGGGAAATATTGCAGGGTGAAAGCGTATGTTTTACGGACTACGAAATTGGAAATCGTGAATTTGTATAGTAGGCTTATATGTATGCATGTCCATATGTCTTCCACAAAAGTTCATGTATAAACCGCAAAGTTCTGGAAGCCCAACTGTGAAATTTTTACCAAATAATTCTCACTATATGGTTTCATTCAGTACAGTCTTTTGGTAAGCGTGTGCAGTTATGACTATCGTACACATTGTGTGGAAACTACATGTAATAGAGTAAGTAGTTAGTATACGTAGCTTTATTCCAAGGCCTTCCTCTCTACTGAATAATATTACGTGATGGAGTAAAGTATATGAGCTGTAGGTAAAATGGGCTAATTAATCAATGCGGCAATTTGGGATAATTCTGACGCTCAAACTAGCTTAATTTAGTCCATTGAAGGTCAGTAGGTCTTCTATACACGTACCAGCTTGTATCTGTACATAGTACATTTTATGAGACTCAACTTCATTGATAGAATTAGCCCAGTGGATGTCAGAATTGCCTTGCTCCTTGTACCAGCCTCTTGTCTTGCTCCATTTGTGCTCCTGGAGTAGGTATCAGCTTCACGAAGTTACTGTAGTGATGGCTGATATAAGTTACATTGTAATCATGTGAGATTTTGAATATGAACTTACTGTGCACACACACACACTCACACAGAAGCCCACTGGTCTAGCAGGGATGCTAACCAGTCAAGGATTGACCCTGGGCCAGACTACCGCCACAGCATCACAAGCACCTGGTGGGCTCAAGCTCGGAACTGGACTAGCCCTTGGTGGCACTGCTGGTCAAACTGGTTTGTCAAACACCCAAACAGCTCAATCAACTGGTTTAAAGCTCGGTGCCACAGGACTAGGGAGTATACAGCCAGCTACAGCAACCTCTCAAGCCGGACTGAAACTAGGAATGGGACTCCCTTTTGGCACATCCACTGCCACAGCTACGACTGGACTTGGAGGACTAGGATTGCAAACCGGATTGACGGGTTTAACTGGGCTGCCTGCTACCCTGACAACCACAGCTCAGTCTAGCTTCCGAGGTCTCGGGGGTGTTGACCCTAATGCAGCCACAGGAGGTACATGTACAATGTACTTTTGTAAGAAAACTGGACAGTTAACTGCTAATTTATGTCAATGTACACTCATGTACAAGTAATGAAAGAGATCTAGGTAGTCAGAGTAACATAATAGTGCTGTGGAGCGATAGACATATCCAGATCTTTAATTCATTGTGCGCCACAACTTCGAAGATGGCGTCCATGTAACTGGCAGGGACGTCATTTTTGAATTCCAGGCATTCACCTAATAAAGACAGATTGATTTAATTAGTCAAATTCTGGTACAACATCTCTATTACCTAAAAGAGATTCTAGGGTTTCCTATAAGATGCATGTACATGTGACTTTGGTACATGTATAGGGTAGAACACTCAGTCTCGGTGAAATTGCACGACAATTAGTTGCTAATTTTACACTTTTTGTGGGTTTATCCTTGACAGATACCTGCTCATTTAGAATTCTGACTTTCTGTAATTAATGAGGCTTTTTTATTTCTCATGTACTGTAGGAAAGGATGGCTCTGGCAGAGGGTAAGCTATGCTACGTGTATTATTCATGCAAGCTGAGTGTTCATTGTACACACAGGCTCTACTGACTCTTCCTCAGTGCACAAACACTTTCTAGACATGTCCTTCCTTTCCCATATTCTCTTACTACCAGTATTTACTGCCATGCCTCTCGTCCCCCCTCCCCCCCTCCTGCTCTGTACATGTCTCCACACTGAGGACACATCCTGTTATCCCTTTCCACACCCACCCCCCTCCCCCCCTCCTGCTCTGTACATGTCTCCACACTGAGGACACATCCTGTTATCCCTTTCCACACCCACCCTCCTCCCCCCCTCCTGCTCTGTACATGTCTCCACACTGAGGACACATCCTGTTATCCCTTTCCACACCCAGCATGATACAGTATCTGTATAGGACAGCTTTTCATGCACCTCCCCATACAGTCACATATTTCCGTAATGCCGGAGCCCCACATGCACCCCAACATGCAGAATAACTGTTACCTTCATCTTTTCCTCAACGTATTGTCCAATACGTATCTCTCTCTCCCTCAACAACCCCCCGCATATCCTTCTTTTAGCTCAGTGTCCCTGCAAGACACACCCCTCCCACCAGTGCTACAAGAGCTAGTGAAACAGTTCTCTCAGTTCATGCAGCAACAGAGGGAGACCAGCAATCAATTCTCACACTTTACCGACAAGGCCCTCAAGAAGATCAAACAGGACGCCATCACTCAGGGACAGGTGGGTACTTGGGCTCCAGTGATGAACAGCTTATAGAGTGTCTACTCCATGCGCTTGTCCTGACACAGCAATTTAGTAGTGCACTTCCAGTTAGCGATTAGAACTTTTTCGCAAACAGAATTATCGTTACCTACCACTCTTTCGCTGTCTAGGCAACACAAAACTAATCTAGCTTGACGTGCCTTGGCCTACTGAGCCTGCAAACTTCCTGTAGCTGCCACTATGCTTGTGGCTATAGTGGCATAGTAACGAAATGACGTAACTGAAAGGAAATTATGTGCATTTATATGAGCAAAGCTATTTTCTTTACTGGGCCAGTGGATAAGCAGGAAACAGGAAACGAGATGGGAATAGAAAGCAGGAACAGAAACTCCTGCACTGTACACATACCCTTCTTTACTTTAGATAATGACCCTCCCTTCCCTCGTCCTCTCTCCTCCCCTCACAGTCCCTATCAGGAGTGGCCTCCCAGATCCAAAGGGACTCTCAGAGTGTAGGCTTCCTCATGCAGGAGACTGGCCAGGTGTGACGGACCATATGATGACCCTCGTCCCCAGGCTCCACTATCCATGTTGTGCAGTGAAGCTGAGGAGTGGAGCTTTGGAACAAGGGTTTTTAAGCAGACTGGGTGTATTATACTATAGCAACTGGCATGTTATGATGGGTTAGTATTGTAGGCTAACCATATCCAAGATTTCTGTAGCCTGGTTCTTATAATAGTTCCAATGTTTAAGCTAACCATCAGAGTGTTTTAATTTAAATTGCAGTTGATGATATCATGTGGCTAGTTTGATTGATTAACTCTTTGCAAGCCAAGTTTTATAAAACTATGTACTTTATATTAACGGCTAATATAAAAAGCTCATATAAATTCACATAAGCCTTATGGATGTATTACAACTTGGCTGGGAAAGAGTTAACCTTACGATCATATGAGACCTGCTAACTGAATGGAGCTTAGTCAGCAGTGTGTTGACACGTAGGGTCATTGTGTACTAGGTAGATGAATAGGGTTATATAGCAGGATTACTATACATGTACGTAGTTCATCCCGTGCACTATTTAAGCCTGATAGAGTACAGAAATGGTAATGGTTGCCTTCGTACTGTGTATTCAGAGTGCATAACTGTAACATTAGTACTTGGACAAGATGCTGCTGCTCTTGGCAGTAAGCCCCAATATATTGCTACGTAGGTTAATACCATGCCTATGTTTGTCTCTGCAGGAGCTGAAGCACGCTGAGATTGCTCAGAGAACGAAGGAGCTACCTGCAGGTCTGCAACATGAGAACACAGCCCCTGCAGAGTGAGCTCATGATACTACAGACTTGTATGGCAATAGATATACTTATATATACACCGTGTAGCGGGAAAATTTGGCGAGGACTTTAATTTGCCGGTTTGGCGAATCATAAAAAAATTGCCAATAATAAAACCTATCGTAATGCATACCACCCACGCGCGTATATATTATCTACGATACACGTACGTCTGAAGCGGTACTATTGATGGCACTGTACGATTATTTCAAGAAAGAAGGACCTGTACTTCCCACTCTACGGACGTGTGGTGAACAAGCAAACACAGAGGCTCTTGGAGAGTCGACTGGAAAGAAAGCTGTCACGCACGGGTGGGGAAGTACGCTGCTGAGAACGGTTCGACCAAGGCAGCTATGTGCTTCTCGAAGCTTCTAGATCAGAAGATAGCCGAATCATCAGCGAGAAGGCTTACGTACGTCTTTGCGTTCGCTAACGCTAAAGCACAATTATTACGTCATAAGCTTACGATGGTTAAAATCACCAAATTTAATTTCACCAATATTAAAACCTAGCCGTTTTCAGCCATTTCGCCAAATTTAATGCTCGCCAAATTTTCCCGCTCTACGGTTACACAATAACTGTAACAGTGTCAACACCTTCTCATATACTGCTATATAGCTATTGGTACCACATGGTCCCTATCGCCAGGGGGAAAAAATGAGAAATATCCATTGTGGCCACGGTGACCTTGATAACTGTATAAGTACATGTAACCCATACTCTTTGTGGGAAAATAACTAAGTTACTTCTGAATGGTGTCTGTGACCATCATAATTGCTGAGGTGTAGTTGTGTAGCTCATGTTCCCTTGCTTCGTCTACTGGGTCAAGAGCGTACTTCTGTATTAGATATGTTGCTGTTACCATCAGAGTTTTAGCTAGACATGCAGTTGTGTGCTCCTTTCAGTACTCCACTTACCACTTCTCACAGGTACTTCCATGGACTGGTGGCCTTATTTGAGTCAAAAGTGCAGCTGTACCGAGCCCAGATTGAGGAACTGGAGAGCCACCTTTCAGCTGCTGCTGGCAACAGGGGGATTTCCCCTCACAGTAAGCATTCCGATTATTATTCTAATTATGTATCCAATATTGCATCAGACACATTCCTGTCACTTAACTAGGGCTGAGACGAAGGTAATAATTTCTCCTTCATAACCTTCGAAGCCATGGAACCTTCGTTAATTATACATGTAGGCAGTACACAGGAAATTAGTACCAAAATTCACAGGAAATTACTAAATTAGTACAACAGAGGCTTAAAGATTTTTTATCCAATGCGTCTACATTGTTTGGCTTTAAGCAACTACGAAGTTTAGTAACTGGTAATCCTGCAACAGAAAATATCCGTTCTGAGGGGGTAGATGTGGCTGGGTTACATAGTGTGCTGCGAGCTACTTTAGCAAGACGGGGGAACCTATATTCATTCCCCTTCCACCAGCTTAGTGGAGATTCACTTTGTGCAACAGGCCTCTCTGACATATACAATTCAAGTTCGTCTTTGACACTGAGGACTGTACTGGTATCCACGCAACCGAAGAAGCCGTCTTAAGCTCTTTGCCAACTTCATGCGGATCATGCTGGTAATCAGCTTCCGACTAGGGACGGTGCAACCAGGCTCTAGGCATGCCATCAGGTCTCAGAATCCCTCCCACTCCACCATGTACACAGGCCTGAGGTCAACTGCTAGCATGTTGACGATCCGATCCGTAATTTCTTTTGCTCGAGCCTCTGGACAGTGTCGGGGCTTGGAAAATGAGTCCAGTGTCACTTGCTTCTTATTACTAGCTTTGGGCTTATAGTTGAAAGGGTGCTGAGAGATCACATGGTCTCGAAGATTGCTCATTCCTCCATGGTACGATAGTTGTTTTGAGTGTTGTGAACATTTTAGCTTTGTTTGAATCAACAGTTTCCTAAGACTAGGACTAGGACTAGGACTAGGACTAGGACTAGGACTAGGACTAGGACTAGGACTAGGACTAGGACTAGGACTAGGACTAGGACTAGGACTAGGACTAGGAGTAGGACTAAGACTAGGACTAGGACTAAGACTAGGAGTAGGACTAAGACTTTGACTACGTTGGCTTCTAGTCCAGTATGATCCATGTCTGATCTGATCTGACTGTTGCATGTGTAAGTATTGTGCAATCTCCTAATTGCATGCTGCGTGTACGCACAAGTGATGCATAATTAACTTAGTATCGCATGCATGGGGTGTGGCCGAAGTTCGAAGGTTCAAAATCAACATTCAAAGATTAGTAAGCCGCCGAATCCGTCGAAGGTTCGAACCTTTGTCCCGGCCCAGACTTGACTTCCTAGTCATTAGCTGAGCTGAAGGACAGACAGTGATGATGTGCAATTGTGACATGGCTGAGACATTGGTGATAGTGAGAAATGCATAGCAATGGTAACAGCAGCCATATATCATTCCATTCCTGCACCCAGTGTTATTCAAAGGTACGTACCATGTTTACCAGAGAATATGGACGCCCTATGTCGGGGACAAAGCCATGACTGTCTGAGAACCAGGGAATGAATACAACCGCTATTCAATAGCTGTACTTGAAGACAATTATAGTGCTGGTTGGCTGCTCAAGGACATACATGTACATATACGTTGTTGCCTTGAAATTCAGGACATCTGCACCAATGGGCTTGCAATAGTGATGGCTAAATATTCCATACGGAATTTTATTACAGGTTACTTGCATGTATTTATTGCATATTATCTTGCAAAGAACTTGCACTACTTGCAGGATTCATATAATAATCTTGCAACTTGCACATAAAATGGCCACTTTCTTGCACAATCTTGCATAAATCCTTGCAAGCTTGCAAGTTAATAGTTCCTGCAGGACCTTGCAAGAAATACCTCAAAATCTTGCAAAGATCTAACAGATACTGTTTATATATCTTGCAGGGGATATTCTACAAATGTCTTGCACACATCTTGCAAGTATCTTGAAGACACTGCTTGTAGATATCCTGCAAGAATCCTGCAATTAAACTTATAAACTTCTTGCAAGTACCGTATTGTCCCGAGCAAGCGCCCATGGGTGCTTGCAACTCACGCAAGAAAAACGGGCATTGGTGCTTACACGGAGGAGCCCTTTCAACAGTATGTCCCACTAGTGCTGTGTGTACACTTGCAAGACAAAATTATTATTCAATGATTACATAACCACTAAATATTTTATAATGATGCGGAATTATAATTATGCTAGTAGTTGAAAACTATAGTTGTTTCTTAGCCTTCAAGGCTGGTGTCACGCGGCTTCTTCTTGTTGTAAGCATGTGTACATTTTTGGGTTAGTGTTCGCGAGCATGTCTTGTAGACCCAGGCCATTTGGACTTAACTTGTTCTGGAAACTGGAGAGCATTAAACATGCTGGTATATACGGCGCAATAAGGAATCAAATATTTAAGGCACTGTGACACTCTAGTGTTCATAGTAGGATAATGACAGTACTCCTAGCAGCTGGCAGTGCATGTACACTGGTGGAGGTGTACATGTAGCTAGCTATTTTCAATTTTAACCGTAATTACTCATGTTCAATGTACTTCATTCTTTCCACATCCAGCTGTTTAACCCTCTGGATCCGTATCATATCTTTTTTCTTTGCTATACCAGAGGGATTTCCGTTCCGTTGTTTTCTTTTGGTTTTATGTACCAGCTTCTTTCACCTACTGCATTAGTGGTAAAATTTATGCTGTGCAAAATAATGTGCTGGGTCAGTAGGCCAGTGTGTTTACACTGTGCAAGAAACACTGGGCAGTGGAGCTTGGGAATGAGACCAGTAGAAGCCTTATCATGCTTTTTAAATTTTGAGACAACTTCAGTTGGTGCATATCTTTGATTCAAAGTAGTTGACAGCTCTTTCTGTAGCAGTGACCACAGCAGATGGTCCTGGTTACTTTATAGGCTGACAGTGGTACTTGCTGGCAGGCATTCAGCTGTATCTGTTGGTACAAAATTTAGAGCCAATATTCAAAAGTCGTATAAGTTAAAATGCACATTTCGTTATCAAATACTCTATATCTGCTTTTAGCTTAGTCAATATCATTTTTGTTTAGGTACATAACCACACTATATTCCCTTCCAAATTCCTGACTATACAGCATCCTCCTGCTTCCTTTCACTTCAGTATATTCCCTCTTTCCCTACAACCACTAGCTACCTCCTCCCATGTACGTACTGTACAAAACTGTCCTATCACTGTTTCTCCCTCCCACTCCTGTTCAGATGTAGTGGAGATCCTCCAGCTCCAGTACAAGCCCTTCCTTCTGCTGGCTGCACAGCTGCAGACCATTCATGAGCACATCCAGGTGGGCAGTGGGCACTAATTAGCATCACGCATGTGTCAGACAATCAGCACTAATACTATTGGCCAGAGGTGATTGTTCCTGGACAGATTTATGCAAAAAATATATACTGCCAAAGTTGACCTTTGATAATTTGGGTCTTGTTAAGATTAAATGGGTTTGTATAATATAGAACTGTAGCCATCTATTAGCTAGGTAGCTATGTAGTAGGGTAGCAGTTTGAGTGTTTATAACACTGCAGAACTGCACTCACTCCTAGTGCTACACTTGATGTGGCATTTCACCCCAAAGGTTAGCTGCTGATTGAGGTGTGGCTTTATTTTGGTAATGTAGTAAATCCTTCCCTTTATAATTGAGGTTGCTGTAAGTGATGAAAGCCAATTAGCCATTCTTACCAAAAGGAAAGCATGCTTACTGCTACTTATGAAAGGTCAATCTTGTTGATAATGAAAAATTCACAAGTTATATGGCAGTGGGTTGCTGTAGCAATTAAGACCCATCACTTTACCTCCTATCTACATTCATATGTAGCTCACTTTTTATCAGTTGTCTTTGTCCCCTCCCCCAGTCACTGAAGGAGCAGTACCTCACCTACCGCCGCGTGTTCATGCAGGACTCTACTGACGTCTTCCAGGAGAGGAGAAAGAGGGCCAAGATTGGTGAGATGGAGTCATGCGACTTTAACTCCTTCACTACATGATCTATTCTTTTCTCAAGTTACCCCAAGTTATAATGGAGGATGGTAATTGACCTTATCCAGCCACCGTAGCCTTGGTAGGAAACATGGTCTCATTTCAACCTGCTTAATAACTACACACTCTAGTCTATCAAGCTAGACCCTCTCTGCGCCCACCACTGGTGGTGGGCGCAGAGAGGGTCTAGCTTGATAGTCTACTACGCACCCTAGCTCAGTACAAGTGACGGTTACCAGTATATGTAGTAGCTAGCACAGGCTGTCTCACTTTCAGCTAGCAAATTGCACAAAGTATAATACTGTATAGCTACAATACGTATGTGGTGGGACTTATATTTGGCGTACTGGATACATATACTGTACAGTTAAATTACTGATATCTCTGCATTCAAACCTCGAGTTTGGTACAGCCTTCGACTGTTAATATTTTACTACCTTTGTCTTGTGTTGTCAAGATAACGAAAAAGTGGTGGGTAGCAGTGACAACCCTATACTTGCAAGCTATGAGTGCTACTGTCCTAAAACATTACACTCAGTATGTCCTAGTTTATTTGACATGAGATACAAAATCAATTGGTGATTATCCACAATGCTCTCGGGCCAATCTATACTATTTACAAACTGAAATCGCATTAATTCGTATGCAGGGCACTCGGTCAATAAGTGTTTTTCAGTTTCTACTTGACCAGTTTGGCATAGCCTACAATGTCTTTCAGTTCGGGGTGTGCCGGTACGTCTGCCTAGTTCGATTTCCAGGTTGTGGTTTGTTGTTCTTAGTTTGGTTAATGCCGTTCTATAACAGGGAACATGAATGTGCTGTAGGTAAGGTGATATGTTAAATGATGTCTTGTAGGATGAGTATGAGTCCAACTTTGATGTTCGCCTTAACACATGCAGCCACTCCTCAGCATGCAATTTCTGTTCTCGGTCCGAGTATGTAGCTGGCAGGGCTTGAAGTGGCTCATTCGCGCTTCTGCTAGTATATCTTTTAGGTGACGAAACCATGGTAGGTTGACTTCTTCTCCAAGTTGAAGACAATCTTGGACGTACAGGGATAGTGAGTCTTGTACCTTATCCCACCATAGAACCTTTTTAGCTTCAGTTGAAGTTCCAGTGGATACCTTCCAAGCTCACCCAGAATAGCCGCTGTAGGGGTTGACTTTCCCACTCCAAGTACATACTTACAGTAGGACAAGGATATTTTCTCAAGCATATTGAGTGATGTTCTAGTTGCACTGTGGAGCCAGATTTCTGCATTGTATGTTAGGATTGGTGTAATAGCTACATCAAAGACATGAAGGAGAGTTTCGGGGTCTAATTTCCCTGAAAGCCTGCTTTGCAATTTCCTAACCATACTGAAGGATTCTCTCTTGGCTTGTTCACAGAGTCTGTGGATCGCCTTAGAGTAGCTAAAGCCCCATCGAGTGGAGGACAGGATGATTCCAAGGTACTTATACTGATCAGTGATAGCAATTGATTGGCCATTGTACTTAAAGGTCTCTCTCTTTCCTCTGCCAAACCTCATTATCTTCGTTTTGTCTATGTTCACTGAGAGAGCCCATTTATCACAGTACTCTAGCAATGCATCCAGACTCTTTTGGACTTCTTCTGTGCTATTGGCCAAAATCACAACATCATCAGCGAACATAAGGGAATGGATGGTCTGCTCTCTCACTGTTATACCTGGTAGACCCTTCCCTTTAAAGTGCTGGTCTAGATCACGTATAAACAGACTGAACAGCAGAGGACTTAAGACACATCCTTGTCTTACTCCTCTCTTGTGTACAAAGGGTGTGGTGTGTCTATTGCCGATTCGAATAGCGCTTCTAAGCCCAGTATACATGCTCTGAAGTATTCGGAGTACTTTCTTGTTGATACCTGCCTGTTGGAGTTTGTCGGACTTAGCAAAGTCTACGAATATCGTGTAAAGTGGTTTCTTCGCTTGCCTCTTCCATTGTATGAGAGTGCTCAGAGTAAATAGGCTATCAGTGACAGATCGTTTCTTTCGGAACCCAAACTGGCTTTCAGGAATTAGCTTATTTTGTTCAGCCCACTCTTCAAGCCTGTTCTGGATCACTCAACAGAAACACTTGCTGAGGCTATCAAGAAGACTTATGCCCCTGTAGTTGTTTACCAGCTTGCAATCTCCTCCTTTAGGTATAGGTATTATCACTGCTTCCTTCCACTGAGTTGGAAATTGTCCAGTATCCACTATTTTCTGGAAGAGGACACACAAACACCGTGCCAATTTGTCATTTCCTGTCTTCAATACATCAGCCGGTATTCTGTCGGGTCCTGGTGTTTTCATTTGCCGAGTCGCCCTATGAATTTCTTCGGTTGTAAATTCTATATTACATACACTGGTCTCATCTGCGTGTGGCTGGTCACAGTCTCGGTGGTTATGTGCTTGTCGCGGGGTCGGGCTCGTATACTTCGGCTTGTAGGTTTTTCAGCAGAACTCCGGACTTAGAACTCCGGATCTCTCAAAAAAGACTCTTTTTCATTATCACCACAGGTGGCTTATATACTGGCAACATACAGCTCAAGGCAAGAACAGGCAGACAGTCCAAACAGCTTACAGAAAACACATAGCATACATAAAGCACACGAAAACACATTATTAAATCAAGACTCTAGTCTCCTATAGTGTCTCAGTTGAGGTTCATTACATGCTGGTGTTCCCACAATCCTCTCAAAGTACTTCACCCAATTCTCATCACTGATTTCCTCTAAAGCATCTGTCCTTGTGTCTTTCCTAGGCTTTATTTCCTTCCAAAACTCTTTGGCGTTACTTTTCCTCCAATTTGCAAGTTTTATACTCTCACTCTTTTGAAACTCTCTCTTCTTTCTGCGTATCAGGTTCATATACCTTCGCTTAACCAATAAAAACTCCTCTCTTGACTTTATACCATTCTCTAGTTGTCGTCCGAAGGATCTAACCTTTTGTCGTAGAATTTTGCAATCATTATCGTACCACTTGTTGCAAGGGAATTTATTTGTATGTTGTCGACGCTTCCGTTCCATTCCACATTTCTTCATACAGCTATACAGAACTTTCTGTATGTCGATTAGCATGCAGTTCACATTCTGTAAAGACTGCAATCGTAGCATCAGTGCTGTAAACATGTCCTCTCCACTATCCGAATTCATGTGTCTGATCAACTTTGCAAGTGACGCACTATCCGCTCTGTAATAAAATTCACTGCCCTTTTGGGTTTGACTCTTCCTAGCCCTTGATAGGTTCTTGTGGGGTTGGAGCTTCAAGCTCATGGCTAGTGGTGAATGGTCAGAAAGCTCGTTTGGTGGGAGTATAGTAAAATTCTCAACGTCTGGTAGTAGGCTCTGAGATGTAATTATAAATATAGTCTACCACACTGGAGCCATTACTACCGTGATAAGTGAAATTGCCTACTACCTTATCTTCATCCACTCTTCCATTTAGAATCTGTATTTTTGCCTTTAGGCAAACATCAAACAGACATCGGCCAAAGTATGTAATCTTAGTGTCTTGGTTTGCACGCCCATCTAATGGTTCTGGTGAGGAAGCCAGCTGCAGGCTCTCCCCATCCGGGATGTAGTCCAGCAGGTGCCCTGTTCTAGCATTAAAATCTCCCATAAGCATCACATGGATTGTACCTGGTTTATGTAACAGGTCTTGTTCTAATGCCTCCCAAAATGGTGTATTGCTGTTCGAAAACTTTGACCTCTCTGGTGCACAATAGCAGACTCCAACTGTTAATTTCCCGTGACAATCTGAATTTGAGTGGCCTGGTATCCACTGTTTGTGCATGCGCGGCTCCCCAGGTTTTTCTGGGGAACTTGGAAACTAGTGGATACTATGCCGCAATATCACCCCGTCTATCATCGTATTATCGTTCGTTACACGCATACAATTGAAGGTAGTGTCACTTTCAGAAGAGTCTAGGAACGCGGCTAAGCTGGTGCTGATGGTCTTTCGCCACGTAGATACCTAGAAAGGTATTGTTAGTTTGATTGTTCGATCCCGTTTACCTCTGAAAGGCCTTGAAGGCCAGATCTGAGATTGAAAATCGAGCAGCTACTAAGAGAGAGGCGCTTCCGAATTTCTATGGTAAGACAGCTACCATAATCCTAGCGGATAACAAATAACAGGCAGTTTTGACTGGTTAGAAAGCCTTTCCAGTTGTAGAAAGTATAAAATCAGACGGTTTCCAGTTCTTCCGCTTACTATACCTGTATACTGCCTCCGTACTACTCCTTGCCATGTGACTGAGTTCGTTCGCGGACACGTTTACTGGCCCTATTCCGTAAATTCTCGCGCATGCGCCAACAGTGCGTACCAGGCTCTACCCTCCCCTCCACTAGAGCCTGGGAACGAGGCTAGAGTGCACTGTGTATCGCTTTCGAGTTCCATTTTATAATTACGAAGATGCTATGTTGTCGTGGACCTTCGCGCTAAAACGTGCGTTTCTTTGGTGCTAAGACCACGGTGATTGCTTGAACCAAATTTGAGTTTAATAGCCTCACTGAATAACAAGAACAACAGCAACAAGATGAACAATTTGGTAGTCTAGCTACCTTGCGCTTTTCCAGTTTAGGAATACTTTTTGACAACTTTGGGAGTCTTGTTGGTTGCAGAATCACCCGAATATGAAGGCTAGGTGCCTGTAAAAGCTTATATGTTATTTTTAGCAGAGATTTGGAGGCATTTGTTTTGTATTACGTAATGGGCGTGTCGGTGCCATCCCTACATAGAGAGTCTACTGACTCGCCGATATGTACGGCCAAATGGAAATTTTGGTGGGAAAATTTTCACAGTACCGCTACAACTAAGCCACGCCTACCTAACACGTGCTATGCTATCTTTGATCGTTCGAGTTTGTTTCAAGAACAAAGGCGTCATGAGTTTAGTAAAGTATCGCACAGTGGCGGATACGCCATGCTCAGCAGCCCTCTTTCTGATTGAGCCTTCTCTTCGGCAATAAAGTGGCCGTACAACCCCCGCTCCTGCCTTCCTGTCTCGCTCAGCGCCTCCGGCGCCGGTAGTATGGCTTTCATGACTTTATTGGCAGCTGCAATGCCGGAAGCCAGTACCTGCATTGATAGCAGACCACGCGCTGGAAATACCTGTATGGTGCCATCATTCAAGGTCGATTTTGCACCTGAACTTGCACTCAACAGGTCATGTGCCGATAACTAAAAAATTCGCGGAGAATATTTTCACGGATAGTCGCAAAGCCGCGAAATTTGTGAAAATATGTCTCCCTTGAAAAAATCCTGCTATAAGGTACACAACACTCACTACACCCTTCTACCACCTTTGTACCCTTATACCTCTCATTGGATCTTATACTGTGAAGACCTATTGCTCTAAAGTTTACATCTTTGCTCTAAGATGTGATGTACTGATCGACTCATAGGCTAGCTATGTAGTAATTGCAAACCTAAGCCTGGTCTGTTAAAATACGTTTCTACATCAGGTCAAGTGGGATAGTTGCTCAAATAGTACTGTTAGCCACTTGTTCTTCAGCAAATGGGCATAATAATGCAGAGGCATGTACATCATGTTTTTAATACCTTTCCACATCTCTCTTCCCCTATTCAGATTTGGAACGGTCCCAGCAGGTGAAGACGGGCCCTCCCCCCTTCTCCTCTCTCATGGGACAGGCCACTGCCACCCTTGCACAGTTCACCACTCCAGGTCAGGAGGGTTCTTATAGACATGGGGCTCTGCCGCACATGACTCTACCTACATCACCTGTACATACATACATACATACATACGTGCATACATACATGCATACATACATACATACATACATACATACATGCATACATACGTGCATGCACATACATACGTACATACATACATACATACATCCATACATACATGCTATATACATACATACATACATACCTGCATACATAGTCAATACATACATACATACATACATACATACATGTGTGTACTACAAGAAGTATTGATTCACTGCCTTTTTAGAACTACAACTTTGTTTGCCTACACACAATTAAGTCCTTTCTATCCCCCCCCCCCCCCCCCTTTACACCCTAAACATCACTCACATGAGAAAAGCTACCAGGGTTTCCCCGTTTTGGGAGGGTCTGGGGTCAAGGCTAAAGAATGGTTTCTGTTAAAAAATTTTGGAGTTGCTAATGTTTATGGCCCATATGTACCACAGACTGAGCAGTGAAGTCATATTGCCAATAAAAGGCAGCAGTTGGTCCCTGCGTACGCATAATTAGGTATGTTGAATCACGTGAGAAAAGATCACCAGATCTCTCGTTTCTTCAATTTTTTAAGAGAAGATCCTGCGGAAGAGGCTAGCAATCTTAGTATATGCTGGCCTGGTACACACAAAGCCTATACCTGCTTCTTGGGTCCAACCACGTATTAATATTTTGCACGGTCACTTTGGTGAATTGTCCAGAAATTGGACGATGGGTGACTGTTATTTTGTATTCTGTTACGTGAACCAAGTCTATAGCTAGAGCTTTACCCGTTGCTAAGCATGCTACCTGACAGCTATTTTGGCATGCGATGATAGTTTCCATCTTGCAGTGCATCTAAAAAGGGTCACATAGCTACTGGTAACATTCTGTTGTGTTATAGCCTAGTACAGTGTTCAAGCTAACTGAACAGTAAGTATCCAGGCTAGTCCTCTTCTATATGACAGCATGATGGCCTTTGAACTGAAGTCTACGTGACTGCATGTTCCGTCTACTAGCCACCCTAAGCCGACATAGCCGCACACACACCCATGGGTCAACCTTTTTAGGCCTGCAGGGGTTCTTTATCTTCCATTTTTACTTCTCTTAGGTGAGATGCTATTCACAAACATGAAGCCGCAAAAGTGTTGATTCACAGTCCAGACCTCCTGTCTGGGACATGTGACTAATATTTGTAATGAAACGTCACTGGTCATTCTTTCATTAGCCCCCTGTCTTTCTCTCTGTAGGCAAGCTCCAGGGCACAATGACAGCTGGAGGTGGAGGTGCAGGGCTGGGGGCACTGCAGGCTCCAGGAATGGGGCTGGGGCGAGGGGCACTTGGAGGAGTAGGAGGTGGACTGGGACAAGGTCTGGGAGGTGGTCTGGGAGGTGGACTGGGAGGTGGGTTGGGAGGTGGACTGGGAGGTGGTCTGGGAGGTGGACTAGGTCGTGGTCTGGGAGGTGGACTAGGTGGTGGACTGGGAGGAGGGCTACAGGCCGCATCACTGGGAGGCAAGGGGCTCGGGGGAAGACTGCAGTTTGGAGGTCTGTTGTGAACGTTAATTGGGACGGGCCTGAGCGAGCTCCAAACCGTACATACGACCTGCCCCCATGCCCCGGGGGTAAGGCACATGTTTAAAATGGTATCTATTAAGTGACAGTGATGCCGTCTTTGAACTTGTAGTGAACAAAGAGCCACAGATTTGAACAAGTCTTTCACACAGTTTTACCAAGGGAGACTTACTGCAGTTCCAAGGGTAGTGGAGTTTGTGTAGCTTAAATTATATATAAGAGCGCGGAAGACAGACAGCACGATCAAGTGATACAAATGGTAGTAGCACTCTCCCGTAGCAGCCACGGTCAAACCTTGGATATGTATTGCAAATTGAGATCTCACCTTCCTGAAGGCCAGTTGTTTCTTTGTACCTTCTCCGGCATCACTGATATGCATTATTCTCACGATGGTCAGGCTCATGAGGTATTATTCAGGGGCCGGCCCTCACATGATATCACATATCACGCTGGCTACTGCTACTACCACCCACAACAGAGTGCAGGGGCATGAGCCATGCAAACTAGCTACTGCCGCCTTGCTAGGCATGAGTTGCTGTGGCATGGCTGACATAAATTTCAGACTTACAATTCCTAATCACTGTTGTATCTATGATCCATTTTAAGCGCAGTCGCTCGCTCAGGCTTGCCCCATAATCATTATGTCCTGCATTCCACTAGTTAATCATGTATCTAAAGTCCAGAGTCCTGGATATTGTAATCATGCCCCTGGTGTGCTAGCTTCTAGCTTGGATTAGTGCTTTGGGTATCAGATACACATTTTTCGCCATGTGCAATGAGTATGTATGCTTGTATGTACACTAGCCTTTAGCACCTCTTCCAGTGTGTAGACACGTACTACAATTGTTGATGTGAGCCTAGGTCTGGAAATTTGCATTGGAAATACTTAGTTGCACATTCAATTCATTGTGTTCCTGTTTGCAGTTTGCTGTATTGTTTGGGTTTATAAGTAGGGGTACGTTTAGTATCAGTACAAGAAAGCTTTCTATGAATACAATGATCAAACCAGTTGGCTTCACACAAGGAAAATAAGTGATCCAGAATGCATGACTAAACTAGGGTTACGCAAGCGCAGATGCCTCGCGGTGCTTATGGGCAACTTTTTACACCTTAAAAAATACGACAGACATATTGTCCCATCACTAAATATCTAAGAGGGGGGGGGGGGGGGGGCATCAGTGCCTGCTGACGTCATGACGCGATGACAAGGTCCCGGGGTTGCAAACGGGGCGCGTGGACATGGTCCCGCGGGTTGCGAACGGGGCTGGAATGTGAAGATGGACACCTGCACACGGGGGATATTTTCGCGAGCCAGCTAGTCGCGTGAATAAACAGCTGAACCAAGGAACCATGATGATGGATAAACTACGACTAAACGACTGGCCTTGTGGAGACTGACGTCTCTGTCTGCAACACATTTCAAAGACTCAACCACGGCTGCCACGGGATAGCTGAGAGTGAAACTACGTTGGATTAGTGCCGTCGGTCACCAGCCCTCATGTCTCTGCTTACAGAGCGGCTACACAAACTCTACTAACCTGGGAGCTGCAGTAAGCCTTCCTTAATAAAACTATGTAATCGACTTGTGTAGATCTCTGACTCTTCGTGTGCCAAGAGTTTGAAGACGGCACACATGTATCTGCACGGACGCCATCTTGATTCCCGGGGGGCCCTCTGGGGCCCAAATCGTGACGGACATATATATAAACGCTAGATGAGATTTGGAGCCCATTGAACGCGATTATTGGCCTCGCTGCGCTCGGCAATTACTCACACGCATACATTAGTATACACTGAGACGTCATTTCATTACTTTACATGAGAGCCGAGTGCAATTATAATATTACTATTACACTCACCCCTAGGAAGTGGCGGCCTAGGACTGGGCCACACTGCCACTGGAGGGCTGGGTCAGGGACTGTCCCTAGGCTCCAGCCAGCCCTTGCTGGGGGGTGGAGCTACTGGAGGTGTGGCTACTGTTGCTGGGGCAGCACAGCCATTCCAGCTACAGAAACCACCACCAGGGAAGAGGAAGAACACATGATGGATATTTGCCATTTGTGATGAGGCTGTGTAGTACATTAATACTGTGAGCTGCATGTCTATTTCCAGTCTCGTACTGATTGATGTTGGCTGAGAACAAGACTATACTCTGCTCTTTTTCATACTACTATAATACAAAAGTATGAATTTCAGTAGTGGTGAATTAAGCCAAGTTAGTAGTGGCAGGAACATGCATCCTTACTAAAATAATAGGGGCAGTTGATTTAACTCTATGCTGTGCATGAATTGTAGACTTCAAGCATGTATAAACCCAGCAAAGACTCATGCAAGGGATACTGATCATGAGGTGTAATTGGCATAATAAGCTTACAAATCGAGCTTGTTTCAAGTCATTCAGGTTACCTCCTAGGTCCTGCTGGGTTTGCTTCTTTGCCAATTAAGAAGACGTCCTTCCTCTTCTTGGGGGGGGGGGGGGGGAGTTGATTCCATCTCTGGTAGGCTAGAGTAATTTTTTTTAAATCCCCGGACTGTACTCTCTATTTTCCAGAAAATTCATAGGCTGTACCCGGTTCATTGTGCAATTTTTCTCACTTTACTAGACCATAGAAAACAGCAGCGAGATCAGGTACGTATTCCGACTCCAGTAATTTATAAGAGCCATTCTCAACCGCTTGGATTTCTACCTTCTCATGAGTATATAACTGTAATGAGTAATGTTTCATATTCTAAAAAACAATGATGATAGGCAGTGTAAATTATGCAGGGGTGAATGTGAGAGTGTGGTACATGTTCTCTGGGAGTGTCCAGCATATGACAGCATTAGAAATAATTTCATGGTAGAATTAGAAAATATATTGCGGGGGAGGTTTGGGGAGTTTAGTACACTTGATAATTTTAATAAGGCAAGCTTTATTTTAGGGTTTGAGAATTGGAACAGGGATGATTTTAAAGCATTATTAAAGCTAGTTAAGAGCTTTGTATTATTGATATGGGAGGCTAGGAAGAAGGAATTGTATGGTGATCAGGATTGTGTGGTCTCTGGTTGTTCTTGCTCTTGTCCTCTGACTGGAGGTCTTACAAGCTCCGCCTGCGTCTGTGGGTGCGTGGTCAATGGCGTAAGCGCTACGGCAGCAACATGAGTATATTATTATTATTATAACATTCCACATGAGATTTCCAAGTCAATGGGTCAGGCACAGCTGTGAAGGCTGTCTCATCTAGCATACAGCACAGTATTGGCTCGGTGATTTCGTTATAGTTTGCCAGAACAGAATTGCCATTGCTACTAAGCTCTGTAACACTTTGTGTGCCTAGTTGGTAAAACAATGCTGTAGTTACCTGCAGGTGTACACCTTCAACTGCAAAATTTCCTCTCACAGCTGACCTCTTTGAGACAGTTCATAAGGTGCACGTGATTGCCACATATGAAATACTTATATTTTGGCAGTAGCTACTATAAGAAATGACAACATCGAGGTTTTGACAAGCCTACTATTAAACATGTACCTGTAGAGCACTAAAGTATTACTGTAAGCCCAATCTTTATAATTATAGTTTCTAGATCTGTAGCAATAGTGTATGTATAAGCTGAGATGAGAACGCTCCACAATATGCAACATAATCATGATTGTATAGTTTTGATCAGTGGATCTTGTCTCTCAACCTGTCCATGGCTCAGTCTCAGGTACGTAAAAACCTGAAGGCTAATGTTCATAACTCGATAGTTTTGATGTTAGCAATTATTAACTACAGGCCATACCGATGTGATTTATTGTATCCACATCTCACCATACTTATGCCCCAGGGTCTCTGCAGTAGTTGTGCTTCAGGTCACACTCATTATCTAGTAAGACACATGTATAGTCCTTATCCGATTATACGCGGTAATTAGCGCACGCCGCTGTATACGGTAGCGGAAATTAATCGTAAGGTGGAAGTAATTTCACAGCCTCGTGGCAAAAACTATTTATATCTTCTAAACGCTAGAAGATCGCTACGGGCAACTTGATACCAAGGCGAAGCACGGTCCCAGGGCTTTCCAATGGTGCCAAGAACGCGGGGCTGTCTCCATCCTGGACAAGGATAACGCGCTGGATATCGATGGGTGAGTTAATTTTGGTAGCGGTAGCTACTAACTCTTGGCCAGTACCCGTTTCTTCTGTCGCTTTGTGATAGAACAGACGAGTATTGGCTGGGCTTGTGTGTAAAAGTGTTAGTCTAGTACCTATGATAGGAACAGTAGCAAATAGAATGACCCAAGCAAGGAAATCGTCTCGCGCACTAAGACCGAATTTTCCAACGGTCTGGGTCCCGAGACTATCTGTAGTTTGTGGGCTAGTTAGGGGAAGAAGTAACAGAAAGCAATAGAGGTTGAAGAATGTTTCTGTCAACACTAGGCATATTATATTACGAGTGTGTGTGTGTGGGGGAGCAGTGCAATAGTCATGTAAGAGCAACAGATACACCAGTTGAAAGTCACTGCTCTGCTCCCACTAGGCGTTTGTGCCACAGAAAGAAGCAGTCACTAGAGGGATCTCCATTATGACACAGCCAAACGTTGCACTCTCGACAGAACCAGGTAGTGTCTGTGCGGTTGTGTGACTTGCTACATTGAGCACACCGCCCCCTCTGTTTCTTTGTTGGCTGAGAGTCGCTCTGGAGCTTGATGGGAAAGTGCCGTATTGGAAGGGGAACTATGGCAGAGGATTTACGGCCAGGTCTACGGCGACTACAATACTCGCCAATCAGCTGAGTTGCCAGTTTCAGCCGGAAGTCCTTGATTTTCATTCTGTGGTCAGGGTTGCACTCTTTGTGGAGGATGAATGCGTTGGTTATAGCAACATCCAACAAGAAGTAGAAAATATACTTGTAGAATTTTCTACTCTTGGTACGGCAGCTGTAGTATCCCCGCACCTGATCACCTCTGTCTACTCCTCCCATGTACGCATTGTATTGGAGCATGGACTCTGGGCATGTGACAGGGATTCGGGAGCCATCTCGTTGTCGCCTCTGTACAGTGGCAGATGCTTGGGGCTGAGTGGATGTTGACATCACTGTCACTGCTTTTCTGTCCATCCAGACACTTGCGGTGACCATTCCCTTCTGCACAGTTGTGTAGTCACCCCTTTGAAGGTAAGTGAACAAATGGTGTCTATACATGAATAATTCTCTTCACACATTTGACTAGTCTCAGATTATTGTGTAAGAGCTCAGACTATTGCCTATCTATGAGCCTGTGTCAGTACAAACCTTTATCACTCTAAGTATATTGTGTATATTGTTATTAATGTTATACCTTACCTCTTTGACAGCTTCACTCCCTTCAGCTCCTCAGGGAATCCTCTCCGGTCCTTCCTTGCAGTCCCACAACTGTATATTCCATCCTTCACCAAGTCCGCAAGGAGGTCGTGGTTGGTGAAGTAGTTGTCAAAGAAGACATGATGGTTCTTCCCCTTCAGCTCAGATGTAAGTTCTTTCACTACCCGGGTGCCAAGCCCCTTCTCCACTGAAGCACCCTTTCCGGTGTATACTTGAAACCGGGAGAAGTATCCATTAGTGCTGTCAGCCAGCACCCACACCTTGATGCCACGCTTGACTGGCTTCATGGGCATGAATTGCTTCAGTGAGGAGCGCCCCTGAAACTTGATCATGGCCTCATCTATTGCAGCCTCTTTGTGGATGCTGTACAGCTCCTCGAACTTCTCACAAAAGTGGGTAATGATGGGGCGTACCTTTCCGAGGCGATCATACTCTGGTGACTCCCTGGGCAGAAGAGTGGCATTGCTGACAAAGTGCATATATCGAGATAGATCACGGAACCTGTCGCGTGAAATCCTGTCAGCAATGGGAGAGTAGTGGAGGAGTGGGTCTCTCTTCCAATAGTCGTCGAGAGATGGTAGATGAACTATACCCATGAGGATAGAGAAACCCAGGAGTGCCTTGATATCCTCTGGTGTTATCTTGCTCCATGCGCTGTACTTTTCGTCCCCCATTACCTCCCTTGCATAGGCATTACTCTCTTCCACAATCAGTTTCACAAGATCGTCGGGGAAGAAGAGCCTAAAGACTTCAAGTGGCGAGTCTGGGATGGTGACTGTTGGACCAACAGGGGAGGAAAATGGCTGGATATCAATGCGCTTCAGCTGGGATGACCATGAGGTAGGTAAAGCCTGGGCTGTGGGCAAAGCCTGGGCTGAAGGTAAAGACTGGGCTGCGGGTAAAGCCTGCGCTGAAGGTAACGACTGGGCTGAGGTGGATTGAGCTGGAAGGGACTGCGGGCTAGGGGTTGCAGAATCTGGCACTGGGGGAAATAGCTGAATAGGAGTTGGGTAGTCCAACTCTGGGGGGTCGGGATTTTCCAAGTCTGAAACATCGTCATCGTCCAGGTCTGAAAAGTCATCATCTCTTTCCTCTTCCCCTAGGACGACAGAAAACTCATCATCACTACCCTCCATCATGGGCTCCTCAAGGTCATCCTGGTCCTCATCCATCATTATAGCTTCTAGAGCCTCCTCTGCTGTCATACAGGCTCTCTTTGTCATCTTGGTTGACGCTGTTTGAATGCCAATGTATATTTGTTATTTTAGTGCCACTATCCTGAATCCATACAATAGTTTACTATAATCTTATTCATACTATTACTTACCTCAGGAAGTGTAGTGAAGATATACAAGTGCTCGTTACTCTGCGCTCCTCCTTCGCTACGCGAGTGTGAAAAGATCAATGGCAGTAGGCAGCTGACGCATAAATGCGTCTACCGCGCTTCGCGTGGTGCGCGCGTATGACGCAATAATGCGTCTATCGCGTATAATCGGTTATGCACTTCTCCCTTCAGACACTCCCTTTCTTCTCCTCATTCCTTCTTGATTAACCAATGGTTATAAACCTCCTTCCACGCATGTAAGTGACTCAGAATACATAATAATAATAGACTAAGGCTGGGAGAGGATGTTCACTTATGTACCTCCAATATATGGTCCTGCTCCCACACTGACTACCCACACTCCAGTATATCTAGATCTGTTTGCAGCCTACCTGAGAATGTGAGAATAGTCTAAGAACTGCCAATATACTCTAAATGGCACCTGCAATCTCAAAGAAGTACATTCACCTTGCTATAGTAAAAAAAAAGCTAAATTTGGCCATAAAATGGCACTTAAATTTCTCAAGCAAACAATCCAGGCAATGGTAAATACATGGCAATGGTGTAAGTGCTACGACAGTAAACTGACTATTTTGTTACTAGTTGAATGTATATAGGACATTGTGGGGCGAGCCTGAGCCAGTGCATTATATTATGGAGTGCATGTAGCATATCATTGACGCTATTGTGAGAAGTAATATGGGTGCTGTTGTATTGTGCGTGAACAACTTTTGTGTTTGAATATTGTAGCCTTGATTTGTGCTTAGGTCCTATCTCTTACATTGAGGAGGAGGAGCCTTGTATCGTGCTGTGATCACTTCTTTCACGTCAAATTATAAGAGGCTGAACTATACTGTACAATTAGAAACCTGTTGTACTACAAAACACTATGGTAGCAGACCAATAGCATAAACTTTATTAGTAAACCCAGTTCAGAAGCGCTTTCGAAAATACCACAAGATTATGTACACATCACAATCATATCAAAGTAACATCCTGTCTTCCTATGTAACAAGCACGGTTGAAAAAACATCAAAAGATGTAGTGATGAATATCAAAAGATGTATAGTGATGACATTCCCTAATGTTATTCCATGTGCACATTTTTCGAAAAAGCTGGATGGGATTGCAGTTCGAGCATTGCCTCTCATTAGCTAGGTGGCAAGACAGCAATGAAACAACAAAAATTTTCAACATAATAAGCAATACATAAGCACTACATGACTAGCTAGAAATGAAGTGTTCTAAACATTGTTAAAGAGTGTCACCACATTGTCAAAGTTATAACAGCCATCTCTTGAAAAACAAAATATAAATGTACAAATACAGTGTTATATGCAATACCAAATTACTTCAAGAACAGTCTCAATTAATTCTATTAGCTACAAAAACAAAGCTTTACCCAATACAAATAGACATCACAGCAGATTAACACAATATCCCAAAAATTAGTATTGCTATAGTCACAAATCGATCAGTCGTCCATATCCATACATGGTTCTCGAAGTTCAATATCATTACTCAGGTCGAGCAATTCATGAAAGTTAATGTGTGTCACAGTTGCACATCCATCTGATGGGTCTGGTGGACTTGGTGGAGATACATCCTCAAGGTCAGAGTGCTCATCAGTTTGGGGGACAAGCTCATAGGTACCATTTCGTGGGAGCACTTTCCTCCATAGCGTGGGAGTATGTTTGATTTGCTGAATGAAGTGGTAGGTAACAATGCCAATGAATGTTGCAAAGGCTATGCTGATAGAGGTGAATGTAACAGCATTCTGGTTACCTCCAGCAGAACGGATATACAGGGTAGCTAATGAAAGAATACATAGATTGGCAATGAAGGACAGTTCCAATGTATTCAAGTACCATGTCTTGTAGATTCTATTTCCAAATAGGGCATACACTATCAGCAGGACTGCAGTAACAGAACCAATAGCCAGGAGGTTAACACTGGGATCCCCGAGAGCATTGAAGGCAAAGAGAAGGAACAGGATACAGCGAACTAGAAGCATTAATCCAGTCCAGTAGCGGTGTTTATCAGTATATGGTGCATGGTAAGCATCCAGAAAGGGCAAGATTCTGTAATGATTGACCCAAGAAAAAAATTTCCACTGGCCCGACTTAGATCGAAGCCACTGGCCAAAGATCAAAAATATTGTGTAGGGAAGAAATAGAATAATAAGGCAAACCAATGCTCCTATGAAAAGTGGAATATGCTTATTGCTAAGGTATCTAATGTTTCCATCATACAGCCACACAGCAGTCTTTGTGTTGTTAGGGTATTCCAGGAGTGTATAAGAAAGTGCTGCAATGACTGTATGAAGACATTTAGTGTATGACAGCAGAAAGAGTGTTGCCAAAACTGCAATTGGGTTAGTCCCAAGAATAGTAGCCACTTTTGAGGAGAAATGACTTATAAGGATTATAATACCAACCAGAATCCACACATAAAAAGGAAACACAAACTGTAGCCATGCTTTAGTGTAGGCATCCATACCATCATAGAAACACATTTCTATTCCAAGATCTAAGTTTAGCCAGGCTATGAACACTGTCAAAACATTAGTAATCTGAGGCTTAAAGAATGTTGCTGAATTCATTGCAAAGATATTGACGTAGAATGCCAGCCCATTGATGGTACCAACAGCAACTGTTAGCCTCAGTACTAAAAGTAAAAGTACTAATGTCACACCAGCAAAAGCAAACACTACTATGAGCCAAATATAATCATTAGAACACTGCAGGCAGTGGTTGGTACCCAGAGCAAGGCTGAAGTTTTGACCACATTTCCCACACAGTAGACCTGTTCTGTTGTTACTACACTGCTCATCACTGTCATCAACTGCTATGTACATTATCTTGGATGTGCAGTAATCAAAAGGGCAATGAGGATGAAGAATTAAACCATCAGATGTACTATTAGGTGTGTATCCCACCCAAAACTCACCACTACGCTGTATTCTTCCATCATCTAATGTCCATGCATTTGTAAATCTTTGAAGTCTTTGTACACAATTGCATTCAGGCTGAAACTGTAGTAACTCAAACCCAGGAGGACATTTACGAATGCTGACATGAACTGTAATAATTCTACTTGGTAGTGAATATTGAAGTGGACAGGGACCTTCTGCATACAGAGTTATTTTTTGAGTAGTTCCTATTGCATGTGTCTTCACAGTATATGTAAGAGGGGTGCAGCGATTTTTTATACTCTGAGTAGTTTCAAGATCATCAACTTCAATGTTACTGTTAGGTATGACATGTATCACAGCAGGCGTTGTCCCATTCCGCTGTCCATATGCTATTATAGAAAGTTCTATCGTATCTCCTGGATACACAGACCTTGTGGTAATAGAGACACTGCAGTCTATATTACTACCTTCACATGGGCAGATATACAATGGGTCTGAAGAGATATCAAGATCTTGTTGCTCTGAAATAAATATGTAGTTAAAAATTTGCCCACTGTTAGGACACCTGTATACAGTTTCAAGATTATCAGATTGTGGAGGTTGTGGATTAATAAAGTTAAGACTACAATTGTCAACTGAACCACCATACAAGGAAGCACCTGCTTCAAGTGCTGTGTTGTTTTGGAAGTACATTCTGACATTGTGTAGTTCAGTAATCTCATAGATATTGATTTGCGTATCATAATATTGTGTTTGGATTTCAATTTGAAAAAAGCAGCTGCTTTCAATTAAGAGTTCACAGGATACTTCAGCACAGTCACTCAAAGGATTGCTTTTTTCGACTTTGATGGCTCCTCCTTTTTTTCCTACAAAGTTGTCTGTAAAGTTTATGGTGGTACTTGGCTGGAGGTGCAATTCAGAACCCTCAGTGAGCAGTAATCCACCACCATTCAGTGCGGAATTTCTAAATAAAGTTATGTGGTGTTTGAAGTATAATCTACTACCAGATAAATAAACAGCACCTCCATCTGCAGTTGCACAATTGTTACTAAAATTTGCATGTCCACTGACTTGCGACTGGTCAACATATAACCCCCCACCAAAACTGGCACTGTTGTTTGCTATTAACAAGTCTCCAGCCAGTACTATTACGCATTCTAATGCAGCGATACCTCCACCATATTGAGCTATGTTATTTTTCACTCTGTGACTCCCTAATACACCCAAAGTGCTATTGCTGAAGCAAAAAATTGCTCCACCATATGACTGGGCTGTATTTCTATTGAGAGTATTGTTTGTGAGATGTATTGTGCTTTGACGTACCAGTAAGGCTCCTCCAAGGCCAGCAGAATTGTCGTCAAACGTATTTTGTGAGAGGTTGAGGATAGTGTTTATATTTACATAAAGAGCTCCTCCACTAATATTAGCAGAATTGTTGTGAAATGTGTTCTTTGACAGGGTGAGAGTATTATTTAAATATGCATAAACCGTACCCCCCCTGCTTGCAAAATTGTTCTGAAATGTGTTCTCTGTGAGGGTAAGGGTGTTATTTGTATATGCAAGAAGAGCACCTCCAAGGTATGCATAGTTGTTTTGAAATGTGTTACCTGAGAGGTTGACAATGTTGGTTGTGTACGCATTAAGAGCACTTCCATAATAAGCAGAATTTTTCTGAAATATGTTCACTAAGAGGGTAAGGATGTTGTTATTTAATACAGAAAAATCACCTCCAATGACAGCACAGTTGTTCCGAAATGTGTTCTCTGAGGAGGTGAGGTTGTTGCTTGTATCTGCGTGAAAAGCACCTCCAGAGGCAGCACAGTTGTTCTGAAATAAGTTCTTAAAGAGGATGAGGGTGTTATTTATATGCACATCAAGAGCACCTCCATGATGAGCTGAGTTCCCCTGAAATGTGTTCACTGAGAGAGTGAGTGTATTGTTTGTATATGCCTTAAGAGCGCCTCCACTGTGATTAACAGAGTTATTTTGAAAGGTGTTATCTGCAAGGGTGAGAATGTTGTTTACATATGCTTCGAGACTACCACCACAATCAGCATAATTTTTCTGAAATGTGTTCTGTAAGAGGGTGAGGGCATTGCTTGTATATGCATAAAGAGCTCCTCCACTGTAATCAGCAGAATTGTTTATAAATGTGTTCCCTATGAGAATTAGAGTACTGTTCCACCAAACGTCAAGTGCACCTCCATAGTCAGCATGATTGTTTTGGAATATGTTCCCTCTTAGAGTGATTGTTGTGGTAAAATATATACTAAGAGCACCTCCATACTCTGCATAATTATTCTGAAACCTATTCTCTAAGAGGGTGAGGGTGCTGTTTGTATATGCATAAAAAGCACCTCCATAGTCAGCAAAGTTATTTTGAAATGTGTTCTCTGAGAGGTTGAGAGTGTTGTTTGTATGTGCATAAAAAGCACCCCCACTATGATTAGCATGTGTGTTCTGAAATGTATTCTTTGATAGGGTGAGGGTGTTGTTCGTATCTGCATAAAGAGCCCCTCCGTAGTCAGCAGAGTTGTTTTGAAAAGCATTCTCTGCAAGTATGAGGATGTTGTTTTTATATGCATAAAGAACACTTCCACTATGATTAGCATACGTGTTCTGAAAGGTGTTCTCAGAGAGGGTGAGAGTGTTTTTTGTATATACATAAAGAATACCTCCATAGTCAGCAGAGTTGTTCTGAAATAAATTCTCTGAAAGAGTGAGGGTGTTGTTTGTATATGCATAAAAAGTACCTCCACTATAATCTGCAGAGTTATTTTGAAATGTGTTCCCCATGAGGATTAAAGTGCTGTTCCACCAAACCAGAAGTGCACCTCCATAATCAGCACAGTTGTTTCGGAATATGTTCCTTGTGAGAGTAACACTTGTAGTTGCATATACACCGAGGGCACCTCCAGCATAAGGTAGAAATGTGTTCTCTGAGATAGTCAAAAGAGCGCCTCTATCGACACTAGTGGTACTGTTTGAAGGTAGGCTGTTAGTATTATTCAGGAACAAACAATTTGAAATTTTGACACTCCACACTGTTTGGATACTTAAAGCTGCACTGTCATTATGTCCACATGAGATAAAGGCTAGAGCATTGATGTATAGTTCAGTGATGCCTGAGAAGACAAAACCAGCTGGCCATGTACATACAATCCTACTGGTGACCTCTGGAAGGGAGGAGGGGGCTTCCAAGCAGGGTAAGGAAAGGGTGGGGGTAGAAGATAGAGGAATGAGAATAGATGTCACCAATTGTATTAAATCCGGAGATAGAAATGGTATAGTTGAGAGTATGATCACCAGGAAGAAACACCATTGTCATATTTGAGCTGAAATTTTGGAAGTACTGTTCAAACTGGGAGAGGGTGTGGCAAGGCTCTCCAGGACATGGTGTGTCAGGTGTAGGTGTGATATAATATACATTTTCAGCACGACTCAAAGCAAGGTTAATAACTATAATTACTGCAAGTAGCACCAACATTTTCTTCCAGTTTAGGATTCACAGACTTTTGAGTCAACAGGCAGGTCTGTGTTTGCTACACTACTTCAATATCTGTACATGAGTAATAAAAGGAACAATTACACTTTCAATGTATCATGTATTGTTACCTGTCAGCATATGTATATAAGAATAGAGATCACTTTGAGTACAAGTATGGTAGTTCGAGCATGGCTATCAGTGGCGGATCTAGAGGGGGTTCCATGGGTTCCATGGAACCCCTCTTTTGAAAGGCTGCCTTCATTTTTACTATATACTTAGTAAGTCTGCGAAAGCGTAACTACGGTACATACGCGGGCAAGCAGATTTACGGTGAGTTAGCAAGGTCTACGGCCATAGGCCTACTGCATGCACAACTTTACCAAGACCACTTCCAGTACTGATTTGCAAAGACCCCATGAGAGCTATTCCTGGCCCGTTTAAAAAGCTTTTAAACTTTATTCACGCTCCCTCCGCTGGTGATACTGGAACCCCCCTTTTAAAAATCCTAGATCCGCCACTGGCTATATCTTAAACAAGAGTAGCTACAGCAATGATTCAATTATGCTGCACTCATAGAAAGGAAACATTTGTGGGTCAGTCAACCTTGGTCAATGAACATTACATTTTCTAGCAATTCCTGGTATATATAATATAGCTACACTGCCAAGTGTAAAGATTTAAGGATGTATAGAAAATAACTGCATCAGAAAGAATTTCTCACTTTCATTTTCTATAAGAATATACTGCCAAAGTATGGCTTTAAAAGATAATCGTAGTTATGATGTCTCTTTTGTAATCACCCAGATAATTTGTAATCCGTGACATGTACACATGTTGAAACTTACTAAATAGATAGTGCTGTGTAGGAATAGTAGTATGTAGCTATAGCCAGATTCAACAAACCTACTACAAATAATAATCATTATAGTATCTGGCAGTGTGTGTGTAAACTGACAATCATGTGGATGGCCCAAGATAAGTTTTTTTTCTTTACTCGCCTATTGGCTGCTGAACTCAGCTACCTAATTAATGCCTACTACTCTCGATTGCTTCTGAGTAGCCCACACAAACACTAGCTAGCTATACAAGTGGGTGAGGCCTACAAGACAAAAAGGTCACTGTTATAGACCACTTTGCAAGGGAACAGCATTAGAAACCAATGATTACTGGTCCAAATCCATGAATAATGAGAAACATAAGAAAGTAGAAAGTGTGATACTCTCAGCTTGCCGGTCCAAGGTCTCTGACACTAGTCCATGAGAGGGTCCTACCAAACTGGCTTCTAGGCTTTCAAGCAGCCTCACAAACCTTGTTGTCGACTCCAGCTACCTTTCAGCTATAGTTAGCCTACTCAGCACTTTACATGGGATTTGCGAGAGCTTCGTAAAAAAAGTATGGAAAAAGGTAACTGCTTCACCACATTGAGGTTGAAGGTGCTGCTCTCCACATCAAATACATACACTGCCATCGTTGCTTCTAGCTAGCTGCCACCATGAAATATAAACAAAGCTATAATAAAATCCGATTAACAATACAGAGTCATGTGACTTCATAAATTTTTCATGAGTAGAATTAATCTGATTCACAGATATAAGAATTGGGTGGTAGCTAAGCATAATCTAGCTACAACATTTTCCCCTAAAGTCTTCAAAGCAAACACATAGCTATTCAATTGGGAGATGTATGGCTATTTCATAAGCAGGTTTAGCTAGTAGGAATATAAATAGAATGCTCCTTTCGTATTGAAGTGGGCAGATATAATTAATTGTATTTCAGAGCACTGGGCTACAGTGTGTTTAGTCTCCTAATTACTCAAATGATAACTAAATATCTCTTAAGTTCATTGTTCACAGGTGAGTTAATAAATGTGAGGTCTTCAAAATGTATATCTAACCAACGTAACTAGGTAGCTAGCCTTTGCAGTACATATCAACAACACTGAGTCATGCAATTAAAGTGACTATTCATCCATTCTATATAAATAGTTACCATTATATCAACCAGCATACCCTTGCATGTGGAATGAGATCAGATCTTCAGTAAAATTATAGAGATGAGGATAGCTAAACTCACTGACAATAGCTATAGTATGCTCAGCCTTGACTCGATACTTGAATCCAATACTGCAGCAGCTGTTACCGAAACACTGTTACTTACTAAGGAGCTACAAGTTACTGATAGCAGGACACTTCTGCAATTAGCTTTCAGGGTCATTCTAAACGCTAAAGCTCACGAGGTCGAGCCTTCAACTTCCTGTGTAGGCGGGGCGGATGGACTATTCAATCCCACCCACTTCAACAATGGCAGTTCAGGATGTTGTGAGCATCTCCATGAGACAGTCCTGAGAACTCTGCTGCTTGCCTCAGACAATGACATCCAGGGTCGCCAATGGAAGCTCCAGATGCGTGAGATAGACAATTAGCTAACTAATTGCGGTAGCTAGCATCTTCTTCAGGAAGCAGTGCACACACTACAGATACAGAAGTACTGATTGGCCATTAAGCTACTTATTTTCTCAGGCCCCATTAGTATTACTTGATATACAGTGCATATCTGCTGTTATTCTGCAACTAAAACCGTAATCAGCAAGTAGTCCAAAATGCAGAAAGTAAATAACAGAATGGAACAGTTTGCAAGTGTGGTGATTCCTTGTTTGAAGCTATTCAGTGTAGAGAGCAACTGAACCAGTCTGCATGCAGGACTTGCAGCTGTATGTGAATACAACTCTATACTTATGCAGGTACAGCCAATTGTCCCTTCAGTGGTGGCCAAATAGATCTGATGATAAGCAAGGTAAACAGATGATCGCTAAATTGGTCACTGAGCTGGACTCAGTGCCATGAGGATGGATACACGCTCTTGGAAAAGAACACCCACTATCTTAGAATATCATATGGTAAATGATTGGTTTTGTCTATTGTAAAAGGTCTTTCTTTTATTTTGTCAGTATTGCAAGCATATGCCGGGAACACTTTGACTCAAAATTTTATCGGGCAAGCGTGAGTGAGCCTCACACTAATGTGTTCAATTGTTTGTCAGTCCATCCGTATGGACTGTTGATGCAACTGATAGCTACGCTTACATGCACACAAACACTCGTCATGTCTAGTGTATTGTTATGTTCAACTAGTTCAGTCAGCTGTTTGTCTTCTTGTTTTATGTATTTAATGCTATGCTTTATTTTTGTGATCCTTTCACAGTAGCATATTGCTAGCTAATGGGATCTGTGCTGCTGTGTAGCTACTAGTACTGCTGTATACTAGCTATTCGTTTAAAAATAGACATAGCTCAGCTATCAGTGTATTGACCAGCTATGTGGTTATACATAACACCATTTGATGTCATCACTGATTAAGCGCACATAGAGGTACATGCTTCCATCTGTAGGCCACCTCGTGATACAGGGCTGGCTTTGGTTTGCTAAAGAATAGTTCTGAGTTACAATCTAGAAGCAGTAGCTAGCTACCTTTATTTTGGCTGTCATCAACTTCAGATTGACTTGCTGCTGGATGAGCCTGAGTCCGCCGTTTTACTAGTGAGCTCTACATGGCAACTGATAGACTTCGTCCCCAAGGCCTTGATGGGCTTGGAGGCTACACTGATTATTGAGATGCGTAGCTATCTTCTGTTATTCTGTACTAAACTGTAATCAGCAAGTAGCTATAGTCCTAAAAAACAAGTAGACTGCATAGGAGACGGAGCATTGCTTTAGGATACAGCATGTGAAATACATCGTTAATAGTAATAGTCCAATTTTGATGTTTGAGATATTCCCCGTTGCGAATGTGACAAAACTGAACTGTCATCATGTTTTGCAACCTAGAAAAGCAATGTAATAACATTTGCATGCATGTATAGTGTAATCACAACTGGAGGAACTAAAGTGGGTGTAATAAACTATGGAATTATTTCTAGTAAACCAACTGATTGAGAAAGCACAGCAGCACAAGATCCCTTCTTGTGTGGTAACATCTGACACAAGAAATCTCTGCCTGCATGAGGTAGAATGGACACTACTCTTGCAAATATTTGTTCATTATACATGTAACTAAACTGATAGAGGTATAATCTGAGCAAGAGTCAACTTTAAGTATTCTAAGTACCAATGTAAGTTCTTCTGATGGTAACCAATTGCTACCAACTCCATAGGTGCATTAAACATTCACTAATAATTCAGCTGTAATCATTATTATAGCTACATTTGTCTTGAATGTTAGGCATGTGAAATAAATTGCCCTGTTGTGTCGAGCAGCAACTCTCAAAGCCAAGTGGTTTGATGTACACTGTAACCATTCTGGTTTTGTAGTGTGTACTCAGAGAATACTGCTTGATAGGTTCCTATAGTACTATTCATGAGTTTTTCCCACCATACCTATTGTTTCATAGGTAAGTGTTTGCCATCATACTTTTCACCTGCTCTAAGTTGAACCAGCAACACTATGGGGGTAATAATAGATGTGGGATTGTCTTGCATTGCCTGTATGGTCTGACTTACATACAAGATAGGTTTGAAGAGACAACTCACATATTAATTTAACTTGACAGAATCTTCTGTTCTGATTGGGATACATAGTTTAAAAACTAAGGGTTTGATGATAAATTCCTTTTAGGGTCTGAAATCATCAGAATCTATATTTCTTGCAGATTTGCATTTACAAACTTCTGATTGAGATATGAAAGTATGACACAGCTGTCTTGTAACTAGCTTGAAGCTTTCTCTTGTAGTCTCTGCAGGTATAAGCTGCAAGCAGAAATATATAAATACCGTGACAATATGAAAGTTGTTTATAACAAAACATTACTTGTTTCAGAATCTATCAGATTCTTCTTTAGGAAATGCATTTACACATTTGGAGGTGGGAACGGACAGATGTTTAAATTTCATCTTCACAGGAATAAAAAAAATGGAGATAAAATATCACTTCAGAATTCGGGTAGAAAAAAAGGAGTGTTCGTTTCTCCCATACGCCATGGATTTAATAGCTAACTGATGCAGAGGAGATTCAATTTGTTTGTTTGTTTGTTTGATGCAAAAGCAATGGCCGCGCATGAAAATAATTATGATTAAGATAGCTAATGTGAATCTCAAGCCACGGGACAAAACAAGAAACAAAAATTAGAATACTAAAAATGACTAGTTGAAGAAATAAATATTCAGGTACAATAGCTGAGCATGATTAATAGCTATTTGATGTATGTTTGAATGCAGCCAGTGAGTTTATGTCTTAAGTACCAAACTCCATTTCTCAATGGTGCATCGAAAGTAAGAGAATTTGTACTGAGCTCGAATGACAGTTAGTTGAACAGTGCTCAAGTAACGGATTGCATAGGGAGTGGACCAGTGAGAGCACAGACAATAGGAGTAGGCTATGTTTCCTGTAAGAATATTGAACCATAACATAGCTTCAGAGTTGCCCTCCCATCTGACAAGGGTTGGTAACTATAGTCAGGGAAACTAGAAGTAAATTGTATTCTGAGTTCCAAGTTTTACAGCAGACTCTAGCAGCAAATTTCTGGACTTTTGACCATAGCAGTCAAAACAACTATATATATAGAAAGTACTTGGTAGACTACTTGGCTGATAAGAAGGTGTAGAGCCTCCTACCACCAGTGAAGATATGGCAGTCCGAAGAGGCTACAGGCATTTCCGAACCAAAAACATGCTTAAAACAAATGCAATGGGCCTGAAAATGCCACCACTTTAGCACCTGATAAAAACAGTGCAATATCCTTATCAACCATATTGACAATGGACCTTGAAGCAGCGAGGTGTGATTCCAGTATTGGTGACATTTCAGCCCCCTCCACTGAATAACTCACCAGCTTGTATATATATTAAGGGGTTATTTTAACCAATCTATTGTTAGCTCAGTTGCAGCTTTACTATCATGCCTACAAGTGCAGTCTACTTACTGGTATCTACCACCAAAGGCATATTGGTTTTGTTTTATGGACTGTAGTACTGTAAGAATAAGGGAGAGGTTTTTTGGAATCTGCACCCTCAGACTGGGAGTATGAGCTAGAGATTTGGAGGAGTTATGACTGTGTAATGTACCATTTACTTTTCATTCCCTAGCTCTTTCTCCCATAACGTAGTTTACCTTGTAAACTGCTGTTACTAGAAACATGCATTCCAACAAATAATTGATCATGACTATCAACATGTTTCTCGTACATAGGTACTACACATAATTATTATGTCTTTGCATGCAACTGATGTACAGAGTATTCAATTAGAATACGTGCACATAAAACTGCAACTGAGATAACCCTAGCTAGGTTAAAGCAGGAGCCCATAACCCAAGGAAGGAGCGTTGAACTAGTGATTCCACCTGTTGTTGAATGGCACCTACAAGAAAACTCCATATATGGAATACCTAGCAGCTATGCATGGCTGGTTTACTACTAGACTAGTGCTAAGTAAATTATAGCGCTTACATAGCACTTACCATATATAAGGAGTGTTGGGCAAGTGCTATTTGACAACAGGTGGAATCAGCATACATGCACAAGTTTAACGCTCCTTCCCTTTGGGTTATGGGCTCCTGGTTAAAGTAACCCTTCTATTTTTGCAGTGATATATATATATATGTCTGCAGATATGCCACCATCTCCTACATTATGTATAGCTATGAGTCCTACTTTTTCAGACTTGAAGGAACAGCATTGATAGCGTATTGATAGCCTGGAGGCTAGTGCTCATGATCATATGGCTTGCCTGTCCCCACCAGAGACCCTGCCAGATATAGTGCAGAACAGTGATCATCCATGCCTTAGAAGAAAGCTGAGGATGTGCAGTATGAACCTATGGAAGACATTTCAGGGGTTGAATATAAGAAGAAAGGAGTGAATTCTTGTGGTGTCGCCAAGCCAGAATACGAATGAAGAATACCACACAGTATATTTAGATAAGTGTAAGAGGGTCCAGTCCTTTTGGAGCATAGGGGCAGTCCAAGGTTTTCAATCCAACGTGGAAATCGCCAGTATCCTACCCCCATGGCACAACAAACACGTTCTAGACTGACTAGAAGTGTAACTAAGTTACCTTATAATGACATTGTGTAAGTCTCAAGCTCATCACATGGGCCAATGATGGCCTACTGCCCTTGTGCATGGGTGTGGTGTAAAAAATGATATCCATCTATCTGTCATCCCCATCAAAAGTATATGAATGCATACTTATGTACTAGTGTATAACCCCTTCAAGTATATTTGCTCTTGAGTATAACCAATAGCATGCCTTTTCCAAATTGAATAAAGCAGCCCTAGTTAATTAGGGATCTGGTAAGACTATACATGGGTGCATGGCCATTCAAAAAAAAACACGAATGAGCTGGAGAGTTGTTATGAGACTTGGGGAAATGCTTTCAGCAACAAACACTTTATAAGGTCCAACTACAGGTATTATTACAAGTACTGTTTTTGTTTATACTACATGTTTATGATCAATTTCAAAAGTGCTTTACTTTCATAAGACATATGTTTACATAAACGTGACCTGGGTGTCAATATTTATGGACCCATAAATATAATATTAGTTTGCTATGCATATGCAAATTAAATTTTAGTACTGATGAGAAATGATGTACAGTAGTGCCAAGGCCATACTGATAGTTTACACTTCACAGGAGACTGACTGCGGGTATGGTAAGGTAAGTGTTGTTGATACGTATAATATAATAAGGGGTAAAGTAGCCAACACTGAAATATGCCCATGCATTGTTTGGAATGCTCTGATCGAGAGACCATCTAAGATTCTAGTCGTAGTCTTTTTGGAAAGAAAGCTTTGATGTTTGTGGAGAGGTGGGATGAAACTCTGTTGCAGCTTGCATATAAGCCTTGCATGGTTTCACAAGAATATATATATGTAGACTACATATACGCTTATATACTTGCTAGCTGGATAAAGGTTAAATCTGGTGAAAGAAAAAATTCTTATGATAACCATTAACTACATTTTCTACTCAGATACAATTAGCTCATAGATACTTCAGTGAATTGAAGATGCTATATCTGACAGCACTGTTCATGCTCCTATTCTTATTTCAAGTGACATTTGGACAAAAAAGTTATGGTAATATAACCGTACCGATACTAAACTGTTCTTAAATAGTTGTATTGGTGTATTGATACTTGTCTGTAATAATTATTACCCCAATAAATTGATGCATTGGAAAATTATTTATAGCACATTATATAAATTTATTTACAGCATGTAATATGAACAATCAACTCAAACTTGGGAGCTCCAAGGAGTCCAGCAACTTCATTGATGGGATTCCACTCCTCTGTGAAGAAGGAACTTGGAAAATTATACAGGACCCTGATTGGACAGTGGAGGATGCTACAGTTGTCTGCAGACAGTTGGGATACTCACCTCGTGGTTTGTTTGTGTTAAATTTATATTACTTAGTTACTTAGGCAATAGCTACACATTACATTTCCAGATTCAAATAGCAGATTGATATAACAGAGCACCTTTTATATGCACCCTTCACATCTACCTATACTTATTTTTCCTCACTAGGGGCTGTCAACTCTACAATACGTAATACACGCTTTGTGTATACTGTCAGTTCAAGACTGCCTAAGTGTAGTGGATCAGAGGGTGACTTATTCAAGTGCAGGAATGATACTATCCCAAACGTCTTCTTTCAGCCGACTGCTCATGTGAAATGTGTACTGGTCAGCAGTGTGGTATGGTTGGAATCTGATAGTACTCCAGGTAAACATTAAAGTCGAACTATCCCTAAAGGGATTTATATATCATGGTATGGGTTGGTAGGCTGTTTTCGTTCCTTACATGTGGTCAGATTTCTTTTCCATAAAGGGGCACTAATCTAGTACACAATAATCTATAAGGCACTTCAAAAAGCCCATATACCATATATTTTTCTATCTTATTACGACAGGGCTGGTAACTACTTCATTTACCTCCATCACCCGAGCTTCCTGGTCAGTCACAATCGCTATTACACCCACTGCCTCAGCTATTCCTACCAACACACATGGCACATCACCTAGCAGTTTGACCATTGGCAGCAGCATGCATATGGGCAGACCTAGGGAGACTGTGTACATCATTGCACCTGCTGTTGTTGGAGTGGTCTCACTCGGTACACTACTGATCGCAGTCTTCGTAGCTGTGGTGGTGCTAAATCACAGAAGACAGAAAGGGAGAGTAGCTGTCGTGTCAGCCAAAACTGATACAGGAATCACAAATATTATTCTGGAGAGGAATGTGGCCTACATGACAACTTTGCAAGCTCTACATACTGCTCAGAATGACACCTATGAAGCAAAGCAGCTAGAGAATTGTAGCTCATGCAATGGAACCACTACTGATCCTGACTATGTCAGTATTAAATCAGTGTAGGGTGCAAACGATAATAGCTATGATACTGTAGAATGTTATAGTTCCTAGGAGGTTGCACTAATTCTTTCTTTCTGGAACAATAAGATAATTTGCAGTCACAGAATTTTCTCTTGCCTTATTGTACAGTTAAATGTAGTGCTTAAGTTAACGTTCAAAAGATAAAGAATTCCGTTTCCAAGTCATGGAGTTATGATGTGCTATGCTCACTAATGTCAGATCACCCAGTAAATTAATGAGAACTGCCAAAGTATATCATATAATCTTGTGGGGGGTTAATAATTGCTGTATCTTGAGGGTTTTGTGGACCATGAAGTTATTTTCCCATGAGAGTGCTATGGCCGACCAGGGCTGGGGCATGCATGCACTAGCCAGTCATGTATAGTTCTATTGAACATCATTTGAGAAAAAATAATGAAGTTTTCACCTGCAAAGTCATAACAGACTATACAGTAGCGTCGTTCCCAGGCCCAAATCCACGTTTCATATTAGCATAGCTGTAGCAAGTAAAACGTACACGAGACCCTGGAGACAAGGCTAATTTTACAGTATGACCTTCCCTCATGGGCCCCAGGTAAATGATATCATACATGACTAAGAGTATATACATTTTAGTAGTATACATAGCTACAGCGGTACCAGGATATGCCTTTAATTACTGCATGAGTAATAACAGCCTACTGTTACGTATACCATATACAAGCATCCATAAGGATGCAGACAGCTTGAAATCTGGCCGCATCTGTTGGTGCATAATGATTATTAATAATGCATTATACATTATTGTAGCAATATGAATGCTACGTATCTATGAAAAATGAAACCAAATTATTGTGGTGTGGCCAGTGTACAACTTGTAGTTTGCTATACTGTAGCTAGTAGCTATCATTTCGGGTCAGTCAGTCCTTGCAATTATAGCGACCAATCAAGGGCTAAAGGGAAATGTTAAAGTTGCATACCCTACCATTCATTTCAACAGTGTCCTTTGACCGAGGCTTCCCTGACTTTGAATTGGAGAGTTACAGTCATGATTATTAAATAGCTAGATTGCATGCATGCACTAATGTGAATATATATATATGGTGAAGTTACCTGAAGCTGCAATTGAGCGTGAAATAACCCTGCAGCTGGTGTACTATTTTCAGAAATGTGACTTTTAATAGCTATGTGATTCACTAGTTCAGCAGTGTTTATACATGCAGTATGGTCAATGTTCATGCATGTGTGGTCATTGTTCACACACATACAACAGCTAAATTAATTACATGTAACACACAGGCTACTTAGATATATAGTGCATACTTTGACAGACTGGCATGAAGATGGTATACACTGACCTACCAAAGAGTTCTTGCATGGACATCCTCGCCAGTGTGAAGGAAAATTGCATGAGGCAAGGCCATGAGGCAAACTGAGGGTAATTTACCACTCCTTCACACCACAAGTGAGACCCTACCCTACTTTCGATATTAACCTTTTCTCCCCTGCACATGCGCATTACGGAGGAGCTATATTATCTATGGTATGTACCCAGGCTCCCCCGCACGTGCGCATTACCAGCAAAGCGAGTGAGGCTCCATCCATGTAGCTTGACACTGTATGAGTACTATAGTTTTCTTTTGCCTGCAGGTGCAGTCAATTCTTTCTTCTAGTATAAATGCATATACCAACGTAGCAGGTAAATCAGGATCTGAGAGTAGTTACCCTTCTTGAATGCCCAGTAACACTACTCTAAATACTCACGCAAGGCAACTGTAGCTATATCTGTTAATCGTACAAGCAGAGTACTCTATTCCAGGTCCTCATCACCAGTGCCTACACCTTCACAAAGTTCCACTCCAATTACAGAAATATCCATCTCTCCCCATGCACCAGCTTTGGTGGTCTGGTAGTTTTCGTGATTTTGGTGGTTTTTGTGGTTTTTGTGATTTTTTGGTGTTTTTGAAGTTTTGTGGTTTCAGTGATGTGCATCATGAAGACTATTAGCTGACTGTAGTGCGAATTTAATTTTTGAACGTGAGTCAAACCGTTCGAGTAATCTCAATTGAGTCCAATAAAACATTCAGAGTCATGTTGGTGAAGTGGGGGCCTAACATTTACTGGAAAAGGTTAAGTGCACTGCCATCCACATATGCTTAGCGAGCTAGTGCAGAGCACACTTTTTGATTCTAAAATAGATGCCCTGTTGTTAAGATAAGCAGGAGAAAAGCAGAAAAAGAGAACTTCTTTTGTATCTATTGCCAATAATTTTAAACTTTTTTAGACTGCTAGCTACTGCTTTCTTTTCGTTTAGCTATATATGCACAACACTGTAACTCACTAAGTTGCTAGCTACCTAAGCTGTCAGTACTAAATTTGGAGATAATATGGTTGAGTATAAGTTTCACCCACCCTAGTGATTGAGTCTCATGCCATGCTTTTAATTTAAAGCATATAACATGGGACTCACTCATGCTGTAACTAGCTAATGGGAAGCACAAACTATTTGAAGTTTAAATAGTTTATGCTTAAATTCCCAATAGCTAGCTAATGACTCATCTGTCTACTATGATACTGAGTCTCCCACACGTCACTGGAAATTGAAAATCTTGGGTTTAGCTAGCTACTGGGACTGCCAGATCTATACTGGCTACATTTCTCCAACTCATCACCTTAATTACATCTTCAGTAATAATTTACTAGTTATGTTTTTGCCCTCCTCTTTCTTGACAAGACCACTTAGCTATCATGTTAGCCTTGAAGCAGTAGCTGTGTCTGTAGTTTGAGACCAATCCCTATACACAACCGAACCCTTTACACAAGCTTTTGTATGACAGGAGTGAATTGCTAAGTGGCAGTAAGCTAGTAGCTAGCTGTTTGATTGGTCTCAAACTACAGACACAGCTACTGCTTCAAGACTAACGTGATAGCTAAGTGATCTTGTCAAGAAAGAGGAGGTATCGTTTCCTGGCTCCACTCCCTAGCCTTTAGTGCACTGCGTCTGCAGACATCGCGGTCAAGACGCACGCCTAGCCCCACCCCTAGCTAACCCGTACAGGAAGCAGCAACGTAAACGGAATACCACGAGCCGTATAATAGGTTACCAGGTTGCATAGTAATTGCACTCTGACAGCTTCAGTGGGTAGAACATTTGTACGTTTGACGGTTGAAGATGCTAGCACTATGCTTATGCGTGGTGTTGACTTTACTGCTTCAAGTTGGAATTTGTGCAAGCAATAAAGTTTCGCCGAACGGTAAGTGAAGCTTTCATGTGTATCTATATGTAAGCATACAGACTGCTCGATGGGTAGCACTCAGAATATTATTGCTAATTCGTTAGAACTAGCTACAAAAACAAGCCAGTCATAACTTACTTAAAGGATATTACTCTCGCAGTCTCATGTAACAATGATGGAGAGCTTTCACTTACACAATCCGAGGATGTCAGTGGCTACACAGTAGCTGTGACCAATCAAACAGCTAGCTAGCTACTAGCTTACTGTCACTTAGCAATGCAATTCACTCCCGTCATACAGAAGCTTGTGTAGGGTTCGTTGTCAGCATAGCTAAAGCAACTGAGTGGAATCCCACTAGTAGACTAACAATCTGATAAGGGTTTTGTAAAGGCCTACAAATTGCATGCAGTATTGGTAAAATTGAAGCTACCAGGGGTTGTTTTTGCCCCGGAATAAGTCCACTGAATCGTTGCTATCATGACTAGGGCTTAGCTAAATGCAAATTCAAATTACAAATTAGCTATTCGTGGACTAACAGCAACTAGCTAGTGTTCCCTCATGAAGTTGTAGCTACAGGTTCATTATTACTGAGTCTGTAGCTATAGCTACTCGGATGCCATCTTTAGCTATATCTTGTGTAGTTATGTAATACTCTCTTGCTAGCCTCATTTTCAGGCTTCATTCCCCAGCTTTCATTGCACACTGTGCAATATGAGCCAAGGGACTCCACTATCCAGCTTTCATCATACATAAAAATTATTACTGAAAAATGTAAGGCAGATAATGGCATTCCCAGTGGCAGAATCAGTAATAATCAAGCGTATATACATATACAATTAGCAAAATTAATGACAAAATGAATTAGCAAAGGCATTCCAGGTCAAAGGTAGTGCGTACGCCTGACCCCACCCCTAGCTAACCCATACAGGAAGCAGCAGCGGAACACCGCAAATGGCCATATAGGTTGCCAGGCTGCATTGTAATTGCACTCTGACAGCTGCAGTGAATCGTGCGTTGGACCGTTGAAGATGTTACCACTAGGCTTATGCGTGGTGTTGACTTTGCTGCTTCAAGCTGAAATTTGTGCAAGCGATAAAGTTTTGCCGAACGGTAAGTTTAATTTGCGAGTGTACATACAGCAGCACGGCTTGTGCAGTTACGGTACTTTATCAGAAGGCCTTTACCTGATTGGAATTATAGTAAAAGGAAGCAAGAGCGGAACCGCAAAAGGCACGAGCCATATAATAGGTGGTCAGGCTGTATAGTAATTTTAATACACACTGGCAGTTGCAGTGGCCGGGTAGAACAATTGTACGCTGGACCGTTGAAGATGCTATCAGTAGGCATATACGTGGTTTTGACTTCGCTGCTTCAAGTTGGAATTTGTGCAAGCGGTAAAGATTCGCCGAACGGTGAGTTTAATTTGCGAGTCTACTGATATATAAAAGCAGGCATACAGCAACACGACTTTGATCAGATATGCTAGATTACTATGCAGTTACTTTATCATTTAATAGGCCTATGCGAGATTGAACTATAGTCATCATGTGTATCTATATGTAAGCATGCAGACTGCTTGATGGGTAGCACTCAGCACATTATAATTGCTAATTTGCTAGAACTAGCTGCAAACATAAGCCAGCCATAACTTCCAGGTTATTACTCTTGCAGTCTCATGTAACAATGGTGGAGATCTCAAGCTTCTAAATCCCAAGGATGTCAATGGCTACATTGATGGTGTGGTACTCCTCTGTGAAGAAGAAACTTGGAGGATAATACATGACTCTAACTGGACAGTCGCAGATCGCACAGTTGCCTGCAGACAGCTGGGATATATGTACTCAGATCAAGGTATAATATATTGGTACACGTATATATATCCTTAATTTTGAGTAGATATATACTCTGCAAAAATAGAGTGGTCATTTCAACCCATAGCTATTTAATAGGGTTACCTCAGTTTCAACCCCAGCACCAGAGAAGTGCAGATCAATAAGATAATTCTTAGACTACTTCTGTGTGCCCAAATTAGAAGTAGGAGGACATTCAAGTTGCTTCAGAAGTATAATTTCTGAGGTCACTTAATCATTAGTTTAGAAGCTTTCAATTACCCAGGTGTCCTCTTCAAAAGTTTCAACAATTATGGTGTGCCATATGATACTGTAGCCATGCATACAACAAAAGCTTTTATGAGGACATTCAAGTTGCCTCTTGAAAGCATTGTAAAATAATAATAGCTATGTGACCTATATAGCTAGCATACCTTGCTGTCAGAAATCAGTGATCCAAAGTGGTAATCAAGCCTGCACATTGTTTTCTAGCAAGGCTGCCACTGAGATAACCCTAACTGGGTTAAAGCAACCCTTCTGTTTTTGCAGGGTATATATATATAAACTAGAAAGTAATGCTTATGAGTATGTGTTCTCTTTTGCCTGCAGATGCAGTCATACCACTTGTATCAATAAATAGTCCATACCAGCCTAGCAAAAGAACCATGCAGTGCGATGGATCTGAGAGTAGCTTTCTTGAATGCCCATTTACAAACACTACTACAAATACTGACTACTTCGTAGCTGTATATGTTAATTGTACAAGAAGAATACTGCATCCCAGTCCGACGAGTATAGAAACTAGCAGTACACTGATATTTTCAGAAACTGCTAAAAGTAAGCCCTCGTCACCAGTCCCTAAACCCTCACAAAGTTCCAGTTCGACTACGGAAATCTCTCCCTATACTTTCATTGAGGAGACAGGTAGCAAGCGTAGATATACTCATGATGACATGGTAGTGTTTGTGTCGGTTGCCGTTGGAGCCACCATATTACTGGTGCTGGTATTTATAGTACTTCTCACTACCGTGCTGATAATTCGCAATAGGTGGAAAGCAGCATCTGGTGTAATCTCAGCAAGAGAGGATGCAGACACTACAGCTATCGTCCTAGAAGGGAATGAAGCCTACATGACAAGCATACAGGCTACCCGTAATGAAGCTTATGGAGTGTCCCCTTTGGTGGGGTGTATCGTTAGTACTACTGAAGCTGACTATGCCAGTATTCATTCAACACCAGATGCACCCAATAATGAAGACACAAGTGATCCTACATGATTACATTAGTATTCAGTCAATACCCAATAATTTACCCAAAAGATTTGACAGTGTTAGAAATTTTAGAACTGAATCTTAATTTTCTGTTTTTCATCCTAGAAATGGGCTAATTAATTGCACGTGATGCTTTAAATTTACTGTGTATTTTTTCCTGTATTTTTTAAGGCATATAAATAATGATGCGGTAACTGTATTGTGTGTGTTTTTTTTTGTTTGTGTTGTTGTTTTTTTCCAGCAGAATAACTGGCAGGACATGCAACACATACAAAGGAGTGTACGATATACTAAGTAGTCAAAGTTAAAACCATAATTATAAATTAGTAGGAGTTGACAGCTCCAAATGCATTGCTTAACTTGCTCCTGTTACCATCATCAAATTTGGCAAGTATTTGATGTTGTAAGAATCAATCTGGACTGTGGTCTCAGCTCTCAGGACCAGTTTGTGCCTTGAGAACCATGCATGCTCCTGATGCAATTACTGAGGACCTTTAAATTCCAATGTGATCCATATCATAATAGGCCTGCCTGCAGAGTAATTGATGATGTCCACACAAAATAACAGTGAAATCCATTGTCTGACCATACAGTGAGTGACCCCGGTCTGTAGTTCACTTAGTGTACATTGTATTATTTACATCATGGATGAAGTATGACAGCTACAACTGTTGATTCATAAAGTTTCTCTTTGCTTAACAGTAACTAATAAGCATGAACTTCGCTACTGTGTGTGACTAGCCCATTAAACCTGCTCAATATTCTGAGAAATTGTTATTTGCTGCTTGTTTTCGGGCTGCATGCTGATTAGCGACACAGCTCAATGGTTTTAGTTTCACAATAACAGTAGATAAGCATCACAATACAAACAGTAATCATTTAATACTCCAGTGTATTTAATTGTCAAAACTATTGAAAAATATCTATAATTATATTAAAAGGTTTTAAATAGTGCTTATAGGGATTTCCCAGTCAGTGTAGAATTAATATTTTTGTACAGTAAAGTTTTTTAGCAGCTCAGTGTTCATTGTTTAGTATACTAGACTGAACTGTGATGCTGCTGATTATACATACGCGAGGATGCTATCAATGATGAAGTAATTGGGGCGAGCCTGAGCGAGCCCCACACTAGCGAGTCGAATTCTGCCCCCATGCCTACAGGCCCGTAGGAAGCAAATTTTATTTGGTCCGGCGGAGCAGCGGATCGATGTAGGCGCCGCGCGCGAAGCGCGCCTGATGGGGGGGTCTGGGGGCATGCCCCCCCAGGAAAATTTTGGATTTTAGACCATCTGAGATCGTTTCTGGTGCAATCTTGGGGCGAAAAAGCAAGAGTCGGACAACGTGCTGGCCATTATGCTTGAAGCCTTTAATGCTCGCAGAATTTAAAGGCGTGGCTCTCAGGCTGCGTATTATAATAGCGATTTTGTGCAAGTGGCCATAATTACGTCACGCGCGTGATGCCACTACGCGTGCGTACTATGTACTAAGAGTTATCAGTGTAGCGTTTGGCAGTTTTTTCACTTACCAAGTCAAGGAAGCAACGGAATTTTGCTAAATTTTCTGAAAGATTATCTGCTGCAGACATTTTTTTTGGTTGGTGCGCCGAACTTTGGTCCGGCGGCCGCCGCACCTGCCGCACCTGCTCCTACGGCCCTGCCTATATGTATGTGGGGTACGTACGTCTTACCGAATCTGTGTACAAAATTCTATTTTTGCGTATTATGCACTACGTAAGCACTGTTACGTAAGCACCGTTAAAAACTGACTGCAGAAACACTGAAAAAGTGACTGTACCTGGAACTGACTGAAAAACTGGCTGAAACATCTGCTTTTACATTTTCCTGTTGACCAACCAAATTCTCTCTAGTTAAAAAAACAACATTCTCATTGGTCAGTTTACCTCTAACTACCCCTATGAAACTCCCAGCTATTACTCCTAGTAGACCAACTGGACTAAACCGGTTAATCGTTATCCAGTGCTTTTGCCCCAAGAAGTGAACTCTTAAGGACTTCAAAGACTAAAATGAATCATTCACCCACCCATTTTGCACATGATTGGTATGTTCACATGCCAGGACAAGCATATAATGTACCAAGATTATTTAAAATCATGTTGCAATAACTCCATGCACGTATACTGTGCACTCGCGAAGGCTCGCCCCACAATGTCCTGCATTTGCCTAGTAGTTGTAGCATGGCTTCTCTCATGCCATATGTGAGATATGGACACAGTTGACACAGGAAGCCCAAGGGCCATAGGCAACTGTGTCCATATCTCACATATGGCATGAGAGAAGCCATGCTACAACTAATTTGTAGCAATTTAGATTGTAACCATGGTGCATTACAGGCTTCACTGGTGCTTTGGTTGGGAAAGTTTTTACAGATAATTGGATAGTGGCACAGTAGTGACACGTTTAGCGTCACTACTGAGCCAATATCTCATAATGGCACAGCTATGACCCGTTATGAGATCCAATATCTAGATAATGCACAAGAACAGCTACTTTATGGTGTAAGGCTTCACCATGCTACAAGTATTAGTCAACAATTATAACATATGCTGGCAGGAATTAGTATATCCAGTTGTGAATCAAAATTTTATTACAGAATGTGACCTCAATGGAAACATCAAATTTATGCACCATAGGGGTATTATACTGCAGCCAACAACACTCGGCATAATTATGTGAGGTGAATGACACAGTGTCTGTTAACTCCAATCCATTACTATTACACCGTAAAAATGAATAGGTTGTTTTAACTTCTGAGTGGTTACTGCAGTTGCAGGGTACTGGATGGTCACCTCATAATATGTTGTTGCAGGAAAATACCCAAGTGCTTAGGGTTACCCTTGTTACAAAGAGAACTTTGTTATTCCTACAACTACATTACGTGGGCATCAGATCCATTGATTACCAGATGTTCTCAGGTGATATTATCTTATGGTAGAGCCAAAATGCTAGCCAGCATAGCCACATAGTTCCAACTATAATTAGCGAAGCCAGCCACTGCAGGAAACATAATCTGAAGTGGCTAGACAAAGTGTAGTTTCCCTTGTAGCAGTAATAACAGAAAGGCCACTTGTTATATTCCTGCAACTATTATAGCTACATAATAATGATGTGAGGTAACTCCTGAATTGCAACTGAGGTAACCAAGCTGGGTTAAAACAACCCTCATGTTTTTGCAGTGTAGTATCCCTTTTGGCATCCAGTTCACTATCCACACGCTTGGCTGATACACAAACCGTTTGCATGCCTAATTCAAATACAAACTCTTAGACTACTGCAGCATACAGGTCTGATGATATCATATCACCAACCAGTCTTCCCCAAGGTGCAATGCTCTTACCCCTCTCGTATCAGCCATTCTTTTATTGTGGCCACAGTTGCTATCTTTAAGCTTCTACACTCTTACTACAAAGTAAAAGAAGAGAGTAGCTACATGAATGCACGAGAAACTGTACCTGTTGCTATAGGGACCGCTCGAAAGAATGCCATGAATTGCCATTTAACAATCTTCAGCCATATTCCATGGTTTTTGGCTCTGAAGTAAAATTCAAAGTTACTGATTTAGCACAAGGGTCACAATGATATGGCTTTATCCCGTTACTGAAACTGAAAACGTGGACACAATAACTGTCTAGATGTGTGCAAGGATTAAAGATTTATGCCTCACACTGCAAGCACCCCTGCTAAGTGCATGACAGAGGATCAGTTATGGCTGAGGATGAGTCTGGGAGGTGTACCCATACCACAGTTTTCAGAATTAGATTTTTCAACTCAACTGCAGATCCTACGTAGCTACACCCCATTTAATACTGATGATGGCTGTTTAGAGTCAGTCTCCATGCTTCTACACACATTGTAGCAGCCTCATACCATGAACATGGGACAAGGTTAAGTTGTTGTGTGGTAAATTGTGCACTTAGAATTACCTGTCAGAGAGCTTTTACGTATTTTGCTGAAAAATACATCTATTGGCCTAGGCCCCACTTTCATTGAAACAGTGTGCAACCAGGAGCCATGTACACATGTTGAGCAATGCTGTCCTCTAAATCCTACTAACTACAACATGTGAGAAAAGGATAAACATAAGGAAATAATTACTTAATTTATAAACATGGTGTCCTATTTTAATCATGCAAGACAAATTATTGTAGTGATATACACCTGCAGCAATTAGCTACATTTTCACTATGAAAATATAAGGTTTCAAGCAGTAAGAGATTACTAATGAGGTCAAGGAGTAAACTACAATGGTGATCCCATTAATCAGTAATTGCATTTATTTTACATTAATTTTGTTTATAAGTCACTCCGTTTTCTCCCATGCAGTGTATTTGCAGGGTGTTTGCCATATATCCATATAAACTTATATATCTTTTCTCATGTAGCAACTTCTCCTCTACCAGTGACCCCTCGTCAGCCTCTTCCTCAGGATAATAATGCTTTGCAAGAAGCATAAGAATTCAGCAAGGAACTGTGAATTCTATGTCTCAGTTTAAGTTCAGAGGAAAGAGATTAATGGTGCACAGATAGCTACCTCTTCTTCAGATCTCCACGCCACAGATTGTTCCATACATTTATAAGTTATTAGTAACTCTAAGCAGTGGTAATTAATTGCAGAAATATTGCAGCTCTGCTGGTACCTGAATGTGCATTTGGTTGATCTCTCATTTTGAATAATAATAATAGCGAGCATGATTTCATGTCTGTATGAAAGCTATATTCAGGAAGGACCAACCAACCAATATTTCAATATTCTGATCAACCAATATGCAAATTTCATTCTACCTTGGTGGAATTCTTTACTGTCGGTGGGCACATGCAGGCTAAAGAAACGCTCTCTTTTTTCGAATGCGTGAGATTTGTTGTATAATCCCAATGTTTTAATTATAAGAATATCCCCTAATTCCTCGATGTTTTAATCATGGGAGTACCCCTAATTCCATCCCGTGCATGAGATTTGTTATGTAATCCTGATGTTTTAATTATGGGAGTATCCCCTAATTCCATCCCGTGCATGAGATTTGTTGTTTAATCCCCAATGTTTTAATTATAGGAGAATCCCCATGGGTTTGTTGTAAAATTTCTAACATTTAAAAGACAGGAACTTCCCCTCAATAAGAATGTTGTAAAATTCCCAATGTTCTATAAAACATTCATTTATTGTAAAATACCCAACAGACACACTCATCGTAGTTTTGTTACCAACATCAGCAGCTAAATTTCATAAATCATACCACATGTACTGATTCTGACTTGGCTATAAAGGTCCTTGACTTGTACTAGCTATTACTCGACTGTTACTCGACTTACATACATAGGGCAATGCAGGGTATTTATACAACACAGACAGGATGCAGGCTAGAAGACATGGAGGTGCATGGGGATGATATAATAGCATGTGACTATGACAGAAGCAGGTATATGTGGCCTAACATGGAAAAGATACAGATACAGGGGTGGCAAGAAACATACAGAATGCTCAAAGAAGATGACCTAAGTGTCAAGATGAACCTATAATAAATACTCTGGAACTAGGGCTAATGCAAGCCTACGTACAATTACTACATAAAGCGCCTTTGGAGTGTGGTTATCATAAATAAGATCCATTCACAGATTACATTCGAGTTCTAGATGCTCACTACATTTACCTTCAGCTACAGTCTAACTATATACACTTCTATAATATTAAATAAAGACCTCCACTTCTGTATTCACCTTTTGCATTTGTGCTAGTGCGGTAGCTCCTGCCTGGCCAGTGGAATATCTCCTAATATTTAGCTGCTGTAATGTCCTGTTCTCCTTCAGCATTTCCGCTAGTGCAGTGGCTCCTTCATCACCTATTGAATTGTAGCTAACATTCAGGTGCTGTAATGTCGTGTTCTCCTTCAGCATTTTTGCTAGTGCGATGGCTCCTCCCTGCCCTATGGAATTACAGCTAACATTTAGCTGCAGTAATGTCCTGTTCTCCTTTAGCGTTTCTGCTAGTGTGATGGCTCCTACCTGGCCAATGGAATTGATGCTAATGTTCAGCTGCTGTAAAGTCCTGTTCTCCTTCAACATTTCTGCTAGTGCAGTGGCTCCTTTCTGGCCTATGGAATTATCGCAAACATCCAGCTGCTGTAATGTTGTGTTCTTCTTCAGCATGTCTGCTAGTGTGGTGGCTCCGTTCTGGCCTATGGAATTGCCGCTAATGTTCAGCCGCTGTAGCATCCAGTTGACCTTCAGCATTTCTGCTAAAGTAGTGGCTTCTCCCTCGCCCATATACATGTAGCTAATGTTCAGCTCCTGTAACGTTGTGTTCTTCTTCAGCATTTTTGCTAGTGCGATGACTCCACCCTGGCCTATGGAATTGCTGCGCATGTTCAGCTGCTGTACCGTTTTGTTCTCCTTCAGCACTTCTGCTAGTGCAGTGGCTCCTCCCTGGCCTATGGAATTGATACTAATGTCCAGCTGCTGTAATGTCCTGTTCTCTTTCAGCATTTCTGCTAGTGCAATGGCTCCTTCCTGACCTATTTCATTACCACTAATGTTTAGCTGCTGTAACGTCTTGTTCTCTTTCAGCACATCTGCTAGTGCGGTAGCTCCTCCCTTGCCCATACAATTGTAGCTAATGTTCAGCTGCTGTAGTGTCCTGTTCTCCTTCAGCATTTTTGCTATTACGGTACATCCTTCATGGCCTAGGGAAGTGCCGCGAACATTCAGCAGCTGTAACATGCTGTTGTCCTTCAACATTTCTGCTAGTACCGTGGCTCCTCCCTGGCCTATGGCATTGCTGCTAACATGCAGCTGTCGTAATGTACGGTTCTCCTTCAGCACTTCTGCTAATGCAGTTGCTCCTCCCTGCCCTACGCAATTGTTGCTAACATTCAACTGCTGTAATGTACTATTCTCCTTCAACATTTTTGCTAGTGCGATGGCCCCTTCCTCACCCAATGAATTGGTGCTAACATCCAGCTGCAGTAACGTCTTGTTCTGCTTAAGCATTTCTGCTAGTGCAGTTGCTCCTCCATGGCCTATGTAATTGCCGCCAATGTTCAGCTTCTGTAGCGTCCTGTTCTCCTTCAGCAATTCTGCTAGTGAGGTGGCTCCTCCAGTAGTAATGGCATTATTGTTCAGAGATAGTTTAGTTATGCCAAAATCTTTTACTTTCTTAGTGGACATAAAATTTATCCCACCGACTAACATTTCTATGCACTCATCATCAACACGACACAAAATTATTTCAATTTCCCAATCACTTGTACAGCTGATGTGAGATAGGGAATACCCTAACACAAAGCAGTCAAATGGGGTCATAGTATTATTAATACTGCTGTACTGAAGAATTGAAATATTCCTGACGAGATCACGATCGATATTTATGCATTGTGCTTCAAACAGCCAGTGAAGGGAGTTCAGCGAGATTTTTGCCACACCTCCTCTTTTGCGCTGAAATAATAGCTGCTGTAGGGAGTCTGGTGGGATGTTTTCATACTTTGTCAGGCCAGCCACAAACCTAAGCACTTTCCAGAACCTGGTGGAAATTGTATCAACAAGCTTGGTTCCTAAGGATGGGGACAGAGGTGGGTGAAGTCTGTCCAAATTTGTATGAGGAAGATGTGAAGGTTGTTGGTGCTGAGGCTGAGACAAAGGAATAGTGAAGTAGCATAGGGAGTCAGCAATTGGTGTGGAAGTTACATTCACTATGTCCACTGCTGTTTCTAGGTCTTGCTTGTAATCATTAGAGGGAGATTGTGCACATTCACCCATTTCAAAGACAGGTCTAGGTGTAGCTATAAGGGGAGGCAAGACTACGTGTAGGTGGGACTCCTGTTGATCATGATATTTGAGTGGTGTAGTGTCCTTCATCCTTTGCTGTTTCATGATTTCGGGGTTCATGTTGAAAGATTCTCTATCACAACTGGGCTCTCTTATACCAGAAACTGGCAGTATAAATTCAGTTTCTGTCACGCTATCAGAGCCAGAATTCCCCGCAAAGAACTCAATCTGTGTCTTCACCGGCAATTTGGATATTTGCACAGCAGCCAAGTATTCCTGTAGTGTTAGATGAAAAAAGTTATATGTGACTACAGCTCCACATTGAACATAGAGTTCAGGAACAGACTGCATCAAGTCCAGTGTAATGAAGTCTTCCGGGAGACTCTCAAACACAAAGTCACCTTCAATCATGCCTTTGAGGGCAACTTCACAGATGTGACCAAATTGTTCACAGAGCTCTTTAGGCAAACCTGTGAAATCTGACTTCAAATTCCACTTTTGTTGTCCGTACTCGCTATGGTTGAGTAGGTAGCGCAGTAGTACACTTTGTGTGAGGGAAGTGTAGAGTTCAGTCATAGTAGTTGGTATGAACTTCTCATTACTCTGTTGGCTGGTTTTGTACACTTCTGTCACTATCACAGCATTCAGTGGCACATACATCATCCCACGAATGTAGGGGTAACATTTCAGGTACTTGAGAAAGTCTGTGTATACCTTCTCATCTTTTACGACATGCTGTACATAGGAATTGATGTCATCCTTTGTAAAGCCCAAAATTTCGATGTGCTGTGATATCTGCTCTTTGAGTTCCCAGTAAAGAGTTTCAGTAGCTGATGGTCGGCTAGTGATCAATACTGTTGCTTGTGGAAGGGATTGCTTATGCAAAATATCAAGGAAAACTGATTGCTGCTCTCTTGGAAGCTCATCATAACCCTCATAGAGGAGGAGTACACGATTCCCTTGATGATACTGGATTTCTGTAGCCACCGATTTTTGAAATTCATGGTCAGAGTGATAAAATAAATCAGCAACACATTGCACCTCTCGCACTCGCTTGTCACGAAGTCTCAAAAGAACTACAAGTCCATACTCTTTCAAGATTTTTTTCTCTGCCCATTTTTGACAAACCTCCCACGCAAATGTTGTTTTTCCAATTCCTGGAGCACCTTCCACGAGAATCAGTTTAGCAGGTGTACCATCTTCCTGTTTTCCAATGTCCTCAAAATTAACTGCCGATTTCTTTTTGCAGATGTCATCAATGTTGCCATGTATTGTGGCTTTGGTAAACTCATCTGCCTGTTGTTTGCTTACTCTCTCCTTCTTGACTACAGCAAGGCGAATGTATTTTTTTGATTCCGTTGGAGGCCATTTACAATACGTAGGCAGTTTCTTGCTGGTATAAACGGATCGTAAGTATGAGGCATACTGATCTACTGGAGTGTGAGTAGGGGATGGGGGAACTGGACCATACATGGGAGCAGGTATCTCTCCTCTGACTTCATGAGGCTGCGGCTGTTTCTGCTCTACAGCGACAACTGCAGAAATGGGAGTGAATGTCATTATCTAATAATAATGTTAGACCACTGAGCACAAAAGCTTCGAAGTTCTAGGTTACCTTAAGGCTGGTATTATTGGCGGGTTGTAATTTTAGTGGTTTGAAGGGTTCATAGATTTGGTGGATAATAATATTAGGGATGTTTAAAGTTTTTGTGCTACTATGCGTAAATAGGGTAATATGTGCAGAAAAGGGCGCACTGTAGTACCGTTTGTGCGTGCTTTGTGCGCAACGCATAGTTCTGTGCAATCTTAAATACGTGGGACGCATTTATGTGTACAAGCAGTGAGTGCAAAATGATTGTGCTAGTCATAGTGAGTGCAATGCACAGAAAGAATAGTGAGATGGGCAGGAGTCGAGCTAATCCAAATAATGACTCTGCTAAGCATTTCTTTTGGGCTGAAAAAAAAAGGTTAAAAGCACTCACATGAAACAAGAAGAGACAGGCAGTCAGGTTGACTACATGCAACCTTGGAGGGATTGAGATCAATAATCCCCGCATATTCTGGTGTAATATCGCGACTCAAGACAAATGTCTGAGCACTTCACAAATCTTAGCGATGGTCCTCCCTTTCAAACTCACGTAACTGGATTTGAGGCTAATGTTACGACGAATAGTGAGATTACTGTAGCGGAAGTGAAGAATCCTATTCGGTGATTTTAAAAAAACAAGGCACCTGGCTTTGATTCCACACTTATCAAATTCTTGACCACTTTGTTTAAACAAGTCATGTTAACTGGTATGTTCCCGGTCTCGTGGTGTAGCTACTGGATTGATCAAGCCAATACATAAGAGTGGAGATAAGTCGGACCCCATCAACTACAAAGGGATTACCTTGCTTAATGCGATGGCCAAACTCCTGACCTCCATTATTAATGGATGTCTCCTACTCTTGGGCACACATGCATGCATTAACAACTATTTAAATGAAACCCAATTTGGATTCTGAGAGAACCGGAGGACTACTGATCCCATTTCATCCTCAATGCAGCCATTCGTTTCCATAAGAGGTAGGAGAAGCCATTATATGCCTGCTTTGTAGACTTTTGCAAAGCATTCGACTCAGTGAACCATTCTCTACTATGGTACAAGCTGGCATTTATCGAGACAAGCTCAACGATTCTTAACCTATTGCCGAACATGTATGGGAATGTTCCTTGCGGAAGGGGAGTATGCCAGGGTTGTAATCTAAGTCCTCTTCTCTGTAGCCTGTATGTGGCAGACCTAGAAAATGCACTTGATGACAACCAAGCTGGCCTTTCTTAAAGCAGATGAGATGTAGTTGGTACACTGCCGCTTTTGCAAGTTTTGCCCTAGGACTCCCATCCTCCACTAGAAATCCTGCTGTGTATGATGACCTGGGGCATATACCTCTAGTGATTAGATGTAAGATCACTCTCGTTAAATATTGGTTATGAATCTCAACTCACTAGGACATCTCAGGCCTGCTAAAGGAGGCATACCAGCTAACCGTCACGGGCATCTTCAGTCTAGCAAATTGTGGACAGGCTGTGCTACTCAAATGCGCATCACTCGATTGAGTCATGCCATTAGTTTCTAGCGCTTATATCTCTACTTATACTGAGGCTTCAAACTCTGCTAACCTAGCAGCTATTATAGCAATCCTTCCTTGGTAAAACTGTGTGGTAGATCATGTGTTTTAGCTTGGACTGACCCGGGCTGTGGCTGAGTATTCTTTAGTTATATGAAAATAGATATATACCATAGTGATGGCGTCATACTGTACTAAGCACAAGTGATATACTGGTATTCTAGCCTCGTACACAGGCCTTCTCTTGCAGCTTTTTTCGCAGCCGTGGAAAAACGTGCGGGGAAGGCCGGGACAGAAACATCACGTGATGTCTGCCACTGTCGTCACGGCCAATTATTCTGAAGAAGTAATACGTCACTGCACAAGCTAGAAAGCACAATAAGGGCAACTCTTCTGAGTTTATTTGAGAAACAGCTAAAAGAAGTCGATCTGTGTGGTCCAAACAGAAATACACTTCTATGGAACAGCTGCGGAGGCGCTAGGCGAGTGATGACAGAGACTGGGTTCAATCAGACGGCTGGTTGCCTCATGGAAAGATGGAAAGACTCCAGCTGTTATAACTGCACCTAGTTGTCTAGTCTTTGTACGTTCTTTATGTTTATATGTATACTATTGTTCATTATTTCACATGCAGCAAATGAAATGCATAAAGACAAGTATGACACTCGGTACTAAAATTCATAAACAATCTGACAAAACAAAACAACGGCTAACGGCCAGAACGAACGTCACAAATTCAATTGCGTGATCATACTTGTACCTCAATCGATCAAGTAGCCACAAGTAATTGCGGTTTTACCAACTGTTCCGAGTGCTGGTCTGTCTCCTACCATCGTAGTTAGTACTGTCGAGTTGGAGTATTGTAAGGGAAGCGACCGCGCCATTTATACCGAGCTAAGCAGTGTGGCTTTGTGTTGTTGCTGACTCTTGTTAACTAGGTATTGTTACTCTATTCTTAAGATTAGTATATCGAGACTATCTGTCCCTCAGGCTCTAGGCAGGCCACTGACAGGTTGTACCAGTCATTCGTTGTGGTTCGTTTGTGACGTAGGCATATCATGTGATGTTTCCGTCCGGGCCTTCCTCACACATTTTTCCACGGCTGCAAAAAAACTGCGAGGGAAAGCCTGGGTGTGAGGCTAGGTACATTGTGCTTAGATACCCATATAATATACCACCATGGAGGTGTATACATTTTCATACACACCGCTACATGCTATAGCGCTAATTACTCAACCCATATAATACTATACAGATAACACAGGTACAAAGCATCCAGCTACAATACGATTTATGCCTAAGTCACTCTGACAAGAGTTTCCAGATCTGTGAGAAGCAGCAGTAGCTAGGGGGCAACACAGCACGATACGGCAAATTGGCTAGCTAGTACCGACATTAGTACAGGCTTTCAAGGCACAAAATACGAGCTACAAGCCTGAGCCTAGTGCCATTTTCAGCAAGGCTACATACACAGACAAACGAAAACGTGGCTACATTCACAGAGGAATTTTTACGGGTAAGAATGGGGACCCCCTTAGACATCCTCATATTCTGGGGAAAATGGCGACCCAGAGCCAGAGTCCTCACTTTCCCAAAGAATGGTACCCATTTCACTGTGAATACGGGGATCCCATTCAGAACAAACCAGTTTTGTAGAAGCTACATACAGGACAGCACCATATACAGGTTAATAAATTTTATCTTAAGACTTAAGATTACCATGTATTGACTTTCCAAAAGACTGGGGATCTAGGGTCCCCATTTTAATATGAATATGGGGATTTGAGTACAATTTAGAAATAATTGCATGAGCAATAGGCATGGTAATCGAATGAGCAAAACGAGTGTAATTTTGAATGCAATTAATATTCCCAAATGGCACGAGAATGCATGTGATTCTACGTTAATCACATATCACCAGAGTTCCTACAGTTACAGCCTTTGTTGAACTGTGATTACAAAAAGTGAGTACGCACCTGCAAAACGGGATAAAAATGTGTGTCGCACCTGAAGCGATATCACTAAGAGTTTGATAGTTGTAGCAAGCTGTAGAGTTTTACGTACTTTTGCAGCAAAAGAGTAGGTGCAGCATTGTATTTGACAGTTAGCCAGGTACCATCTGTCAAGATTTGGGGTGTATTTTTTTGCGAAACAATTTTTTTATGTTCGAGGGTAATACAACCAGTGACCATGTTTGGCTCCCCCAGAAGAAGGAATATCCATAACACAATGATTTTTGGATGAAGTATACCGCCACGGATGTCGGATTGCAGTGGTAAGCTTTTTATGAATAGGAAACATTGGAGCAAACTTTCTGCATCACTTTTATTTGAGGTGCGCACTAAATATAATAGTATTGGATCAGCCATACAACAGTGATGTAGCTACTAGTTACTTGGAGTTTATAGATTTTGCATACTGGCAGCCAGTCTGACATTGGAAGCATGTTATGCTACATAAAAGTGATGCGTATTTATGGAAATATAGTTATGTTTATCTGTCTGTAGCTAGTGTTGTACTGTTTTCGCACATTTGTGCATGTGGCTACCTACCATCAGGTTAGATGGGTAGCTACCATAACTGCCAGCACTCCTTCATGCTTGATACATTTGCTGGGAGTGTTTCGCCACTTGTAGATAGCTTTTGTGTCTTGTACACTCCCAAGATCGCTGTACTTTGATTTCATGTAGGAGCCTACAAAATCTCACTTTCTTGAGATACAAACCTTTGGTAGTACATCTGGTTTCTACCAGTAGCTCATGTGTTCAGTGCATTCCTGTGATTACGGAAATAGTTTTGTATACCACTACAAGAGAATACAGTGTCTGTATGCTATTATTGCAAGATGTCCAAGAAAGAAACACAAACTAGCTCAGCAAACAATATCTAGAGGTGTTCCAAGAGCTCATACCCCTCGCGGGGCAATTAAGGCCTTGTTAAATATAGCTGAGTTAAATATAGCTGTGGAGCAGGTTAATAGGCTGTACATGTACGTATATATAAGCTTCTAAGGTCTTCCCCCGCACATGTGATTTGCTACTTGGGGTGGGTGGGGGTAACTTTCAGCTCACTGAAAAAAGTGAGGGTTTGTTTTAACCACAGTTTGGTTGTCTGAATTACAAAACTGGCTTAATAACAACCCAGAGAGGTAAAATAAGATTCATCATTCATATTTCAGCAAAATTGTGAGTAGAAAACCTTGTTCCACCTCTTGATGTGTCTGGTGATAACCCATATTGTAACTATGTTCTCGATCTGATAGTGCCGATCTCATGTGGGCTATGAATGTAATAAGTGAGCATGTGGGGGCATAGCCTCGTCCCCAGGCCACACACTCCCACGAAAAAGTGGCCTGGTATCTACTGTTCGCGCATGCGCGAGATAATTTACGGAATAGGGTCAGTAAACGTATCCGTGAACCGTCTTAGACACGCGGCCAGGAGTAGTATTGAGACAGTACAGTGCTACAGAGCAAGAGAGCAACTTTTCTGATTTTGAGATTAAATACTCATAAAGTCCAAACCCTTAAGTATTAAAAGATGAACTTTGGAACACATATTCTGTAATCTTCTGGGAACATGTCACTTTAATTTTGAGATATAATCTTTATCAATTTGCACTCTATGGCTTCTTAGAGCGAAGCGGTTTGAGAAATACGTTATGCATAGAAAATGAGAATGCTTTATATTTAAGAAACTGTACTGAACCCACTGATAGATATCCATATGCAGTCTGTTTGACCAAAGTAGGAAGTCATAATTGAACTCTGTTCGCTAGATATTATCAAAATGACGTTTTTTGAGAGGCAAATAAATTATGTTAGGCATAGCATTTGTTTATTTTTTTGAGTTAAGGAAAAACCCTTGGACAACTAATCCAACTTGTATTGAAGTTTTATAGCCCCAAATTTAAGGATTTAACTCCTTACTGATCACAAGATAATGCAAATTTTATTCAATTTTTGGCAATTTTTTCTAAAATCTGCACTACACATGTATGGCTTCTGTATTGGTTATATATGGGGAAAAATTTCTTTTGGAAATGGGTAAAAAGTACTTCCTTACTGTTTTTATACATTTGTAAGTGCTGTAAAGCAGTTGTAACCTAAAAATTAAGAATTTAAAAAAAATTGCTCTCTTGCTCTGTAGCACTGTATACGAATATAGTAAGCGGAAGAACTACAAACCAGACTTTCTGCAGCTGAAATGGCTTTCTAACCAGTCAGGCATACTAGAAGAACCTGTAATTTTCTATCCGCTACGATTATAATAGCTATCTTTCCATAAAATTTTGGAAGTGCCTCTCTCCTGGCAGTAACCGTGAGCTGCTCGATTTTCAATCGCAGATGTGGCCTTCTAGGCTTTTCAGTGGCAAACGGGATCGAAATTTCAAACTACCGATCACTGTCTAGGCACGTAGCTAGCGAAAAACCATCACTATAGGCCATCAACCCTGCTATCTTCATTTACACTTTCATGACACCAAAACGTTAACGGATTCGTAACCGAACGTGACGTCATTATATACGGATAGAACACGATAGTTCCCGACTTACCAAGATTTCTGGTAAAATTACGCGCATGCGCAAACAGTGGATACCGGGCCACTCTTTCGCGGGGGGTGGGGACGAGGCTAGTGGGGGCATCGCTTGGCTTATGAATGTCAATGACATGTTATCATCCGATGCATCCCAAAGTCTGATTGTGAATAATGACCCTGGATTCACTCCTATAGGTCTATTCAAGCTTCAGTTTGCAACTGCAATTCAGACAACCAAATTGTGGTTAAAATAATCCCTCAATTGTTTCAGTGCTCTACTGCTATTTTGCCATCTAGCTAGGTAATACAAAACTAAGCTAGTTTGATTTAACTTGGCCTACATTCTTTTAGTGGCTCCGTTGGACTATTTGTAGACTGCTGTCTCATCCAGTTATGACACACACATGATAGCTACTTACTGGCATGCAATGTTATAGCTATAATTCGCAAAAAAAAAAAAAACATTTTAAAAATGAAAAGACATAGCTACCGTAGAATCGGGATAGTAGGCACCGGTGCTTACTTTCGAAATTAGCGGCAGAAATGGGTGCTAACATTCGAGGGGTGCCTACTTTAATGGGGTGCTTACAATCGCGCGAATATACGGCATAGCGGTATAGCTGCTGTGGCTGCCTTTGTACTACAGATACGACCATTACACTTGTGGGTTTGGCTCTAGGAAAGATATTCATTTCTAGATTGGCTCATTACAATGCAATGAATACCTAACAGGCAGTAATGCACAGCTGGCAAGAAGCACTACAACTACTGTGAAGAAGGCGGTGCTGCAACAATATTGTATGCATAGTTTTCATGAATTTCCATTGACCTTACTTGCACTGTTCTGCGCGCGCTTGCTGTTCGCTCGTGTGCTCTCTGTAGGATAGTGAAGCTTCCAGTTGTAGAAGGCAGTTTTTCCTGGTAAGTGCTGTAGTCTCTCTCTGTTGCTATACACTACTTTGGCTTGGGTGCCTATTCTTGTAGGGTGCTTACTTTCGTGGGGGTGCCTATAAACGGGATGCGGTTGTTGTAATTCAATTGGGTGCTTATATTCATAGGGTGCTTACTTTCTATGGGTGCTTACTATCCCGATTCTATGGTAATATGGAATCCCTAAAAAGCAACCAAACAAGGTAGGAACGAATGACACCACAGTACCTTTATGGACTCCCATCCCTATATCTTTTGACATTTTTTCAATGCTTGTTACATTGAATGACGGGATGTTAGATCGTGATGTGTACATCCTGTGGCGGTTCTTTGAAAGCACTCTTGTATGATTATAATCTTAATTGCAAATGGATTACATTATGCTGTTGGTCAAAGATAGTAGTGTGTTGTTACAGCCGAGATGTTACTGTACAAGTGGGGTTGGTATGTGTGGAAGGATGTGGAGTGGGCGGTATATGTTGAGTCTACCTACAGTGTATGCTGCTGTGTATGATAAGTTATAGTGTGAGGTCATGTGTGTTGTACATGTAAAGTAATGCAATCATTTATTGGCTGTGGATGTAGGGGATTGTGCATGCGTGTAGTTGGAAAAATGTCAAAAGATATAGGGATGGGAGTTCGTAAAGGTACTGTGGTGTCGTTCGTTCCTACCTTGTTTGGTTGCTTTTTAGGGATTCCATCTCTCTTTGCCAACCAGGGGGCGGGTTGGTAGATAATGGAAATAATCAACAGCACATCCTTACATATAAGGAGAGATTTTAAGTGACTGTAGTCCTTAATGTTAAGGGGGGATTTTAAGTACATTCCATAAAGAAGAGATTTTATGTGATGTAATGCCATGTTATTATAAGTAAGGAAAGATTTTAAGTGGATGCAGCCTTTTTTAAGGTAAGATTTTATGTGACTTTACATGCAGAATTATCATTTTAATTTGGCAACAGCTATTCAAACTTTCCCTTCTCCAATCTTACAATGGTTACACCACGTATGGAAGTTCATCACGCATGGGCATAGATTTGGAAATGGGGTATTTTTCTGTGGGAATTTTAATAATGACGTGGCTATTGGTCCGGCAGGAAGTCAATACATTTATATGGGGAAAGGACGCGCATGCGCATACGTGCACTAGCCTGTAGCTCAAAACAGACGCAACGCAGCGAGCTCTAAACCCAACGGTTAGGCCCTAGCCCCTAGCCAAACCCTAGCCCTAACCCTAACCTAACCCTAACCCTAACCCTTCCCCTAAACTCTAACCGTTTCCTGCAGGACCAATAGCCACTTCGTTTTCCATTGACATGAAGCGTGTCTCTCACTCATGTGGACGTGTTAATTTGCTAAATTGCTTAGCTAAATCCATGTATAAATAAGCACCCCATGAAAAGGCACCCAAGCCAAAGTAGTGTAGCAACAGAGACTTCTGCACTTAGCGTAAATGACCAATTATCGACACGTACCAAATATCGGCATAGTAGTATTTAGTAGTATACGGAATAGGTATCCGTGAATGTGTAGTGAGAGAACGGGGGTGAACGGCAACTTTACTTCCGGTTGATCAGTTCAAGCAAGGAATGTGCTAATTGCTGTTTTTTCTTGGAAGATGTGGCCAAGGCTGACTTATTCGCGAAGGACCGGCATCAATCGGACCTACCGTTCGCTGTATCCACTGTAGGCGGTTGCGAGCGGTTGTGAAAGGTGCTCTGAGGCCCAGTATCAGATGAGTATCAACAACCTACAGCTCTACCTGTGTTTTTGTGGCCAGTTCTCATGACTATCTCGAGCAACAGCGATCCTATAGCTAGCTAATTGTCTTTTTTTGCGTTTATCCTCTCAGATGCATGCATGCCGTGCAGTGAAATTTTGCCTTCTCTGATTTTTTTGTTTCCTCTCTTGAGTCTCAAACTTGTATAAAGACTATTAAAGTACTAAGACAAGGCTAGAGATCATTGGCATTTGGTACCCATTGGTGTAACTGAGGTAATATGTGAGTGGCAGTGAAGCAAAGTTCTAGGGTGACGATAATTGAGTATAGGAAAATGTACAGAGAGACGATATTAGGTACCAGGTGACGATAATTGGTAAATGAGGGGGTATGGCCGCTGCACTGGCGCTTCCTGATGAAGAATAGTATCATCCTCGGAGGTGGGGCGTTATTTTCAATGACCTCATTTCCAGCGCAAGAGCGAGCTTTCTACGACTAAGGAGAGCGAGGTTAGCGCGGTGCACCGTTTATGTGTCGATAATTGGTCATTTACGCTAGCTAGCTACCAGCCTTCTACAACTGGAAGCTTCACTATGCTACGGAGAGCACACGAGCAAACAGCAAACAAGTGCAGAACGGTGCATAAGGTCAATGATATTCATGAAAATTATGCATACAAATTGATTGCTCTAGCAGACTAGCAGTATCTTCACAGCAGTTGTAGTGCTTCGTGCTAGCTATGCTGTCACTGTGCACCACTTCCTGTCAGGTGTTCATTGCATTGTAATGAGCCAATAAATGTCTTTCCTAGTGCCAAACCCACAAGTATAATGGTTGCACTTGTAGTATAAAAGGCAGCCACACTGGCTACAGCTATGCATTATACGCGCTCAATTAAAAATGCCCATATCAAAGTATAGGCACCCCATGAACAATTGTAGTTACTAACTTCGAAAATATACGCACCGGTGCTTATAAGCTAGTAACTATCTACCCCCAGTCTATGGTATGCAAGTAGCAAAACCATAGATAATAGAGCACGTAACATACTCTATTATGTATGGTAAAACAAAGATATTATTAGACGAGTACACCAGGGTATAATACAAAAAACTGACAGCTAGATAAACTGGCCGGAGAGATAAAAATAAAATAGAAATAAGAATGTAAGAAAAAACAGTCAGATAACCCCATCAACCTCGGATGGTCGGATGGGGATCCTCCGCACCCAAAGAGAGGCGTTTAAAACTGAAATGTGTGTGGAGGCGTTAGATTACGCAACAGGTATACATGTCTAGTATAGCTGGAATTTGGCCATGAGAAGACATAGCTAAGATACGTATTATGTTACGTATTGCCCCTTATGTTACGTATTGCCCCTTCTATATATAATGTACACTATAACTCTGGAATAGGCATTGGGCCAGGCTCTGCACTTTTCTGTGTGAGCTACGTAAGGCTAGTGGCCACTATAATGCAGTCAGCCTTTATATGTGAATCATGCCACTTTGTTCCCCCCCCCCCTCCCAATTCATTTTAGGCACACCATTCAACAAACTAGCGTTATTGTTAGCCTCGTTCCCTGGCCTTGAACCCGCTTGCGGTACAAAAAGCGGTATTAAAGTGTAGGGCACCCAGTAAAACTCATCACGTGATACGCATTCACGCGATAACTAGGTACTAGGCGGTGCAGTGAACAGCATAATCGGAAGAAAACAAGGGAGCTGTGAGCAGGGAGCAGAGTGCTACATCACAGATGGCTTTCGGATGACGACGGATGCTACTCTAGAGTACCGCGAATCAAACCCGCAAGCTTCTGCCATAGATAATATAGCTCCGTAACGTTAAGTATCTATGCTTCTGCCTAAGCGACTAGCTGCACTCGCTGCACGCGTTGAAACCACACCCCTTTACCTCAGCTCATCGTTTCCGGAGAAAACTGCGGAGCAAGTCAACGTTTTCTCCAGGCAAGCAACTCACGTGCCCCGTCAGCCATCTTCGCTATTTGAATTTACTGGCAGCTCCCTTCCTTCTGCTCCACCAGGAATTTTACTGGGCGCCACCCCCTCACTACGTCACATGGACAAACGACGCCACGTCATGACTCTTACCAGGCTCCCCCTTTCCTTTCCGAGCCTGGGAACGTATGTTACTGTAGGGATTAAATGTACCAGAAACACCTTCCATAGTCGACTCTTTGCTATTAGAGCTTGCTGAGTATAATTGGACTTCTAATTATTTTTTGCTGCAGTTTCCAGCCGTCTTACCACACCCTGCAAGAGACAAACTACAAGGAACTGCTAGCCGGTGGACTTTCTTACAGCTTCATGTATATCTGAGAACTGTTTAGACAGTATGTAGCTATTATGCGCATTGCTATGTATTGTTGCTTGTGTCATGGCATCATACGACCTGAAAAGTGGGTGTGGAGGAGGTGCAGCAAGAGGGTGGGACTGCAGGCCTGTGACAATGGCTAGCACTTACGAAAAAATATATGTTGAAGAATAGGCATTGGCTACATTCCTCTGTAGTTCATTCTCGGAAAATTTCATGAAGCAAAGTTTCCGCACCACTTTCAGGAGGTAGCTAGCTGCAATTAAAAGAAGCTCGAAACAAAGATCCACAGGTTTTCTTGTTTTGTGCACACATGCTTGGGTTTGAGAAGTTCATCAGTGTACATTGCCACTCAATAAACGTTTATTGTTAAGAAAACCCGAAATGGAACGGATTTCAAACGTGAGTACACATCGAATAGCGCTCAGTTAGTAGCTATACAGAGATGATATCATCGTGAGCATTCTACAACTGAGAAAGTGCTATTGCATATTTAAAATGCAAGGTAAATTACTGGTCCGGTTCCGTCGGCCCTACAGGATATAACATAAGTCACAGTATACATAGCTAAGTAACTTACATTAATTATTTAGCAGTTAAAAGTTTAGCAGTTAAACACATGCGCAAGTGGGGGAAATTAGGGGGAGGAGTAAATAAAGGAAGGTCTGGTGCATCTGTATAGGTAAAAGTGGATCTAAGGTTCGAATGCAGGTGCTAAATGTAGTGTAGCTACACCTCCCTGAATTTTTCCCAATTATTCAGCACATGTGTGGAGGGTCTGGGGACGAGACTAAACTGGTCCAGCTTGTGATTCCAGTAATCAAGCAGTGGTAAAAACAACTCATTATTTTCTACATTCACATTCACTATTGACAGAGATATTGAGACATATGACCAGTGAAACTCTTTGCGGCTGTCATGGACGAGAAGTTGATTCAGAGTTGCCTAGGTCACCAATGTCGCCAGTCATTATAAATGTACGAGTAAGTCACTCCTGTAGGCAGTGTCTAATATTTTGAGTAACAGATGCAAGACTGACTGGCTGGTATTAAGCTCCAGGGGGTGGATAGTCTTGTTATTCACATTTTTACTCTTTGTGAATACCCTACAGTTCACATGTTCATACTCATGTGTTGGCTATATGATTATAATAAACGTGCATACGTATGGATTATGAATGCTCATACGGGCTATGATTATAACATTAAATATGAATAAGCTGCTCCATCACCTGACAGATGGTCTGAGCAGGAATCAATAATGTATTCACAGATGGTGCACTACTGGCAGCAAAGTTTACAACTCAATTAAATAACCACATATCAGTAAAATATAAGCCCTTAATTTAAAGTGTATAAATAGTAGGGATCGCCAGATTTGTTTTGGGTTTCTATGACGTAGGCAGGTAGCCATTTATCAAGCAACTCTAGTCTGCTGAGCATATCAGTGTAATGACGGAGATTGTGACAATCTCTGTCATTTTCCAAAGTATCCTTATTATTACCATTCCAACCATGTTTTCAGGTTTATTACAGCCCAGTTTGTACTTTGTTAAGTGGTTTAACATGCTAAATAGAAAGAAAGATGGCCTCTTCTCAGTAATTCCAATGTGAAAGTCATTCTCTTCTTCAAAATCACTATTGCTGTTTCTCCATCCGTTCAGGGCTATAGACTCAAAGTGCTTATGAGAATCACGTGAACAACTAGCTACTTACTTCTCAATGTCAATCTCAACTACAAACTGCTTCGCCGTTTTACTTGCCAAGCACAGAAAGGCAGACTAAAGGCAGACCAAACCACTATAATGATTAGCTGTAGTATGACGCAAAACTGGTTACCAATGAGATTCCATAGAAACTGTGCTGCAGTATGGTGTAGGGCCATAGAAACTTTGCTGCAGTATGACGCACAGCCATAGTAACCGACGTGTTAGGATGTATCGATTTACAGATATGAACAGATGATTCAGACAAGATTCGTAATTACTCCACTCAAATCTTTCCAACTCTAACCCCATAGTTCTGTAGGTTTATCATTTGAAGTCCCAGTCTACTGCAAGTGCAGGATTCCAGTAAATGCATGATAGAGCACAGATTCAGACAGCCGTTCTCAAGATTATTGCCTCGCTTTGCTTGGCAGTCAGTTGCTAGCACAGCAGAGAACATATATCTATATTTGGTAAATTTAGTTACCTTGCTGCTGTTGCACTGTACAGTACTGTCCTCTCAGTTGTGCTGCCAGTTTTCTCTCTCCCACCGTGCCACTGTCCAGGGCAGTTGCAAGTCTATCCCAGGTAGGGTCCGGGTCAGTCGACTTGAGCCAATACTGTAACATCTCACATAGTCGGTCGGTTGGATGAGGGTATTGGGGATCTGATTTTATGTTGTTGAGTGTCCCAACTTGGATGTCGAGCTCCAACCCAATATAGTACCATTTCTCACTAACAGAGCACAGTTCCCTCAGTAGAGTTTTAAGGTCCTTCATGCCAAGAGGTGAGCTTGAGGCTGCAGGGGGAAGAATTCCTTTTCAAAATGAGAACAAAATTAGTATGCCATTGGAATCAAGTTTCATGTAGTGGTGCTGCACCACTCTACCTCTCTTTAGAGACACACTTGGTACCTTTGGAGGCCCAGGCCCAGGATTCTCCTCCACACTATATTAATGCAGTCTCCACCTCACCAATCCATTTTGTACACTGCTGCGCCGGTATAGTACAATATACAAAGTATGTCAATACTAAGGCTGACAAAGAAGCAAATTAACTGAGTGCTTACTTTCATAATAATGTTTTATGTAGCAGTGTATCCTTAATTTACCCTGTGCCATCAACTTATCAAATAGTGCAAGTAAATTTCCACCTCCAAAACTTACCTTGTATCTTTGGAGGCCCAGGATTCTCCTCCACATCTCCTGACATGATCAGCAGCATTCCCACGATCACCAGACACAAAGCAAGCAGGACGGAGACACCTCTCGGTCCCTTGCAGCTCAATTTGACAATTGATGACAGTAGCCAGGAGGTGTGACAAGCAATAAACCAAAATAGGTGGAGTGTTCGAAAGGTATAGAAGACTCCAGTTCTCAAGGTCACTAGCAGTGCTGCCAGGGAGAATTTTGTGTTGAGTGACAGTGCGTTGGCTTGCACCTTTAGCTTTGGCTGTTTGCATCTTGGTGGGCGGAGGAACACACGAGAGGCACAGAAGAGCCCAGTCTGGGCCCTCCACTGCTCTGCGTCAATGGGCATGACTCACACCTGTAGATGAAATAAGGTGAACAAGCCAAGCTTTATGTAACTGAACCTGCATGAGTAGCTAGGAGTTTGAGGCAGACTACAATGCAAGTATGCATGTGCATCATCATAGAATTTGAGACAGTCAACATAAGAACGAGTAGCTAGCTACAGACTGAAATATGTATAATGTATCTATAGATATGCATACTAAAAGCAGATTGAACATACATAGAAAGAGTATGCAGCAGCCAATATACATACTGAAAGTCTAAATGGAAGTTGCAGATAGTTACAATGTCTGTATCAAAACCGCAGATAAGTGTACGTTTTCTGGATATCCAGACTCAAAAATATGTATGCCTGTTTGCTATCTGCTACTCCAACCCAGGCTTTCGGTGGCTATTTGGGATTAGCCCACTACGGTAAACGTTCTGAGCTCTTTAATTATGGTGCGCACACGAGCAGACACATGCACTCACTCACTCGAGTTGCTTACCACTGCTGAAGCATACGGGGTTCAGATGAATTCGAAATAACTTTCAGTACTCCTCTCAGTAAACAACGCAGGACACAGTATTTTATAAAATACCGATAAACCAGGTATAATATATTGCTAAGAAACGATCGCGAGCCTAAGTGGGAGGGGCTCCTTAGGACGGACTGGGTACCAGATCCGTTCTTCTGAGGGGCTCGTTCATATAACCTCGTACCACGGTAAAATCTGGGTACGAGGCTAGCCTCGTTCCCAGTCCACAAAGCAATAGTCTCGTGCCCAGACGCCCGCCTCCCGGAAAAGCGTTGCACAGGATGCTCGGTCTTCATTAAAAGGTATCAGCTAATTGCTTTTTCGTCAGGAATTTCAAACGGACCAATGAAATTGTAGAAAATGCAATTTTCTGTTATAACACGCGTTAGTCATCAAGCTAGAAAGGTGAAGAGTGAAATGGCTACAAGAGGACGTTTCATGTACTAATTAGATTATCGCGTGTCCGCGAACTTCCCGGGAGAGTGTTGGAGAGTAAGTATCGGCGGATTTCTCTGTGAAAAATGGCAAGCAAAGGAGCTGGAACTGGAAAATGGAAGCGAAAGGCGATGTATGAGGCAAGAGCAGCGCACGCGAGAGCTGCTAAGCAGCCTCGCCTACTGGAGGAGCAGTCAGTGTCTTCTCGCGAGACCAGCGGCCACTCTGATGATCAGCGCTCCACGTCATCAGGCATTGCTGGTGACCAGCAGACTGAAGTGAGCGCTATTGAAGCCAGAGTGCCTGGTAGGGAGAGTGACAGAGAAGCCCGCGGTTCGAGTGAAGAGTCAGAATCCGAGGACTGAGCGCGAAATAGCGGGAGTGAGAATGACAGGGGAGACTACAGTTCGAGTGATGAGTCTACTGAATTCGATGGCGAGAAAGCCCAAGGAGTCTTCGATGACTGGATAATCAGCCTACCTGCCATGCAGAGAAAAATGCTTTCTGTTCTTCTCTTCCAGTCTTTCAGGACTAGACAAGCGATGAATGTCACAGATGCTGCGCAGGAGGCCGCTTCCATCACTGGATTCAACGAGAAGACAGTGAGGACGTATTGCAAGGATTTTTACGACAATGGGGGAAAGTTTAATGAGAGCAGACAAGGCAAGCATCAGAGACACTGCCTCCTGAATGACGAAAACCTTCGCCTAGATGCTGCCATGTATGTTAGGGAACATGCGTATCAAAAGGGAGCTGCGAATCTGACAGCGAAGTCATTCTGTCAGTGGGTGAATAATGAGCTCCTTCCATCCCACACCTTGTCACCACAGCTGCCCAGAAGTATATCTGTGTGAACCGCTACCAGATGGCTACATCAGCTTGGTTTCCGTCCTCAGCATCACAGGAAGGGTGCGTATGTGGACGGACATGAGAGAGAGGACGTAGTCAAGCATCGTGAGGAGTTCCTGAAGAAGATGAAGGACTTGAGGGACACTCACAAGCCATCACCACCTTGTAGTGACGAGAGGGCTGCCACTCCACCTCCAGATGCAGAGTTCAGGAAGACACTGGTATGTATATACCACGACGAGAGTATCTTCAGCATCAACGAAGGCCAGGTATGGATGTGGGCCTCTGATGACACTCCAGTTCTCCAACCAAAGACCAAGGGGTCTGGAATAATGGTCAGCGATTTCATTGACCAGCACTCTGGATTCTTGCGTCTCACCGATGAAGAGCATGCACTAGCTACTGCTGCCAATCCAGACTTTCCCAAGACTGCGAGGACACTTCTGGAGTATGGTGCAGACAAGGAAGGGTACTGGACTGGAGACAAATTCATGGCCAATGTTGAGAGAGCAGCAAAGATTGCAGAGTTCAAGTACCGCAGTGACAAGAACACAGTTGTTTGGCTCTTTGACCAAAGCAGCTGCCACAAAGCATATGCCGAGGATGCCCTAAACGCTAAGCGTATGAACGTCAAGCCAGGAGGAGCCCAACCTCATATGCGAGACACTGAGTGGGCAGGAAAGCCCCAAAAGTTGGTTGACAGGCATGGCATACCCAAGGGGATGAAACAAATCCTGAAGGAGCGTGGCATCAACACCGAAAGAATGCTTGCCGATGACATGCGCATCGTACTCGCTAACCACGAGGACTTCAGAAAAGAAAATACCATTGTCGAGCATTTCTTGTCCAAACGAGGTCACATTGTACTCTTTGTATCCAAGTTCCATTGCGAACTCAACCCAATAGAAAGAGTATATGGGGACAGGCAAAGGTGTACACCCGGATGTACACTAATTTCACATTGCCTCGACTCCGTGTAAATATCAACCCTGCACTTGACTCTGTCAGCACAGACTTAATCAGAAAGTACTTCAGGAGAGTACTAGAGTACGAAAGAGCTTACCTGGAGGGCAAGAAGGCTGGAAAGGAACTTGAGCAAGCAGTTAAGAAAAGATTCACCGAAGAATCTTTTTTGAATGACATTCTTGTGTTATTTAATTTTCCCAAAAATTAAGTTTATTGTATCCCCTAGGTAGACCTAGTATGATCCTCACTGAATTTGTTTTAACAGTTTTTTTGTATCATTACATGTACAGCTTTCCTCAAAGTATTGTGTGTATTTGAGTAATTACTGTTTGAAGTGACCCCATGTAAAAATCCTGCCAGCTTCACTAGGTATATGCACTATGGTGCAATCAGGAAATTGGTTAACAGTTTTGACAAGCACCTGATGTAGAGCGCCTGTACGCGTTTTGGGGAAATTCCCTTATGAGGTTACAGAGAAATCACTCAAAAACTGCCTTATTCGGCCTAAGGATACAACCGGATGTAATTATTGGTGGGTTTGGCTTTTAATCACTAATTGGATTAGTATGAAGCCTACTCTATTGTCAATACTGGTTATGAGTATTGGCGATCTACAAGTAACTATGTAAAAGATATATCATATATGCTCACACATACGTATTCGGGCTGTTATGCCGGCAAGCACTGTACGTAATTGTACTGTCCAGAGACGTATCTAGTGCCGCGGATCGGCATATCGATTTCGAGTACTGAGCTAGGAGTTGTTCTTCTGAGCGTCGTCCAGAAAGTGGGTTACCGCCTAGTCCCGCGGGCCAGTCTCGAGCGAAACTAGGTTACCACCGTGCTACAAGAAGGCAGTGCAAGCGTTTGTACTTGGGAAGGAAGGATGTCTTTTTACAAACAAAGAGCGACTGTCCATCACGAGGCCCTGGATCTTCACAAATCGTACAAAGAACTCGGTCTGGCGCGCGAGACTACTTGAGAAGGATGTTTGTCAAGACAATGGCGGTAGTTCTTTCCCACAAACAAGACAGCGATCCATTCGCCCCAGTGCATGCCAGTAGCGCACTCTTTACAGCTATTTCATGCTGCTCACTATTATAGCCATGCATCTGCTGAGCTAGCATAACTTCTCACTATGCGTAAATAAATTAGCGGTTCCCAATTACGTATATCCGAGGAGTGGCAATGTGCAAGGATGTACGGAAAACGTTCAGTACGAGCTCAGTCGGATATTATAGACACGTGTCCATGGTCATACCGGATACGGTGTGTCCAAATGATGTCATAATGATGCAATCACAAATTGCTGGATTCACAAATTTCCATCAGTACGACATTGAAACAGATTTACTGTGATAATCATCGCTGTTATCAGCCTAAAACCATTATTTCCCCATTGTAATATTATATAGCTGGTAGTTCCCCAAGTGTTTCCCACTGCATTACTTAAGTAGCTACTGTAACTCATGAAATCCTCTTCCCATAAACCAAAGTCACAACATGGGGATTGCTATGTTATTCTGATCAAAGAGTAATTTGTAGCTGTTTGTACTACACTTTGCATAAGTAACAACATGGGTACCATCAGGAGCCCATGAACCCCGTGCTCATGGGCTCCTGGTCAGTGAACTTTGTGCAAGGATGGTATTAAACCAAACCCTATGTAAGTTATAAGCCTCTTTATGGCATGAGTGAATTGCAGAGTGACTGTATTTCTTGTGACCCATTGATCTAAAACTACGGAATGACTGCTACAAGACTAACGTGATAAGTGGAGAATCTTGGGTACAGTGCAGCATTAGAATGTTGCCCAGCTACCGAAGCCTGTCCTAGTCCTCTGAATGAAGTTTACATGCAATAAAATATTAATACATTAAGGTAGCGAGGGAAATTGAAATAATCACCTCCCCCCCTAAAGCTGCTCATGAATAATTAATGAGCGATCAGCTGGGTCACGTGAGCTACCTAAAGTTTATGAGATTCATTGACATTTTCCCATAGCGGCAACCGCAGCGGGGGTGTGTCACTTTGATGTGGAAAGCGGCACTTTCAAGGGCATGCAAATTTGGCACTTTGATGTGGCCGAGAGGAACTTTGATGTTCACTTTCAACTTTTTTTTTTCTTACTAAGCTATAGCCTTCAGGCTGGCAACTTGATCAATCATCAAAGAAATAAGAGGCGAAACTACTACAACTAAACTGTGGTAGTCACGATCAACCCGCCCCAACTTGTGGTCAACACAAATGGCAGAGTTGTGAACCGGTAACATATAGACTTACCAAAACCGGTTGGGAGCCAGACAAAGACACGCTCGAGATCGTAGGAAATCGCAAGATCAAACTCATTCTCACTCGACGCCATCGCTTTGTAATCGTAAACTAATTCTTATCAATAACCGAATAGTATACGTTTGTGACGTTTTCGTCACACGGAAATATTCGTTAGTGATACGGTTTTCCAAGATTTCTTGGAAATTTACGCGCATGCGCATACAATAGACACCAGGCGCTCTTTCTACTTTTCCGCGCCAGGGGACCAGGCTAAGTTTTCTTGTGAGTAGGCTGACTGTCATAACCCTGGGGTCAATCTACTGTAGCAGGCGTGGATTGTGGCAATATTTGATTGGCGAGTCCGGATTGCGAAATGAATATATTTAGCTGGTAAGTTTATCTGTAAAACCGGATTTGAAGTGTTTCTGTGAAAAAGCATGCGTAGGATTTAGGCCTGTCCTGTGTAGGTTGTGTGTAGGTGACGATGAGGGGTGAAACTGTGCGGGGAGTGCAATATTAGCAAAGAAGTTTTTTTTGTGAATATTAAGCAGAGGGGGTAATTAGATGCTTACCTATTGTCATGTGGGTGTAGGCTAGGATGTTGCGAACATAGCCATCAACTTGGTTCGGAGATTCGGCTTCAATCCTACTCAACTTCCCTTCCTACCTTAACTACTAATCCCTACTAATCACTGATATGGGTCTGATATGGGACACTGTTGAAGCAGTAGCTAGCTACAGCTGTATAGCTACAGATACTAGCTATAATATTATCTTTAGCTATACTTATGTTAATTCTGAACATGATCAAAGAGCCGTTTATGCTCTTGTTTGCATTAACAGCATACTTTAGGTGATTCATGCACGTGGTAGCTATGAAGGAAAATTGCATGAGGCAAACTGAGGGTAATTTACCACTCTTTCAACAACAGACCCATGCCCCACTTTCAATATTAACTTTTTGCTTCCATTATAGGCTTTAGATCGCAGCCACTCTGCATAGATCACAGCAGCTTCGTAGCCTCATACCCAGGCTCCCCCGCACATGTAACCGCTTCGCTGGCTCGGTTATGTAATGCTCACGTGTGGGGGTCCAGGGATCCCGGGAGCTTATGCACTTCCTTAACTGCACAGGAAGTGCATGTGTTCATTCACGCCTGACCCCACCCCCCTAGCTATTGTTAACCTGGAAGCAGCTCACAAATAGCACAAGCTCCACGCTATATAATAGATTACCTGGCTGCAGAAACAGCTATAGTAGTTGCACTCTGACAGTGGATAGATCAATTTTACACTGGACCGTTGAAGATGCTAGCACTAGGTTTATACGTGGTGTTGACTTTGCTGCTGCTATAAGCTGGAATTTGTGCAAGCAATAAATTAGTTTTGACGGTAATTAACTCAGCACATAATTGCTAATTTGTTAGAACTAGCTACAAACGTAAGTCAGTCATAACTTCCAGGTTATTACTCTTGCAGTCTCGGCTCGTGCAACCTTGATGGAGATCTCAAGCTTCTATACCCCAAGGATGTCAATGGCTACATTGATGGTATGGTGGCACTCTGTGAAGAAGGAATTTGCAAGACAATACATGACTTCAACTGGACAGTTGCAGATCGTACAGTTGCCTGCAGACAGCTGGGGTATATGTACTCAGATCAAGATATAAATAACAGTTAGCTCGGAGTCTAAAAAACACAAGCTGGAAAGTTAATATAGCTTGATGCTGTATGAGAACTAATTTTCTTTTGCCTGCAGGTGCAGTCAATTCTTTCAGCTTTAATGGTATATACCAACCTAGCACAAGAAGCAATGGATCTGAGAGCACCCTTCTTGAATGCATGGTTACAAATACTACTACTAGTACTAACTATACAATAGTAGGCTACACAACAGCTGTTACAGTATATATCAATTGTACAACCAGAGTACTGCATCCCAGACCTGCATTACTAGTGCCTATACCTTCACAAAATTTCAGTTCACATACAGAAACTAGCAATATATCTTCAGAAACTAGCAATATATCTTTAGAAACTAGCAAACCCTCCTCACCAATGCCTAAGCCTTCACAAAGTTCCAGTTCAACTACAAAAATCTCTCCCGAGACAGATAGCAAGTGTAGCTACATGTACTTATGACGATATGGTAGTGTTTGTGTTTGGAGCCTGGTATTTGTAGTACTTCTCACTACAGTGCTGATACTTCGGATTAAGACCAAGGTACATCTGGTTCTGAGGGCTAAGACCTGAGGTCCAGATCAATTCTTACCACATCCAAAGCATTTGCTAATAAAAATGGTAATTGGAGTAACTTCATTGGGAGCTGTCAACATGTTTTTATTACACAGTTTCTTCCGACCTTGACTACTTAGTATACCATGCACTCCTGTGTGCATATTGCATGTCCTGCCAATTATTCTGCTGAAACAACACAATGCAGTCACCTTATCATTATATAGACGCCTTGAAAACACAGGCAAAACATACACAGTAAAAACATAAATCCTGGATATGCCATATCCAGGATGAAAAAAACAAACAAAAAAATGAAACAACAACAGGAAATTAACAAGTCTGTGTATTAAAATAGATTCAGATTCACTTCTGAAACTTCCATACACTGCCAAATTTTGAACATGCGTGCAGTGTAAGGCAAGGGTTTATGCATAATCATAGTCACTATTGGAATTTATCGGGTGTTGAGTGAATACTAATGTGGTCATATAGGATCAGTTGCATCCTCGTTATTGGGTGCATCTGGTGTTGAATGAATACTGACATAGTCAGCTTCAGTAATATTAACGATATTCCCCACCAAAGGGGGCACTCCATAAGCCTCATTACGAGTAGCCTGTATGCTTGTCATGTAGGCTTCATTCCTTTCTAGGACGATTGCTGTAGTGTCTGCATCCTCTCTTGCTGAGATTGTACCAGATACTACATGCCACATACAAATACCAGACTTGTAGCATTGTGTTACTGAGGTCCTAACATGTGATCCGTATCATTATATGCCTGCAGAGTACGTAGTTGATGATGTCCACACCAAATCACAGTGAAATCTACTGACTGATCATGGAGTGAGTGACCCTCAGGCTGGTCTGTAGTTGTCAGTGTACATTAAATTCTTTGCTTAAGCAGGATAAGGGGTATGGTTATTACTCATTGTTGTAAGAATTATATATGCACATTGAATGTTCTGAAAATCAACTTGCTTTTGGACTACTTGCTGGTTATCAGTTCAATGATTTTAGTTTCATAATAACAGCAGATAAGCATCTCAATACAAGCATTGATCGTTTAATGCTCAAGTAAGGAATTAGACCACTAACACTTAATTGTCAAAACTATCGAAAATTATCCAATACATTCAAGCTTAAATGTATTCAAGTAGTGCTTATAGGGATTTCCCAAGGTAGATGTCAACGTGTATGTGGATATACTTGAGTGAGATACAGCAGTTCTAGAAGTGATTTTTTGTACTGTGAAGTTTTTTAGTAGCTCAGTGTTTATTGACTAGTGCACTAGACTGAATTATAATCTTCAAGAGATTTGGCTGCTGATTATATACACGAGGATGCTGTCATTGTTACTATACACACTTTTAGTGTTATAATTTCATGATCAAGCTGTAGAAAGATTTGAATCTAAACAGAACAATACAAGTATGAATCTGTAAACGTTTGATGAGTTCACAGTCTCTGTTGACTCCGATCCATTACTCTTGCACTCGTATCCCTGCTGTCACCCACTCCCCTGCACGCTCTTGCCTGATACACAAACCTTTTGCATGCCTAATTCAAATACAAACTCTACTGCAGCATACAGGTCTGATGATATCATATCACCAACCAGTCTTCCCCAAGGTGCAATGCTCTTACTCCTCTCGTATCAGCCATTCTTTTATAGTGGCCACAGTTGCTATCTGCTTCTACACTCTTACTACAAAGTCAAAGAAGACAGTAGCTACATGAACGCACGAGAAACTTAGGAGACATAAAACAAGGAATACAGTACCTATTACTATAGGGACCGCTCTAAAGATGGTTGCACTTCTCTACCTTCTGCTTGTGGCATTATTTCAGCGCTTGGTCTGTGGTACAAATGGTCTCGAAAGAGTAGCTTCAAGAAGTATAGATTTGCTGCCTTCCTTTGCACAGCTAAATATTCAGGACTTGTAACAGGTCCGTATCAAGTGGTAGTTGATTCCATCTCTGATAGGCCAGAAAATTCACAAGCTCTGTAACACTTTGTATGTCTAGTTGGTAAAACATTGCTGTAGCTAGCTACGTAGGCTTACTCTTTCAACTGCAAAATTTGCTCCCACAGCTAACGGTTACTCTTTAAGACAATGAAGCATTCCTTACAAATACTTCATAAGGTGCACATGATTGCCACATATGAAATACTTCTTTTTTGGCAGTATTATGAAACGACCACATCGAGGTATTGACAAGCCTGCCGCATGTACATGTACTTGTAAAGCACTTGAGTATTACTGTAACCCCAATGTTTGTAGTTTCTGTATAGTGTAGCTATGTATAAGCTGAAATGCACAATATGCAATATGGCTAATCAAATAGTTTTGATCAGTGTATCTTGTCTCTCAACTTGTCTATGGTAACCATGGCTCAGTCTCAGGTATGTAAAAAAAAAAAGCGTACCAACCTGAAGCCTAGTGACAGTAGATGCAGAAATTGTCATATTCACAATCACAGGCACATGCGAGTGTATACAATTTGCCATGATATGGAAACACACTTAATGTAGGAATCATCACTATTATCTGTCTGAAAAAAATTATCACTACAACAGATATCTAGTGTTTGCAACTTTACAAAGTTGATGTATTATGGGAAGATGATTTTACGGGTTGCAGCACATAGTTAATGCAGTGGGGAAAAGCTTAGTAATTAAATGCTATAACAATACCTTTAGTAATTACTGAATAGCACAAACAAATATTGCAGAAAATTTTGCAAGGCAAGGCAAGTGTGCACAATGAAGGGCAACAAAGAAAGTATGCATGAGTAAGCATAAAGCATATAATCCTATTAAGGAAACAATAAACGTACACACTGATAATTACAAAAAGATACAGCTACAAAACCAAATAAAAAAGCAAATTCAAAAATTACAAAGTATAAAACAAGATAAAAAACAATAAACTAACTCAGTAGCCGCCTGAAAGTGGCAGCAGTGCCCAAGATAGCAGGGATATTACTGCAATGCATTGCTACTGCAATTCTCTGCAGTATGAAATGAAAAGAACTAGGCTCCCCTGTTTTCGCCTTTGGGTTGTCGGCCTAGTTCACTAAAAAAGGAGATAATTACACGCGCAGAACACGCAAGTTGCTGTTTCTTTACAAAAGAACGCTTGGGAAAGTTATATTTGTCAGGTTGATGCGGCTTTTCAGAAAATGAACGACACTAGCCATCGTGCTCGAGAACATAATACACGTGAGCACTCTTGACTATTATGTAATGCGTACGTATTAAATTGCGTGGGTGTGTTTTGTGGTGCGGCTCCTAGGATCCTATAGCCTACGCCCTTGTTAAACGTAAGTTATCTTGTGACCAGCTGTTACTAGAAACGTGCGTTCCAACAAATTGACCATGACTATATAACAGAGGAGGTACGTCAATATCACGTGCATGTACGTTGACGTCACTTAAGTACAGTAATCGCCATAGAGATTTTGAGACCCTCTGCTGCCAAAGCAAAGCACTGCAAGAGCTGTTTGAAGTGCTGTGACATCAGTACCAGTAGAAAGGTTCAAGAAAATCGACTGAGCCCCGGTCCCCACCGTTTTTCGGTGGACATTTTGCTCAAGAATGCTAGCGGTTAGTCCACTACCGTTACTAGCTTCTTACACAGCCAGTATGTATCCAGATCGTACCTATAAGCGAGTAGGCATAACGTGCATCAATACTGCAAGACTTCCAGACAAGAATTTATATAGAAAAGCACTGACCAAGGCTGGGAGTGGCCTTCATGCACCCGCTTACCGATATCGAACGGCTTTCAAAACGGCCTCTGTAGCTTTTTAAGGCCCCGAGAATCATAGCACTCTGGGAAATATGGTGCAGTAAGGTTTTACAACTTTATCAACTTACAGAAACTCTTAGAGAGCACCACAGGCGATCCTCGACGGCGAAACTGAGCTAGCCGTCTATTTGCTACTTTAATTTACGTACGCGTATACCAAAGATATTCGAGAGTTTGTCACGCGCGGAATGCAAAATATGCAATTATGTCATGTGATTTTTGAATGATGTCATAGCTTTCCTCTGCATGCATATTTCTCGTACATAGGTACTGTACTACACATAAATTATATCCTTGCATGCAACTGATGTGTAGAGTATTCAATTACAATATTACAAGTCAGTGTATGGGTGGGGTTCTAGCAGATGGGAAAATTCGGCAATCTAGCAACGGAACCTAATTTATTAAGCATGAAGGGGGGGGGGGGGGTGTTAGATGCTTAGTTAATTTACCATTTGGTGTAGGCTTTGATATTGCCAACAGGACCAGGGATTCGACTTCCTGTAAGTCCGACCTTAATTTACGCTGCTTGCCTTAGCATCACTGGCTTTGCAAAAGGAAGTCAGAGCTCTGTATATTTTTTCAGCATAACTGCAGTGCCAAGTGAGAAGAAACAGTCAAAATTATAATAGGCTACTGTGTGGCAGGCAATATACTGGATTTTATCCAACAGTGTATGCATACTGTAGCTAGTAGCTAGGTGCTAGCAATGCTAAAATGTGGAGTGAGTTGATTGTAAGTACGGATGACTAACTTTGAGAAATACTTACACTTTCAGTCACACGGGCCCTTAGTTCACAAAATGTGCAGTGGTGAGAGCAGTTCATGACAGAGCCAACACCCACTGTACATATGCTTTGGATGGCTTGGAGGAGTGGAAATTGCTTTCTCAATCCCAGAAAAAGAAACGATTACCCTAGAGCTCGAGGGTAGCAGAGCAACCATGTACAGCCAACCCCAGCAGTATTAAGATCACAGATCAAGAGCGGTTGCTACTCTCTCAGTATCTCTGAAGGCATCCTATATATACAATATCTCCCCTGATGTTATAGTTAACCATGAGGAAACTTTGTAGTCAGAATCAAGAATCCTGTCCTCATGAAAATGATGATTGTAGTGGTGTAGCTGCCAGATAGGATACCAGGTTTATCCAGTTACATAATATTAAACAGGCAGGAAAGTCCCTCACCCAATGATTGAGTTGGCACTCACCAATATCCACACAGAGAGATGTACCATTGCAGAGCACGCCATGGACAGAGGACATTCAGATAACAAAGAGGTGTGTAGACCTAATAAGACTAAGTCGGCACTATATAATGCATAGAGGATTTCTCTGATTACCGACTACAAAAGGGCTATCAATTAATGCTATAGCCACATGTTTCTAGCAGAGTGAGGGTACCTCAACGTCCATGAACTATCCTCGCTCTGCTAGAGTTGGTAGCTATATCAGAAGCCAGCTCCATGCACTCAGCCAAGTGAAGGGACTTTGAATTCCATCAGTGTACAGTGCACTCATCGCTGGCAACAGCTTGCGTGGGTATGACCCCCAAATAGCCCATGTCTGATTTCCAATCACATATTGATGCCAATTCAGTCAGTAAACTTCCAGTTTTAGTTATGTACTTTGCTGTTTTGTTGCATTTGTGCCACAGTAAGAAGATTGTCATAGCGTAGTCAAAAAATTTGATGTTTATTGAACCTTTGGGTTAGTGTGAACCATAAAAAGATTACTGTACCTGCCCTTTACAGGACTAGCTAAATCTGAATCACAGTATACTTGAATGGAGCACACACATGCAAAAGTGAGAGCGTCAATGTTATGGGAGAATGGAAGTAAGCGTAAAGTACATGCGCCACTTACTACGTGCACTGTATATAACAATTCACCACAAAATAATTTTGCTTGTTTTAAGCTATCAGTTTCATGTACTGCACACATTGCACTAAAGCTAAAAAAAATATTGGTTGGCTATACAGGAGATTCTACAATAATGACAGCCTACTAAACTGTAGATACAGTACACTTGTGTATCGATCGTCACTTAGAATATGCTGCATCAGTATAGGACCCGCATCCTTTCAAAGACATCACTAAACTCAAAAATTTGCACTAAAAATGTGTTTAAAATGATGAGACTCAGGCTACCAGGTCTTCATCGACTTTTCCCAGCTTCCTACATTTTAAAAACCGTAGTTGTATCAACTCTATACCCTCTATACAAAATGTATGGTCACTTTTCCTTTACACCCTAGTGTATTTGTTCCCCAAATAAGTGAAGATGTAATTATTCACTCCCTTAATTTACTACATCAATCATTTGCACTCACTAATGCCTATTTATCAGTCATCATTTGCTCCTGTTGGCAGATATGTGGTCTTGAACTAGGCTTGGATCTGAAATAATATAATAGTTCACAATAGTACAACAGCATGCAACAACAGCAAACAGTGATTGCAACAACAGCAACAACAGGAGCCTTTTCTAGTAACCTATGATGTTCTAGAATGTTCTAGCAGAGACTACTATAGAGTGTACTTGGTGAGTGTGTTCTGTGGTGTTCTAGAAGATTCTGGGATGTACTCAACCTGTAAATTACATCCTTTCAACAGTTCCAAGCACTATTTCTTTGTGGAATCACTTACCACGTAATGCACTCTGAGCACATTCCACTTATTCTTGTAAATTACACAATGTATCCATGCTCTTATAATTGAGTATGCGCATGTGTTAGCTAATTATAGCTATTTGTGCATCCATTGCATAGCAATGGAATAAGTATACGGTGTCACCAAGCAACATGAGCACATTTATTAAGTAAATATAAATCAATATTTCATCCATGCAGTATTGTGAATCACGTGTTGAAAATCGGTTAGTATTACTTATTAAATTTTCTGAAACAAAGTTACTGATTCAGAAGCATTGATGTTTAATTAATATGAACTTGTAATTTGCCACAACAACAACTGGTAATCACTGCTTGATGGAAGATGATGTTATTTAATGCATATGCCACTTGGCCTTGTATCAGGCTCCCCTGCATGTGTGTACTACTGAGCGAAGCAAGCGAGAAAAAACCAGGTACCCTTTTCAATTAAACGGAGCACCATAACCACAGCATGTCTAGCTGACATCACATTGCCCTGTACCATACCAACTGCAAGTTCAATAGGCCAATTATTGAATTTTTTTTCATTTAGTCACACGCCTATTACTGTGTGAGTATATAGCAGTCATACAAGCTTGTGAGCAACTGTGGGAGCATAATGATCAGTACATAATATAATAGTAGCAAGATAGAGTGCTAATACTTGTCTATAGTGACCCAAACATATAAATGATCATAGAATGAACCAAACATAGAATGATCATCTCTAATTTATGTATGTGTGTGAACAATGACCATGCATAAACATTACTAAAGATACAAACCAGGGGTCACATATTCAATAAATTTGAACAGAGTAAATATCACCTCTCTGGGAATAGCATACTGTTAAGCTAGATGAAACTTATCAGGAGATTCTAAAATATAGAAAATCAGATTTACCAGGAGTCCAGGAGCTTAGCAATGCTTCATGACACTCATAAGCTCCTGGATTTACATTGCTAGCCATTCTGAGTGTTTTGAGGGAAGAACACTAAAGAGATAGTGTACATTTACAAGCCTTAAATGGAATGCAAAAATGCTCACCGAGCAGCAAAGAAACTGAGCATATGGTATGTGCATGTGAGCAGATTCAAGAGTATGTATCAATTGCAACCGGCAGGGCAGTAAGAGGGTTCAAGCATAGATAATATAGCATACAAGTGTATGCTATATTATTATCTATGGTTCAAGACTTAATAGAGAAATAGTTCACACACTTATAGCTGTCTGTTATGGATTTCAGGCGTACCTATAATACAAACTACTGACCACAGGGCCCATCCAAGTAGATATCACTTCCTCCATCTTTTGGTGCATCCTTATTCAAGGTAATAAGCATCTCACTGTGTACTAGCTAATAATGGAACTCTGATTGATAAGGTACACATGCAAAGATGGTATGTTGCAATTAGCAAAGGCAAGGGATCGATGGTATCGTTTCCAGGCTCTATTCCCTGGCTTTTAGTGCACTCAGAGTCACTGCAGTGCACTGTACATAATGCTTCTGCAGACACGATCGCAGTCAAGGAAGTGCGTACGTGCGCCTGACCCCACCCCTTAGCCAACCAAACAGGAAGCAGCAACAGGCTTCAATATTATGTATGCAGCAACGGAACACCGCAAATGTCACGAGCCATATAATAGGTTGCTGCATAGTAAAATTGGACTCTGACAGCTGCAGTGGGTAGAACAATTGTACGTTGGACCGCTGAAGATGCTATCACTAGGCTTATACGTAGTGTTGACTTTGCTGCTTCAAGCTGCAAGCGATAAAGTTCCGCCGAACAGTAAGTTTAATTTGCTAGTGTACTGACAAAGCAGGACTTTGATACGCAAGGGTTGCTTTATCAGGCCCATACGCGGTTGAATTATAGTAAAGGTTTCACGCGTATGAAAACATGCAGACCAGTACAGACTGATGAAGACTGATTGATGAGTATCACTCAGTACATTATTAGAACTAGCTGCAAACATAAGCCAGCCATAACTTCCAGGTTATTACTCTTGCAGTCTCATGTAACAATGGTGGAGATCTCAAGCTTCTAAATCCCAAGGATGTCAATGGCTACATTGATGGTGTGGTACTCCTCTGTGAAAACGGAACTTGGAGGACAATACATGACTCTAACTGGACAATAGCAGATGGTACAGTTGCCTGCAGACAGCTGGGATATATATACTCAGATCAAGGTAAGTATGGGATGCTGAAATTTGGTGCATGTTTAATTTGGAGTCTAAAATATAATGTATATAGGTTGTATGAGTATAGTTTTCTCTTGCCCGCAGGTGCAGTAAATATTATACACGCGGTGTTTAGTAGTCCTTTTTACCAGCCTAGCACAAAAATCATGCAGTGCAATGGATCTGAGAGCACCCTCCTTGAATGCCTGGTTACAAACATTTCTCCAAATACTAGCTTCGTGACAGCTGTAGGTGTTAATTGTACAAGCAGAGTACTGCATCCCAGTCCGACGAGTATAGAAACTAGCAGTACACTGGTATTTTCAGAAACTGGTAACAACAAACCCTCCTCACCAGTGCCTATGCCCTCTCAACGTTTTAGTTCACATACAGAAACATCCATCTCTCCCTATCCCAGTGGTGAGCTTACTTATGATGGTATAGCTATATAAGCTACTTTATGTGTCTGTTGCTATTGGAGCTACCTTACTAGTGATAATACTTCACCACAGTATTGATAATAAATTACAATAGCTGGGTGAAAGCAGCAGCTTCTGGTGCATATTCTGCAAGATAACATAGAGACACAGATGTTGCCCTAGATAGAAATGAAGCGTGCATGATAAGCATATAAATATATAGGTTACTCATAGTGAGTAGCATATTTGTGCCTTTCCAGCTAGCTTAGTAAATTGCTAGGCATTTGTGTACCTTTTCACGGGTTATTACCTTGACAAGGCCCTCCGCTGAGGCAGATGCCAACACACTGTTGCTAGCTAGTAGATATAATTCAATTAGAAATCTGGCTTGTGCTGCATTAGCAATAGCAGTTTCCATGGGTTGCCAAGGGCATCTGAGCCTCTTGTAAAAGGAGTCTGTTTTGCCACCTTTTTTGAACTGAGATGGCTAGTAGTAGAAGTTCTAGCAGTTCTAACGGTTCTAGTTCCAGTGAAGTTTCCAGGTGTGAGAGTGGTCTCTGTGAGCATCCTTTTACCTTGGCTTTACCAAGTGGACTAATTGTTGTAGTACACATTAATCAAAAGGCTCCTGCTGCAAACAGGAAGAAGCCACTTACCGGTAAGTTGGACAAATCCAAACACTTTAGCCAGCCAATTACTGAAAGTGAACTTGTAAAGGATTTACACCTGCAAACACCGAGAGGAATACTCATTGGGCTCTCAAGGCATTTTCAGAGTGGAGAGAGCAGTAAAGCTCAACAATTCCTGAGAATCTGTGTCCTGAATACTTGTTGAGAAAAAGGGGTAGGGGTTTGTAGGAAGGGGTTGCATGAGCTGAATAAGTGACTATCATTGTTTGTGAACCTCGAAAAACAGATGCCATGTCATATCCACCGAAAACTTTGCACCAAATTCATGTGGTTCTCATGCACTACTCATGTAAAGGTAAAGTATCACCAGAAACTCCCAAATAAGAAAGATCCTAAATTCTCTGGTTTTCGTGGCACATGTGATACTGTATTTAGAAAACTCTGTGAAAGTAGCATTGTAGCTATTAGTGGAAGAGGAAAATAAACTTTGGACTCCAAAAGGATTGCAAAGAGCAGCATTTGAAGTGTTTGAAAGATTTTCTGTTTACGAGGCAGAGAAGAACAGCGTAACTTGAAGCGATCACAATTTGTATGAGAATACAAGCCAGGTAAATATACATAGCTACTGTGAAAATGGTTCAAAAAACCAATCTGCATGGTGGACTGAATCAATTACATCTTGAAAATAAGATTGTGCCTGTTTGTCAAAATTCCAGTGTAGGATCTCGTTATCTGGTGCATCTTTTGGACTTGTATTTGCAGAAACTCTTACTGTATAGACCAAAACAGGGAGCTCCTTCAGATCCATTGTATGATGCTGTTGCTGTTGCTATTGGGAAGCACAGACTTGGTGGTTATGTTGCCAGTATGTGTGACGATGCTCAAATCAGTTGTAAGACAAAGAATGCTTTACTAGCTACTGGAACAACTGATTTGTAGCTATAGTGCTAAGATTCCACAACGTATAATTCAGGGGCGTACAGGTCATCGGTCATTAGAAGCACTACTCTAGATGAAATACAGGCTGTGTCCAATCTGTTAACATGAGCCTACATACCTAAAAGTACTCTTCAGAAATTTGGCACAAGGCAATGCACATGCATGCACACCACAAAAATTAAAGGGTTACTTTAGCCAGTCTATGGCATATTATTGGTTGTGTTTTATGGACTATAGCGTTGTAAGAATAAGGGAGAGGTTCATTAGAATGTATACCCTCAGACTGGGAGTATGAGCTAGGGATTTGGAGGAGTTGTGACTGTGTAATGTACCATTTACTTTTCATTCCCTAGCTCTTTCTCCCATAACATAGTTTACCTTGCAACCTGCTGTTACTGGAAACATGCATTCCAACAAATAATTGATCATGACTACCGACATGTTTCTCGTACATAGGTAGTACACATAATCATTATGTCTTTGTATGCAACTGATATGTGCAGAGTATTCAATTACATTATTATTATATGTGCACATAAAGCTGCAACTGAGATAACCCTACATCGGTTAAAGTAACCCTTCTATTATGCAATGCAGAACCCAAAAAATTGTCTATTGCTACTCCAAAGGCAGCTGAGTTAATGAGTTCTTTTTTTAGCAATCTTACAAATCATACAAAAACATCACTCCAAATAGCTACAATGACTTTAGAAGAGGACATTAAAGCCATGAATAATTGTAGTGTTGAAGGTTTGTTCATGTAACCATATAGCTTGCTACCATCATGCTTGCTACATGTATTTTACTCCTGTATTCTCATGAACGGCAACTGTATTTTCTAGCAAGGTGAGGTCAAGGCTGACTGATTTGCGAAGGACCGGTATCAATCGGACCTACCGCTTGCTGTATCCAGCAGAACCGACTGTAGCAGTTGTGAAAGGTGCTCTGAAGCCCAGTATTGACAGTCTACAGCTCTACCTGTGTTTTTGTGGCCAGTTCTCATGACTATCCTGATCAACAGTGGTCCTGTTTAATAGCTTATTTAGTCTGTTTTGCATATATCTTCTTAGATGCATGCAAACAGGACGGTGAATTTTTGGCTTCTCTGGTTTACTAGTTTGCTGTCTTGAGTCTTAACCTTGTGTAAAGACTATTAAAGAATTCAGACAAGGCTAGTACAAGGTACGCATTGTTAATCGGCCTTTCCTTCCGAAATTGGAGAAATATGTGTGTAAAGTGATCCAATTGTTTACACACTGTTTTGTAAACTGCAACTGCATGAGATACACGATTGTGCTTTCAAAAAGCTGACACTGCCCCTCTCATCCCATTTGTCTGAATCATGATCAAAGGATTTCCTTCAAACCTGTCCTGGTGGAGTTCGTTCCTCCACCCCTGGAATGGCATAACTCCTTAATGTCTGTACTAGGCAGTGAAAATCCGACCTTCTCAGTCATTTCTGATCTATCTGATCTCCTTGTTGCAGGAATTAGTTATCTGCCAATGCATGGTCAGTTATTGTGTGCTGCCACTGTGATAACCAGAATGTAGCGCAAATATTAGCCTGTGGTTCTGCTAAACTAGAGGAGGTTAGTAATTAGCTAGCTGTGCTGTTCTTCCCCCACTCCAAAATTCCTCCCCATAATACTATAATATTTCATTTCCGCAGATACCTTAAGGGAAAGCAAGAACCTGACTCAGACCAGGCCCGGCATGTCTCCAACCCTAGGTACATAGCTAATGGCTACACTGTGCACTATACTGACTGGATGTTAATCTTTCCTAGCCTCTTGAGTAACTCATCCTCATGCATTTACGCTATTCCGAGTTAAAGGGGCTCTAAAATAGCCTGTCTCTTCAGCTAAGCAAACTACTTGATAGGCTGTCTGTCATCAAATGAAGACTATGCATTTTATGAAAGGATAATTTTAACCCAGGGTACATTCCAGGACAGCCCATCATGCAACTGTAGCAACCACCCAGTTCATGCACATGGTCTATGTTTTATGAGTATACGGAAGTTATGGTAGATCAAATGAATCTACTTTTGAATAGAGTATAATAGACCCCACATGGTTAGTAAAGGATTTATCTAATCAATTTTATTTAATAATTATCAATTAACTTCATATTTTGACCATTTACTGATAATGCTTTTTCCTAAGGGCTGTCCCAATAAAATCCAGCAGACATCATCGGTGGAGCAGTAGGAGGGGTGCTCGGGGTAGTTACTGTGCTTGTGCTACTACTTATTGCGGTAAAGGTTCAAATTCGACTACAGAGACAAAGATATGGAAATGCTCCTATACAAACTGCTATGTATGACTACGTAGGTCCACCAGAATTACCTCCAAGAAGGCCACGAGAAGTTATTACTTTCCCTAATATTGCATATAGTAACAGCATTGAGATAGAGACCGGCACTTCTTCCATCAGCAGCATTCAAATTCAAAGATGTGAGAACTGGCAGTTACTATGATCAAATACAAAGTCGCAAGAAAACTGGTGGTCTCTATAGTCAGAAGCAAAGCTATGTGAAAGCTAGTGGTGACTATGATCACATTCAAAGCCATGAGAAGGCTGGCAGTGACTATGATCAAATTCAAAGCTATGAGAAAACTAGTGGTGCCTGCATGTGATCAAATTCAAAGCTTTGAGAAAACTGGTGATGACTATGATCAAATTCAAAGCTACGAGAAGGCTGATGGTGATTACAATCAAATTCAAAGCTACGAAAAGGCTGGTGGTGACTATGATCAAATTCAAAGCTACGAGAAAACTGGTGGTGACTATGATCAAATTCAAACTTATGAGAAGATTGGTGGTGATTATGATTCAAAGCTATAAGAAGGTTGGACATGATTATGAAAAAAGAAAAGACTCGTAATACTTGTAACCACACTTCAAAAATGTATTGTCGCTCCTAGTCTACTAGCTGATAATATTTTAGGTTGCTTTTCAGTGTGCATGCATCTAGATTGGTAGCTAGTGGGTATGAAATTCATTTACCTATTCCAAATTTAAGCACTTTCAATAGCTAACCATGTTTTCTAGCTATAGGCTCAGACCTTAAGTGGGTGGGGCCTTCTAGCCTTTCGGAGTATGCAAGAACACACATGCAGGCTGTGGGTGTGTGCCCCATAGCATACACCCAGTCTGCTATACAACCAGTTAACAACCTGGGGTATGGCATATGTGGGTTATTGTATCAATAATATGTAGAGAAGATACATGCTGATTAGCTATATACGATGAGTTTTAACGGTGGTCAAAGCGAGTTAACAGCAAAGGGGTGTGCATCTATCATTAATAACCTACACGGCATAGACTATCACGAGATATCGAAGAGTCAGCTCACATGACTTGCGCGCCTTTTGTCAGTCAGCCAAGTGACTGAGTGAATCGGCAAGTCCTCCTGATTTTTTCTACTGGCAGGTTTATTCGCCTCTTCACGGTTGGAGATGGCGGATAGTAACCTCCCCAACCCCCCCCCCCCCCCTTCTATCAGTTCAACCCGCTCATGGTGACGTATTAAACTGCCTCGCAGCAAACGGCAGATCCTTGCACCGTCACCCAGTACGAACCCCCGTCCATCGAGCCTCCACTAAGAGCTATACAGGCCGCGGAAGAGCCACCCAAGCCCTCCGGCAGCTAGCTCGGGTAAAGACATTCTCTTCCTCTCCCTAGCCTCGTACCCAGCCGTCCCAGCTTTTTTTCGCTTCCAGTAAGAAAAAGCGGAACGCCTGGGAACACTTCTCACGTGCGTGACGTAAGATTTAATGAAAATGGGTAACCGCAAGCAATAAGCTACCCACGCGAATTAACGGTCGCTTTATCTGCACGATGTCATTCTGAATTGCGCAATTGCATGTGTCGTGACTTGTGACTTGTGCTCTAGCTTTGTCTTGTGTCGGTAACTCTCACTAACTACGCGAGAGGATAGCTATATAGTACGCGTGCATATGCTCGAGTTATCGACTCTGTCACTAGTCCTGTCACCGCCTTCGGGGGTCCAGCGTCTTAGATGTCTGCCAAAGGTACGTTTTTATACAGGAGCAAATAAAAATTGTTTGTGGAACCCAGGGATAACCGTCGTAACTGAGCGTACGTGTATGTGGCCGTATGCGTGGGCAAGCTGAACTTGGTTGCCATCTTGCGGCCTTGTACCCCCACGCGCAATTAAGTCGGTTCTACCCTTGGTTCTACCTTTACGTCACGCACGTGAGAAGTGTCCCAGGCGTTCCGCTTTTCTTACTGGAAGCGAAAAAAAGCTGGGACGGCTGGGTACGAGGCTAACCTCTCCCCTCTTTTCCACTAACTTCCCGGCCGGAAGCCGGTACCGGAATCGGGTTGCATGGGACTGGCCGCCTATTCACTTCCACTCCGTCAGGGAGTGTGATAGCCCTTTAGGGCCTACCGAATAGGCAAAGCTACCCCAGCACTCGTCTCCAATAAGCAAGACAGTCCCATCTACCCTATCCACTTCCTCCACCCCCCCTTCCTTTTTCTTTCTCTCAACAAACCCCCCTCGCTTCCCCCTCCTCCTTTTCTTTCCCTCAATACCCCGGTCCTCACATGGTATCACTAGCCCATGACCGGACTACCCCAGGGTATGCGCTGCAGGGTTATCTAAGCCCACACGCAGCCTCCCACCCCAGGTCGTCACACACTATCACTAGCCCATGACCGGACCACCCCAGGGTATGCACTGCAGGGTTATCTAATCCAGGTCCTCACATGGTATCACTAGCCCATGACCAGACCACCCCAGGGTATGCACTGCAGGGTTATTTGTTTTGTATAATGACCCGTAAGCCGAACAGGCTGGGCATCTTTGTATGTGCGTCACATTAATAAATAAATATTCTATTCTATTCTATTCTATTCTATTCTAAGCCCACACGCAGCCTCCCACCCCAGGTCCTCACACGGTATCACTAGCCCATGACCGGACCACCCCAGGGTATGCACTGCAGGGTTACTTGTTTTGTATTGTGACTCGTAAGCCGAACAGCTGGGCATCGTTGTACGTGTGTCACATTAATAAATAAATATTCTATTCTATTCTATTCTAAGCCCACTCGCAGCCTCCCACCCCAGGTCCTCACACGCTATCACTAGCCCATGACCGGACCACCCCAGGGTATGCACTGCAGGGTTACTTGTTTTGTATTGTGACTCGTAAGCCGAACAGGCTGGGCATCTTCGTACGTGTGTCACATTAATAAATAAATATTCTATTCTATTCTATTCTAAGCCCACACGCAGCCTCCCACCCCAGGTCCTCACATGGTATCACTAGCCCATGACCAGACCACCCCAGGGTATGCACTGCAGGGTTATCTAAGCCCACATGCAGCCTCCCACCCCAGGTCCTCACACGGTACCACGCCCATGACGGGACCACCCCAGGTCCTCACACGGTACCACACCCATAACCGGACCACCCCACTGCAGGGTTATTGCCGAGCGCCTTAGCACGAAGCAAGTAATCTTGCTATGTGGGGATCAAATCTGAGTTAGTGTATGTATATATATATACATGATTGCAACTGTAGCTATAGTAGCTATAAACAACATTTCAGAACCTATTTCAAACAGCTAACACCCAAGAAAGACAATAGGAGCCTTGGAGGGTCAGACCACTTCTTCCCTGGAACCAGGATGGGAGGCTACACCTCCCTGTCCTTCAGCTAACCCTCCAAGCATTACAGATCAGGGTATGGACTTAATTCCAAAAGAGACCAGGTGCATCCGTCTCTCCATGCAAAGGTCCTAACCTGTACTTGGGGCACAACTTCCTCTGCTTTACCACCAAGTATTAAATAGGCAGCCCCACACTCGGCTGCCTATGCACAATTCTCATAGCTGTTAAACGTGATTTGAAGCTTTCATATATGCAAGCATGCAGACTGGTAGCACTCAGCACATTATTGCTAATTTGTTTGAACTAGCTACAAACATAAGCCAGTCATAACTTCCAGGTTATTACTCTTGCAGTCTCATGTATCAACGATGGAGAGCTTTCACTTCTAACCCCCAAGAATGTCAATGGCTACATTGATGGTGTGGTACTCCTCTGTGAAGAACGAACTTTGAGGACAATACATGACTCTAACTGGACAGTCGCAGATCGCACAGTTGCCTGCAGACAGCTGGGATATATGTACCCAGATCAAGGTATAATTATTATGGTTGGTATATCCTTAATTTTGAGTCTTAATACACAAACTAGATAGTACTGTAGCGTGTATGAGCGCTGGTTTTCTTTTGCCTGCAGGTGCAGCCACTTCTGTTCAATTTAATGATGCTAACTACCAACCTAGCAGAAGAATAAATGACATGCAGTGCAATGGATCTGAGAGCACCCTTCTTGAATGCCTGGTTAATATCACTACTCCAAATCCTGACTACGTGACAGCTGTATATGTTAATTGTACAAGAAGAATACTGCATCCCAGTCCGACGAGTATAGAAACTGGTAACAGCAAACCCTCCTCACCAGTGCCTATGCCCTCTCAACGCTCTAGTTCACATACAGAAACATCCATCTCTCCCTATCCCAGTGGTGAGCTTACTCGTGATGATATACTATGCTACTTTATGTGTCTGTTGCTATTGGAGCTACCTTACTAGTGATAATACTTCACCACAGTATTGATAATTTACAGTAGCTAGGTGAAAGCAGCGGCTTCTGGTGCAATTTCTGCAAGATAACATAGAGACACTGCAGATGTTGTCTTAGAGCTTACATGATAAGCATAGCTATAGGTTAGCTACTCATTGTGAGTAGTATATTTTAAATTTGCCTTTCCAGCTATAGCATGGCATACTGCAGCTGCTAGGCATTTGTGTACCTTCTCACAGGTTGTTACCTTGACAAGGCCCTCTGCTGAATCTTCAGCCTCCATGAAAACTAGTCTAAGAAACTCGCTGTATTTACCATTCCGTGTCTTCCAAATTACGTCACAACAATGTAGCTATGCGTATAGTTTTGAAGGCCATTTTGTTACAGTATTGAGTGTTTTACAAGGAAACAGAAAGATTTTACCCCCAAAACATCCTAAGGCTTGGACCATAGCCAGACAACAAGACCAAATTGGACCCATGGCAATCCATGGAAAGTGTTGTTGCTAATGCAGCACAAACCTGATTGGTCATATCTACTAGCAATAGCGTGTTGGCATCTGAGCCTCCTATAAAAGGAGTCTGATTTTGCCATCTTTTTAAACTGAGATGGCTATTAGCTAGTTCTAGTAGTTCTAGCAGTTCTAGTACTAGCTAGTGAAGTTTCCAGGTGTGAGAGTGGTCTCCGCATGTGAGCATCCTTTTGCCTTGGCTTGGCTACTCAGGTGGACTGATTGTTGTAGCACACACAATTAGAATCAAAGGAAAATCGGACTCCTGCTATAAAAAGGAAGAAGCCACTTACCGGTAAGTTGGACAAACCCAAACGCTTTAGCCAGCCAGTTACTGAAAGTGAACTGAGTCTTGTAGCCGAGCGGAATACTTGTTGGGCTCTCAAGGTATTTTCAGATGTGGAGAGAGCAGTCTTCACAACGATTACTGAGGATCTGTGTCCTAAATACTTGTTAAGTAAAGGGGTAGGAGTTTGTAGGAAGGGGTTGAGCTGGTAAGTGGCTATCATTGTTTGTTGCTGAAACTCAAAAAACAGATGCCATGCATATCATATCCACCAAAAACTTTGCAGTTCTGCTACTCACATAAAGTATCAACAGAAACTCCAAACTTTCTGAAAGAGAAAGTTCCAAGATTCTCTGGTTTTCGTGGCACATGTGATACTGTATTTAGAAAACTTCGTGAAAGTGGCATTGTAGCTAATAAGAAGCGTACTGGAGTATTTACAACGGAAGAGGAAAGAAAAGATTGCAAAGAGCAGCATTTTACAGTGTTGGAAAAGTTTCTGTTAAGAGGCAGAGAAGAACAGTGTAACTTGAAGCCATCATAATTCGTACAGAAATACAAGCCAGATAAATATTATACATACTGTGAGAATGGTTCAAAAACCAATCTGGTGAACTGAATCAATTACATCCTCAAAATAAGATTGTGCCAGTTTTTCAAAATTCCAGTGTAGGATCTCGTTGTCTGGTGCATCGTTTTGACTTGTATAATTATGCAGAAACTGCCAAAAGTTGCTCTTGAAAATGACATTTCTTACTGTAGACCCAAACAGGAAGCTCCTTCAGACCCAACTGCTCCATTGTATGATCCTGTTCCTATCTGGAAGCACAAACGTGGTGGTTATATCTGTTGTAAGACAAATCATGCTTTACAAGCTACTGGAACAACTAATATGTATGTATATATTGCTAAGGTTCCAGAACGTACAATCCAGGAGCGTACAGGTCATTGGTCATTAGAGAGGCCTACTTTAATACAATACAAGCTCTAATGAAATACAAGCTGTGTCTAATCTGAAAACATCAAATCAACCTCGTACTACTTGTGATATGGAACTTATTAAAAAACTACGTACCTAAAAGTACTTCTGAAATTCAGCACAAGGCATATCACTACAAAAATTAAAGGGTTACTTTAAACACTCTATCAGTTGCAGCTTCAGTATCATGCTTACAAGTGCAGTCTACTTACTGTGTGTGTATCTGTCACCAAAGGCATATTGTTGTGTTTTATGGACCATAGTATTGTAAGAATAAGGGAAAGGTTTATTAGAATACACACCCTCAGACTGGGAGTGTGAGCTAGGGATTTGGAGGAGTTATGACTGTGTAATGCACCATTTACATCTCCATTTCACTAGCTCATTCTCCCATAACGTAGTTTACCTTGTAAGCAGCTGTTACTTATATACATGTATTCCAACAAATTGACCATGACTACCAACGTATTTTTATTCATATTTTGACCATTTATTGATAATGTTTTTTTCCTAAGGGCTGTCCCAATCAAATCCAGCAGACATTATCAGTGGAGCAGTAGGAGGGGTGCTCGGGGTAGTTACTGTGCTTGTGCTACTACTTATTGTGGTAAAGGTTCAAATTCGACTACAGAGACAAAGATATGGAAATGCTCCTATACAAACTGCTATGTATGACTACGTAGGTCCACCAGAATTGCCTCCACGAAGGCCACGAGAAATTATTACTTTCCCTAATATTGCGTATGTTAACAGCATTGAGATAGAGACCAACACTTCTTCCATCAGTAGCATTCAAATTCAAAACTGTGAGAGAACTGGCAGCTATTATGATCAAATACAAAGTCACAAGAAAACTGGTGGTCACTGTGGTCAGAATCAAAGCTATGTGAAAACTGGTGGTGACTATGATCATATTCAAAGCTACAAGAAGGCTGGTGGTGACTATGATCAAATTCAAAGCTATGAAATGGCTGGTGGTGACTATGATCAAATTCAATGCTATGAGAAAACTAGTGGTGACTATGATCAAATTCAAAGCTATGAAATGGCTGGTGGTGACTATGATCAAATTCAAACTTATGAGAGGATTGGTGATTCAAAGCTATGAGAATGTTGGACATGATTATGAAGAAACTTGTATTACTTGTAACCACACTTATGCACTGTACACTTGTTAAAGAAATATAACTCTCAATATTTCATACATGCAGTAGTGTGACTCAAGTGTTGAAATTGGTTAGCATTAGCTACTCACAAAATTTTCTCAAATATAATTTTCAAATCAATGAAGCATTGATGTTTATAGATTCATAACTTGCAACAACAACAACTGGTAATCACTGCTTGATGGAAGATGATGTTGTCTAACACCATGCATTTTCCACTCAGCCTTGCATCAGGCTCCCCTGCATGTGTGCATTACGTAAAAGCGAAGCGTGTGAAAGAAAAGCGGGTACCCATTTCAATTAAATGGAGCACCGTAACCACACACTGCCCTGTACTATACCAACTGCAAGTTCAATAGGCAGTTAGACACTACACAAAATCTTACAATGCAACTATTAGGCCAATTACTGAACAGAGTAAATATCACCTCTCTGGGAATAGTATACTGTTGAGCTAGATAAGACTATCAAGAGATTCTAAAATATATACAATCAGATTTACCAGCAGTCCAGGAGCTTAGCGCTGTTTCGTGACACTCATTAGCTCCTAGATTTACACTGGTACCCATTCTCAGTGTTTTGAGGGAAGAACACTAAAGAGATAGTGTACATTTACGAGCTTAAATGGATGCAAAAATGCTTACCAAGCAGCAAAGAAGCTGGGCCTATGGTATGTGCATAGGAGCAGATTCTAGAGTATACAACAATTGCAACTGGCAGGCACTATGTATAATAAGAGGGTTCAAGACTACTAGAGAAACAGTTCACACACTTACTGTAGCTGGTTGCTATGGATTTCAGGTATGCCTTTAATACAAACTACTGACCATGGGTTCCATCCAATTAGCTATCACATCCTCTGTTTTTGGTGCATCCTTATTCAAGGTAATAAGCATCTCACTGTGACTAATAATGGAACTCTGGTTGCATAGATTAAGGTACACGTGCAGAGATGGTATGTTGCCGGATGAAATTGAGCTTTAAAATACACTCCCTTGAACTAGTAACTATATAATGACTGTGGGGTAGCCACATGCAATTAATTGCTCATCATTTTATGCTTGCAGTTGTCTTCATACTCTTGAACCCGATAAATCAAGGTGTGGTCACATGAGACTAATAAGAGACAGTAGATGCAGATATTCACAATCGCAGACACATGCAAGTGTATACAATTTTCCATATGATATTGAAACACACTTAATCACTATTATCTGTCTGAATTTTTTTTTTAGTAAACATATACCTAGTGTTTGCAACTTTATAAAGTTAATGTATTATGCGAAGATGATTTCATGAGTTGCAGCACATATAGGTAATGGAGTGGAGAAAAGCTTTGGGAAATAGTAATTGAATGCTATAACAATGCCTTTAGTAATTACTGAATAGCACAAACAACAATTGCAGAAAATTGTGCAAGGCAAGACAACCAAACAAGTGTGCACAATGAAGGGCACCAAAGAAAAGTAAGCATGAGTATGCATAAGCATATAGCCCTAATAAGGAAACAATAAATGTAAACAAAAACATACACACTGACAATTACAAAAAGCCAAAATAACAGCTACAAAAGCAAATAATAAAGCAAATCCAAATACTACAAAGTACAAAACAAAAACAAAAAAACAATAAACCAATTCAGTAGCCACCTGTTAAAGTGGCAGCGGTGCCCAAGACAGCAGGGATAATACTGCACTGCATTGCTATGGCAATTCTCTGCAGTATGAAAGAACAAGGCTCCCCTGTTCCACCTTTGAGTCGTCAGCCAAGTTCACTAAAAAAGGAGAAAGCCTCGTGACCAAACACACCTGAAGTTTCCACAGCTATTGGGACAAAATGATGGCTGGCTACGAGGGAAGAGTATTTTGATCAAGAGCACTTTAAAGCTGCATGTCCATGCTATAGTTTGCATATGTAACAGGGTCTCTGTAAAAGCTGGACTCTGGACTGGACTGGACTGGACTATGGACATCGATGGACTATGGACTGGACTAGGTCTAGATTTTCATTAGTTCTGCTGCCAATAGTTGCTTACAGTTCTGAGACGTTAGTACCAGTGAGATGGTTATGGACCGTTGTGGCATCGAGGAGGCCGCAAAGCTGGAGGCTATGACATCGTTCCACAATTGCATTCCGCCCGTGATAAATTCTGAATACTTTTGGTATACGCTTATGTGGATTAAAGCAGCGGTAGGTCACTTTCACGGTCTAGGATCACCTGTAGTTGCAAAATCTTACTACACCATGTTTGCCAGTGTCCTTTGGTGGCTGAAAATGCTACAGACGCAGAGACAGTGTTGAAAGCCGTTTGATACTGGTAATCGGGTGCATGTATATAGCATTTTCAGCCACCAAAGGACACTGGCAAACATGGTGTAAATAGTATTACAGATTTTGCAACTTCATGAACTCACAGAAACTCTTAGCTAGCTTTACAGGTGATCCTAGACTGTGAAAGTGATCTACTGCTGCTTTCATTTACATACGTAGCTATACCAAAATTTTTATCATGGGTGGAATGTCCAGTCCATAGTCCAGTCCATAGTCCAGTCCAGTCCAGTCCAGAGTCCAGCTATAGCTGCTTTTACAGAGACCCTAATTCCATCCCATGCGTGAGATTTGTTGTATAATTCCAATGTTTGAGTATCCCCTAATTCCTCGATGTTTTTATCATGGGAGTATCCCCTAATTCCATCCCATGCATGAGATTTGTTATATAATTCCAATGTTTGAGTATCCCCTAATTCCTCGATGTTTTAATCATGGGAGTATCCCCTAATTCCATCCCATGCATGAGATTTGTTATATAATCCCGATGTTTTAATTATGGGAGTATCCCCTAATTCCATCCCATGCGTGAGATTTGTTGTGTAATCCCCAATGTTTTAATTATAGGAGAATCCCCTTTATGCATGAGTTTGTTGTAAAATTTCCAATATTTAAAATGATAGGAACGTCCCCTCATTAAGAATGTTATAAAATTCTATAAACACATACATGTTATAGATATAGCATGGTAGGCAGTGGTTTATGAATTATAAAGGCTCCGAACCCGAGGGCGTAGCCCGAGGGCGAGGGCCTTTATAATTCATAAACCACGTGCTTACCATGCTACATCTGTTATATATCATGTGATAGTATTCCATCGCTAAGCAACAAGAGCGCATAAATAAACTTTCCCCGCCGTGTGCGCACGCCCCCGAGGTAGCGGGAAAAGATAAATATGCGCTCCTGCTAAGCAACGAATAATAGACCGTCGACGTCGCAGCTCGAGTGATGGCAGAAGCTAATTTTCAGTGCCAGTCTAGCTCTAACTTTAATATGTGTGTCTGTCGGGTATTTTACAATATATATATCATGTTGTGAAGTAGTCACTAAGCATACATTTAGGGTTTATTTCTCATAAATCATGGTCAGAGAGGATTTATTTTTTATAAATCATGGCCCTCAGGGTACATTAACATGTACACGTTTATTAGTGATTGATGGTAGAGTTAAGAGGTTCTCATGGCCCTCAAAAGGCCCGAAAGTAGCTGGTAGATGGTGGACAGAGGGTAGAAGTCCACGTTTATTAGTGATTGATGGTAGAGTTAAGAGCTTCTCATGGCCCTCAAAAGGCCCGAAAGTAGCTGGTAGATGGTGGACAGAGGGTAGAAGTCCAGCCTGGTAGGCCCAAGCATACTCATCGTAGTTTTGGTATTTCCCAACATCAGTAGATAAATTTCGTAAATTATACCTCAAAAAATTGGAAATTTGTCGTAGAATGTTCATTTTCACAACGATTCTCCAACAAATTTACTAATTTTCAATGTTCGTAGATGATCAAAGTTTTCCTGTCCGGCCGGCCGGCCGCGCCAGTAATTGGACAACTATCTGGCGTTAAAAATAGCTCAGATGGCCACTTTACCCAGATTGTCTACAGTAGGCCTTCTACTGAGTCCTGTCTTGCTTCCTCAACATGATCATCTCAGTTACAGTAGTTACTCTACTGGAAGCCGTGATGAAAGGTTGGAGAGAGAGTGGTTAAGAAGAGGTTGTGAGTCCAGAAGCTCTTTACTATCTAAGCCAGAAGTGAGGAAGCAGCCAAATAAAGTTTTCTTCCGTTGGCGAGAGTATCCATAAGACAGTGTAGTATAGTTCCCCATGTTTTTACTACAGCAGGCTAGGATTCACAGCGGTGCCGTTAGACTTGTGGTCTGTAGCATGCAAGTGTCTTTAAATTCTCCGAACAAGAGTGCAGGTAGTCTCGATCTCGCGGGTAGGCCTGCGCTAATTATGCCGGAATAATTTTCGCGGGCACATTTATGTGCCCGCGAATAATTGCTGCGCTACGCCGCGGGCACATTTATGTGCCCTCTGACCTTCCAGAATTCGCGAGCTCATAAACAAGGAGGGGCTTCCTCACAGCGCAACCCACGATACTGATCGCGGTACTTACATGACTACCACATGCGTAGGCGCCACACAGCGGTTGCAGCTGCTGCGCTAAGGCTTCCGTGCAGTAAAAAATAACAATCAAAGTTGACATAAAACTGAGTGTGTGTGCATGGCTGTCTACAGTACAGAACAGGCTCTGGAGGCAATACTAGGAGATGACTTTGACTCTGGAGGTGAGAGTGAGATTGAGGAAGACCCATCATTCCCTCTGCCCAGACTGAGTGAGAGTGAGAGTGAGATTGAGGATGGCCCTCCGCCCAGATCAAGAGATGAGGAATCCCATTCTGATGCCGAGCAGCTGCATGGTACCAATGCCACTGATCCTGGATCACCTTCCAGTAATGGGCGAAGTAGAAGTAGCTCACCACCAAGGAGAGCTAGAGGGAGAGGTAGAGGCAGAAGTAGAGGAAGAGGCAGAGGAAGAGGCAGGGGGCGAGGTAGACCCACGAGGGGCAGAAGTGGAGGTGGTACACAGTCAGGTAAGATACGCGGAATCACTAACAGAATGTGAGGAGTACTTACTAAACACAGCAGTAAGTCACATGGTCATACTTCTCTCACAAAATTAGGAGACCCAAGCAGTTTGCAATGGCAGCCAGCAGATTCAATCACAGATGTAGCACCCACACTGCCACAATTCACCAAGACAAATGGTCCACTTGTAACTCTTGGTGTTGAAGCCTCACCGTGTGACTTCTTCTCTCTCTTTTTTGATGAGAGTGTCCTTGACCTGTTGGTAGAAGAGACCAATCAGTTAGTAGATAATGATAAGTATCATATACACAGATTAGACAGTATCATGTATAGTACAGATAAAATCACATGCCTGCATGCACACACACACACACAGTTATGCAAATGAGAGAATCGAGACCCTGGTACGATTGGATCAACTGCCACCTCGTAGCCGCCTTCGAAAGTGGAAAGATGTTTCAAAGCTAGAAATGAAAGGTTTTCTTGCAGCGGTGATCAATATGGGGATCATCAAGCTTCCTGATCTGGAATCGTATTGGAAAACCTCGTGGATAAGCGAGATACCTTTCTTCCGAAAGCTCATGCCACGCAACCGATTCCAAGAAATCTTTTGGATGTTGCATGTAAGTCATCCTGATCCCTCTCTGCCTGCTAAAAAAATCGACAAAGTCAAGCAGCTATTGCAGTTGCTTGTACCAAAGTTTAGGGAGCACTACTACCCATCCAAGAAGCTAGCAATAGATGAAACCATGATTGGATTTCGTGGTCGCTTTGGTGCCAAGCAGTACACACCTAAAAAAAACAGTCAAATGGGGCATCAAAGCATTTAACGTGGCTGATTCTAGAAATGGGTACCTTCTTGATACCCTAGTGTACACTGGTGCCAACACGCTTGATGAAGCTCAGCCCGAATTTGAGTCACTCCCTCAACCTGCTCGGGTCGTTATGCACCTCATGCGGCATTACCTCGATAGCAACCACCACCTATACACTGATCGGTACTACACAAGCATTCCTCTGACTCAGGCACTGTCTTCTCGCAACACCAGCTTCACTGGCACAGTTATGAGAAACCGTGTTGATCTCCCAGACACCATCAGAGCAAAATCATTCTCGCTCAAGCAGGGTGAGGATGTATCCTTCAGGTGTGGGCAGTTGATGGTCAAAGCATGGAGAGCGAAAGGAAAGCACAAAGATCTTGTGATGCTCAGCTCATCTAGTTCAGCCAAGATGATTGTAGTACCAGCACTGCATCGCACTCAGCGAATGCTCAAACCAGAGTGCGTTCATGACTACAACAACTCCATGAACGGAGTTGATCGAAGCGATCAGTACTCCGTGTCCTATCCTTTTGTCCGGAAAACCCGCAAATGGTGGAGGAAACTCTTCTTTTACTTGCTTGAAGTATCTGTAGTCAACAGCTACATAATCTACCGAGAGGTAACACAGAAGAAGATTACTCCTCTTCAGTTTCGCCGGTCCATTGTTGAGAGCCTGGCAGTAGAGTATCTACAGCAACAAGAAAGCCGTCGCATTTCAGTTGGTCGACCCCTCTCACAACCTCTTCCTATACGCTTGGACAAGAAACTTCACCTTCTTGAACAGAGAGAAAGTAGAAAAGAGTGCGTAGTTTGTAGCGACAGGAGAAGTGGGTCACGACATACAACCACCTTTTTCTGTAAGACTTGTCCTGACCAACCAACGGTTCATCCCACTGTTTGTTTCGAGCGGTTTCACACTTTAGATAGGTACAAACTTTAGACTGATATAGACTGTGTATGATACCATAAATACTAGAGTATCTATGATGATACTCACATAAATAGTTTACTGTCAATGGCACTGTCAACCCTGCACGAAGTAAACTCGTAAGCACCGCCCCCCCCCCCCCCCCCCGCAAAATCTGATTACAAAATATGTGGAGCGCTCGGGTCTTACTCTGCTATCTACGCCACCCTAAATCAGCACAAGGGTAGCAAAAGGCCTTCTCAGCTACCTTACACTTTGGTGACCCTTTGGTATAGCCACAGCCCCTTCATGGCATAACTTACATAGTACTTATATAACTTACCAGTCACGCGGCCATGCACTCTTCGATGAATCTCGATCCATCCACGACAGGACAGCCACATTCACCTCGAAATGACTCCTGAATGGTAGAGACATCATCTTTCGCCATAGGAAAGGCATCCTTTGCTGTCTTTTTCAGACCGCTGAACTTCAACAACGATGGTAAGTGACTTCCCTTCTGCGAACGCCATTTCTACGCAACGTGGCAAAAATAATTTGGCGTAGGGGCATACCCTCGAGCACGCGGTCGTGGCGTGCAAAGAGTTAAAGAATAATAATAATGCGAGAATAATCAGCATGTTTTTACGTAGATTACGTCATTCTAATAATTAGCAGAAGTGCTTTTTACCTTATTTACCTTACAATGCACGTAGTGAAGCCATTTCTCACCTACCATATATCGTTTGGCAGCGGGTCTCTGTAAAAGCTGGACTCTGGACTCTGGACAGAGCCCCTTTGGCAGCAGCCTTGCGAGACCTTGTGCAGCAGCAATGGACCCATTAATGTATTTTGATGAGTTTATGTGATGTAATTTTTTGGGAATAATCGGCTGTTTTTGAAAGAATAATAGGGACATTTAGCAAGAATTCAGGATTTGAAGAATAGGCAAAAGCTAGCTCAGGCCTACTCGCGGGCCAGACTCACGTGCGCAGAGCGGAAGAGTGATCATGACGCTTCCGCTCTGCGTTGACAAATGATATCGTTCACATACAGTACTGTACAGTTCATACCCGCACCGACTCTGAATAAGCTGGCGTGATGGCATCAATATTGCTCCTGTGGCTATGTTTGCTGGTAGCCACTCTAAGTGATGGACAGATGGGTGAGTGGACTAATAGCCTTAATGATCACGACATGACTCATGGGTCTCTGTCGCATTGGGCTATTCCAGTTAATA